>CM053627.1:207865362-207920309 GCA_028646595.1 Phalanger gymnotis
TGATGTGGTATCAGTGAAGGAGCAGTAGACCAGAATTAAAAGACCTGGGTTTGGACATGAGCTCTACGTATCTACTAACTGTTTGAGGCTGGGTTTTCAAAACCTCAACTTCCTTTAGCACTTCTGACCCCATGGGGTTGTTCTAAGGAATGCATTTTGGAAACCTGAAAACTCTCTACAAATGTTAAGTTTTAAAGCTCCATCTATATGTATGCTTATGTTATCCTTATTAATTGAGGATGGGGAGCTTAATCTAATCCATCCTCAAGGAAATTGAGTAGACTAAGGGCAGAGAGACCACAACAGAATTGCAGTCATGGATCCCCAACTGGCAAGCGGTCCTGAGAAAGGACTCTGTCCCATCTGCCAAGAGCATCTGAGAGAGCCAGTGACTACTGACTGTGGGCACTTCTTCTGCCAAGCTTGCCTCATCCAACAAGCTAAAAAGGCCTCAGACGGGGACATCCTGAACTGCTCTGTTTGCCGGAAGCCCTGGTCTCCGAGGATTCTAGGGGCAGGCTACTCCTGTGAGGACCACCAAAAATTGGTGGGCTGGTTCTGTGAAGAAAAACAACTCTTCCTGTGTTCTCACTGCCGCACTTCTCCTGAACACCGAACGCACCATGAGTTACCCGTTGATACAGCCATCATCCACTATAAGGTAAAGCCATAAGAGCCAATCATCTCTGGGCCATTACCCTCCCCTGCACCATTTTTAGAGCATAAGGCATCCTTAGTTTCCCCAAGTCAGTCTTACTTCCATCATGTCTGCTATTTCTTCCATTCCTCCTAACTGAGATATTCTTCCTTGAATCTAACTTAATTCCTTCATGCTGTACTGACCACAAAGGAGAAAGAAAATGCTTGCCTTCCTTCCCTTGAGCTATGGTCCACTTTCACCCACATATAAAGAGCTAGAAGATAATAGTAGTTCAAATTTATATAGTGTGTTTCAATATTCACAAAGCAGTCTCCTCGCAAAGAGCTTCAGAGGTTCGCATCAGTTCCCAATATATGATAGTCATTCATTTATTAATTCAATAACATTTTCCCAGTACAAACCATGCAAGACTTACATTTCTAAAGCACCTTAAGATCTGAAAGATGCTTTTTCCATTAAAAAAATCCTGTGAGGAAAGTAGCTATATGTATATATGTATGTATATATGTATATATATATATATGTGTGTGTGTGTGTTTGTGTGTATATATATAGTACCCATTTTACAGATGAAGAAACTGAACCCTGAACCCCAGGAATGTTATGTGATTTGCCCATCCTCATACAACCAAGTACAGACAGGACTGTAACCTAGGTTCCTAGGGCAATAAGGTTAAAGCTAGAAGTGATCACTAATCAAATCCCTCATTGTCAGATATAGAAACTAAGACCCAGAAACATTAAAATGTCTTGCCCAAGCTCATACAGATAAGGAAGACAATGGTGTTAGAGCAAAGGGCCTCTGATTCCCAATCCAATATTCCAAGCAGCTTATGACTCTGCTGGGTCATAAGAAAGGCACACAAATAACTATTGTACAAGAAAGAATGTGTTAAATACACAGGGAAAAAAGTACAGCACTTTTAAAGATTCAGAAGAGAGATCACTTACAACTGAGGCAATCGGGGAAGACACTAGGCCAAGGAAGATGGGTAGGATCTCAACAATAGAGATTAAGTTGAAGGAGGGGGCATTGAAGTCAGAGAAAATAGGAAAATATTTGCTGAAGTTCTATTATCCCAGTGGGAAACAACCTGGAAAAAGTAGATTAGGGCCAGATCATAAAAGGATCTGGGTTTGGAGCCAGAGCAGTGTATTGGAATCAGAAAGTGTAGGTTAAAACACCAACTCTGTCATTTTTTATCTCTGTGACCTTGGTCAAATCACTCTCTCTCTCTCTCTTCCAGGGACTCTGTTTTCTCCTCTTAAAATGAAAAGGTTGGATTAGATGACCCTTAGGGTCTCTTCCAGCTCTAACTTCCATAATACAATGAGATAATTCCATGAATGAAAAGCTAAGAAGTATTTTCTTTTCCTTGAATGGATGTTCTAAACGTGACTTTGACTAAAAAATTGGGAGATTAGGGTTCAGAAGGTTGACACTGAACTCCTTCTTTTGAGTAGATGTACCATTCTTCTAATAATTACAAAGAATCTCCTGTCTCCTCAGGAACGGATCCACCGAAAAGTGAGAAAGCTCCGGAAGTTCTTCGGGGAACCTTGGAACCTTCCTGAGGAAAAGCAAAAACTCCATACCCTGCTGGTAGGTCCCTAAAGCCTTAACAAGAACCACCTCTTATGTCCATGATTTTGCTTCTTAGGGCATGACTTTGAATGCAAATGTATTTCTTTGAACACAAGGGTGCATATTATTGTGTAGAGGTAGAGGAAATCTGTGCCTGTATTCATATTTTGTGATTTCTACGCATCTATCTACCATCAGTCAATAAGCGTTTATGAAGCACCTACTATGTGTCAGGCACTGTGCTAAGTAGTGGGGATACAAAAAAAGGCAAAAGATAGTCTCTGCTCTCAGAGGCTCACAATCAAATAGAGAAATACCACACATAAAAAGGAGCTGCAAAGCAGAAAGGAGTGCCTAGTGAATGAGGGAGAGAAGGATACAAGGTACATGCATGGGGGTAATATTACCCTGTTTTACAGATAAAGACCTCGGGACTCAGAGAATTAAGCTATTTTCTAATGTTTATAGAAAGGAGATCAAAGAGAAGTGGGTTCAATTGAACCCATGGATTCAATCCATGGGTTACATGTCTCTTGGGAACAAATATGAGGTAATTAGAGTTGACATTATATATAGAATAGCGACTAGACCTATGATTTCATTGATATTGGAAATTTTCAAATGGGGAAAGCCTCCAGTAATGCAGGTGGGCACCTTCTCTCAAATCAACAAGCACTTATTAAGTGCCTACTGTGTGTCAGGCACTGTGCTAAGCACTAAAGATACAAAGAAAGGGAAAAGACACCTGCCGTCCTCAAGGAGCTCATAGTTTAATGGAAGAGACAACATGTGAACTATGTACAAACAAGACATATATGGGATAAACTAGAGACAAAGGGAAACATTAACATTAAGGCAGATAGGGAAAGGTTTCCTATGGAAGATAAGAATGTAGCTCATACTCGAAGGAAGCCAGGCAAGCTAGGAAGTAGAGATAAGCAGGGACAGCATTCCAGGCACGGGGACAGCCAGGGAAAATGCCCAGAATTGGGAGATAGAGTGCCTTGTGCAAGGAAGAGAAAGGAAGCTGGTGTTGCTGGATTGTAAAGTATATGGCAAGAAGTAAGATGTAAGAGATGGCAAACGTTGGTGGGGGCAGAACTGCCAAGAGTTACACAACCAGAATGTGTCAGACCAGGCCTTGAACCCAAGTCTTCCTGTTTCTGAAGCCAGTTGTTCGTACACAATGATGTACTGCATCGCCTGACATTTATGTAGCAATCTATTCGAGTTGTCTCATTTGATTCTCAGTAGTCCTGTGAGACCAACAGAGCTGGTACCCCCACTTCATACAAATGAAGAGATACAAGTCAGAGAATTGAAGTGAAAACACAAGGACACTTTGCTGATTGCAAACCCATTGTTTTTGTCAGTGACCAACAACTGCCCAATGCAACTGTCCCTTGGGGTGATGGTGAGGCTGGGGGAGCGATCCTCTTCCCTGGCTCTCTCTCCATTACCAATTCAGATTCTTGATTGTCACTTTGTCTACTCCCCACCAGGGATGAAAGATGAGTTCATTTTGCTGTCCTTAAGCATCATTTTTTTTTTCCGCAGGAACAGATAGACTCAGAAAAGGACAGGCTGAAGGCTGTATTGGAGAAAGAACAAACCGGGGGACAGTTGGGCTCTTCCCTTCAGCAGTGGCTGGACAGGCTGAAAAGTGTCTCAGAAGAGGTGAAAGAACTCCATGACAAAATCTCTGAGGCAGAAACTCATCTGAATGACCTGATCACTGAACTGGAGGAGGCATCTAAGGCTCTGAACATCACCTTGCTAAAGGTCAGCAGCCTGCCGCCAAATTAGAAACCACCAAAGCACTACATCTATCTCCTTTTTGTTTCTAAGAGGTGTGTGATTCTCCCCAGTTACATAGAGGGAAATTGGAACCCAGAAGTGGCTCTGTGATTTGCCCAAGGTCACACAGCTTATGAGAGTAGAATGGGACAAGAAGGAAGAAAGAAAAGGTATTTAGTAAGCACCTACTGTGTACCAGGCACTGTACTAAGTGTTTTATGAGCCTCACAACAACCCTGGGAAGTAGTTATCATTGTCTTCATTTTACAGTTGAGGAAACTAAAGCCAACAGAGGTTACGTGATTTGCCAAGGGGCACGCAGCTAGTAGGTGTCTGAGGTCCAATTTGAGCTCAGGTCTTTCTGATTGCAGACCCCTCACTCTCCCCACTGTGCCACCTACCTGCCTCTGTTCCTCATAGCCCACTGAGGAGCCTGACCATGTCGTGTATCTCTCAGTCTGGAGAGGTAATCCCTGAGCCAGATGGCGCAGGGATAGAAATGACCACATCCTATGTTCTGAAGGATGTAGAGGTAACCCTTGGGTGGGATGGCAGAACGGACATAATGTCTGCAACTGAGTTCCTGTTTTGTTTCTCTTTTTTCTCCTAGAGTGTCAGAGATTTATTGAGCAGGTATGGAACTTCATCTTCTCTATGTCCCCCCTTTTCCTTTGGACACATACACAATCATTCATTAAACACGCAGAAAAACATACAAACATACAGATATATGGACAGATACACAGGCATATAATAATATACAAACAGACACACTATTCAAACAAAATTTGCATGTGGATCACCAAGACCTCACGAGCCCCCACCAATGTGGTTACCTCTATTAGTCAAAAGACACAAACATTTTAAAGCAATGACATTTAATGAAATAGCATAGTAAAACGAGTGGCAATAACACATAAACCTAGAGCACATTCTTCCACAAATACACACATAATCAATGGGAAGAGTGGACACATGCATGGAACTTGCATAGAGGGGTATATACATACATACTCAACATATTTGACCAAAATACAAGTCTCTTACACATTAGGACCACTGATGTCAATGATGTCTTCTGGTGATTCCACTTAATTCCTCCCACCAGGTGGGCCTGGGGCTGGAAGTAACTGCAGCTGTACTTTTGTAACTGCACCACCCCTGCTGCCCCTGGGGTGGTCGCTGAACTGCAAACTCTGTCCCCCGCAGCTTTTCCCAATAACCTTCTCTGTTGTCTTTGATGTTTGTGGGTTGAAAAGTCTGGTAACTGCCACAGCTTACTGATTCAGCATGCTAGGGCACTCTCCACCCAGCTCCCTGTCTGGTTGGTCCTGCCGCCGCCCACACTGAGCTCTGCTCCCCTCTGCTCCATGCTCGATAGACCTCATCCATCTATTTTGTGGGTTCTGCAGTTTTAGAATTTGTTCAGAGCCATTTTTTATAGGTTTTTGGAGTGACCTGGCGGGGAGCTCACACAAGTTCCTGCTTTCCAGGCGCCATCTTGCTTAATCTTTTTTTTTTAGTAGTAAAGATTTTATTCTCAAATCCTAGGAATTACATCACTTTTGTGGGTTTATTTAAATAGGTACCATTAGAGCTGTTTCCAGTTTCCAAATTCAAACTTGATAGAAAAAATTTAACCCCATTCTATATTTTTTTTAATCAAAGTTGGCCATAAAAGGGAATCAGGACTACAAAATTTTGCCTAAATACAACAACTAGAACTAAGGACTCACTAAGGAAAGGGCTCTCCATCCGGTTTTCACTCGCCCTCTGGAGACATTGAAGTCCTCTCAGATTCTCCAAGCTGAAGTCTGGAGCCTCCATACATGAGAATAGGGTGGAATTGAGGCAGAGGAAGGGTGGGGAGTAGCATTGCTGTCAATGGGCCAAGAGTAGAGACCCCCTCACTAGCCTAGAGTGGAGATGCAGTTTATTCTTTATCTACACTACACTACTACATAAAGGATGGGGCTTGTTCTTCTTGTTATTCAGCTGTTTTGGTTGTGTCAGACTCTTTGTGACCCTATTTGGGGTTTTCTTGGTAAAGATACTGTAATGTTTTGCCATTTCCTTCTCCAGCTTATTTTACAGATGAAGAAACTGAGGGTTAAGTGACTTGCTCAGGGTCATACAGCTGGTGTCTGAGGTCGGTTTTGAATTCAGGTCTTCCTAACTCCAGGCTCAACATTTTATCCACTATGCCACCTAACTGCCCCAAAATGTGGGGCAGCCATCTATAAATTGTATAAAGTAACACATACACACACACAAAAAAAAGCCAAGAATTTTCTCTCTTTCTAGGAGTATTCTGGAAAAACTACAATACCCAAAGACCAACTCTTCTGTGTTAGAGCAGAAAGTGGGAAAGCTGCTTCAGCAGACATCCTCAGTGCAAGCACCTTGCCTGTCTGTGAACACCCCTACCTCAGAATTGTGTGGCTCTCCTCTCTCTCCTCTACCCTCCCCCTCCAACCAACTTGCAGACTGGACTGATTCTTCCTTGGCACTAGCTCCTGGGCCTGCCCCTACTTCCCTCCCTGATTCCTGACCCACTTATACTTGGCCTATGGCAATAAGTTCCTCCTTAGACTCCTTTCTCCTTACCCTGTGGCTCCCACTTACAGAGACCAAGATCGCACACATCTTCAGGGTGATCTTAACTATCTCTCCTGCCACTGAGAAAATAGTGGCTACCAGTTACTCCCACCCGCCTTGCCACCCACCAGCCTGGAAATGGGGAGGTCCTGGCTGCTTAATGACATACGCAGCAGACGTTAGTGGCATTTAATGTAGAGAAAGGAGCGCTGAATTTGTAGTTGGGGGCCGTAATTACAGCAGGAGTGATCATGGAAACCCTTGATTGATTTAGTTATCTCCCCTTGGTCCTACCAAATAAAATTATGACCACAGAACCTCGTTAGTTAGACAGAAGCACCCTGCCCCCTACCATCTCTCACAACATGCATACTTGGCACCTTTCTAGGAAGACATAGTAAATTCCTTATTGGTTCTCAATGGCTGGAAATCGCTCCTGAGGATTGACTCAGAGCATAGATATATGTGTGAAGAGCCCCTCTCTGTCTGTGACCTGTGAAGGATCCAAGGAAAAATTGCTCCAATTCATCCTTAAGAAACTCTTTTCTAGCACTTTCTCTACCTTCCAGCAAGGGAGAAAGGGATTTCTCTTCTCTACTTGAATTGGCCTTGGCATCTTTCCCCATAAATACACGACAGTGACTAGTGACCCCCAAAGAAAGACATTTCCAGCCTTCGTAGTTACCTTGTGAATTATGAGCTGTTGATTCATGCATCAGATAATCAGAGAGTCTCTACCAGTTCATTGGTCAGGGAAGAGTATCATTTCCAGGACGATCCTGCATCTGAAGGACTATCAAAAATCATGCCTGACCTGGCCAGAAATCTGAACCTTGACAGCCTTCCATAAAAATTGTTATAAGTTTCTAGGACAGTGCAGGCTTGTGATTAATGTGAAATATCTGTTCAGCAATCCCACAAAGGGTCTTTCCTTTCCAGGAGTAGTATAGGAATATAATGGACTATTTGTTATGTCTTGGGTTGTTTGTTATTTTTGTATTTGTTTATGTGTGCCTGCGAGTTCTTTGCATTTCAGTTAGCTTCTGTGGTAGAAGAAATAAACCATTGTCCTATACCCGATACCTGTACTGCACCTTATACATGTTTTTGAAATTTCTCTGGGGTTTTATTTATGCAAAACATTATTATTATTATTATGAGATTCAGCTTTCTCATCTATGAATGGAGATTTCTACCTTATTTAGCTCATAGAATTGTGAAGATTCGATGAGAAGATATATGTGTAAATCTCTGTAAATTACTATGCAAATATAAGGTATGCTTGTTAATTCATTTCAATTAAACAGAAAAAGCATGAACTTTATACTTTGTGGGAGGTACTGGGCTGAGCAATGAAAATACAAAGACATTGATCCTGCTCTCAAAGAGCTACCAATATAATTGGGGGAGGGTGGAAGAAGACATTATACATCCTGGCAACGTACAATAAAAAGCTGAGGAGAAAGAAAGCACTTTTAAATAAAAAAAAAAATGACAGAGGATAATGGCAACTGATTTAGGCCTTGTTAGAAGGGAAGGAATTCAATGGATAGAGATTTGGGGAGTGTGGGGTTGCATTCTAGGCAAAGAGATCAACATAAGCAAAGGCATAGAGAAGAGAGCAGACAGGGTACGGAGGAATATGAAAGAGAATAATGCGATTTAGGCAGAATATAGAATGTGCAATGTAGTATGAAATAAGACTAGAAAGGTTGACCAGATTATAGAAGGCCTTGAATTCCAGCATCAAGACAGGAATGAAATAAACGATGCTGTCGGAAGAATATTTGAGCAGTGAATCATATAAAGAATATATGAGCAAGGGCAGAGACTAAAGAAAGAAAGACCTAGGAGGAGGTTCTTAGAACAATCTGGATAAAAAGAAATGAGTACCTAATCTAGCATACTTAAAGTGGGAGTAAAGAGAAAAAGACAGAACAGCAATACTGCCAAGCAGAATTACTTATTTATGTATAAAATATCTTCTCAGATAGAATGTAAGCTTCTTGAATGCAAGGATTATTTCATTATTTTTTTCTATATATTCCTAGCACCTAACCCAGTGCTGGTATGCAGTTGGCACTTAATAAATGCTTATCAGTTGATTCATTTATTAAATCAACAAGTACCTAGCAGTTCTTAAACTTTTTGACTTAAGCTTTTGACCCTTTTACACTCTTAAAAATTATTATGGACCCCAAAGAGGGCCCATATAAACAAAATATCTATCAATATTTACCATACTAGAAATTAAAACATGCATTTTAAATATGTACTAATTAATTTTTAAACAGTTGTTACATATTGACACAGATAACTATATTTTTTAAAAAAAGGGAAAAGAGTGGCAACATTTCACATATTTTTGCAAATCTCTTTAATGTATAGCTTAATAGAATATAGCTGAATTCTCATATCTGATTCTGCATTCAATCTCTTATGATATAATTTTTTGGTTGAAGTATATGAAGAAAATTAGGCTTCATACAAATAAGTAGTTGGGAAAAGAAATATTTTACCAGCCAAATATTTCTTGAGTATTATTATTGTAACCCTCATCCCAAAGCCCATTGGTATGAGATCCTCTCCTTATTGGTGGAGATGAATGACTTGCCTTGTGGGATGGGGTGGAGTTAAGTGAGAGCCAGAGAGCTCCAACCTTCTTCAGTCTTCTTTGAGGACTCTTCAAGCTTCAAGTTGCTTCAAGCACTTTTGACTTCCATCTCTGAGGGAGAAGGTGAAAGAGGCCAACCCCGTTTCAGGACGCTGAAGGAAAAAAGACTCTAAGAAGATATGAAAGGAGCTGGATGTCTCCATTCTGTCCCTATTCCCAATTAGCTGCCCTAGAAACTTTGGGGAGTTTCTCCTTGGGTGAAATCTAGGGCTCTGCCTTCCTTTGAGACAAACACACACACACACACACACACACACACACACATTACATGTGGAGAGGTAAGCTGTCATAAGATGTAGGGCCTTCTCTCTACACTATGAAAATGGTTTTTACCTTGCAGACCTCCTGAAAAAGTCTCAAGTATCCCCAGGAGTCTGTGGACTATACTTTAAGAACCAAACCGCTGCTCCATAACTTGCCCAGCACTGTGCTAGGCACTAGGGTGGTAGAGAGAAGGAAACAGATGAAGCAAGCTATAAGACTAGTGTGTTGGTAAGCAAAATGGGCTCCTTAGTGCCCTTGAAGAGTTTGGCTTTTGTTCACTTTGAGTAATTCAGCATATTTCATTGAAACTTACTAAGTGCTAAGCCCCAGGCCCAAACCCCTATTAGGTATAAAACCTACATGAGTGTGGATTGGCAACTAAGGTGGGGCCCAAGGTGGGGCTAACTCCAGGAAGGGCCTAGTTTACATGTGTGGGACAGCAGAGGCTCTTAGTTGCCTCTTAAGTTGCCTCTTTGTGACGACTCTAGGTCACGTGGGTGAGTCGTGTGGTGAGTCGCATGTGTGACTCACCCCTGACCCTGAAAAAAGATATAAAACCAGGGGTTGCACTTCTATTTTTTGGAGCTCTCACCCACAGCCATGGTGGCACTCATGACTCTGGGCCAGCCCTTGTTATGAGCTCCCGGGCTGAACCTAGATGTTGATAACTATAAATCTGTATTGGGTCTGTCTGTTGATGTTTGTAATTTGTTTGTAATTTGCTCTAAAGTTCAGGGTGCTGGCTTTTTCCCTTGAACTAAGTGAATGATATTTGTGTGCTGAATTAAAGTAACCTTGTCAACCCCTTCACCTTGCTTTCCTTAGTTAAGCAGATCAAAAGAACCTGTGCTGTTGGCAGCTTTCTGGGTGCTGGCTGTGGGTGGATCTTACACCCCCACAGAAGCTGCTAGCTGGATTGTTGAAACAACTAGATAGGTTGAACTTTATAGAACTTTGAAGACGAGACAAGGGAATTTCGATATGAGAAGGCACAACGTAGTGGGAAATGAACTGGGTTGGGAACCAAGGAGTTTTAAGTTTGAACTATGTCACTAACTTCCTGTGTGACCTTGGGCACTTAAGTATTTCCTCTTTTCAGGCTTCAATTTCCTCACTTGCAAAAGGTGATTGGAACCTATCAAGTTTAAAAAATTCTAACAGTCTATAATGAAATAGCAGGATGACTACCCAAGACTCAAGGTATTCCAGGGCCACATTCCTAAAACTATAGCTCATGAATGCCCACTGATGCATTTATCTTTAATAGTCAGCTAGCAGTCACAATTAGCAAACAAATTACAGAAATGGCATAACTACACAATATCTCCAGAAATCTGGGGCACACTCTCCCTCAAACATACATACATGGAATTGGTGGGAAGACTGGACACAGACATAAAATTCACAAACAGATAATTCCGTGTGTAGGAAACACACTTGACTAAGGCAGCTCACGCCTGTGGCACTACTGGGCTCTGATGTCTTTTTTTTCTTCCTGTGGTATCCTCATATTTCTCTCCTTAGGCAATGGTCGCTACTCAGCAGGTTGTTCAACTGAGGTTCCTTAGGTCTGCCCCCTCCAAAGCCTGAGCTCTGAACTTCCAAGACTGATTTTCTCTTGATTTGACCTCTGCTGGGTGTGCTATCTCCTACTGGCTGCTTCACTGCAAGATATCATTGCCAGTGGGTGTGAGGGAAGCTCTCATATCAGTGCACTCTGGGAGAGCTCAAGAGCTGGGTCCTTCCTTTGGAACTGGCTCTCTTCTCAACTGCCAGGGACGACTTCCTTCTAAGTCTACTCTAACCTTGTAAGGCCAGAAGAGGTTTGGCTGATCCTTTCTAGCCACACAAGAATTCCAGAAGATTGGTTGAAGAACTTCATGCCTCAAAAAGGAAATATAAAAATATTTCTTTGTACTCCATTTACACCGCCCCATCAAAGTCTGAAAGGGACATGACTTTACATTTCATTGTCTCCGTTAAGTGCTCTTACATTCCACAATTTCGTTAAGTGTTTGGGGGGACTCAGTTTCTCAAAGGTCTTATAATCACACTACCCTGACTACTTAAATAAATGCTCTCCATACTTTTGTTTGGTGTCCCCTGCGTAACCCTGGGCATTTCTCCTTTCTGTACTTTGGTTTTCCACACCTATGAAATAAGGGACCTATTATTAGGTCTTTCTAAGTTTTAATATTCTATAAAATAGGGATTGGCTAACCAAGGTTCAAGAAACTTCATGGGTCTGTATTACTAAAATCATAGGCCCACTTAAAAGTCTGTCACCTTTGGCCCTATTTTTTATTCCCTTGAGATAGTTGTAGTCAATATGTATCCAGATCTGGTTTTGCTGTCAGTCTTGATGAAGTCATGTACATTCTCCCAATTTTCTCGCTCAGTGATATGCAAGTTAACTGAGAAAAATTAAAATAACTAAAAGTATTGATATACAATAAAACTTACAATGTTTATATCTGAAAATATTTTAATGTGCAATATGTCTTCTTTTGGACAAAAATCACTTGCTTTCCATGATTTGGCACTAATTCATTAGATTTTGACACATATTCTAGGTGGCCAAGAGGATAGTGTGCTGGCCCAAAGTTCAAATCCAGCTTCAAATACTAGCTGTGTGACCTTGGGCAAGTCACTTAACCTTTGCCTCAGTTTCCTCAACTATAAAATGAGGATAATAATAGGATCCACCTCCTAGGGTTATTATGAGGATCAAATGAGATAATATTTGTAAAGCACCCAGCACAGTGGTTGGCACATAATGGTCACTGTATTTTATTAATATTAATTTAATTAATTGATTAAATTAATATTAATAATATTATTATTATTAACTACATTCTTTAATTCTTCATTATGAAACCACATTTTATTGCATTGGATGTTAAGCATACTTTTGACATCTATTTTTTTAAGTCTAGCCTAGATTCTGTCCCTGGCTTTCAACAAGGTTTAAACCAGATGAGTTCCGAAGCCATTGAAGCATGTTTGTCTCCACTTCTAAGATAAATTTCTTAGCCTTTCATGGTGTGTGGCCTGGTCAAGCTCATGCTGCAATATTCTAACCCTCTTCAGAATTTCTCTAATTCTGGAAGAATTGTACATCTCAGTGTATTAATATATTCTTCAGAGTTGTCGATCTCCCTCAATGGGAGACAAGACTTCCAGGCCCACTGAAAATAAAAAGACTTCTAGGTCCACAAAGATTCTAATGAGATTGTTTTACAATTTGATGAAAATGCTCAGATATTACAAACTTACCCACACTTCTGACAATGGTTTCGACAAAGCCTTGACTAAAAAGAAAGTTTCATCAGTAAAATTACCTTTTTTGTGCTCTAAATTACTATTGATTAGAGAAATGCAAATTAAAACAACTCTGAGATTCCACCTGACATCTATCAGATTGACGAATATGACAGAAAAGGAAAATGATAAATGTTGGAAAAGATGTGAGAAAATTAGAACAGTAATGCTTTGTCGGTAGAGTTGTGAACTGATCCCACCACTCTGGAGAGCCATTTGGAGGTATCAGGATTTGTTCTGTAAAATTTGGATTCAGTGAAAAAGGCAGCACTTAAGGATCTAGAAGGCCACATGTGGCCTTGAGGCCACGGGTTCCCCACCCCTGCCCAAAGAGATCATAAAAAGGGAAAAGGACCAACATGTGCAAAGATATGTATAGCAGCTTTTTTTTTTTTTGTGGTGGCCAAGAATTGGAAATTGAGGGGATGGCCTTCAATTGAGGAATGGCTGAACGAGCTGTGGTATGTGAATGTAATGGAAAACTATTGCGCTATAAGAAATGATGAGCAGGCAGATTTCAGAAAAGTCTGGAAAGACTTACATGAACTGATGCTGAGTGAAGTGAACAGAACCAAGAGAACATTGTATACAGCAAAAGCGACATTGCGTGATGATTAACTATGATAGATTTAGCTCTTCTCAGCAACACAAAAATCCAAGACAATTCCAAAAGACGGGTGATAAACGCTAACCACATCCAGAGAAAGAACTATGGAGTCTGAATGCAGATTGAAGCAGACTGTTTTCACTTTTTTGTTGTTTTGTTGCTTTTTCTTTCTCATGGTTTTTCCCTTTTGTTCTGATTCTTCTTTCACAGCATAATTAATGTGGAAATATGTTTGACATGATTATAGATGTATAACCTCCCTCTCTTGGGGAGGGAGGGAGAAAAATCTGGAACTTAAAATTTTACAAAAATGAATATTTAAAACTATCTCGACCTGTAATTGTGGGGGGGAATAAAATACTACTATTAAGGAAAAAATACTTTTTTTGCAATTACCTTTTTTCGCAGTCTTCAGCACTGCAGTGTACACTGTCTTGCCCATGACAAGTATTTTTTCTTTATAGTAACTGGGTTACTATGGGTTATAACCCAGCAGCTGGGTTGGTTGTTGTGGTTGTTGTGGCTTTTTGTTCATTCGTTTTTGCTGGTCTCCTTGTTCTTATTCTAACTTCAACAAACCCTGTAGAGGATTTAATAACAAATTCATCCATTTGCAGGTCCCTCTGGAGATCTTTGCTTATTTTCCAGGGATCGATTATGCTGCTTTACAGCAATAGTTTGTCAGTTCTTGACATTTTTTTATTTCCTACCACACTTTCCTTTGTGCTTTGATGCAATTGATCTTGTCTCCCAGTGCCCCTGAATTGTTCTGGTTGCTGCTATTTTTTGTGTCACTCAGCCTCTCCTAGGTCTTTTTCGTATTTCTGCTTTCCTTTGCTGCCATTTGCTCTGAGCAATTCTTATGCCATTTCATGTTTGTTTTGGTCTGCTCATGTTTGGAATAGTGATTGCAATGGTACTTACAGGAGTGACAGAGAAATTGATTTTTTTCTTGAAAAATCTTCATTACCATCAGAAAACATGTTTACCAAGGCCCCCAGCATTCTTCTTCTGGTTTTTGGAGCTTTAAAAAAAAATATTGTCAGTAAGCTTCAACAGAAGTGCCCTGCCGCCCAAGAGCCAAATTCTAAGCTTCTCCAGCCAAACGGAAGCATTTCCACAGGGTACTTAGTGCTCGGTAATAGGAGACCTTGGCAATGTAGCTAAATCAGACGCGCGCAACAACCAGAAAGAGAAAGCTCCGATTTGTTGAGGCTGGATAGAGGTTTACAGAAGTTTTATACACGTTGTCTTACAATCTCACTTTTAGAAAGTCTCCATTTCAGTCCTACCCAGACATGAAATTTTTTTGTTCAACTCCAGTTCCCATTGAGTTTTATAGAATCAGTTTGTTTTCATCGAATGTATTAAGTTGTATTGTTGAAAGATTTTATGGTGCGGTTAAGGGCCCAAACTGATCTGGACTGAAAAGAACATCGATGTAAATAAGATCATATTTTTATATATGACCGATATATAAAAACATGTATTTTATGTATTGATCATCTATAACAATGTACATATTTTATATATGATCGCTATATAAAACCATAAGTCAATATCACTTCATTTTTTCCAAGAACCATCTAGATTGACAATAAATTCCTTTATGGCAGGAACCACTTCTTATACCTCTCTGCATCCCCCAGTGCCCGGTTGAGTGTCTTGCACAGAGTATGTGTTCAATAAATGTTTAAATAAGGAAAAATGACTTTCCCACACCAAGAGCTTCTACAGTATCTCTAACAGTCATTAAAGTGTGCTGTTTAAGAGCTACAATTTTTGCACATTTCCTGGGAGTACTATCTATTCTTAAAAGCCACAAAATTCAAAATATAACAAAAGAGTGCAATGAAGTACGTATGTGGCAAAAAAAAAAATACAATATTCAACTAATAAAGAACTAATAGAATGTGGGGAAACCTGCTCAATGCAGTTTCATCTGATCAAGGTTAAATAATTTGAGTCAGCCCATTGTCGGTTTTTTGTTGTTGAGTGATTTCAGTGGTGTCTGACTCTTCATGGCCACATTTGGGGTTCTCTTGGCAAAGGTACTGGAATAGTTTGCCATTTCCTTCTCCAGCTCATTTGACATATGAGGAAACTGAGGCAAACAGGATTAAGTGATTTGCCCAATTCACAGAGCTAGGAAGTGTCTGAGGTTGGATTTAAATGCAGGTCCTTCTTGACTCCAGGACCAGTGCTCTATCCACTGAGCCACCTAGCTGCCCCCTACTATTAGTAGTAATTTAATCAGATAGTAATTTAATCAGTAATTTTATAATCCTTAAATATGTTTCCTTTTTTGCTATTACAAATAAAGCTACTATCAATTTTTACAAGTATAGGTCCCTTTTCTCCCTTTTTTAATGATTTTTGAGATAGAATCATAGCAAAAGAATTGCTGGGTCAAAAGGTGTGATCAGTTTTGTGATTCATTGCACATTGCTCTTCTAAATGTTGGCGTCAGCAATCCCAAGAACAATGTGTAGGCAGGGATGGAACGGGGAATTCCCCGTGCTGGCCTGCCAGTTTCTGGCCATCCATATTTGTCAACTCAGTGCTTGGGTACTTTGGGGGTGACAAACTCCCTGATTACTTCTGACTAGTCATGTGTAATTCAGTATTCGGACATTTAGGGAATGACAGAACAATGCCTCTATCGAACAGAAAGAGCCAATGTCTCAATGCACCATTAAAAAGGAAGTAATTCCACCTTTGGCTCTCTTTTTTCCACCTTCCAGGGAGCATCATGTAACTATGGAACTTCCCTGGGGATGAGGAAATTCTGGTCCTCCTTCACTCTAGCTGCAGATCAGCTACTCCTATATAATAGCTAGAGAAGAGAAGTTCAGCTAGTCAAGCTTGAGGATAGACCTTCGATGACCTCTTTAGTTTTGGGTTTCTTTTCTCGATCCTGAGGGAGTGAAAATCAAATTTGAGCTGGACTTGCCTCCAGGCTTGGAGACAACAATGTGAGTTTGAAAAGTCCAGTGATTCAGAGTCTTCAATCTGGCTGTAATTCAGAATGAGTCTCCAGCAACTATCCCAGGGGTCTGGGAGAGGACAGATGATGGTCAGTCAACAGATTTACCCAATCCCTGGCCTGACTTGCTAGAAAACAAGAGGCATAGCACAGAGTCAAAATGAAACATACAATGCTTAGTTGGCAGTCCTTTCAAATGCTCTATGTTTTGATGGTTTTAAGTCTCAACTTTCTCAGCAGTTATTACTGTTGCTTGTTTAGTTAAAGTTATTTAGTTCATTATTTAGTTAGCTTAAGGATTCTGTCAAAATTTGCTTGAGTTCTATGTCTTTTGTGTGTAAGATAATTGGCTGAAAGAGGTGATTAGGGTTAGCTGTAAGATACCCACAAGTAGTCTTTAAAAAAAAACCCCACCAAGCCTGAAGGACTCAACAATTATGAATAGTAGGGCAAAGTTTGCAGAGATTTGCATGGTATGAAATGCTTATATTTCTTTTTTTTCTTTTAAATTTATTTTTAGTTTACAACACTTAGTTCCACAAGTTTTTGAGTTCCAAATTTTTGCCCCTCCCTCGATGGTATGTAATCCAATATAGGTTCTACATATATCTTCACATTGAATATATTTTCACAATAATCAAGTTGTAAAGAAGAATTATAATCAGTGGGATGAACCACGAGAAAGAAGAAACAAAACAAAGAGACAGAGAGAGAGAGCAAATAGTTTGCTTCAATCTGCATTCAGACTCCATAATTCTTTTTCTGAATATGGATAGCTTCTTCCATCATGAGTCTTTTGCAGTTGTCATAGAACCTTGCATTGATGAAAAGAGCCAAGTCTATCAGAGTTAGTCATCACAAATACAATGTTTTTGTAATTGTGTACAACGTTCTTCTGGTTCTGCTCCCCTCACTCAGCATCAGTTCATGTAGGTCATTCCAGGTTGTTATGAAGTCTGTCTGCTCATTTCTTACAGCACAACAGTACTCCATTACATTCATATACCACAACTTGTTCAGCCATTCCCCAATTAATGGACATCCCCTCAATGGGCATCCAATTCTTTGCCACCACAAAAAGAGCTGCTATAAATATTTTTGTACATATGGGTCATTTTCCCATTTGTATGATCTCTTTGGGGTACAGCCCTAGAAGTGGTATTGCTGGGTCAAAGAATATGCACATTTTTATAGCCCTTTTGGTATAGTTCCAAATTGCTCTCCAGAATGGTTGGATCAGTTCACAACGCCACCAACAATGCATTAGTGTTCCAATTTTCCCACATCTTCTCCAGCAAAATGCTTATATTTCTACCAAAGCCTTTTTTCTGTCTTCTAGATATGAATTGCAGCAGCTAGGTGGTACAGTGATAGGGTACCAGCCCATCTTCCTGAATTCAAATGTGACCTCAGGCACTTACTATTTGTATGACCCTGAGCAAGCAACTTAACACTATTTACCTCACTTTCCTTATCTGGAAAAGGAAATGGCAAACCACTCTAGGATCTTTGCCAAGAGAACCCCAAATTGGGTTACAAAGACTTAGACATCAGTGAAAACGACTGAATGAAAACGAGATGAAAATTGTTTCATCTATTAACAGTTTCTGTTATCTGTTTTCTAAAAGAATGCTTCTCTAGGTTGTTAGTGAGAATAAGAAGTGAGAATTCAATTGGGAGAGGGGAGTGGAGAGAGAGGAGAGACAGAGGGACAGAGAGAGAGAGAGAGAGGGAAAGAGGGAGGGAGGGAGGGAGAAATAAGGTTGAAGAGAGAATGTGATTCTTGCTTGTCAAGGTGTTAAAGAGTGGAAGAGTATTTTACACAGAAGAAAAGAAAGGAAGACAATCGTGTAATTAGAGATTAAAAAGAATTGAGATTCTTCCTGAAGAGGAAGATGCTGGAGGCTCTTAGGAGAAAGAAGTTGCTTGTCCTCCAAAGGGTAGAGAAAGTATAGTCATTGAAATCCTCAAGCTAAGATCAGCCAGTAAACACCCAAGGAGGAAGAGAAGAATAGTAGTAGTTGGTGATTCCCTGCTCAGAGATACTGAGGCAGCTATTTATCCACCTTAGAACAGCAATAAAGAAATCTGCTATCTTCCCAGGGCATGTATCCAAGGCATAACCCAAGACTTAATCAAATTAGATGTTAAATACCCATTTCCGGTGATTTACATGGGCACCAACGACACTTCCAGAAGGAACATAAAAAATATTGCTAACAATTTTGAAGTCTTGGACAAGAAACTGAAGACCATAGGGGCATACACTGTATTTTCTCCCACTGTTATCCAGGGAAGGCAAGGGATTCAGAAGAGAAAAATTAATCTGGGAAGTGAATAGCTGGCTAAGTCATGCCTAAAGTTGGATTTGGCTTTCTGAACTAGAGCTTAAAAATAGAGATTCCTTACCTGAAACAGTGGCTGATAAGAATGTGTTTTCCAGATGCCTTACAAATCTAAACAAAAGAATTTTAAACTAAAAAAAATGAGGAAAGGAAAAGACAACCTGTGTACGTCTTCCAGCAACAAAGCAAAAGGAGCTGAAATACTCCAAAATTTATAAGACACAAAATCTAAAAAAATCAATAACAAAACACATAGCCTCAATTGTCTCTACATAAATACCCAAATCTAGGTAATAAACAAAAGGAATTAGAGGTCCTGATGCAAGGATGCAAATTTAACCCCACTGAGTATCACTGAGTCTTGGTGGTCTGAAGCCCATGACTGGACTATGGCTCTAATGGGTATACATGATTCAAAAGAAACAGGATAGGAAAAGGGGGGCAGGAGGATACTACATATTAAGAAGGTCTAATTATGGGAGGAAATACAGGAGCCAGACAGGGGAAGATCAATAGAGGGAGAAACTGAAGTGATTTTGTCATTAGAATTAGACAGAAAGAAGAAATAGATGAGGTATAAGAAGGTATCACAATGGGGGCAGAGCCAAGATGGCAGAGTAAAAGCAGGGACTTGCTTGAGCTCTCCCCCAAACCTTTCCAAATGCCTGTTAAAAATGACCCTAAACAAATTCCAGAGCAGCAGAACCCATAAAATGACAGAGTGAAACAAATTTTTAGCCCAAGACAAACTGAAAAGTTGATAGGAAAGGTCTATTGCAGCGGGCTGGGAAAGGAGTGCAGTACAGCACAAAACAGGCCAGCAAACCCATAGCAGCCCTCAGGGGACTGAATCACTGGCAACTATGGCAGTTTCCAGACTCCTCAACCACAAATGCTAAAGACAACTTAGTAGGTCAGTAGGAAAGGTCTGTTGGACCTGGCTGCAAGAGGAGTGCAGTCTGGTCCCAGCCCCAGAGCAGCAGTAGCAGCAGCTGCTTCCAGAACTCTCCACCCCCAGGTGGTGGGGGGGATTGAGTTGCTGCTCAGAGGGGGATTGCAAGGATCTCTTTGCTGGTGGTGAGGCAGGATTCTCTTGCTTTGCCCATGCTTATATCTGGGTTGCAGTACTAGGTGGCCTTCCTGGGGTGAGGAGAAGTGCTGGTGTGGCAGAACTTGTGGCAGCGATAGAGAGGGAATCCTCCTCACAGTTCCAAGGCAGAAAAGAGTGCGTGTGGTCACTCACAGACCAGACCACAGGCCAAGAGAGGCATAAACACCTCTCCTTTGATCATATCACCTTAAAGTACCTCTGAAAACAGCTGCACAAAACCCCTGAAGCTTGGGACAATGCACCCTCCACACTAGAACTACCTTAACAGAGTTAGTCAAGCAATTAGCTAGGGAAATGAGCAAACAATGAAAAAAACTCAGACTATAGAATCTTACTTTGGTGACAAAGAAGATCAAAACATACGGCCAGAAGAAGTCAACAAAGTCAAAGAGCCCACATCAGAAGCCTCCAAGAAAAATATGAATTGGTCTCAGGCCATTGAAGAGCTCAAAAAGGATTTGGAAAATCAAGTAAGAGAAGTAGAGGAAAAATTGGGAAGAGAAATGCAGGTGATACAAGAAAATCATGAAAAACAAGTCAACAGCTTGCTAAAGGAGACCAAAAAAATACTGAAGAAAATAATACCTTAAAAATGGACTAACCCAAATAGCAAAAGAGCTCCAAAAAGCCAATAAGGAGAATGCCTTAAAAAGCAGAATTAGCCAAATGGCAAAAGAGGTCCAAAAGCTCACTGAAGAAAATAATTTCTTAAAAATTAGAATGGAGCAAATGGAAACCAATGACTTTATAAGAAATCAAGAAATTATAAAACAGAACCAAAAGAATGAAAAAATAGAAGACAATAGAAAATATCTCATTGGAAAAATTGCTGACATGGAAAATGAATCCAGGAGAGATAACTTTAAAATTATTGGACTACCTGAAAGCCATGATCAAAAAAAGAGCCTAGACATCTTTCAAGAAATTATCAAGGAAAACTGCCCTGATATTCTAGAACCAGAAGGTAAAATAGAAATTGAAAGAATCCATGATTGCCTCCTCAAAGAGATCCCAAAAGGAAAACTCCTAGGAACATTGTAGCCAAATTCCAAGAATCCCAGGTCAAAGAGAACATTGTAAGCAGCCATAAAGAAGCAATTCAAGTATTGTGGAAACACAATCAGGATAGCACAAGATCTTGAAACTTCTAAATTAAGGGATCAGAGGGCTTGGAATATGATATTCCAGAGGTCAACAGAGCTAGAATTAAAGCCAAGAATCATCTACCTATTAAAAGTGAGTATAATATTTCAGGGGGGAAAATAGACATTCAATGAAGTAGAGGACTTTCAAGCATTCTTGATGAAAAGACCAGAGCTAAATAGAAAATCTGACTTTCAAGTACAAGAATCAAGCGAAGCATGAAAAGGTAAACAGGAAAGAGAAATCATGAGAGATTTATTAAAATTGAACTATTTACATTCCTCCATGGAAAGAGGATATTTGTAACTCATGAGACCTTTCTCGGTATTAGGGTAGTTGGAGTATATATATATAGACAGAGGGCACAGGGTGAGTTGAATGAGGGATGATATCTAAAAAATAAAATTAAGGGGTGATAGAGGAATGTACTAGGAGGAGAAAAGGAGAGATAGAATGGAATAAATTATCTTACGTAAAGGAGGCAAGAAAAAGCTTTTACAATGGAGGGGAAGAGGGAGGAGGTGAGAAGGAATGAGGGAATCTTACTCTCGTTGGATTTGGCTTAAGGAGGGAATAACATACACACTCAATTGGGTATCTTATGCTACAGGAAAGTAGGAAGGAATGGGGGAGTTGATAGAAGGGAGGTCAGAGTAGGGGAGAGGGTAGTCAGAAGCAAACATTTTTGAAAAGGGACAGGGTCAAAGGAGAGAACAGAATAAATGGAGGGCAGGATAGGATGGAGGGAAATATAGTTAGCCTTTCACAACATGACTATTATGGAAGTGTTTTACATATACATGTATAATCTATATTGAATTACTGGCCTTGTCAATGAGGGTGGGTGGGGAGAGAAGGGAAAGAATTTGGAACACAAAGTTTTAAAAACAAATGTTAAAAATTGTTTTTACATGCATTGGTACGGTTGGATAGTCTTACACCATCACAGTCATTATTAGTAGTAGTAGTATTATTACACAAAGAAAATCCCCAAGGGAGAACTGACTCACAAAGAACTGGAAAGCTGCCAATTTCTCTATCTCACCCCCTCTGACTTCACCTCTCTTTAGTCATGCTTGGAATGGACAGCATTCCCTTAGATGGAGTCAGAGCCCCAGCCTGAACACTACTTGCATATTGGCAGCTCACTTCTTCCCTACCTGTTAGAGGAGGAGGGAGCGAAGTCTTTTTGTTGAGGTCTGGTCTGGAAAAAATAGCGTTATACCTACAAGTCATCTATGACTCCGCCCTCCTCCCAACCTCCACCCCTGTGCTCATCTAATTAGTTTCCAAGTCAGGTCAATTCCATCTTCCCCATTTCTTTTCAACACGTCCTCTTTTCTCTTTCTCCTCCTAACCTTGTTGGTTAGTCTTGTTTCCTCCGTCCTAGACTATAACACTCCGTCCCTTAACTGATCACTCCATCTCTAGCCTTTACCAGGTCCCTCTCATCCCAAACCAGACTAGTTCAATGGATTGAGCACCAGACCTGGAGGCAGGGAGACCTGAGTTTGAATCTGACTTCTGACATTTACTGGGCAAGTCAGCTCAGTTTCTTCAACTGTAAAAGGATGATATTAATAGCTTCTACCTTTCAGCGTTGTTAGAATAAAATGACAATATTTGTAAAGTAGTTTACAAACCTAAAAAGCCATGTAAATGCTAGCTATTATTACTAAATTAATTTTCCTTCTGCACAATTTTGATTACATCACTCCTCCACTTCAAAGACTTCAATGATTTCCCCTTTCCTATTGAATACAGTCCAGACTCTTCACCTCACATTCAAGACCCTCCACAACTTATTCTGAATATCTTAAGTGTACTTAGTTTCGTTGTCTCCTCCCATTAGACTGTGAGCTCCTCGAAGGCAGGGTCTCTTTTTGACCTTTTTTGTATCCCCAATGTTTAGCGCAGGATCGTATGTACACAAAGAACCAGAATGCATAGTAGGTGCTTTTTATTTGAATGATTGATTGCAACTTGTTTTCCTAGGCTTATCCCCATCGTGGATTCTACGTTCTAGCAAAACTGCACTATGCATCAGTCTCCAAAAACGATCCATGTGATCTCTGTGATTTTTCTGACATTAATTAATCTGGAATTGTCTCTGGCCCAACTCCGACTGTTGCCATTCTACTGATCTTCTAAGGCCCAACGCAAATTTCTATCTCTTTCGTGAAGCCTTCCTCGATACCAACAATCAGTAACAGGCTTTCCTTCGCAGTCCTCCCAAAACCTCACATAGTACTCCATACGTCTCCAGTGTGCATAAGTTAACCGTCTCATTTGTATTCTGGTTCTTTATGTACATATGATCACCCTTACTAGACTGCAAGTTCAATGAGGGTAAGGATCAAGCTCTAACTAAATTTGGCATCAAGGACTAGCACAGTGCCCTGTAGAGACAGCAATTCAAAAAAGCTTGTGAAATGATCAAATGCTTTAATAAAGAAGGCAGTTAAACAATGTCGTCAATAAGATTTATTACAAATAAACCCTAACTCTGGGTAATTGTGAACTGATTGTAAACAGAAAGAAGGAACTGAGTGCACTGGCTACCTGTGAACTCCAGAGAGGCAAGATTAATCAGAATCCATTTTTGCTATCAATAAAGGTGAATTCTATTATTGGTGAGTCATCTCATCTAAATCCATCTCTAGGTAAGAGCCCAGTGAAATCGCTGTAGATGGATATACTTAAACAGAAGGTAATGCTTACCTCCCTTAGTCCCCTTCTCCAGTGCCTTCCATCCCTTCTCACAGGAAGTTCTCTATGCTATAGAACCCAAGTCCCTCTTGCAATCAAGGTGATGTTTTATTGTTTGCAGAATTTAAGATTCTATAATGGGTCAAACAAAGCTAATGTATCATTCTATTTCCTATTCACCCATTCTATTCTATTTACCCACGCAGTAAAATGTTAGGCCATACACCAAGTCCCAGCAACAGTGAAGCGGCTCTCTGGGAGTCACTATTACTCCGCACACGTCACACACGTAGCTGCAGTCCCCCTTCCAGAATCTCAGAGGGAAGCCCATCTCTTAAGGACTTCACTCATCACTTCAACTCAACTCCATTCCCACTGCTGATCTTGTAGTCTGAATTTTTCTATCTCCCTTCCTCCCTTCCCCTTGGATAGCCCTTACTGTCCAGTGTTAGCAGAGAATGTTGAATTAATTTGCCATTCATTGGGCTGGAGACTATAGGTCATGAAACATAAACCCCCTTGGCTGCATTCGGGATCCCACAAATGGCTTCACTACCCTTATCCTACCACTTGGTCATCTTTTGTTCCTTCCCTTCTTCTCGCTATTTCCCTTCATTGGCATTAGATGGTAAGGAGATTAGGGGTGGCAGAGAGCAAGAGAGAGATAAATGCCCCCAGGTGTTGTGTGATCCTGGTACAGAGATAAAAGGATGGGTAAGATGGACAAAAGCATTTGGTTTCATATTCTCAGCCCATCAGTCTTCGGCAAGGTTCTTTTCTCTTCTTCTTAGACTGAGTCTCCACCCAGAATGGCAGAATGGTCTGGGACCATCGGTCACATAGACTGGCACCACTGAACTCCTGACTCCCCATTACTCATATGTAGACTTGAAGGAATCATTTTAAATTCTCTAGGGTGGTTTAGGAGGGAGAATGGCTATGACCTGAGCCTCTCTGGGAGTCACTAGTAGATTTGGAAGGTAGAGAACAGGAGTTCAAATTCTTCTGATTCTCACTAAAGCGTGTCCTTGGACACAGTCTCTCTCTGTTTCTCAGGCAACCAGGACTAAGCTTAATTGTAACACACTCTTGACCCCTCTCACCCAGAAGAAGGTCTCTTCCCTCTCAAGGGCTCAAGGAGAAACTGGATCCTCTGCCCCAGAGCCCAAAGAAGGGAAAGATCTCCCCAGCGAAAGAGGCAGTGAAGGTATAGATGGGCTCTTGAGTGGTAGCATTGCTAAATGTCACCCAGCCCACCTCATAATCAAGGGAGACACGGATTTGCCTGGGATTCTCTTCCAGGGACAGCCTGGTAGGGAAGGAGCCCAAGGCTGAAACAAAACCCCAGGCCAGTCGCACTGCCCATATCCCTTCCTCCGGCCTAAGCTTGAGTTCCCCTTTCCGTCGGACATCCTGGTTCACCACACCCACGGTGCAGCTGCCCCCATGGGCCAGGTCCACAGCTACCACCCAAGTGTGCCTCCCTCCCACAAAGCCAGCCTGGGCTAGGACACAGATGGCCCGGTCAAAACGTTGTGGACTGTCTGGCGAGGTCTGCCATTTGTAGGAAAACTGGGCCCGCTGGCAATCTTCTGATAGGAGGAGCTTGGGGTGGGATGTCTGGGGATCTAAGAAGATATGCACTGGGAGGAAGAGAAGAATGCATACAGTTAACATCGATGTCATTACTGCTTGGGGGAAGGTGTTAAAACTGCATTTGGTATCAATTTCTCGCTGCAGCCTAGGCAGAAATCCTTTTCCCTTTATATCACCCTAAATATATTACTAACTTCCGACCCACCCTGTGGGACCAAAATGGCCTCTTCCTTTATTCAAGCAGTCTGCCCCTCTTGGAAAGAAAACTCAATCTGGAAATCACAGACCTGAAGTCTAATCTTAATTTTCTCACTAACTGACCCTATGACATTGCACAGGCCACTTTACCTAGGACAGAAGGCATGATAGGGCTTAGCCCAACCCTCTTATTTTCCAAAAGAAAATGAATCCCAGCACGGCAAAGTGATTTGCCTAAGACATACATATAGTAAGTAGCAGAGCGAGGATTCAAACCCAGGTCCTTTGAATCTAAATCTAGCACTCCTCCATCTGGGAATAGGACTGCCATCTCCTCATTTCCCATGTCACTGCACTCATTGGCTTTTCCACTGTGCCCCCTGCTGGGTACTCCCCCCTTCCCTCTTCAGCTTTCTTTTATGTGTCTCATTAGTCTGTAAACTCCTTGAGGGTAAGGCCTGTCTTTTTTGTATCTGTATCCCCAGTCCTTTGCACAATGCTTGGTACAGAGTAGGGACTTAATATTTATCAACTACTAAATCTCCAAGCACTGTGATAAAGTGTGTCAAGAATATATTTTTTTCCTCCAGATAGCCAGCTATTAAACACCTCCCAGCACATCCCCATTTCAGGGCCTCATCTTCTGCAATCCCATGATCTACATCCACTCTATTTTTAGGAGCCTGATGAGGGTATGCTCTGAGTCCTAGCACATAGCTTTTCTCATATCCATTGTGCCCTCTTCCCTCCCGCCTGCCCAGTGAAGGCCAGTCCCATCTTCCAAATCTGGCTTAAAGCTCTCCTCCAGGAAGGCACACCCATTCCACTTGGATTCACCGTTCAATTCAACAGTGTTGTTGTTCTGTGGTTTCAGTCATGCCAGACTCTCTGTGATCCCATCTAGAGTTCTCTCGGCAAAGGTAATTGGAGTGGTTTGCCATTTCCTTCACCAGCTCATTTTACAGCTGAGGAAACTAAGGCAAACAGGGCTAAGTGACTTGCCCAAGGTCCCACGGGTAGGAAGTGTCTGAGGCCAGATTTGAACTCAGGTCTTCCTGACTCCAGGGCCAGCACTCTATTCGCTACATCCAGCTGCCCTTCAACAAACAGTACTTGGATTTAATAAATGGGCAAACCTAATAATAATAGCTAACATTTATATAGTGCTTGTTATGTGCCCGCCACAGCACTAAGTGCTTTATAATTACTATCTCATTTGATTGTCACAACGACCCTGGGAGATCGATGCTATTCTTATCCCCGTATCATAGAAAACCGAGACAAACAGAGGTTAAGTGACTTGCCCCGCATCACATGGCTAGAAAGGGTCTGAGGCCCAATTTGAACTTGAGCTTTCCTGACTCCAAGCCCAGGATTGTATCTACTGTTTCATACATGTAGCCCAATGGAGGTCTGCAATTGCAAATACTGTCTTTTCTTCTTTTGGCATCTCCTTAAGGTATGTCCCATATAGAGCTCCTGCACAATTCTGTGGTTTGTGGAAACCGGGGATGCCCCTAACACACATGTGCAAACACATGTGTCCACATTCTTCTTGGCCCCAAGACACTCACCTGGTTCATAGTCCAGTTCAAAGAGCAGTTTTTCTGTGCAAAGCAGGGGAAAAAGCAGATAGGATTTATGTCAGATCTAGGTGAGAACTTAGAAAGAGTTCAACCCCTCTCCCGACAGATGCTGAGAAGCAAAGAGTGGGGCAAAGAGGATCACAAAGGCCCATGCAGGGGGGTACTGGAGTAACCTCTAACTGGCTTTCGAGAGCCGATTGTTAAATTTTCAGCGTGATCATGTACACCTCAGAAGTCAGTAATTACTACAAATCAGGACTTGATTTATTACTTTGTTGTCTAGATTTAAGAAAGTGATGGAGAAAATATTCATAATGCAGATTAAATTTTAAAGTGATAGGCACACATTTCTGCCACCCCGTCCTCCCCACCCCCCACCCCCAGCCTGATGTTAAGTATTCACGGCGCGTGCGCACACACGCTCCATAGGCTGATAATAATAATCACTGGCATTTATACAGTGCTTTAAGGTGTGCAAGGCGTTCTACATTCCTACTCTCATTTGAAGCTCACAGTACCCCCAGGGTCAATGTCAGGAACTAGGGGAAGGTAGGAGGAAACAGAGAAGAGCTATATTAACATCACCGGAGGCAGTGGACTATAACAAAGACAGCCCTGCACTAGAAGTCCAGAAACTTACATCCAAGCCTTGGCTCTGCTACTCACTGGCTGTGCGACCTTGGGAAAACCATTTCCCTTCTCTGACTTTGAGTTGCCCCATCTGTAAAATGAGGCAGTCGGACTAGATGTTGTCTAAGGTCTCTTCCAGACCTAGCATTCTTGATTCTGAATTACCAATATTGATTATAAATGCTGTTGATTTTTCCTATTGTTGAACACTACTTTTGTTAATAATTTTCATTGTCATTTTGCTATTATTGGTAATCATATGAATCCATTTTTTCTAGCACTTTAAATACTTTTTTCCCCTCAGAAATGCTAACTATTTTACATTTCCTTCATATCATCCCTGTGAAAGGGAACAGACAGTACCCTCTTTGTCTCATCAGATCTGTAGATGTGGAAACTCAGACACAAATTGGCAAAGCAACTGGCCAAAACCCATGCAGCAAATCAGCAGTGGGGCTGGGAGGCAAATCCAGGTGTTGTCTGTCAAGAAGGAACTTTACATCACTTAGGACTATAACATCTGGGACTTGGGACAACCTTTCAAACCACCCTGGGATCTGTGCACATGTGCATCTTCTTACCCAAAAACATCTTCATCTCCCCCTGCAGCGGAAGGGCCTGTTGAGGGAAGTCCCGGATCCTCTCTCCCAGGTCAGGAGACACAGCCTCTGGTTTCCGGCACTTCCTGGTTTCACACCTAGAAGCACACACACACATGGAAAAATGATGGGATCCTAGAGATTATCCTGCTTGGAGATTCTCTGGGCACTCTGAGCTGGTCACTAGTTTCTTTTAGCTCTGCAGCCCCAAGTCCCACAGCCCAGGGATGCTTTCTCCAAAAGGCCTTCCATGATTGAGGCCAACCTACTTTTCCCTTTGAGACCTTTTTAAAGTTTGGGATGTGTGTGTGTGTGTGTGTATACATAAACATGCAATCAATACAGGGATTGGATTTATTGCTTCTTAGGTATATGATTTTACTTCCCAGTGAATAAAGTCCATCTACCAAGGCAGGTCAACACCATTTTTGAAACTTACAGTCTTAAAAAGTTGTCTAGACAGAGAGAGGTTAAGTGACTTGCCCAGGGAGATACAGCCAATATATATGTCAGAGGCAGAACTCAACCCCAGGTCTTCCTGGCTCCAAGGCCAGATTTTTATCCACTGTATGGTGATTCTGTTCTTATATGGGTATATAATATTACTAATAACTCAAATTTAAATAGCACTTTAAAAATTAGAGCATACTTTCCTCACAACAACACTATGCAAGTATTGTTTATTCCCATTTTGCAGATGAGGCGACTGAGCCTCAGAGAGGGGAAGTCACTTACTAAGGGGACATAGAGAGTGAGTATCGGGGCTGGAACTCAAACTTCCAGGATTCTTTCCACTCCACTCAGCTGTGTGTGTGTGTGTGTGTGTGTGTGTGTGTGTGTGTGTGTGTGTGTACTCGTACATATCTGTTTATATGTATACAGGTGTAAGCTTACTTGTCTAATGCATGTATATTCTCTCTTAGACATCATACAGCCCTTTCCTTGTAACCCTTTCACTGTGGTTCAGTCATTTTCAGTTATATCTGACTCTTTGTGACCCCATTGGGGGTTTCCTTGGCAAAGACACTAGAGCGGTTCTCCGTTTCCTTCTCCAGCTCATTGAATGAATGAAGAAGCTGAGACAAACAGCGTTAAGTGAATTGCCCCGGTCACACAGTTAGTAAGTGCCTGTGGCCAGATTTGAACTCATGAAGACTGAGTCTTCCCGCCTCCAGTTCCCCGCACTCTATCCACGACACTGCCTAGCTGCCCCACCCCTCTCACGCTCTTCTCATGTTTTATTTTGTATATTACTGATGCGGGTACTTTATCGCACCTGTTAGACTGTGAGCAGCCTGAGGACAGGAACCTTCTCATTGCTCGGCACATAGCAGGCATACTCAATGTTTTGGTTGGCTTTTCGTTCGGACAAGCCCACTTCACCACCCAGTGCCTCCATGCAACTCTCAAAACTCTAAGTTACAGAATAGTTGCATCGGTAGACAGTCCTCACTGGGAATTCCCTACACCAGTGCAACCACAAGTCTGAAAGAGATGGTGATGATGATGATGACAAATTATTAAATTAAAATTTATTGTGAGTACGTGTGTAATACATATGTATAATATATGTATATGTACATAATTCATTGTGTAATGTATATGTATTTGTATGTATTTGTGTATGAGAAAAGAAGAAGGGAAGAATAAGAAAGAATCACTTGCCTGATCAGGGTGCTCCTGATGTCCTAAAAGAAAGAGAAATACCAAACATTCAGTTCCCATGTTTTCCATCTTTCCTGAAGGTCCCTAGAAACCCTTGAGCACTACGGTCATGGGCAACGGCCCTAGGACACAATGTCATAGAACTCCATCACTGGAAGAGACTCCAAAAGTCCCTTCTGATTCAGGGCTTATCTGAAGCATGAGTCTCACCTATAGCATTCCTGGCTAGAACTCACTACATTACAAAGCCATCCATTCCACTTTGGGACAACGAATTACTAGGAAATAGAAATCTGTCTCCCTCTATTTTTTCCCCATTTTCTTTTCTTTTTATTCCGAAATTAAACAACAAATAAAAATAACATTGAACAGAAGGAAAGCATCATATGCCAAATGTGAATCCCTATTATGCTGAGTTTGATTTTCTTTTTAATATAATATAAAAAATTAAATATGTAACTTTCAAAGTGGTCTTATTTGTGATTTTTTCTGTTCTTTTGTTCTCTTCTCTTTGAGGCAGGGGCCAGGGGAAGGGCTGGGGCAGGAAGACAGGGGAGAGGGTGGGGTTTCCTATCCCTAATCTCTTTATGGGCATAAATGTTTAACAACCAGTTCTCCAGAAGAAGGAAAAAACATATACATAACACATTTTTAAGTTTAATGTGCATTATAAACATTTTCCCCATCACTTTATTAAGTCTGCACAGTGAACAAAACAATAAACTAAGCCCTTTTATTTTTGTTTTGTCAATTAGTTATGTCTGACTCTTTGTGACCCCATTTGGGGTTTTCTTGGCAAAGATACTAGAGTGGCTTGCCATTTCCTTCTCCAGCTCATTTCACAGATAAGAACTGAGGTAAAGAGGGTTAAGGTTAAATGACTTGCCCAGGGTCCTACAGCTAGGAAGTATCTGAGGCTGGATTTGAACTCAGGTCCTCCTGACTCCACAGCTAGCACTTATCTACTGTGACACCCAGCTGTCCAAAATTAAGCCCTAATTTATAGCACCTGTTAATTTTTGAGGTCTAAAACACCTGAAGGAAATTTAGCAGTTGGCTCCTACACACAACTAACTCTCTCCTTCTCACTTCCTTCCTCCATAGCTTCCACCTATAATTTTTGCTGGCCTCCACGGTACTGGCCATGCTGCTGCTGCCGCATGGACTTGAAAGTCCAAAACATCTTCACTGCAGATTTATGAAGGAGTGAGGTCCTTTTGAGCCCTGAAATCCAGAATATCCATAAAGTGACTACTTCACAAGGTAGACCATTTTGTCGTCGTCGCTTCCGTCTGTTACCAGGCAGCTAGGTGGTGCAGCAGATAGAGTGCTGGGTCTCACGTCAGGAAGACTCATCTTCCCGAGTTCAAATCTGGCCTCAGACACTCCCTACCTGTGTGATCCTGGGCAAGTCACTTAACCCTGTTTGCCTCGGTTTCCTCATCTGTAAAATGAGCTAAAGAAGAAAATGGTAAACCACTCCAGGATCTTTGCCAAGAAAATCCCAAACGGGGCATGAAGAGTCGGAACCAACCGAACAACAAATTGTTACTCGGTTCCTCCTGACGCTGAGCTGGAATCTGCCTTTCTGAACTCATTAGTCCTGCCTCTGTCCTGCAAGAGAGAAGGGAGAGAGGAAATACAGGAGGGACAGGGAAGAAGAGGTAACAATAACTCACATTTTCATACTTCTTTACAAAGCACTTAGCACAGTGCCTGACACACAGTAGGCATTTAATAAATGTTTATTGATTGATTGACTGTGAGGTAGGTATTTAATAAATGCTTGTTCATCGATTGTTTAAAGATTCCCAAAAAAGGGGATTCCATAGGCTCCTTCAGTCATCTGTTCCCATTTACCTCAACAAACAATACTGTACCCATCTTACAGAAGAGGAAGCTGAGGCTCAAGATTAAGTGACTTGCCTTTGGTCACACAGTAAGTGTTGTAGCCTTGAAATGCCAGACATCATGCCCTTTGCAGTGTGCCCTAATGTCTGTCCCAATGCCTTAGACCGGAAAAAGTGGGTCTGACTCCGCACTGCTCACCTTCAGCAGTTCTCTGGCCGGGAGCTCCAATTTTTCTTCCAGTTCTGATATCAAAGCATTAAAACGGCAGATCTCATTCTGGACAAGAGACTCAAACTCATTCTTCTGCTTCAAAATATCCCCATCCAACTTTTCCAGCTGGGTCAAAAGTAAGTACTGCTGCCTCTCCAGGAACTGGCACATATGCTCAAATTCTGAGATGACCTTCTCTCTCTTGGTGGCCACCTGAGTCTGGGAGAGCAGAGAGAGGGAACAGAGATGCCTCAAAATGGTCCCGTCCTCCTCCTCTTGCTCTTCCTTTTCCCCATTTCTCTCCTTTACTCCCATTTCCTCCATCTCTACCATCCCATCTCCCTTAACTTAGTGATACTGATATTTCCCTGCACCAGACACACTCAACACTCCCAGAGAAACCATCTCCTTTCTCCCTCATATGGATGAAACCATCTCCTTTCTCCCTCATGTGGGGGAAACCATCTCCCTTCTCCCTCATGTGGGAGAAACCATCTCCTTTCTCCCTCATGTGGGGGAAACCATCTCCTTTCTCCCTCATGTGGGAGAAACCATCTCCTTTCTCCCTCATGTGGGTGAAACCATCTCCTTTCTCCCTCATGTGGGTGAAACCATCTCCTTTCTCCCTCATGTGGGGGAAACCATCTCCCTTCTCCCTCATGTGGGAGAAACCATCTCCTTTCTCCCTCACATAGGTGAAACCATCTCCTTTCTCCCTCATATGGGAGAAACCATCTCCTTTCTCCCTCATATGGGAGAAACCATCTCCTTTCTCCCTCATATGGGTGAAACCATCTCCTTTCTGCCTCATGTGCATATGGTCTATGGCCCTGTCCAGATTGAGGAGGAGTCTCTAGCAGGAGATCACCAGAGAGAAAGAGAGGACGCACATGAGTGACTTACCAATAAGACCTGGATCCTTTGATCTTCCCTGGATTGGAGTCCTTGAATGTCCTCTCTCTCGTTCTTCAGAGATTCTAGACATCTATGGATTTGTTCCTGAGAAGAGGGAAGGAATCCTTAGGATGGAAAATCAGAGGATTCCTTTGAGGGTGGGGGAAGTTGATCTTTTTCAGCCACTTGCCTCCAGGCAGGCCCTACCAACTAGACTCCATCCTCCTTTGATTCTCTTCCTAGGGGCAGCTAGGTGATGCTGTGGCTACAGTATGGATCTTGGAGTCAGGAGAACATGGGTTCAAATCCTGCCTCAGACACTTACTAGTTATGTGACCCTGGGCACGAGTCACCAAATCTGCAAAATGGAGATAACAGCACCTACCTCCCAAGGTTGTTGTGAGGATCAGAGACAACATTCACAAAGCGCTTTGCAAACCTTAAAATGCTATGTAAATGCTAGCTAACTCTCTGCCCTATTTGACTATTCCCCCTCAAGCTCCTTTCATGAATACAACATCACCCATAAATATGAGACTATGTTCTGTACCCTCTCTTCTCTACACTCTTACCCAGCTCACACAAGTTTAATTATCATCTCTATGAGGATGACTCCACAATCTATATTTCTAGCCCTAGCCACAAATCTGTTCTGTGAAGTTTGGATTCAGTCAAAGGGCAGCACTTGAGGGCCTAGAGGGCCACATGTGGCCTCGAGGCTGCAGACTCCCCACCCCTGTAAGTGTCTCCTCTGAGCTCCAGTCCCACTTCACTAATTTCTTATAGGACATTCCAAACAGGATGCTCCATAAGGGCCACACGCTCAACACATCCAAAACAGAACTCGTTATCTTTTTCCCAAACTCACTCGTCTTCTGAACTTCTCTATTTCCATTAAGGGCGCCGCCATCCTTCCGGTCACCCAAGCTCTCAATCTCAACGTCACCCCCGATTCCTATTAACGCTCACCCCATGCATAAAATCAGTTGCCAAATTTTGTCCTTTCCATATCCACGACATCTCTCGTCTGCCCCCTTCTCTGCACACGCACACACAGTCACTACACTACTTCAGGTTCTTATCACCTCCCACCTTGACTATTACACTAGATTCCTAACTGGAAGGCCTACCTTCAGTCTCTCTCCTCTCCAGTCCAACCTCTACACAGCGGCCCAAGTGACATTCCCAAACCACAGCTCTCACCACGTTACTCCCGTATTTAATAGATCCTAGTGGCTTCCGTTTACGTCAGGCGTCAAATACAAATTCCTCTGTCTGACATCTAAAGCCCTTGACAGCACAGCCCTAAACTACTTTTCCAGCCTCATGGCAGCTTATTCCTCTTAGCGTCGACTGTGGTCCAGTCAAACTGGCCTTTTTACTGTTCTTCCTACACAGATGCCCCTCTCTGGTCTCAGCACTGGCTATTCTCCACGCCTGGAATGCTCCTCTCTTCACCTCAATCTCCTTCAAGGACACACTTAGGCATCACTTTTTTAAGAGGGGGAAGGCAGGGCAATTGGGATGTAAGTGACTCGCCCAAGGTCACACAGCTAGTAAGTGTGTCAAGTGTCTGAGGACAGATTTGAACTCAGGTCCTCCTGACTCCAGGGCGGGTGCTCTACTCACTGTGCCACCTACCTGCCCCAGGCATTGCTTTCACATGAGGTTTTTCCTGATGTCCCCAGTGGCTGGTGCCCTCCCCTCAAAATGATTTTCTACCTATTTTGTATATAATACTCTCTCTCTTTACACACACATACACACACATAACTATATAGTATATATAACATACACTATATATAAAACTACATGCAGTTACATGTGTGATATATAACTATATATAGTTTCAAAAATAATATATGTACATATGAACTATCTCTCTCAGCTAGACTGTAAGTTCCTTGGGGACGAGAACGTTTTTTGTTTTTGTGTTTGTATTCCCAGGGCCTAGCACATGTTGTTACCCAGTCATTCAGTCATCCACACATTTCCTCCTCTGTACAATGAGGAGGCTAGCCTAGATAATCTCTAAATCTCTTTCCCAGAAATAGAAAGCTGGCTCTCAAAAACTCATGATCAAGAAGAAGAAAAATATTGATAGTATTTTTTAAAATAGATAATCTGGAGAAAATTCATTTGACTTTAGAAGAGAGTCAGACATATAGGATTATGGAATCTCAAAATCAGAAAGGACCCCAGGGATTGTTTAGTTCAATCTTTCCCTGAGCAGAAATTCTCTCAAAAACAGGTATTCTCTAATCCCCAAAAAGAGATCCCTCCCACCCCATTAATAGGGAAGTCTCTCTCTTTCTCTCTCTCTCTCTCTTTGTCTCTCTCTCTCTCACACACACACACACACCAGAAAAAAAGGCATCTGGAGTGGTAAAGTGGAAAGACCAATGGATTTGGAGACAGGGTACCCGAGTTCAGTTAACAGATCTTTTAAATGACAGTCTGTATGACTTTTGGCAAGTCACTTGGGCTTCAATTGCCTCACCTATAAAGTGAAGGAATCTATGATCCTATGGTTATGATGTAATAGAAAAAGCACTAAATTCAGAATCAAAAGACCTCGGCTTGAATCCTGGCTGAGCCACGCTCGCTGCGTAAACTTGTGGGATTCACCCAATCTGTCTGACTTAGCTTCTTCATCTCTAAAATAAGGATAATAATCCTCCGCAGTCAGAAAAATCAAACGAGATCGCAGAGTCAAAGGCCGAGAACTGGGAAAGGAACTTTAGAGCCAATCTCGTCCAACTCTCATTTTACAGAGGAAGAAGCAAGGCCAAGAGGTTAAGTTACTTGCCAGGCCACATAGTAAGTAACAAAGCCAGGATATGAAGCCAGGTCTTCTGACTCCACAGCCCATGCTCTTTCCAATGTACAAGAAATCCCAAGTCTTCACTAAGACATTTGGGACACTTCATACTATGCTGCTTCTACATAATAATGATAATGAATGTAAAAATGTTTTGTAGCCACTGAAGGTTAAGTACTATGAATATTACTCAACAAAAATATATATTTACCCAACCTCAAACTCACACACTTGCTCTTCTGCACTCAGCTGTGCACTCAGACATACACACATACATCAACATGTGCTGAAACATACACCTCACAAACACTCCCTCATGTAAACACTGACACATGATCACGGTGCTCCATGACCAGTTTTTCTTCTGGGAGGTGGCAGGAAGGAGGAGAAGGTGTTAGTCTCAGGGTTATTTACTTGAAGCCCAGAGATCTGGTCCCGGGGAGTTTAGGACATGGCAACACCCCACCCCCATCTTTCTTACCCTGTAGGGATCTGCTGCATCCTCTAGGAAACGTACAGTGTGGGCCCTGTGCTCCAGGGCTTCGCGGCACTTCACGCACAACTGCTTTTCATCATCCTCGCAAAAGAAGTAAATTTTTTCCTCATGTTCCTCACAGAGGTCTTCTTCCAGGCCTGGAGGAGGTGCCGACTTCAGCCTCTCAATGTTTTCCACGACACTGGCCAGCTGCCAATTAGGCCGGAGCCCCCCAGGGTGGAAGGGATCCTGGCAGAGTGGACAGATGGGTTGCTCACCAGGATCAGGTTTAGAGATTTCACAGTAGCGAGTGAGGCATCCCCTACAGAAGTTGTGGCCACAGTCAATGGTAACAGGCTCTCTCAGGATGCCTTGGCAGATGGGGCAATTGACTTCCTCTTCCAGGGTGGTCAGGGAAGAAGCTGAGGCCATAGTGATCTCAATAACCCCTTGCTGTCCTCAGGGCTAGTCCTCTGTCTCACCTTTTTCTATTTGTCTGGCTGGAACATGAACAAGGAGAGGCAAGGACGGGACAAATATGCATATACTCAGATATGCACACAGTCAAAAACACAGACAATCACATAATCGAGTGCACATTTATATGTGAACACTGATGTGCACAAACACATTTATACACAGTCACACATAAATTTAAACACAGTCACATATAACCTTATTTCCCCCAGAACACACATGTGGTCATACACAATAGAAGCTGACCACCTCCTGTCTGGATCCTCAGTACTCCAGGGTTCTTTGTCTCCTTCTCCAACCCAAGCCAACATGCCATACCAGCCAACAATTGAGAAGGGGGAGTGGTAGAAGAGAGACTTGTAGAGACTCCAAAGATGACCTTAACAGCTCCCTGCTTTGGGCTCCATAATCTGGTGCTCCCCACCCCCTCTGTCAGTCCGGACAACCATGACTGGAGAGGCTAAGCCCAAATTCAACTCAGCAAGGCAACTAGATAATCCACTGCAAAAACAGTGTCTCCTCTTCAGTACGTGGAGCCATAGGAGAGGCTAGAGGACTGGGTCACACTGGGGTAATGACAAACCTGACCTCTCCCAACCCCAGCCCCCATCAAGAGGGCCAGATGTCTCTGAGGAGATTGGTTATATCAACTGCCTCAGGCTACTGACAGCTGTTTGGGAGAGGTGTGGAGTTCTGATAAGGGAACTGGTCCTTGGTGTTTTCAAGGGATTACACTCATTCTGGCATCCCTTTAAATGCTATGAGATCAAACAAATTAGGACAGGAAGCAAGGTGGGGAATGGGGCCAAGTAGCATAAACTGTGCTTGGAACAGGAGAAAGGAGAGTGAGATGATTTGAGGACCTGTTCTTGAGGAGAGAGGGTGAGATGTTTACTGGAACCTTGGTCTTGGTCTTGGGGTTGAAAGACTTGGCTGTTTATTAGCGGAGTGAGCATGGGCAATTCGTTTAACCATGCTGAGCCTCAATTTCCACATATGTAAAAAGGGAATGAAAATCACTGTAATTACCTGCATTGCAACAATAATGTGAGGAACAAATAGGGTAATGGATTTATAAGTATAAATCAGATGTTCTTGACCTTTTTATATTGTGGGCCTTTTGGGCAATCTGGTGAGACCAATGAACCCTTCCCTGGAACGATGCTCTAATATGGATAAAATTAAATTGCTGCTGCTGCTGTTTGTCCTTCATTCTCAAAGAGGACCATAACATGACGGAGGTGATGCCATGACGTGCAAGTGAATTGTATTTAAGTGAGGGAGGGCTGTGCAAAGTCACCAGCCTCACTTTCTCCTCCAGAGCCAGTGGCCAGATATAGATCAGGATCACTGGAGATGGCCCAGGATGCAATGGGGGACCTTGGCCTCTTCAAGCTATGGTCTTTAACAGGTCTCAGTTTGACTGAGGCAGTGCCCATTCAGTGATGAAAGCTTAATAAAAAAGAGGCAAAGAATGGCCTCAAAAATGAAAAAAAAAATAGATCTGGGAGGGGAAGACCCTCAGGGTTTCTGGCAAAAATAGAAACAATTGTTATTTACATTCATTCTGAGCCAATAAGGGCCCAAACAGTGACCAAGTAGGGTTTGGTCTGGGACCAGAGTGATTTGTGGTTAAGGCTGGTCTTTAAGAGAAAAAAATTAAGACAAGAAAAAAAACCGTTTCAGAGATTAAAATTTACATTCCCTTTGGGCAGACCACCTGCAAGTGGGGGTCTGATATCCTACATGGAGAGAAAATTAAAAAAGAAGAGAGAGAGAAAAAAGACAGAAAGACAGGAAGACAGGAGGAGGAAGGAAAGGAAGGAAAGGAAGGAAGGAGAAAAGAGTTACCCAACTGGAGTCTGGATCCTAGTGGGCAGCTCCTTCTCTACTCACAGAGGTTGTTGTTCGTCCTTTGTTCTCAAAAAGGACCGTGACATCAGGGAGGTGATGCCATGACAAGGAAGTCAACTGGATTTAAATGACTGAGGGCTGTACAAAGTCATCAGCCTCATTTTCTCCCCTGGAGCCATCTGGATCCAGTGGCAAGATAGGAGATCAGGACAATTGGAGATGGCACAGGATGCAGTGGGGGACCTTGGCCTCTTCAAGCTTAGGTAAGGATAAAATTAAATACAAAGATTAGAAAAGAAACCAATCATATTCTAAGAGGTATTAATTTTTTTAAAAAAGACAGATTCATGGTCCCTAGAGTAAGAACCCCTGCTACAAAGTACCATATAAATGTAAATAGATATTGTTATTATCAGGGTAGTGTTATCAATATTTACCACACCTAAATATAGGCTATGCCCCTAAAATGAGATTTGGGGGAAAAAACTAGAGAGAAAGAAAGGAAAAGAGAATTATTTGCTGAAAAAAAAAATAGAATTTTAGGCTACACTTAGATCTTCTACCTGCCAGATTTGAGGGAGAATATAACCTGTATTCAAACCAATATAGCATTATCATCATTTTTTCAGACACAGTCTTTCTAGTGGTTGACTTTTATACAACACATTAAGGTTTACAAAGTGTTTTCCTCAGAACAATTCTCTTTAAGGCAGGTAATAAAAGTATAAGGATAAAATGTGATAAGACTGGAGGGTCAAATGCTAATTCTTCCATTTACTATCTCTAATAAGTCCCACGCATAGGGAGGGGCCTGCCTACAGAGAGACCTATCCTAGTGCAGTACAAAGGGAAGCAGAATAGACACCTCCGCCTTTCTCCAAGGGAAACTCATTCCTGCCTGCACAGGAAGCAGGAGGTTAGGGCTGGAGGCCACTACTCTGCTCTCCTCAGAAAAGGGATGCTGGGCTGGAAGTCTGCTCCTTTAAATATTTATGTTGACACGATTTTTAGTGAGCCAGGCTAACCTGGGAATGACAAAACAGCAGGCCACAGACAAAGTGCCAGTAATCAGGCAGCCATTTAAATTAATTATTCATTATGAGCAACAGATCTGCAAATCGAGAATTCTCCTGATCAGAATTCTACCTTGCTGAAGTGAAGACAGAGGTTATATACACAAATCACAAATTGGGGGTGGGGGTGGGAGGGAAGGTGGATCGAAAACAATTGTTTCTCAGGGCCTAAGTGGTTTCCCATGATGAGCCTGTAATATAGGTGTTCTGGAGTTCTGTAAGAACAGTATTATTTCATCTCCTTGGTGGATCGCTATTTGGTGGGTCACAGGACCAGAATTATGTGATGGGAATGGGTTCTACAGTCTTTGATTCACTTCACTTAAGGTACACAGGAATAAGAATGCAGTGACTGTGAGAGCATTGTCAAGGGCTGGATTGATCATTTTGAGCTGCCTTGTAAGCTCCTGACTTGCAAGCCAGAAGAGGCAATTCTTAAAAATCTGAATTATTAGTATATTCATTACACAAATCATATCGACTAATGTGAAAATCATAATTCCCTTCACATTATTCATCTAGGGGATATGATCAGATTTGATTTAACTTTTGATAACTTTGTCTTTTGCAGGGTGTGGGGAAAAGGGAACCCCAAGCTCTATAACCAAGGCTTGATCCTTAATTCTACAATAAACACATGTAACAAATAACAAAGAAACACATTAATCTAAATCAGAGATTTATTTATTTAAAATAGAAACCAGAGAAGGTATACATAGGAGGATCTATACAATAGAGCATATAAACAATATAAATATAGACAATACAGGGTGAAGGAGCACTCCCATTGGAAGCAAGATTATTCAGCTCAACCAAGAGAGATGGTCCTTGATCTCACCCAAGAGTAAACCTTCTGAAGTTTATATTGTAGCAAACTGGGGACAGAGACATGACAGAGACTACCAGCCCCTTCATGTCTTCCCAGAGTATTTTCCTTCAGCAACCTGAAATGGAGTTGGCCTCTTCCATCTTCTTTCTTGAAGCTCAAAGCCAGAAGTGCCTAAAGTGACATGAAGCTTCATGAGTCCCGAAGAGGGGCTGGCCTTGAACTGAACTCTCTTAATTCTTATGAACTCCATCCCACTCCTCACACAGGGCGGAGCATTCATCTCCATCACTGGACTTTGGAACAGGAGTTACATACCTACAGAGAAGAAAGTGGCTTATCTTCTCTAAAGTTTATCTATAAAATGAAGCCGTTGGACTAAATGACCTCTATTATTTCTCTCATCTCTTAATCTAAGACCTAGCATTTATATCTTACAAATGAGGAAACTGACAGTCAGAGAAGTAAGGTGGACTGCCATAAGTCCAATGGTTACTGAGTGTTAGAGACAGGACTCAAACCAAGGTTGTCCAGTTTGTTTGGGTTTTTTGTTTTTTTCATTTGAAAAGACTAAAACTGGCCTCAGAACATGTTTCACATCCATTCATCTCATTCATCCTGAGTTACCTTGCCACCTGCCCTGCCACACTCCTCCTGCTCTCTCTTCGACTTCTGGAAACAGCAAACAAATCAATACTACGGTTGTTTCTGGAAAGGACATGACAATGGGCTGTCTTTCAGCTCCACCCATCATTCCTGTAATTCCCCAGACAAAAACCCCTTTCCTTGGCTGCCATTCCCCTATATGTGTTATCTCTCCTATTGGAATCAGTAACTGCTGAGTTATATACCAATTTTTTTGCCTATATAAAATTTCTATAAGAATAATTTACATATGCTTTGAGGTTATCCTTGATGAGAGAATTAGAAGGGAACAGACCAGTAATATTCCACAATGAGGCTTTTGCGCATGTCCAGTGACCTAAGACGGAGACACCAAGAACCTCCTGGGAGGAGATGTCATGCACTGGCCTACCACTTGAATGGGAGTAGCCTTGTTCCACTGACTACTCTATGTCCACAAAGAACACAACTGTTCTATGACAGTCTCATACTCAATCTCTCTCTCTCTCGTGAGCTGGATAGAAAGGCCACCTTCCCCCTCCCCCTACCTCCAAGGCCCTGTGGCCCCAAGAAATGAGCTTTGGGTTTGGGTCTTGTTTCATTTGTCCTTTTTAGTTTGAGGTACAGGGAATGGAATCACAGACGTAGGAGTTTAAGCTATGGGGACTTTAAAGTACAGGATTTCTGAACAGATATTGCAACCAAACTAGCACGGAAGCCCTGAGAAGCCAGGGTGCAGGGAAGCAAGCCCAAGACTTTGGATTTAGAACTTGGTGGGACTAATGCTATATGGGAACAAAGCTAAACTGTGAACCTAATCTCCCTTCCTCAGAGACTCTCAGTGGTGTAGAGGGGATTGCGTCCCCTGAAGTCAGTCAGTAAATCAATAAACATTTATTAAGTACCTACTATATGCCAGGCACCATGCTAAATGCTGGGGATACGAAGAAAGGTAAAAAAAACAGTCCCAGTACTCTGAGGTGCTGGCAGGGGAGAATGTTTGTATGTTTTGATATATTTTTGAAGTTAATATTCCTTTGTAAAAGCCAACCTGACTGTTAAGTGATTAAATGGAACTGGGGAAGTAGGGAACTGGACTCCTAAAATTGGGAGAATACAAGTGGTGAAGGCTTGATCCAAATGGCAGAGATGAGGAAACCCTTCAGACCCCTAAGAGCACTGGAGAGCCATAGAGAATGGCTGAAAATGTATAAAACCAACAGTCCTCAATGAGGGTCACATCCTTTTCTGAGCCTCCATTTCTCTGATAAATGAACATCCATAGTGACTATTCAGTCCAATGCTAACATGTACTATGTATAATGACAATTTCATAATTTCACTTTAGCAATAAGCAACAAAATTTAAAGACTGATACACACAACAGTATACCAGTAATTTATCTGGCCTTTTAGAATTGTACTGCAAATGTTGTTCTCAACTTACAGTCTAAACAAAAAAAAAAAAGACAAAAAATTTTTTAATAAATCTCTACAGTAGTAAATAGTAGCCCTAGCTTGACTGAAAACAGCCTTATTCAAATTTTCTAAAAATGAATCCTTAATAAGCCCCTAAATGGACCAAAGGCCTCCCTCAGTTCCTCACATAACTCTGAGATCCCTCAAAGTTTCCATATTTGATACGCTATTTGGGGTCAGCATCTATTCACATCCATAAGCCAAGCCCCAAGCAGTAACTCTGCCAAAATATGTCAGAGCAGGAAACATTTAATTAAAACAGAATGCAAGGGAAATAATGTGGAATTGAATTAGGTCATAAACATTCCCCAATTAATCCCTCTGGATCCCCGACACAGCATCACAGTAGTTCCGAGGTGCAGCGGATAGGGAGCACTGAGCTGAAGTCAGGAAGACTCGAGTTCGAATCTGTCCTCACACACTTACTGGCTGTGTGACCTTGGGCAAGTCACAACCTTGGTTGGCCTCAGTTTCCCCATCTATAAAATGGGATGAATAACGGCACTTTTCCCCATGGTTGTCGTTGAGGATCAAATGATATAACAATCCTAAAGTACTTAGCACAGTGCCTGGCACTACTGAGCACCACTGAAATGGAACCTCTTTGTATTATAGGATTATAGATTCAGAGCGAGAAGGAAACTAGCATCCATTTAGTGCCTACTGTGTGGACCTGGTCCTCACAATAACCCTGGGAGGGACGTGCTGTTGTTATCTTCATTCCTTAGTTAAAGAAACTGGGGCTGAGTAAGATTAAGTAACTTGCCCAGGGTCCCACAGTGAATGTCTGAGGCAGGATTTGAACTCAGGTCTTCTGGTCCTCAGGCCTGGTGCTCTGTCTACTGTGCTATCCACCTGGATGCAGCCACAAAAGCTATCTATTCTACACCCCTTATTCTACAGCTGAGGAAACCAAAGTCTAAAGAGTTTTTATGTGATTTGCTTGAGGTAAGTCAACTAATAAATGTCAGAGAGAGGAAGTGAACCGAGGCCACGCCAACTTCACGTCTAGAGCTCTCTCCACTCTCCGGTGGTTCTCAAAGTGAAGTCTGATAACCGCTGGGGGTCCCCAAGACCCCAGGGGAATCCTCAAGGTCAAAATTATTTTCATAATAATATTAAGACATTATTTGCCTATTGAAACAATGTTTCTTTTCCCAACATATGTGTACAAGGCTGAATTTTCTTCATTAAAAAAAAAATCAGGTTCCAGTCCTGGCTCTGGGTAGACATAATTTCTGGGTAATTTAATAATTTTATTAATAATGCCAGCATTTTTATTAATAAAAGGAGGGTCATTTGGTGTCTCTCTCTTGTACCAAAGACAATCATGGAGGTGGGCTCACAGTTTATATGCCCTTTGGAAGAGGGGTGGCCATCAACTCTTGACTGGTTAACAATTAATGAAAGAATGAATATTACAATGAGGGCTGAACCTATTCAAATAAACTTCGATTACATCATTTACTTCTAAGTCACGCCCAGTCTTGGGTAACCTATTCAAAGAATTGATCCCCACCCAAACCTGAGTAGAATACAATGGTTTCTCCACCTGGATGGGGTCTGATCACGACTGAAATTACTCCAATCTCATTATCAGCAATGTCCTTCAAGAGACTAAACTTTTGAAAGCAGGCCTTAGAAAAATGGGGGAACTCTGGATCTCCCCAAATCAGTGGTTATTGAGAGTCATTTTCTCACAACAGACTGAATGCAGAAGCAGATATGAGGATCTAGCTATCTTCCCTTACGCCAGACATTAAAGAGATTCACAAAAATACATAAAGCGATGCCACTCTATTCACTATATTTTTTGCTTTGGAAAATGTTTTTTAATTAAAATATACTATTTATGGATTTATTATTATACTATAATGGATTTATTATTTTTAAATGAATAAATATTTTACAACTTCATTAACTTTAATTTTTATTAGAGTAAATAGCAATAGATACAACTGACATAAACAAAAGCCTTTTGGGGTCCTCAACAATTTTTAAAAGTGTAAAGGAGTCGTGAGACCAAAATGCTTGAGGACTACCAACCTCAACCATGACACCTCTCAACAATTTCCTTTTCAATCTTGGTGAAATAGTCATCAAGCGTTGGTTTCTCAGGAATTAGAGCTCCATGGTGTCTGGATCAGGTCCTTGCCAATGGTGTACCTCTCCCTCCCTATTTCTCCCATTTGGAAACTTCACTAATGATAATTCGTGCTAACCTGGGACTTTGTGGCCTCTAGGGTCATTTATTTCATTTGAGCTTCATACCTACCAATAACTTACTAGAAGAATTATTATCCTTATTTTACAGATAAAGAAACTGAGGGAGGGTCAGACAAGTAAATGGGGCAGAGACAAGACTGGAACCCAAATCTTCTGACCTCCTGCCCTGTGATTTTGAATCTTAGAGCACCATATAGATGGAAGCCATGACCTCTACCACTCTTGGCACTTCATCTTGCCATCTTCTATAAAGTGCTGCAGAAACTGTAGGGGTGGGGGAAGAGACATGGAATGCAAGGAAGAGTATGGAGAAAGGAAAAATAGGAGGTAAAGGAAGGGAGGCAGTAGATGAGGGGAGAAAGGAATATACTGGAAGGAACTGGTGATCTCTCCCTATACTTTCCCAATTCGTAATGAGCTACAGTGAGGCCTTCCCCCAAAGCCGGAAGCAAATCATCGTCTCTTGGACTTTGCAGTCCTGGGCACTCCCTGCTGCCTTAGGTTTATGGCCCCTCAACAGTTTATTTAACAGAAAGTCCCTCCTCTCCTTTCCTGTCCTCCCTTAGATCTCTTCTCCTGATGCACCCCTCCTACCCACAACACACACAGGAGCCAGGGTGAGGCATTCCAGAAAACAACGTCTCTCTTGCATCTCTCATCACCTTCCCCTCCCCATCCCTTAGGAAGACCTTACAATAAAACCTTAATAAGAGCTTGACTCACTTGGCAAAGGCTTTCAGTTCTGGAACCTGGGGAATGCTGGGTAAAAAAGATTGATTCCCTGGAGTTTGAACTTTCTCAGCTGACTGTTGGAGGCTGGGGGTGCAGGGAAGGGTGGAAGGGCAGAGTTAGTTTTCTTTCCAGATATCTGTAGGATCATAGGACTTAAAGCTGGAAGGCACCTTGAACATCATCTCTGGACCAACCCCCTCATTTTACAGATGAAGAAACAGAGGTTCAGGCCTCTTCCTATTCCTTTCCTTCACTGACTTATTCAGAGGTCAATTGAAGAGAAAGTTTGTGGAAAAGGTCGCAGAGCCCCAGAGGAGCTCAAGGTGGGATACACCGTGATGCCCTCAACCCCCTCCCTGCAGACAGTCCATAAGGGGGTACACTGCCCTATCTGTACTGGCCTCCCTGAGGACCCAGTAACTCCCCCCTGTGGACATATCTTCTGCAGATCCTGCCTGACACCACCCTCACCGATGGGTGCCCAACCCTCTAGGCTGTGTCCAATCTGCAAAGAGAAGAGGCAGCCAGAGGTCCTCCAGCCCCGGGGCTGGGCCATGGAGAACATTAAGATCCTGGGCCAAATAGGAGAGACTCACTGTGACGAGCACGGTGAGAAAATTTACTTCTTCTGTGAGAATGATGGGGAGTTCCTTTGCGTGCTCTGCCGGGAGAGTTCCACTCACCAGGCTCATGCTGCGGTACTCCTGGATGAAGCCACTCAACCTTACAGGGTAGGAAGCTCTCTATTACCCCTGGTTGGGTAGGGGTGGTTTGAGAGTCTTAGTTCTACCCCAGAGGCCCTCATTTTCATAGACACCGAGGCACAGCAGAGTCTTGTCCTGGGTACAGGTGATGGGAGGAATCTAGAGGAAAGGGACACTTTCCCCAGTCTGAAAGAGCTCCCAGTTAGATTAGAGAGGCAAGACATGGGAAAGAAAATAGGGGGAGACACTCTCCTCTCATAGGAAACTCCCAGCCAAATAGGAGAACCACAATTACTAACTTCTGGTACCTTGGAGGAAGAATTTAGAGATCTTTCTTCAGAATAGAAATTTCCCAGAGAGAAAAAGAGTAAGATGTGGGTGGGGTGGAGAGAAGGGAGGAAAGGGACCAAATGTTAAGGCTGGAGGGGAGGGGGGACCATGACACACGCCTATGTACATAAATGAATAAATCACCCAGTTTGACCGAGAGAACATCTCAAGGTCCCAGCTCTTTGACTGACGATTTTATAATGCCCCTGGACAGTTCTGAGAATAGCTTGAAATGGCCACACTTATTTGGGGGAGAGGAGTTCATAGATTCATAAAAGTTGAAGTTGGAAGGAATCTTAGAAATTATCTCAACCCCCTCACTTTGCAGATGGGAAAATGGAAGTACAGAGAAAGTATCTTACCCAAGGTCACAGAGTAATAGGTAGCAGACATCACACTTGACCTTGGATCTTCTCAAAATTTTCACCATTTGCTTTGAGATTATCCCACTACGCCTGTCTCTCAGATATACAAGAGTTATCACGAATCCAAGAACCCCTCTACTCACTTTCTTCCACCAGGAACGACTCCGGAGTAGATTAGAGGTCCTTCGCGTAGAGAAAGAAGAAATGGAGGGCACGAAATGTCGGGAAGACCAGAAGCTCCAGGTGTTATTGGTAAGGAAGCACTGCCGGCCAGCTGTTCCTCTTGGAGGTCACCCTCACAAACTTTCCGGTTTGTGTTTTCTGGTAGTGTACGGTCCTGAAGTCAGAATGGTCTTCAGATCCCACCTCTGCCTCTTATCAGCTGCATGACTATGGGCAAACCGCTTAATGTCTTCAAACTTCACTTTCCTCATTTGTGAAATGAGAATAGTAACTACCTCACGGGGATGTGGTAAAGCTCAAGTGATATGGTGCATGTAACGTGCCTCACAAATTTTAAAACCAGCCATTGTTATCATTACTACAACACCAAGGAGGTGGGAGACTGAAAATGTATCATTTCCATTGCCCTAGCCTTCATGCTCAAAAACATCATCTGGCTTTCCCACAAATTCCCTTTCCCCTTAAAATTGAGGATTTAAGCTGGAAGGGATGTTTATGATCATCTGGCCTAACCCTCATTTTACAGACAAGGAAAGTGATGTCCCGATTGACAGTCACGGGATTTAGAGCTTGGAAGGAATTCAGAGACCATCGAGTCCAACCTCCTCATTTTATATATGAGGAAAGCAAGGCCTGGGGGGGTGACTTGTCCAAGGTTATAAATCTAATAAGTAAGAGATCTGAGATTCAAACCCAGGTCTCCTGACCTTAAATGCGATAAACTAACTAAACCGACTGGGATAAACTAACTAAACCGACTGGTTTAGGTGAGAGGCAAGAAGCCAGGGAAATGTCATCATAGAAAAGTAGTCTAATGGAAAAATCTCTGAGATGATATCCAGGAAACCTACTGTAAGTCCCACGGATTTGGAATCAAGGCACCTGGGCCCAAATCCCAGCTCTGATAGTTGTTACTTGTCGATCATAGGTAGGTCACTCAATCTTCCTGAGCTGCTTTTTCCTCATGAGTAAAATGTGAATGATACCCTTCCAAGCTCTACGTCTTTAGTCATTTGGGCCTCTGTTCTCTGCTGTCTATACATTAGAGCAGGGCTGTCCAAGCTTAGGTCATCTGAGGGTCTCATTAAAACAAAATAATTATTCGAGGGCTGCACCCAGAATAAAAAATACAGCATACTAATAGAAAGTGGGGGAACGGCCGTCATCAATACAACAGGCGGAGGCACGAAGCTCAAAAGCAAACACAAAACAACAAAGCAACAACACAACAGTATTAAGGTAAGTGCATACTGACTAGTCTACACCCTGCAGATGGAATGCACCCCACAGATCGACTGAAAATTCCATGCAATATGTTCCATCCTTAACACTGCTTAAAAACACCAAAGAAAATTAACATTGAGATTATTTACTAGTGACGGAGTTATAAAGTCTAATACTCATTCCATGAAAATTATTATTTTATTTTTTCGCTTGTGAAAATTAACACCCACAGGCGGGCGCATAAAATTGCCCTGAGGGCCGCATGCAGCCCATATTTTGGACAGCCCTGTATTAGAGTGTCAGTATTCTAATAAGGGACTTTTGACAGGTGATGCGGTATAGCGTATAGAAAGATAACCTTATCATCAGCAAGTTCTGGATTCAAGGCTTCGGATACATACTAGCTGTATGACCATGGACAAATAACTTCTGCACTCCAGGCATTTCTGTATGTTTCTGTATTCCACGAAGCTAAGTGATGCAACGAATAAAGTGCTGGGCCTGGAGTCAGGAAGACCTGAGTTCAAACCCAGCCCCCGACTAGCTGTGTGACCCTAGGCAAGTCATTTAACCTCCGTCTGCCTCAGTTTCCTCAACTGTAAAATGGAGAAAATAGCACCTACCCCCAGATTGTTGTGAGGATCAAATGAGATAATTTTTAAGCGCTTGGCCCAGAGTAAGCGCTAAATGAGTGTTCGCTATTGTCATTAAGATGACATGTGAGTGCAGACGAGCTGCCAGTCTGCATGGCCAGAGAACTTCCCACGGAAAGTTTCTTCCATTCCTTAAATCATGTCTAAACCCACTTACAGCAGAATATCAGGCATAAAAGTTTCTGGAGTTGGGAGAAGATTCTTTGGTACAAGAGATCCTGCTAAGCGATCTTTATATCACAGCATGTAGGCGGCCACCTACGTCATCTGTGTTTAAGGACAATCGGCCTACTCTGTCGCCGTGACGGCAGAGTCGCTCGAGTCGCACAGCGGATAAAACACTGGCCCTGGAGTCGAGAAGACTTGAATCCAAACCTGGCCTAGCCACGTGGCCTCCGCCTGCCTCCGTTTTCCCAGCCGTGAAACGGGAAATAGTAGGACTCGCCTCAGAGAGCTGACGTAAGGATCAAATGAGATCACGTCTACAAAGCACTCAGGGCAGCGCCTGGCCCGCGGCAGGCGCTTAATAAATGTTGGCTCCCTTCTCACTGTAGCAAACTGTGATCTTGGGGAAATCCGTTGACTTCAGCTTCCTCATCCCAGTACATCACGCACAGGTCTTACAAGGACATTACTATATTATACACATAAAAGCATTAAAAATTCAAAAGGACCATTAAAATTACAAAGGGAAGTTATCAGGAACCTTTAAGATGAGCAGATGATGCCAATCCCTGACCATTAATTAGTAAGTCCTTCCTGGGATCTAACTTAAGTATACCCTACTATTCTAGTACACACATTTGGCTGTTGTTCACCCTTCTTTTACAAAGAGGACCAATGACATCGTGGGTGATATCTTGACTCGTGTGTGAACTGGGTTTAAGTGAGGCAAAGTTGTACAAAGTTTTCAGCCTCACTCTCCCACAGTCATCAAAGTCCAGTGGCAGGACAAAAGTCAAGATGACTGCAATGCAGTGGATGACCCTGCCATCTTCAAAGTCTGACCGAGCTCTAAGCACCCCACAGCCTGTTTCGGCTGCCTTCATGGCCATTGGAACAAATTGTTCTCATCTTCCTAGTCCACCCACATACATGGGACAGACCCCCCCCCCACCTCACTAATGGGTTTGAGGCCTGTCGACGACCCTCAACCTGGTTTAGCCCATCTGCTGAGATGGTTTTACCAGGGTGGGGCTGCTGTGCATGCTATAGCTTCTTGGAGTCACAGGTGAGTTAGTGATTAGGAGAATCGGCCTTGGAAATGGTTACCTTGTATCATTTTCATCCGCTCCCAAAGATGAACCTTTCTGGGACATAGGGTGCGAGGGCTGACGACTCCCCTCAATGCTTTTCCCAACTACATGCCTCCCCCTGCCCCGTTCCCTGTCTTTCCATGGCAGACTCAGATTGAATCCAAGAAGCAGCAGGTGGAAGAGGCATTTGAACGGGTGCGGCAAGTACTTGAGGGCCAACAGCGCCTTCTCCTGGACCAGCTGGGAAAACTCGAAAAAGAGATCTGGAAGGAGAGAGATGGTTACATTGCCACAATCTCCGAAGAGACTGCCCAGCTTGGCGCTCACATAAAGGAGTTGGAGGAGAAGTGCCAACAGCCGGCAAGTGAGCTCCTCAAGGTAAGAGATACTTCCCCTCACCCACATAAGTAAGAATCTATCCACAGCCCAGCTATCAGCGCTTTGCACAGAGCCTTCCCTAAGTATATCTAATCTTGTACCTCATCCTGGGTGAAGAAGGAATTGCTTGTAAGAAGAAAATAACCATAGAGTATCAGAAATGGAAGGGACCTCCTAGGTCATTCAGTCTAGAGCTCTTGTTTTACAAAGAAGAAAATTGAAAACTAAATAAAGAAGGTCACACAGTGAGTCAGAGTTAAGAGTTAGAGTATGTATACAGATAGAGAGCACTGGACTTGGAGTCTGGAATATCTGAATTTGAATTCTGCCTCAGACACTTATGAGCTGTGTGAAATGGGGGAAGTTATTTAACCTCTCTGTGCCTCAGTTTCTTTGTCTACAAAAGGGAGTTGGATTTCTGCTCCCTTCTAGCTCTAAATATGCGATTCAATGTCCTAATAACTTATGGATCAATAGATGACACACACACCCAAGGAACATGTATAAAACACAGAAAACATACAATAAAGACAAAAGGATAAGTGGACATAAATTAAAGAAGGGTGGTATTAAATTAGGAAGAGGCAATTTGTTATAGCAAAAGGTCATGGTCTCCAGGAAAAAAAAAGTCTGCATGGCACACTTTAAAGATTAATCTGCATTACTAACACTTTCGCCATCATCTTCTTAAGTCTACACAATGAGCAAGACAACAAATCAAGCCATGATTTTTTAATGTTTGCCAGTTTCCAAAGTGTAAAAATGCTCACACTGAAAAATCTAACAATTGGCTCCCAGGTGCTGGTCCAAGCTGGTTCCAGCATACCCTTTACTAGACCAAATGCCAACTTTAGTCCTAGCTCTGCCATTCCCTTTCAGTGTGACCTAAAAGTGAATTTCTCCTAATCTGGACTTCAGTGTCCTCTTTTGTAAAATGAGGAAGTTGGATTATATGATATCTAAGGTCCCTTTTAATTCCCAGATTCTATGATTTTGTTTCCCTGAAGAAGAGGATTTGCAGGTGGATTTGGAAGGAGAGAACAGACAGTGTTTAAGGTGGATGGGAGCTCCTGAGGAGGAAAGACACTGAGTACGTGTTCTTATTTTATTTTTTTCTAGGATGTCAGAATGACCCTGAACAGGTAAGTCTTCCTTCCTCAGTCCTACTTCCCTCATACCTAGCACTGAGTCTTGCATAAACAGAAATCTATGCTAGCATCCACACAGACACACTGAAAAACTGACATTCTCATCATCACAGAATGTATTTATATAGCACTGTAAAGTTTAAAAAGAGGTTTCATCACAAACAACCTTGTGAGGTAGGTAACACAAGCACTGTCTTCCCCATTTTATAAATGAGATTTATAAAAATAAAAATATTTATAATTAAGTTCAAAGCAGGTATGTGACTGCCTTACAATTGTACGGGACTCTGTCAAACATTCTTCATATTGCAGTACGTAGCATTCGAGCCAAGACTAGGACCAGGAAGAGTCTCAAAACACGCAAATTGTCTTCCACATGTATACCCCTGAACTGACATAATCTTATAAAGTCTCAAGCCCATTAACATGCATATGCTGTCTCACACATTCTTTTCTACACATGTACACCCCTACGATGACAAACACTGCGGAAAACTGATACACACACACAAAGTCTTCCTAATTGACCAACTAGTTGTATTCCAAAGTCTGTTGTCTGGCATTCAAACACATTTCCCCACAGAAACAATGTTACCTACGATGGTTAGGTTTCCAGGACAATCCAAAGAAGTCATATGGTAATGGACTGAGAGATGAAAGGAATATTAAAGGACATTGGGTCATCCAACTCCTTCATTTTCAAGTTGAAGAAACTGAGGCACAGAGAGGTAAACTGACTTGCCTAGAGTCACAGAGTAAATATCTGAAGTAGAATTTGAACCCAGGTCTTGCTGACTCTGAGTCCAATACCAGTGGTGTCAAACTCAAATAATAATCAATCCCTGCAAGCCACATATTGATTTAGAAAACCACAAATGAGCATTACATTGTATTATATTTTTATTTATTTTGTTAAACAATTGCATTTTAATCTGGCTTGGCAGGTGTGTGGGCAGAGTTTGACATCTCTGCACTGCGCCATATTATTACTGGTACAATAATTAAGCTACAGGAAAGATTGGCAGCAAGGATGGAGAACCAGCCATGAGTCAGGAAGACCTCAGTTCAAGCAAGTACTGCTTCTGGAACATATTGGCGGCATGACCCTGGCCAATTTACTTTCGTCTTTCAGTATACCAGGCTACTGACACTCTAATCTGTGAGCAGATGGTGATCTGCACTAGTAGAGGATATTTCCTCACCAGGAGTTCTCTATGCCATCGAAATCACAAATCTGCTCAAAAAAGAATTTTTTAAGCTACCATCAGATTTTTGTGGACTTCCTCAGGGATCTAACTTCCATGTGTATAGTTGTTCTATGGAGGAAAGCTTTCTGTGGCAGAGTGAAATGAACTCTGGAACACCAGAACTCATCTACCTCCTCCTTTTCTTTACTTCATAGGTAAATGAAATGAATATGTCTTTCCCTTTAGCAACATGAACCATTCATAACACACAGCATAGCATAGCATATGTTATTTCATCAGAGACCCACAACATGTGAAATGAGGAGACTGAGTCACAGAAAGTATATGTGACTTGCCCAAGATCACTCAGAAGTAAATAGCGAGACCAGTTTACCTCCAGACAATAAAGCTCACAAATTCATTCTTCATTCTGGTACAACATGGCTGCTTTCAATCAATAAACATTTACTGAGCCCCTATTAGGTGTCAGGCACTGTGCTAAGTGCTAGGGATACAAAAAAAAAGTGAAAGAAAGTCTCTGTCTTCAAGAGCACACATGTTGTCTCCTACGCATACACCCCTGCCCTGGCACAGTCCCATGAGGTCTCAAGCTCACCGACATCCATATGCTGTCTCACATATTCATTTATAAATATGCACAACCCTACAGAGACAAACAGTTATAATGCCAAATACCCCTGTGGCAAACTGACACACACACACGTACTGTCTTCCTAATTGACCAACTAGTTGTATTCCAAATCTAATGGAGGAAGACAATATGCAAATAACTATGCATAAACAAGCTATATACAAGCTAAGTTGGAAACAGGTCTGATTCTTTTAGTGCAGATCCTAAAGTACACAGGACTTAACGAATACGTAGTCTCTGGGGATCTGTGGAGAACCCACCCCGATTTTCCAAGGTGTCCTTTAAGAAGCCTTTCCTGACTTATTCCACCTAATTGGGAATCATACCAGTCACTCCAATTTCTCCCCAGCTCCCCGTTTCCACAGCACAGTAGGAGTTCTAGCTTTTCCTCCCTCTAGATCTCCCTGCTGTGCTTAGAAAGACTCACGCCCATATAAAGCACTCGTGAAGATGGCGTTAGGGAGCGGCGACTAGCAGCACAATAAGTCAGCTGTTCACATGTACAGCAATCTCATAAACAGGCCTTTGTAAGCTGGGACGTTTCTCTCTATAGATCCTCACCCACACCCATGTTACGTCCCTCCGTCGTCCTACCTCCCCACACCACCTCTACCCCATCCACATTCTTTCTCACCCAAAGGACAGGAAAGGATGTCTTTTCAACGATTTAGGCCGTCAAATGGCACTATATTCTCTCGGCCAACAGTAGATGACCACAAAGCTGAGACAGGCCTAACAACACGCTCCCTGAGAGCGAGGCCTGCCTCGTTTTTACACTTACATCCCCAGTTCCTATAACAGTGCCTGGAACTGAGTAGGCCTAGGGATGAGAAGTCTGATCGATCTTGCCGTAAAATCTTCACACGGGATCCGAGAGTCTCCCGTGAGGTCTCTTGGCCTCGTATGGAAACTACTTTAGCATGAGTGGCACATTGGTTAACACTCGCTCTTACCACGTAACTACCCCATCTTCTTTTCCAGTCACGCACCTCTCTGATGACTGCCTTTATGCCACTTCCCTCCAACAATTCTTAACTGGTAATATGTCGCAGCCCACTCACACCCACCAAATGTTTCTAATGAGATGACTTTTTTTTTTTTTTATTATTTAATATATTTAGTTTTCAGCATTGATTTTCACGGGAGTTTGAATTACAAATTTTCTCCCCATTTCTACCCTCCCCCCCACTCCAAGATGGCATATATTCTGGTTGTCCTGTTCCCCAGTCAGCCCTCCTTCCTGTCACCCCA
>CM053627.1:207920809-207936488 GCA_028646595.1 Phalanger gymnotis
CTCCGCCCAGTCTGGTCGGTCTATGGCGCCCACGCTGGGCTCCGCTCCACTCCCAGCTCTGTGTGGGATAGACCTTACCCAGAGACCATCCAGGATGTCCTGGGCTGGAGCCCTGCTTCCCTATGCTATTTTGTGGGTTCTGCAGTTCTAGAATTGGTTCAGAGCCATTTTTTATAGGTTTTTGGAGGGACTTGGTGGGGAGCTCATGCTAGTCCCTGTTTTCCAGCTGCCATCTTGGCTCCGCCCCCAATGAGGTGACTTTCAACTTTAATTCTTCAAAGACTGTAGTATTCCATGACTCAGAGCAGCATTGGGATAATGTTATTTTTTAAAAGACATGCCTTTATTTCAGAGAGAAGCTTGAGGTCATTAAAATCATTGCGCAATTTCCCATAGGCAATCCAAGTTGCTCTCCTCCTCTCCTTATCCAACTCTGGGTCCAGGCTCATTGTTCATGTTTAGTGTCTAAGGCTGACATACTAGTGGATGGGCTTTCCATCCAATCTTATGTCATACAGTCTGCACAACAGGCATCATTCATCCATTTGGTTCTTTCAGTGTGGATAGTTATAAAGGACTTTTCTGAGCATTTATGTGGGAGATGCCTCACTTAGGAGATGTTAGCGAATATCGCACGCAAATAGGAACATCCAAAGAAACTCACTATCTATATGGAAGTCCTGATTTAGATTGTGCATATGTCACGACAGTGACAAAAACCTTTAGCAAGCAGATGTTTATCTGTTTCATGCCTCACTTGACATCAGTAATCAAAGGGGCTCTGAATAAAGTTATCTCTGTTGTTACATCTTTCAAAGAGTGACCTATTACAAGCATGGGAAATGCTTATTAAAGGAGAAAGTCTTTAAGGTAGCATTGTCTTCAATAAAGTAAAAAAAAAATCTATTACTAAGCTACCAATAGGCAAGGTGGGATCTTGTGTTTGCTATGCCTTTCAATTGTATGACTACAAAGGTATAGTCTCCTGTAGAGTGAGAGACAGTATGATACACTAAAAAGGGTAACATATTTGGAGTCAAAGGGCCTGGATTTAAATCCCAGTTCTGCCACTTACTACCTGGGTCACTTCTGGCACGTTACTACTCCTTTCTGGGATTCAATTTCCTGATCTATAAATGAAAGGGTTAGGCTCAATGAGATCTCTAAGGCCCCTTCCAGCTCTAAAACTATGATCCTATAAATTTCATTTGCAAAAACCTGCTTGTTTGTTTCTCATACCTTCATCAAGGATGCCCTCAATGCCTGTGTATGATAGTCTCATAATAATTTTGTAGAAATAAGAAAGCAGGTCAGTAGTTATTAATATAATCTAGTTCATCTTTTTTGGTAATATTAAGGTCTGAAATTTTTGAAAACTTTTTGCAATCCTCCTCTCTTTTAGCCATATTAAGACCTGATTTCCCAATATCCTCCAAACCGTGTTGCCTCCATTGCCTGACTCTTCTGTATGTGTATACTTGGTTTAGAACAGCTTCTCTTCACAGCTTTGTTTTCTTTATTGACATTTCCACTTCCTTTTGTAGTCTATGTTGACATCAAACCACTAATGACTACTTTTGGGTCTAGCCATTCAACCAGTTTCAAAGCAATCTAATTACTTAAGCCACATTTTCCCCCACAAGATTAACATAAGTGATTATTAAACGCTTTGCTACGATCTAAGTAAACTAAATCTACAACAGTCTCATGACTTAGAAGATTAATATTCCTGTCAAAAAAGAAGTGATGTTAGTCCCAGATTAACCTGTTTTGGGCAAAGTCACGGAAACTCTTTGCGATCAGCCATTCCTTTTTTGATGTTCAACACCCATCTTGGCTGAAATGAAGCCTTAAGTCAAGCTTGCCTCATACCCTGTGCAGACTCCATTCTCTCGGCTCTTTTGAAAACTGAGACATTTTCCCTTCTCCAATCTTATGGGACTTCTCCCATTTTCCACTTTCTTTTTTATTTTTAATAAGTTTTTATTGATGTATTTTGTTTTTAAATCATCATGGTTTTCCCCAGCATCCCAGAGAGCCATTCCACATAACAAATACTCTTTTTTAAACACAAGACCAAAAAAAAAAAAAAGAAAAGAAAAAGAAGAGGAAAAATCAGCACAACCAACCAGGGGTTGTGTCACCCTGATCTTTCAGTGCACTTAAAAAAACTGTGTCCGCAGGTATGAGAAGGGGACATATATCAGTCCAGAACCTATTTCTCCTGGCCTGGTGAGAAGGATCCGTGATATCCACCAAAAAATATGTGTTCTTCCAGAGATGATGGGGAAATTCTCAGGTAAAGAATAAGGGAACTGTAGCTATCCTAGGTTCCACCTGCACAACTCTGGGAGAAGGGAGAACTCAGGACCCTCTCCTCTCCACCAAGCCCTTTCCTTCTCTGCCCTTAGAATCTGGTTTAAAACTCCATTCTTCCAGAAAGCCTTCCCTAATTGACCCCATTATACACCAATCACTCTATTAATTCAACAACCTCCTAACCTCCCAACCCTGCTCACTAAGATGTCCCCCTCCTCATCAGACAAGGAGTTTCCTTAAGAGAAGGACCATTTCTCTTCCATGAAACCGAGAGTTTTTCATCCCTCTTGATTTCCCCACAGTGCCTAGGACAGAAAGAGCTCTGTCCACAGTAGGCCCTCAGTACAGAGGGGGGACCTGACTGATGCCCTAGACCGGATCCAATCTCATCTCTCTATTTCTGCTCTTCCCCAGAAAACTTGCTGCTTCATCTGGAGACCAATACAGGTAGACATATGGAGGTGATGGGGTGGAAGGGAAGAACTGGGTGAAGCTGGTTACCTCAAACTCACTTTCAATTCTTATCTATCTGAATGGCAGCCAATCCCTCCCACCCCCACCAAATTTTGTCTTCATCTTCCGGTTGATGATACCAGCATAATGTAATAAGCAAAACACCGGACTGAGAATCAGAAAATCTGCTTTTGTCTGTGTTGGCTCTGCCATTGATAACCTATGAGATCTTGGGCAAGTCCTTTTGCCATAGGATCATGGATCTGGCGCCATTGGGGAATCTTCAGAGGCCACCTAGTCCACCTCTTCATTTTACAGATGAGGCATCTCAGGCTTTAGGCTTTGCCCAAGGTCACATAGGTAACGTCAGAGGTAGGATTTGAACCCAGGCCCTCTGACTTCAGAGCAAGTGCTGAATACAGAGTAGACACTTAATAAATGCATTTGGATTAAATGACTGACCGATTTACCTTGTAGTTCTTGGCCTCGGTTTCCTTGAAAACCATACAATAAAAGAGGGAAGGGAACGTTGGGCTAGATGATCTCAATCATCTCTTCCAACTATAAGTCCTATAATTCTATGCTACCACTAACTTGCTGTGGGACCTCAAGCAAGCAACTTGCCCTCTCTGGGCCTCTGTGAACTCATCTGTAAGATAAGAAAGATAATAACAAATTTACGCAGAACTTGAAGTTTACAAAGTGCTTTCCTCCCAACAACCCTGTGATTACTCACCTTACAGATGAAGACACTGAACCTCGGCAAGGTGAAGTACTTAAGCATGGCAGCGCAAAGAGTCAGGGCTGAGTTCGAACTCAGTCTCTTTACTTCCATGCCCTTTTCTAAGGAGTGTTCAGCTCCAAGACTGAATGCTTATTAAAACCCTTTGTTGATAACATCACCACCTCTGCCATCAAGTCAAATCAAGTCAAGAAGCATTTGTTAAGTGCTTTCTGTGTGCCAGGCACTGTGCAAAGCACTGAGGAATACAAGAAAAGGCAAAAATAGCCTCTGCTCTCAAGAAGCTCACCGGTCCTGGGGAGACATCATGTAAACAAGTACAAACAAACAAGATATACAGAGGATAGGGCACTAAGACTAAGGAAGTTGGGAGAAATCTTGTAGAAGGTGGGACATTAGCTGAAACTAAAGGAAGTCAGAGAAGCCAAGAATTAGAGATGAGAAGGGAGAGAGTGCCAGATATGAGGGACAGCCAGTGAAAATGGCCCAAGTCAGGAGATGTGAGTGTCTTGTATGAGGAACAAGCCAGGAGACTAGGGTCACAGATAAAGAGTGGGGTGGAGGGGTGTGGAAAGTCAGGAACAGACTCGGCTAGGAAGGGCTTTAAAAGCCAAACATGGGATTTTATATTTGATCCGGGTGCTAAGGCAGAGCAAGCTGTCGGAATGGATCGAACAGAGAGGTCACATGGTCAGACTTGCGTTTTAAGAGGATCGATTCGACAATTGAGCAGAGGATGACCCGCAGTGGGGAGAGACTCGAGGCAAAGGGACCCACCAGGAGGCTATTGCAGTGGTCCAGGCTCGAGGTCAGATAAGGCCCTGCACCAGGCCAGTAGTCACGTGGGGGGAGAGAAGGGAGTATATCCAAGAGCTGTTGTGACAGCAGAATGATCTTGGATCCATCAGGAACTGAAAGAAAGTCACTGGCTTGGATTAAGATCAAGCTTTAATATCCCGCTTCTCTCTCTGTAGGAGGTGTCTCTCTGGATCCCCAGACTGCTGGCTGGAACCTGAGCCTCTCCGAGGACAGAAAGTCAGTGAGATACACCAGACAGAAGCAAAACCTGCCCGAGAACCCCCAGCGTTTCGATAGGCTACCTGCTGTATTGGGCGCACAAGGTTTCTCTTCTGGAAAACATTCCTGGGAAATCGAGGTGGCGCTGGGTGACGGAGGTGGCTGTACTGTGGGTGTGGCCAGAGAAGACGTGATGAGGAAAGGGGAGATGGGCTTGAGCGCCGAGGAAGGCATCTGGGCTGTGATTTTCTCCCATCACCAGTGCTGGGCCAGCACCTCCCCAGGCACCGATCTACCACTGAGTGAAATTCCCCACAGGGTTCAGGTGACGCTAGACTACAATGGGGGATGTGTGACTTTCTCCAATGCTGAGACCCAGACCACAATCTTTACATTTCCTGCCTCCTTCTCAGGCAAAATCTTTCCCTTCTTTGCTGTTTGGAAAAAGGGCTCCCGACTCACTCTGAAACCCTGAAGGAGATGATCCTCCACTTCTGTTTGCCTAGACTCCTGCATTCCCTGGGCTCTAGTACAGAGCAGACTTCAACTTCCTCCCTTTTCAGCTCACTTCTAGTCAAATCTCTAGATATGTAGAAACTGTTCCAAGCGTGTTTTACTTGCGATGCCGAAGTCAAATTAACCTTCTAACTTCTGTATAACGTCAGTGGTGATAGAATTGAATGAAAGTTTATTGAAGGTTTGTTGACCTAAATTGTTATTCCTGGTGGTATTGGGAAGGAGAGATGTGGAAGGTGGGGAAGGGGAGATGTGGAGGGTGGGGAAAAGGAGGGTGTTAGAAAAGGATACATCCTGAGTCACATAATGGGGAAGAAAAGTCATTTCCCCCACTCTGGGCTTCAGCTTCAGCAACTATAAAACGAGGGGGTTCAACAAGCTGCTCTCTCAGAACTTGCCAGTTTTAATGTTCTGTCCCTAGTCAAAATCATCTTATAACCATCTTTCTACCCTTTACCCTAAGTAAAATGTGGCCCTGTTCCCCAAGGTATGGGCTTACACACGGAGCAGTACAGTCTTTCAGACAACAGCTCCAAAATCACAGCTCTCCCACCTAGGATTTCCTCGGCAAAATCTCCAAATTCAAATTGAAATGTGGCTCATGGGGAAAAGGGTCCACAGCTCCTGCAGGAGTCCTCAAAGAACAATGCTTATATTGGGTTCAGGACAGCCTTTATTCTACCCCACAAAAAGTACAGAAAACACATAAAGCCCTCTCAGTAGCCTATAAACTATCTATCAATACAATTCTTCTGCCTCTCTAGTGAGTTCCTGTTCTGAACCTGGAGACCCAGAGAGACATCCATCTTTATAATGTCCTGAAGCCTTGGGCTCCTTTCATAAGAGAAACAAATCTGTTAAAGAGACAGCTCCTTTGACCTTCTGATAAGTGCTGCATTACTGCAGAAATACACGTAGGCATCCGGTTTTATGGCACAGTCTGATGATCTCTCCTGGAAACAAAACCAACTCGTGATTATTGGACAGGAAACCTTCCTTCCCATCAGACCTGCCTGTTCACACAGCTCAGAGTAATAACAGAGAGCAAAATCCAGACCTTGTGCTCCCCTACATCTTTTATTTAGTACCTCTTCATCTCCAGCTCTGCAAACACTTCAATCGAGGACAATGCTACCCAGGAACTCCTCTTACACACTTACACACACACACCCCATAGTGTTCTAGGTACACTCAACTCTGCTGCTCTCTGGTCTGTGTTCGGCTCTCTTAGGCTCTTACGAATCAAAAAAACAAAAAATAAAAAGGATGACTACAATTGTAGTCAGCACAAAGAGGCAGCTCACACCCCACGATAGTTCAAGCCAGACAATTCATCCCCTCTCAATGAAACCCAGCCTCCGAGAGGTGCCAAGGGGTATGTCGCTATGGGCTAGGACATAAACAGATACAAAGCTCACAGGAAACTCTTCGGATTATTTAGCCTCCTGCATTCCTGATGACATGGGCATAATTAATAGGATCATAAGATTTAGAACCAGAAGCTTCGAGATCATCTAGTCCGAGCCCTTTTTTTTTTTTTCAGACAAGGAAACTAATTCCAAAGTTCACCCAGATAGTGAGAGAACTATGATTTGATCCCAGATCTCCTGGCTCTCTGGCCCCTTTCCATAATATAAATGAGTCCTAGAAATAGATTTTGGACTTGGAAGGATCCTTATAGGTCATTTAGTCCAACCTTTACCCAAACAATAGATCGTAAGGTCATCGAGAGTAGGAAACATTTCATTTTTGTGTCTGTATCCCCAGCCCCTAGCATAGCATCTGACAAATAGAGGGTGCTTAATGCACCTACTATGTCTATTTTGTTGAACAACATGCCGACGAGTGATCATTCAGCTCCTGTCTGAAGCCCTCCAGAAATGGGAAGCTCATTATCACCCAAGGAGCATAGTTTATTTCCAGACAGTCCTTCATTCTGAGCAGAGATCCAGCTGCCTGTGACTTCTGCTCCATGGTTCTGTAGACTGGGGCTACACAGAACCATTCTAATTCTAACAAATATAATGATAATCATGATGATGACAGCTAGCACTTACATAACACTCTAGGATTTGCAACGAACCTTACAACATTTTATCCTTATAACTGCCCTGGGAAGTGGGTGCTGTTACTATCCCCATTTTACAGATGAGGAAACTGAGCCTGAGTGAGCTTCAGCGACTTGTCTGAGGTTGGACTGGAACTCCAGGTCGAGTCCTCTAGCCACTGTCCGACCTAGCTGCGTCGCTGGCAGACTGCTACAGTAATTCAGGTAAATGTAACAATTCGAAAGGTCCTATGCTTACAGAATCGTAGCTCTAAAGTCGGAAGAGCCTTCAGACGCCATCTAGTGCAGCCCCTCATTCATGAAGAAACTGAGGCTCAGGGACGTTAATTCTGCCTGTTGACACGTGCACTAATTAGAGGCAGGATTTGAACCTGGGTCCTCTGACTTCAGGGCCAGCACTCACTCTACCGAACCACACTCGCTCCCTTATTCCTGATTTATTACTTTCACACGGTGACACCTTGCGCCTGAAGTCAGGATGCCATATAACTAAGACCTGCGACCTCTACCCTCCCCCTCCAGCCCCAAGGCTAAAAGCTCAGTGCTCGCTGCCTGCCCTACCAATCTGGGAACACAGAGAAATATCCCAGGTGTAATTCAACAATAACTGGCATTATAAGGTGCTTTAAGGTTTACAAAGAGGTCCATATACATTATTCCAGTTGAGCCTTACAACAACACTAAAATTTCCTATTTTACGGTTGAGGAAACTGAGTCTCAAAGGGGTATTGCATGATTTGTACATGGTTGTGCAACTAGTAAATGCTAAATTTGAACCCGGGTCTTCCTGACTCCAAGTTCAACCTTTATTTTCCACTGTATAGTGATTACACCATGTTGCCTTGGGGAGGGGGTGGGGGGATAGGAGTAAGTAGTAGAAGGAGCAGCAGCACCTACATTCTTAAGTAAAAATGCAAATTTTTTCTTTGTCTTTTGAATATTTTATTTTTTCCCAATTACATATAAAAACAAGTTTTAAGATTCCTTTTATTTTTTTATTTTGAGTTCCAAATTCTCTCCCTCCTTCTTCCCCTACTCCCTGAGACAGTAAGCAATTGGATTTAGGTTACACGTGGGCAAACATACAAAACATATTTCCATATTAGTTAGACACCCCCCCCAAAAAAAAACATACCACGAAAAAATGAGATGAAAAACAGTATGCTTTGGTCTGCATGCAGCCTCCTCGGCAAAAATGCCGGTATTTCAAAACCTTAATGGAGTCATAAGCTTAGCATAGTGCATAGCGCCTGGCAGATAGGTAGCATTTAATGATTTTTTTATGAATGACCTTACTGATGTAAGTAAGTAATTTCCTCCAACAGTGCAAATCACAACACTTCCACATCTCTGGTGTGGCTCTTGTCCATATGCTCCAAAGTGTAGGGTAGAGGCCTACTCTTTCTCCAGCTTCCCCTCCTGGTGCCTGTTATCCATAGGCACTTAATTACAATCTGCTGCTTTGTTACCCAAGCATTTCTGGCAACCTGAATCTTGCCTCAAACACAAGGAGGCTAGGGGTTAAATCGAAGTAAATACAGATGTAAATTAGGGCAAAAAGCCAACTTCTGCCTAATGTTAAGAATCTTCCTTAGTGGGGTCTTGGAGTAATTAGGATTGTACTCATAACTTTCTGTCCAAAATAAACTCCCTAAAGCTACAGAGGGAGGATCCACATGGACTTGAACCATTGTATTGCCCCAGACTTAAAACAAGCTAATTCTTGTAATAGGATATTACAAAGATAAAATATAAACTCCTTTGTTTAGCTTTTAAAGCCTTTCACAAACTGGCCCCAACCCATCTTTCCAGGCTCACCATAGGTTACTCCCCACTCCTGCAAACTTCAATCGGCCAAACTTGCTTTCTCTGTGCCTTACACCCAGCACTCCATTTCTTTCATCCAGCATTAACCGCCCCCACGCTAGCACCCTCCCTCCCTGCCTAATTACCTTATATTTAACTACTTTGCATTTCCTTGTATTTATTCTCTTCATAATTATCCCACATTCACTTCTACGTGTGTTTCTCGTCCACCCTGGTAGAGTGAGCTCCTAGAGAGAGTGTACCATTCTTTGTTTTGGTATCCTTAGAACCTAGGATGGGGTCTGGCGTATAGACTTAATAGCTTAATGAGTGCTTGTTGTGATCCTAGGATAACAATTCCTGCTGTACTTATTTCATTGTGTTGTGGGAAAATTGTTTTCGTGCAGCTGCTGGGCTGTTGCTTAACTATTTTTCTGAGTTTCAAGAGAAGATTCTCTAGTATGAGCAAACGTCAATAAACAAGCAAATAAAACAGCTATGCAAACCATAAAGTATTATATAAATATTCATTGCTATTACTACAGAAAAGTTGTGATCTGCCTTTGGGGAAGGGACATCCACATCCAGGTCATTTAAACTATGCAAGTTTTAGTGACTGTGATAGAACTTCAGAGGCCATCAAGTCTAACGTCTTCATTCGGTTCAGGAAACTGAGGTCCAGAAAGTGAAATGATTTGGCCTCAGGTCACACTGTGACAAAGCAGCAGACCTAGGACTATAACTAAGATCTCCTAGGCAACTAGGAGGTACAGTGGATCGAATGCTGCGCCTAGAGTCAGGAAGACCCGAGTTCAAATGTGACCTAAGTCACCTAATAGTAATAGAACCCTGAGTAAGTCATTTAACCTGTTTGCCTCAATTGTAAAATGAGGATTAATAATGACACCAACCTCCATGGGTTGTTACGAGGATAAGATGAAATGATATCGGTAAAGCGCTTTGTGCCTGGCACATAGTAGGCACTTAATAAATGTTTTTTCCTTGCTTCGTGACTCCCAGTCCCATCCAATGCTTCTTCAAGATGATGTTTTCATCATAGGCGTGCACAGGGCCTCTAAGGGCACGGCCAATGAGATGGCTCCTTCAGTGTGTCCCAGCACACCCAGTCCACACATTATACATACGTGCTATAGAATACGTATGTGTGTGTGTACGTAAATAAAGAAATACACACACGCATATTTTCACAACACCTCTGCAAGGTAGGGGAGGAGGGAGAATGGTTACCATTATAACCATTTCAAAGATGATAAAGCCGAGACACAGCACCTGGAGAAGAGTCTCATAACTCCTAGCCCAGTGATTTTCCCACCACTCTGGAGCATTCTAGGCAGACATCTCCCAAGAGGAGTTTGGCAATTTAAGTGGATGCATATTGTAGGCTGGATTTGTAATTCAACAACTGTAAACTCCTCTACTGGGAGAGGAGCAGATGAGCTTCTTTAGAGGACATAAGGACCTTCCACTAATTATTCTCCCCGCCGTTCATGACAGAGTATGGCAAAGATACAGGGAAGCGGCCAAAGTAACCTGTTACCTCTGCCCCTTGTGAGTAGTGGAGAAATAAGAGTTAATAATAGCTAGCATTCATAAATATCATCTCATTTTATGCTCACGACAACCTTGGGAAGCAGTTGCTATGACTATTCTCATTTTACAGATGAGGAAACTGAGGCAAGCAGCAGTTAAGTGACTTATCCAGGGTCACACAGCTACTAAGTATCTGAGACTGGATTTGAACTCAATTCCTCCTGATTCCAGGGCTGGTGCTCTATTCATTGCACCACCTAGCTGCCCCCTCAGATCTTTCTGACTCCAGGTCCAATGCTCTACTCACTGTGCCACCTAGCTGCCTCTAAGCAAACTCTACAGTCAGATTCTTAAGGTTGAGATCAGTCCAAGGCTATAAGGAGTCTAATCGTCTCTGAAACTAGCCAGGCCAGTTTCCCTCTGTGCTAAAGAAGAGCTTACGGGAGGGAGCTTTAGAAATCCCTGGTTCACTACGTAACAGCACAGAGTAGAGAGGCAATCTATTTAAGGGGCCACAAAAAGTTGGACGTGACTCAAACGACTGAACAAGCGCCAGGCACTAGACAAAAAAATGAAGCTGTACTTACCCTGAAGTAACCCACAACATTCCAATAAGGCAGGTGTTCTCAGCCTGGGGTCTGTGAATTTGTTTTGTTGGCGGCGGCGTTGTCGTTTTTAGCATGTTGATAGCTATAACATATAATTAGTTTTCTTTATAAATCCTCTGGATTTCATTTTATTCATTTAAAAACACTGTTCTGAGAAGGGCTTCCTCCATCAGACTGCAAAGAGGTCCAGCACACAGAAAATCCCAAGGATCCCTATAATAGGGGAAGACAAAACATGGTATTAGCCAGGAAGGGGAATTTGGGTGGTTGTTACTGCCACCAAATTCGTAACCTGGGAGAGGGGGACCAAATGTTAAAAAGGCCTCACCAGAAAAATTAGGAGCTTCTTCCAGTTTTAGTGATGGGTCTCCAGTATTTCATTCATTCAAGGCACCTTGAACGTGGGGGAGGGTTTAGGGGGTGTTTCAACAGTCTGGCTAGTGGCTGCCGTGGGAAGTGTAAAACCAACAACAACCAGCTCACAGAACGCTGCAAAAGCCCAGGTTCTTTTGATCTGCTTTACTAAGGAAAGCATCGTTAAGGAGTTAACAAGCTTACTTTAATCCAGCGTACAAATACTATTCACTTAGTTCAGGGGAAAAAGCCAGCACCCTGAACTTCAGAGCAAATACAAACAAATTATAAACATCGACAGCCGGGGAGCTCATAGCAAGGGCTAGTCCAGAGTCACATGCGCCACCACAGCTGTGGGTCAGAGCTCTGAAAAAGAGGAAGCCAACCCCTGGTTTTATATCTTTTTCACATGCAACTCACCCACGTTGTGGGTGACCTAAAATCGTCACAAAGAGGAGACTTAAATCCACATGGTCTAAAAGCCTCTGATATCACGAACATGTCAGTGAACCCATGTAAACTAGGCTTTCCCTTGAGGCAAGGAGGTTATCGAGGACTCCTAATTTAATCAAGGAAACAAAGGCCAAACTCTTCAAGGGCCCTTGGTTGAACTAAGTGCTAAGAGCCCATTTTGACTGCCGATGCAGGGGGAAAGATAATAAGTTCAGTTTGGGACATGTAGAATTTAAGACGTCTACTGGACATCCAGTTCAAGATGTCAGAAAGACAATTGGAGATGTGAGACTAGAGGTCAGCAGAGAGCTTAGGGAAAGATAAGGATATCTGAGAATCATCAGCACAGAGATGATAATTAAATCCACGGGAGCTAATGAGATCACTAAATAAAATAACATGGAGAAAGAAGAAAAGAGGGCCCAATACAGAACCCTGTGGGACACACTCAATTAGTGGACATAACCTGGATGAGGATCCAGCCAAGGAGACTGAGGTGCAGTCAGACACGTAGGAGAACTGGGAGATGATGCTGTCCTGAAAACCTTGGGAGAAGAGGGTGGTGGAGACATGAAGAAGAATGAGGATTGAGGAAAGGCCATTGAGTGTGACAAGTAAATCACGGGTAACTTTGGAGACAACAGTTTCAGTTGGATAATGAGGTCAGAAGCTGGACTGGTAATGGGTTGAGAAGTGAATGAAAGGAGATGAAAAGAGATGAAAAATGAAAGCATCTATTGTAGAAGGACTTTTCAAAGAGTTCAGCTGCAAAGGGGAGAAGAGATATTAGGATGATGAGACGGAAAGAGCGAGTGAGAGCTTTTTGAGGATGGGCATATCTGTAGACAGCAGGGAATGTGCCAGTAGACAGGGAAAAGCTGAAGATAAGAGAGAGCGGTGATAACAGAGGGGGCAATCTGTTAAAGAGACAGGGGGATTGTCATGGCAAGGAAGAGGGCTGTCTTTTCATGTGAGAAGGGGTGAAAGAGAAGACAGTGGCAGAAGGCATCTGCATGATATGGAATGAGGAGGAAGGGAGAAGAGGGAGCTCTTGGCAAACGACCTCAATACACAAAAGATCCTAATGCGCAGAAAAAAAAAAAGAGACATCAAATGAACTATGATGTGGAATGGTTGTCTCCATATTTTTTGATAGTGTGTCCCATGAGTAAAAAAGCACATAGTTCTAAGTGTTTGTAAATTATATACATGTATTACTGTAATAATAGCTAACGTGTGTATGTGTATTCCTACTGTGTGCTAAAGGCTTTTCAAATATTATCTCGTGATCTTCCCAGCACTCTTGGAAGGTAGGTGCCATTTATCTATGAGGGAACTGAAGCAAACAAAGGTTAAATGACTCACCCAGGATCCCAGATCTATTGAGTGTCTGGGGCAGGATTTAAACTCAGGTCTTCCTAACTCCAGGCCCACATTCTATCCATTGTGCCGCCTAGCTGCCTTAATAATAATTACGTACATGAGACAAAAATTTTAAAAGGATAAATATAAAATGATACTTGATCCTAAAGTTAAGGAGAGAATTCTGGGAACATGGCAGAGTGGGTTAGAAAATTCCAAGCTCTCCAGACTTCCTCCACAAACAAGACAAAACAGCAACTCAGGGGGAATGTAGAGCAGCAAAAATAAACAAGAGTTGAAGCACAGCAGTGGTCGTCCTGGGACAACTGGAGAAGACCCAAAGAAGGACCCCAGGACCAAGGTACAGCCTGAGTGAAGTACGAACACCTCCAGGCCATCTTTGCCGAAACAACAAACAACAAGCCCTGGGAATTCTCACTTCAGAGACGATGGTGGGGAGAGGGGTCAGACATCTGACCGGGAAACCAAAGGAACCTCTGCGGCCAAGGGACACCAGGCCCAGCTATGCTGCTGAGATGTAGTCCCGGACTGCAGTGGAAGGTAAGAAAGATCCAGCGCACACCTGCAGAGTACAGAAGCAGTGGGACAAATAAGTTGCTGGCCGTGGGCACTTATAGGAGAGCTGAGTTCTTGGTTTTGGTTCTAGGCCAGAAGGGAGAACTGAAAGTTCTAGCCACTGGAGAGTCCTCAGGGAGCAAGAGCACTTCCAGGGGAAGTGCTGAGGGGACTTAGCTGTGGCTTGGACGGGGAAAGGAGTACACAGGTTGGGCCCAGGACAAAGCTCAAAAAAAAAAAAGAAAATAAGAAGGACTCGAGGCCAGAGGTACCATTCCCCATACCCCAGGACTAGAGGTGATTATAATAACAAGCTACTAAAAATAAAAAACAAAACAAAATAAAAATGAGTAAGCAAAGAAAGAACCCAAACATAGACAGCTACTATGGGAATAGACAAGATCAGAATTCATCTTCAGAGGATACTGAAGCAAAAAAAAAAACTCTCCTACCCCAAAGAGTAACCAATGTCAAATGATCACCTGTCCAAAAAGAATTCTTAGAAGAACTCAAAAAAGACTTTAAAATTAAATAAGAGAGATTGAGGAGAATTTTTTTTAAAAATAAGAATAATCCAAGGAAACCAAAATTATGAAAAGAAAGTCAACCTACTGGAAAAGGAGATATAGAATCTTAAGGAAGAAAACAACTCTTTGAAAACTAGAATTGGGCAAGGGGAAGTGAATGACCTTATAAGAGACCAAGAAATAATAAAACAAAATAAAAAGAATGAAAAAATAGAAGAGAACACGAAACATCTCATAAGAAAAACAACTGATCTGGAGAATTATCAAGAAGAGAAAACATAAGATTAATTGTACTACCTGAAAGCTATGATCGAAAAAAAAAAAAGAATCTTGATACGATAATACAAGAAATAATTGCCCTGAAGTTTGAGAACAAGAGGGGAAAGTAGAAATAGAAAAAATTCACTGAACAGTGCCTGAAAGAGATACCAGGATGAAAACCTACAGGAATATCATAGCCAAACTCCAAAACCCCCAGGTTAAGGAGAAAACACTACAAATAACAAGAAAAAAAAAACAATTCAAATACTTCAGAGCCACAATTAGAATCACACAAGACTTAGCAGTGGCTACACTAAAAGACCACAAGTCTTGGAACACTATATATCAAAGAGTAAAAGAACTGAGGTTGTGGCAGAAAATAACATACCCAGCAAAATTAAGCATAATCCTGAACAAAAAAAAACCAACAGACATTCAATAAATCAATAGACTTTCAGCATTTTGTCGCAAAAAGACCAGAATTTAATAGAAAATTTGACATATAATATCCAGGAGCAATATAAGGTAAATATCAAAGACCAATTACTAGGAACTCAATAAGAACAAATTATTCACTTTTTACATATGGAAATGTAAATTATGCCTAAGACTTTCAGTAATTGGTTATTTCAAAAGAAAGACTGCAGTAGAGTGGAGTATGTTGTGATTCTATAAAGCAAAATCATGTAGGAAAAGGTAAAAAAGTCCCAATCTTCTCCTGTCTAAGCTACAGTTATAACTTAACAGTATCTGGGCACCCAAAAGAGCTAGATGGGTGCCATTGAGAAAATCTCCCTCCCCTCCAACTTTCTCTCCCTTCCCTCTCTTACCTCTCCTTATTCAGCTTGTGTCCACACGCCTTTAGAAGGACCCCAGGGCAGTGACTGCTGAGTAAGAACTCATAATCCTTCTCCCTTTTCTGGTTTGGGTGGGATAATGATTTTCAGGACAAACAGGTAGATTGGTTGTGCTGGGGAGCTCTTTCAAGACCTCAGTATCATCTTCAATACTCCATCCTCTCCCTTCTGACCACCACCCTCCCTTTTTTTCCCCTTTTCCCCTCCTA
>CM053627.1:207936988-207973451 GCA_028646595.1 Phalanger gymnotis
CCCTTTTCCTAGAACAATCACTGCTTCGCCAGATCCGGCTAGATACGCTCTTAAACGTCATTGGGCCCCAATCCCGCCCGGCCCCAAGAGCCTTTGTTTATGTGGGTTATATCTACCAATATTTAGTATATTATAAATCTGTGTTACGTTCAAATCCGGCCTCACACTTGACACACTGACTAGCTGTTGACCCTGGGCAAGTCACTTATAACCCTAATTGCCCTGCCCTCCCCCCTCCAAAAAAAAAAAACCTCAGTATTATTAAAGTTCTGACCTTTCAGAGCCCAGAAAGACATCCCTAGGGGCCCCCAGACTACACTTTGAGAACCACCGTATTATACCTTTGCGCATATTGCAAAATACGTAACATATTCCAAAGACCGACTGAAATTACTTTTTCATTATCCAGTTGATTTGACAAATATTTATTCAGTACTAGTAATGCAGTGTGTCTAGCACTGTGGGAATGAATAACATGATCCTTGCCCTCCATAGCGTACAGTCTAGTGGGGTAGGGAGGAGGAAAGGGGGAGAAATATATACACAGGAAACAGATAATTAGTAATACAAGGTACTATCTGATAAGTGCCACCACATTGTACATACAAGAAATCACATCAGGACAAAGGAAATGACAAAGTCACTGTAGGCAAGAGAATTGAAAAAGACCTCTCAGGAGAGGTAGGACTTGAGGTGAGCTCTCAAGGACTTTGATAGGCAAAGGGGAAGGGGCGTCCCAGGCCTGGGGGACTACCGAACGTATGAGTAAGCAGTGACCCTAGTGTGTCGGGAGGGTGCAGAGACGATTAGAGTAATTTGGCAGGAGCAGAGCTTGTTTTGGGTCATTAGGTCACAATATTGGGTTGAATAAGCAGAAGATCGTGGAAGATGGTGAATGCTAGGTTAAGGAGCCAGGACTTTTTCCCCTAGGAGGTAGGTAGCCATTTTATTCCCTTCTCTTGCTAGAGAGAACTGGAGAACTGATTGTGGACCTCTGAGGCACCTTGGTATCTTTCCCCTATCCCTTCTTAGGGAGGAGGGAGGGAACCAGATTGAGACTGCATGAAAGGGAACAAGTGACAAAAAGTTAAGGCCTTATTTAAGGAGGAGCTCAGAGTCAGGGTTGGAAAAGCACCACAGACCAGGGGGATTTCTATATACAAGCAAGAACACAGCACCTACTACAGTTCATTGGCCTTTGAGGTGAGAAGGGGTGCTAGACCCAGGCCCAGGAATAAGAGACCCTGGGCTCAGTCACATACTCCCAAGAATAGATTCACTAAAGTGATTTATTGATCTTAATAATTTTCCCAAAGTCAAATGGGTCTATGCACACACCAGGACATCAGGACTTGAGGTCAGTCCCTCGACAACCACTATGAACCTCATCTGCAAAGCCCTGGACCAATTGAGAGTATGAACTTGGGTCAAGACCTCACTCAAGGCTTCACATAAGCACTATGCACTAACAGAAATGGATCCCCACTGGCACCTGGGATCCATCCATGGAGTCCCTTTCCTTCTTCAGACATCTTAGAGCCTGTCAGTCTGAAAGAAACCCTAGGGGAGTTCCATTTTATTTCATACATCACATTTTCATTTATATTTTCAGGAAACTGTCTCTTTACTATAGGGAAGAAGACTGACTGGGAGAGGCAAGGTTGAGAATGGAGGGATGAGAAGCAGCTAGCCAGACAAGGGTAGGTGGTTATTTTTAGGGAAGGGGAGAAAGCATAGTACAGGAGACTAGAGAAACAGACTTTGCAAGACTCCTGGGGTTTATCATCAATATTACCTAGAACTCCAATGGCACTGGCAACGACTTTGGGGGAAGAGAAATTGAACAAGTGAAATTCACGACTAGAACCTTGGTGAAGTTTATCACCTCATGGGGAAGGGAGAACATCAGAAATGTCATAATCGGGACAGTTCAGGTTGTACAACTAACCTTGGTACGAGTCTACACAGGGGCCACAGAAACTAAGGACATAAGCATTGGCAGTAGGCACAGAGACCCTCCTCTCTCCTACTCCTGACATCCTGGCCAGGAGGATGCCCTCTTTCTTTCAATGAATCATGTTCCTTCTCAGGACTACTTGCCACTGTGGGGGTGAATCAGAGCACTGAGGGAAGGGAGGGGCCAGAGAGAGGATCTGTGTGTGTGTTTGTGTGTGCCTCTCTCTTAGGGTTTCAGAGTAAGGCTTGTTCCTGGCCAATTTAGCCAAAAGAAGGGAACCAAACGCCTTGTAAAGGATGCTGAGAACGTGTAAATAAGTTCCTGTGATTCTGCATTGGTGAAGGTCACTGTACCCCCATCATAATCCAGAGCAATCCCTACTCTTCTGGGTCGCTGGGCAAGGAATAACTCTGCTTCAGGATTGGTGTTAACCCACACACCAGCAGAGGACAGACGCAGAGCCCATACCCCATCTTCAGGGCTTAGGCGGAGCTCCCCCTTCTTCCTCACAGTGTCTCTGGCAATACCCACCAGACAGGACTCCTGAACAGCGTCATCCTCGTCCAAATCATCTTCATCTTCATCTCCACCCGACTCATCATCCTCATCTGTCTCCCAGTCCTCCTCTCCCTCCCCATATCCATTTTCTTCTTCTTCTTCTTCCTCCTCTCCTTCCTCTTCTTCCTCCCCTTCCTCTTCCCCCCATCCTTCCCTCTCCACTACCACTTCCCAATAGACTTTGCCCCAGGTGAAGCCCTTACTACCCAGAACTGCAGGTTCAGGATCAAACTGCTGGGGGTGTTGGTATAGACTCTGATACATGTTGGTAAAGGACACACACTTCCAGTCCTCAGACAATACAAGGTATCCACTGGCTGTCTGAGGGTCCAAAGTGACGTTCACTGTGGAGACAAGGGGGAAAAGTGGTAGGGAGGGAAAGAAAATAAGGAGAGGAGTCTGGGAGTGGTAGTCCCATGAGATTCAAGGCCATCCCAACAAGAACCCAGCAACACAGTCAGAGACAGAGATGGCATTTGGCATCTGGCCTTGGGCCAAATCGTCTCCCTTTTTCAGACATAATGATGCCATGAGGACTATGAAAGTCAGAAATGGGAAAAAAAAATTAGGAAGGGGAAGGAACAGGTGAAAAACGTCTATGAGGAAAAGGTGCCTGAGTAATTAAGTAAAAGAATGCTGGGGGTGGGGGGAGATCAGGATAAGGAAAGAGCAAGTTAGGGTCTTAAACGTCAGGATACAGAAGGTAGAATTCGCTGATCCCCATCTCAGACTTTTTCAATGGGAGGGATTTAAACATGAATAATGGCTTACATCTGTGTAATACTTTACCATTCATACAGTCTTTTATGTATATGTCATTGGATGATAATATGTAAGGACATTCTGAGGGAAGACCTGTTTGTCCAAAAAAGGGATTACTAAAACTGGTTATGGGAGCTTTGTGTAAGAAAAATTTTCCTTATTTGAGGATATCCTGGACACTCACCTGTCTTATATTCCAGGACTCTCAGCAGCTTCCCTGGTGGAAAAGAAAGAAGCAATGATGAAACTCTGACCCAGGAACTTGAGAACAAAGGAGGAATGGGGGGGGGGGTCCTGCAGCAGAGTAATAGAGCATTTAAAATGGCATAGCCCAGGGACCACCAAAGAAAGGCAGGGAAGGACAAAAAGACATCCTCCTGAGTTTGACAAGGCCAAAGAAACTATGATGAGAATCAGAAATCGGTTAAGTATTTGGGGGAAATCCGAATGCCCCTCCACCCCCAATCTTTACCTTGAAATTCCCTCAGGCCTTTCCTCAGTGAATGAAGCTTATCAGAGAACTCTCCAGTCCTTTTTCTAACAGCAGGAGCAATGGGTTTTCCACTCCAGAACTTCTTCCGTGGATATCTAAGAAGAGAATGAACATGAAACAAGTCATTCCCCCACAGCTGGTGGAAACTTTCCTCAGGGTTAGAGCATATCCCTCAAGAGTAGTTGGAAAAGGCCTTCTGATGAAACTGTTTCAGAAAGACAAGGCCAAATTTCTGCTTTGTGTGGTTCAGGGTCCAGGGGAGATACTGTCGGGGGGGGTCTCAGTGCTGGAAGACTCTTCTTTGTTCCCACTCCACCAAGAACAGAGCCACAGAGACATGGGACACCAGAGTAATGGCCTCCCTTCCACCATCCACACCCTCATTGTGGCATTTCAGAAGTTTGTGGTTAGACAAACGGTAAATGAAAATGAGTCAGACAGAAGAAGGATATGGGCAAAGGGGAATGAGGCATATGGTGAAAAATACGTTCTTTTACCTGTTGATGAAGTCTCTGGTGTCCTAAAAAGGAAGGAGACACACGATGAGAGATTACCCATGGTTAAAGGAGCAGCCATTTAAAAATAGGAAATAGGGACAACTGACTGGGACACTGCTCTAATCAGTCAGCATTCATTGCTGTCAGAGTAAAAGAGTTAGGAAACGGGGCAGCTAGGTGGCTCAGTAAATACAGCACCAGCTCTGGAGTCAGGAAGACCTGAGTTCAAATGTGACCTCAGACACTTGACACACTTACTAGCTGTGCGACCTTGGGCAAGTCACTTAACCCCAACTGCCCTGCCTTCACCCCTCCAATCACTGACATTAGTGTTACATAGCAAGATTTAGAAAATTCTTGGCTAGGAATTGTCAAATTGAAAACTTCATGACAAAGATGGCTTTGGATCTGAATTTGAGTGGTTGGTCATAGCCAAAAAGGAATTTCCCATTCTACAGTATCATTGTCACCTTCCCTTGGAGTTTCCCAGCTATCTCATCCATTCAATGGCTCTCTTACTCCATTCTCTCTCAGCCATCAGTAAATTCTGTGGTTGTTCAGTCATTTTCAGTCAAGTCTGCGTAGTTTGCCATTTCCTTCTCCAGTTCATTTTACAGATGAAGAAACTGAGGCAAACAGGGTTAAGTGACTTGCCTAGGGTCACACAGCTAGCAAGTCTGATGCCAGATTTCAACTCAGGTCTTCCTGACTTCGGGCCCAGTGCAGAGCTCTAACCACATTACCACCTAGTTGCCCCTAACAGCAAAATAACCCTTGCTAAAGGCATTAGCTGATAATAAAATAAGAGTTAATAAGATCCCTTCCATGAGACATAAGATATTCCATGAATCTCTGAATTAAATAAGGTACAGTCGTGCCTCTAAGTCAGAGGTTTACAACTTAAGCTCCATGAACATTGGTTTGCTTGTACTAATGAGTAAGAACCTTATTGTAAAACTACATGTTGTAGTGTACTAGTCTGCATTGCTAAAGTCAGCTTCTTCACCCAGAAGCTCCCTACACCGATAAAATCAGAGGTCCGATCCCTATCCCTTGGCTGCCATTTTAATTTCAGCCCATGTCCTTCTACTTTATGGTCTGTAGTCTGGAAACCAGCTGGCTGTACCCTGCATAGTCTGCTCAGAGACAGAAACACAGTGAGCTTTCTCCCTCAACCTTTTCATCTCCTAACTAAATTACCCTTGTTCCCTTCCCCTTTCTCCTAGTCCTCTATTTTATTTCTCTGTCTCTCTTCGGGCCTGGCTTCTTTCTCTCTAGAAATGGAAGTGAGCGGTCACGAAAACATCCTAAGTCCTCTCCGTGCCTAGTGAGTCAATTTCCTACTCCTCTGCCTGACATCCAGGCCCTCGACAATTTGGTGCCACCTGATCTTTCTAGCTTTTTCTCATAGCCTGAGCACACTCCAGATTCTAATCAAAGGGTTCTACTCTTCCCCTTGAATGGGCCATGTATTCTTCCATTTCCTACATTTTGCTCATGCAGATAGTTCCCCATACACGAACATCCTGCCTCGCCCTCTTAGCTTCTTGAATTCCTACTTCCTCTTTAAAGGAATATCACGTCCTCCTCCATAATGCTTTTCATGAGCCCCTCCTCTCAGTTCCTGAAGCCTGCCCAAAACGATGGCCAAAAGAGGCGAGGACCTTCCTGCTCTAGAATGTTGGGGTGAAGATAATACTGACATTCCTACAACAACTTTTCCTTTTTTATTTTGAGATGAATAGTTTACTGGTTTTCTAAAATATTATGCATTTCTAAGAGATTCTAAAACAGAGATTTTGACAATTTTTTTTGACAAATCTTTAACTTGTAGATGAATAATTATGATAAGTTTTCATGAGAGAAATGTATATACATCTACTTCAAGCAAACTGTTTAAACTCATGGAAACTGTTCCGTGAATACACAGGCTATGATTTCCTACAACAGAGAGCACAGTTAAGAAGGCCTACGATACTTTAGTTACACAAAATAAAAACTCTCTCTCTCCCCCACAAGTAACACCAGTGCAGCTTCCTAACACAGGAACGTGTCAACTTACCCGGTAATGACTGACAAAGGGTCGAAGGTTGACTCTTTGGCTATGGGTAAGACCTAGTTTTCCACTGATCACAAATGAATAATTTTGGTACGATGAGACGTACAAGTGTACTCTGTCATTGTTATCAAGATGGAGCAAGTTTCTTACAGTAGCGGCTGACTACTACAGTCACTAATTCACTGTAGTTCACATACATACATATCTTGGAGGCAGGTAAAGCAGACGTTACTCATCTACTTTAGAAATGGGGGAAACTGAGGTCCAAAAAGCTTAGATTTTCCAAAGGTCATAGCCAAAAACAGCTATCAGGCAGAACAGGTTATGGCTCAGAGTCTTGTCAATGATAATACTACTACCTCATACCTTACATCTAGATACACTGACATTTATATTCTTTATCTCATTTGCTCCTTACTACAAAAACCCTATTATCCTTATTTTATAATACAAGGAGACTATGGCCCAGAAAAATGGAAAAGGAAGGACTTGACTCTTGGCCAAGCACTGTTTCCATCAGAACAGACCGTCTCTCAGGGAACTGATGGGACTGCTCTGCTTTAAGGAGCCTCTCACCTGCATGAGCTCTGCCGCTGGCTGCTGGGCCTTCTCCTCCAGTTCTGAGATCACAGTGCCAAGCCTGGTGAGCTCCCCAGAGGCCCTGAGGTTGTATTTCTCTCTCCCGTCAACGATCTCCCGCTCCAGTCCCTCAAGTCGGTCCAGGAGGTGCTGTTCTCGTTCTCGCAGGAATTGATGCCCCTGGGCAAACTCTGAGGCAATGTTCTGCCTCTCCATCTGGAGTTTGGACTACAGTGGATGACATGGATATAATATAAATATCAATGGCTTCCTAGGAATCATAGGATCAGAAATTTAGAGCTAGAGGAGACCTTTTACGGTCATCTAGCTCAACCCCCTGATTTTACAGATGAGGAAACTGAGGCCCAAACAAGTTATGTAACTTGCTCTGTTGTCACAGCTAGTGTCAGAGGCGGAATTTGAACTCAGATCTTCCTGACTCAAAGTCCAGCGTTCCTGCCATTATACCACATTACCCCACCAAGCGTTCACCAGGTCCTGGAGAAAAGCTCAGCACATTTCATGAGAACCTCTGTGCTTAGCTAGGGATTTCACTTCTTCTGTCCTCACAATGGTTCAAGCCTTACTCACTTCTTTTCTCCTCACCCTAACTCAACAGAGGCAGTAGTGTAAAAAGGACCAATTCTGGCATGAGAAGATACAGGTTCGAATTCCATCTCTGCCACTTACTATCTGTATGACCTTGGACATTACTCCACCTCTCCATGCCTCGTTTCTTACCTATTAAATAAGTGGATTGGATTAGATGATCTTTAAAGCCCCTAAAGTCTACGAATCACAAAACACCAGAGGTGAAAGGGGCCTTACGTACCCTCACCTGGGTATTATTATGCCATTAGACAGATGAGAAAACTGAAATCCAGAAGTTGCCTAAAGTCAAGTAAACAGCCGCTTAGTGGAAGAGCCAAGTCTAGAATTTACGTTGCCTGACTCCTGAGTCCAATGTTTTTTCCACTAAAATTCAAGTTCACGACTCTAGCCAAACTACTACTCTCCTTGACTTAGATGACGACCTCATAGCCGCTGCGCACCGGCTGCCGCTGAGGATGCTTTCATGCTGGTTTCCGAACCCCTGAGGATGCCTTCCTTTCAATCAGTCCATGTCAACCTCCTTTCTAAGCAGTCTGTCTTGATTCATCCCACTCAGGTTTGGTCACTCTCTCCTTTGCATTCCTTCCTTCATCATTTATGGCCTATTTGACTGAATTCCCATGCCTGGAATTCTTTTCCCTCCTCTTTTCCATCTCCTGGCTTCCTTCAGGTCTAAAGTCTCACCTTTTGCAAGACACTTGTCCCAATCTCCCTTAATGCTAGTACCTTCCCTTTGTTAATTATCATCAATTTAGCCTGTCGATATCTTATTTGTACATAGTTGGTTTTGCATTGTCTCCTCCATTGGCCTGTAAGCTCTTTGAGAGCAGATTGTCTTTTGTCTTTTGCTGTATCCCCAGCACTCAGCTTGGTACATAGTAGGTACTTAATAAATGCAAGCTGACTGACTGAACTCACTAACCAAATTCATCTTTTCCTTTTCTTCTGAAATATTTCTCATAAATGTTTATTATTATCTATATATTAATCTGACGTGTCTATCATATCCTCTCAGCAGAAGCCCAGTGAATGTGCCTAGATGTTTGGCCTGAAGACTTCACTTACCAGCAGGTGCTGAATCTCAGTTTCCCCCTTCATCTGAAAGCTCTGAACCCTCTCTTTGTCTCGCCTTAGGGTGCCCAGGTGACTCAGGATTTTTTCCTGTGGAAAGAAATAAGCAGATAAAGTACAGTTGAGATCTAATTTGAGACCTTGGGCAAGGCTGGACTAAACTATCAAAGCATTCTCCTTCCTGACTGCCCAAGTTATTTATGGCAGGGATCCCCAGTTCTAACTTGCTCAAATTCTCAGGGGGAGAGACACTTTCTCATCACCCTCCATGAGGAGGTTTGTGATCATCCTTCTGGATAGAAGTTAACAGAGCTAGGGACCATCAAGGCTTACCCGGTGGGGCTGGGCAGCCTTCTCAATGAGGATGGCCGTATGGTACTTGTGCTCCCTGGACTCCCGGCACATCACACAGAGGAATCGCCCATCATCCTCGCAGTAATAGTGTAGCTTCTCCTTGTGCCGTTCACACTGCATCATTGTCATTTGCTCGAGTCGCTTCTCCTTAGCTTCTCTCCCCTTTTCCACATTAAGTCTCTCAATATTCTGCACAAGGCTGGCCAGCTGCCAAACAGGCCGAATGTTATCCTTCTTAAATGTCTTTTTACAGAGGGGACACGATGGGCGGCCCCCTGGGGGTGCTCGGATGTCTATGACACAGGATCGGCAGAAGACATGACCACAGTCGATGGTCACTGGGTCCCTCAGGTAGTCAAGGCAGATGGAGCACGTCACCTCCTCTTCCAAGGTTCTCAAGGGGGCAGAGGTAGCCATGGTGTCTGGTCCACGGGAATGTCTCTGCTCAATGGATGGGCTCCTTTTTTCCTGCACACCAGAGGATGGAATCAAGAGTATGCATGGGAACTTATTATATTGGCAAAGACCTCCAGGGAGAAAAAATGGGCTCACAATGAACAGGGAAAAGCTAAACAAATGGTCATATGGGAATGTGATGAAATATTATCTGGCATAAGAAATTACAAATATGAGAAATTCTGAAAAATATGATTAGATTTGCATGAACCAATGAAGGCTGAAATAAGAAGAACAAAGAAAAAATTAAGCAAAATGATAAACAGTGTAAATGAAAACAATGACAAAACACCACCAAACGTTATATAATTATAACGACCAAACCTGGCCCAAGAAGAGATGAGGAAATGTACCTTTCATTCGGAGATATGAGGGAATATGGAATGTTGTATAAGCTGTCAAAAGGTTTTGTTCACCTGTTGTTTTTCTCCTTTGTCACAAGAGAAGGTTTATTGGGAAGGGTAAGAAAAGGATAGTTTAGAAATGACTGTGACATAAAAATAAAAGTGTTACGTTTGAAAATTGTGGTTAACTGAGACACAAAGTTCCAAGAATCATCAACTGACTAGCAGAAACCAATAAATTGGGTCAGCGGCCTGTGTCAATGAGCAAAGACCGCGAGATTGACACGCCTTACCAGCCTTCGTGTTGTTTTGGGAAGTAAGAGACACCAAAGAACAGGAAGCATCACAGATGGAAAACGGTACGACTGGTTACAAAGCTCAAAGTGTCACAGTCAACAAAATAATATGACTAACTGGACGTTTGGGGCTAGCAACCACCCCCACCCCCCCCGCCCCCAATCCTGCTATCAGGAAAGGCTGATTGAAAGAGTCTATCTGCTCCTTAGCTGAAGAGAGATAACAAACTTCTTGGCTCCCACCTTCATTCTGTAAGGCCTGTTAGCGGGATATCAGATCTCCTTTAATTACACATAAGGGTGCAAGGTTTGTAAGTTAGGTAACAGGCCTCCCTTAAAGAAGCCTAGAGATAATATGTATTTCCTGGAATTATATTAGGCTAGTTAATGACACAGAGGCCAATAGTCGTCCTGAGATTCCACCAAGACAGCTTAAGGGTCTAGCAGAATACAAGTTTCTTCTAATCAAAGTGGCTTAGAAGGAAACTGAACTTTTAAACCTTAACTCACAATTGAAGGCTGAACTTTTAAACCTATGGCTATATGAACTAATTAAAAGACAAAGAGACTTGGTATAGAGTTCAGTTATACAAAATACAGAAGTCTTAATTACAGAATAAAATCAACTTTCGATTTTACAAAAGTTATCAATAACTTATTTAAATTAATAAAAACAATTAAAAGACTGCGCAAAGGAGCGCAAGGTATCAGTCCCACTCCAAGGCACCTACTCCAAACAGTGACAAAAGGAAAAATCAATCCACAGACATATACTGAGTGACTAATATATGTCCAACATTGTATTCACTTAAGGGTAAACTATAGGATAAGATGGAGAACAGTGTCTTGTACATTTAATAAATGATTATACACATTAAGCAATTAAGAGAACAACTAAGTGCTTGATCACATGATACAATCTGTAAGAGCTTCAGGGCTTCGGAAACCAGCATGAACACTGGGAGTTGCTATAGTAGTCTAGGGAGACCACACAGAAGAAGTAGGACCTAAGTTGAGTCTTACAGGCTAGGAAGATTAAAGAAAGAAGAAAACATAGAGAAGGAAATCCTGATCCGAACACTCCTTCAACACGTATTCACGAAACAAACTTAAGTACCGCGTGTGATTCTGTCCAGACCTGACATTTTATCCATGTAGGAGCTTCCAGTAAGAAAACTTCCCTCACATATTTTAATCTATTGTTGTTCAGTTGTTTCAGTCGCGTCTGACTATTTGTGACTCCTTTTGGGATTTTCTTGGCAAAGGTATTAGAGTAATTTGCCATTTCCTTCTCCGGCTCATTTTACAAATGAGGAAACTTAGCCAAACAGGGTTAAGTGACTTCTCCAGGGTCACACAGATGAGTCTTCCTGATTCCAGGCTTGGCATTCTATCCACTGCACCGCTTAGCTGCCTCTCCCCCACATTAAACAAGGACAATGTTTTAAAAGGCCTCATAACAAATATGTATAATTAAATAAAACAAATTCCCTCATTGGCTATGTCCAAAACTGTACATCTATTCCTTCACTTTAAGTCCACTCCCTATCCGGCAGAAGGCATACAGCATACTTCATCTTCTGTCCTCTGAAATCCCGATTTGTCGCTGCACTGGTCAGACTTCTTTCAAAGTTGTCTTTGCATCACTGTCATTGTATAAACGCTTCTCCTCTGGGGGAGGAGCGGGAGAGGGAGAGGAAGAAAATCTGGGACTCAAAATCATGCGGAACTGAGTGTTGTAAACTAAAAATAAGAAATCTTAATTTAATAAAAAAAATTAAAAATAAATGCTTCTCCTACCTCTGTTCACTTCATTCTGCATCAATTCACATAGGTCTTGCAAGTTTCTTCTGAGATTATTCATTATTTCACACCCCATAATATTCCAATCTATTTGCACATTTATCATAATTTGTTTAGTCACTGCTCAGTAGGCAAGCACCCCACTAGCATCCAGTATTTTGCTACTACAAAAGGTGATGCTATAAATATTTTTGTACAAGTAAGTCCTTTTCCTTTTCCTTATCTCTTGGTATGCCTAGTAATGGTAGTACTGGGTCAAAGTTTAGTGACTTTGGGGACATAATTCCAAATTGCTTTAGAGAACGATTGGACCAATTCATAGTTCTGCCAAAAGTACATTAGTATGTCTGCTTTCCCAGGAGCCCCTCCCACATTTGTCAGTTTCCTCTTTTGTGATCTTTGCTAATCTAATGGGAGTAAAGTAGAACCACAAAGATGCATTAATTTGTATTTCACAAATTCATGCAAATTACCAATTACAGTATCAAGTAAATTACAGTTATTATTGCAAATTGTTAATTACTAGTAATTTGGAACATTTTCAGCTTCAATTTCTTCCTCTGAAAACTGCTTGTTCTTGTATTTACCTACTGGGAAATGGCTCTTAAGTCTTATGGATCTGAATTAGTCCCTTACATAGAAGGTATCTCAAGTCTTAAGTTTTCTTTCTCCAGTTCATTTTGCAGATAAGAAAACTGAGGCAAACAGGGTTAAGTGACTTGCCCAGAGTCACACAGCTAGTAAATGTCTGAAGCCAAATTTGAACTCAGGAGCTTTATTGTATCCACAGAATCACAAGTTAAAACCCTAGCTCTATCCCTTTATATAGATTTGTTCTTTTTGTCAAACATACACAGAAGAAGAGAAAATTCATTGAAAATAACTACAAAATGAATGAATTAATTGGTTATTTACCTACCAAGTTACCTACTGACCAATTCCTCATTGATAACGTGGGAAGTAAAATGGGAAAAGGACCCATATGTACAAAAATATTTATAGCAGCTCTTTTTGTAGTAGCAAAGAATTGGAAATCAAGGGGATGCCCATCAATTGGGGAATGGCTGAACAAGTTGTGGTATATGAATGTAATGGAATACTATCGTGCTACAAGAAATGAGGATGACACGGACTTCATAATAACCTGGAAACACCTACATGATCTGATGCTGAGTGAGAGGAGCAGAACCAGAACATTATACACAACCACAGATATATGGATTCTGTGATGGCTAACCCTGATAGACTTAGCTGTTCTCAGCAATATAAGGTTCAAAGACAGCTCCAAAGGACTCAGGAGGGAGAGAGCTATCTACATCCAGAGAAAGAACTATGGAGACTGAATGCAGATTGAGGCAAACTGTTTGCTCTCCTTTTTTTTGTGTTTTTTTTTTCCTCTCTCTTGTTTTTGTTTTGGGGTTTTTTTGGTTTTGTTTCTTCTTTCTCATGATTCATTCCACCGGTAATAATTCTTCTTTACAACTTGACTACTGTATAAATAAGTTCAATGTGAAGTTCTATATGTAGAAGATATATCGGATTCCATGCCATCTTGGGGGGTGGGGGGGGAGAAAATCTAGAACTCAGGTTCATATGGAAATGAGTGCTGTAAATGAAAAATTAAAAATCTTAATAAAAAATTTAAAAAAAATAATATGGGAGGTACCTCTAAATCAGCTGTTGGTATATAATTAGACTTGTTAGAGAAAAAAGCTAGAATTTTAAGAAAATGATATGTTATACGTTTGAACAATCCTGAACTATTTAAACATCCAAGCAAGCCAGGCTAGCAAAACAAGAGAGGAAGCCTGAGGGCAAGACAGGAGGCAACATGTGCCACAGTAAAATCAAACCCTCACTGTCACCTTGACCATCATCACCCCTCAGACCCTAACAGGGAAAGCGCCTTGGACCCTGAACCCAAAAGCTCTGGGAATAGTGACATTAAATAATGACATTAAAGAAAAGGCATTAACATGTGCCTAAGGACCACGGGACTTTCCCATCTGACTTGGAGCTGAAACGTTCCATATGTTATTTCTCCCCTAAGAATGTGAACTCTTAAAGAGGGACTGATTTCATTTTCTCTGTGTATCCCCAGCGCTCACCACAATGATTTGCACATAGAAAGTATTTAAATGCTTTATTTCACTCATTCATTCATTCTTTTGGAGTATTCTGTCTCATTATTTATCATCTTCTCTATTTGTATATCTTTCACACTTATCTTATTGATTACAGTATTTATAGCATTATGGTCTTCAAGAGTTATATTTAACACTTCTGCCTTTCTGAATTTACTAATGATTTCTTTTTTTCCCCAAACTAGTCAAATCTTGTAAAGGTGCTATGCAGTGCAGAAAAATATCTTACGATTCCTGTTCAGAAATTGCCAAAGGTCTATTATCTCTCTTTTTCCCAATATTCTGCTTGGATCTTTAACGTCTTTCCTGTTTATCTTTCTGTTAGATTTGACTAAGTCAGAAAGAGGAATATTGACATCTCCAACAATTATTAATCATCTAGATCTTCCTGTAATTCCATTCATTTATCCTTTCAGCACTTAGATGCTATGTTAAGTATTTTGGTGCAGATATTTAATACTGAGAGTTTCATTACATATGATGACTTTATGCACATTCCCTTGATCTACTCACTTAACTACATCTATTTTTACTTTGGCCTTGGCTGCGATTAATATTGTTGTTCCTATTTTTTAATATCCTGCCTCTACTCCTTATACTATTCCAACTCCTTATTTTAACTCTGCATGAATCTTGGTCTTGAGTGTGATTCTTACCAAAAAATGATTGGATTTTGCTTTCTAAACCACTGTAACTCTAATACATTTTATATGTGACTAGCTCATTGACATGCAAGGATTATTGTTTATTTATCCTTCCACCAAATCCTGTTAAAATATTTCTTCTCTTTCCCCATCGCTAGAGATTATCCCCACCCTATTTTAATGCCTCCCTTGCAAATACCACTTCTCTCTTCCATAATCAAATCATCACCAGCATAAGCAGCAAGACATTCTGAGAGAGAGACAGGAAGAAAGATTGGTTAGGTGGGTCAAACACCACCACCCCCATAAGAATCTGGTATGAACTGCCCAGCCCAGAACCCAAGAGCCCCAGGAACAGCAGTCCCTCTCAGACTACCAATGCTTCTTCCTGGGTGGTCTCTGAAGTTATTATAAAGGAAAACAATTCTTGTGTTGATGAAAATAACCATGATGATGACCAGCATTTATACAGCTTTAAAATTTGCAAAGTGCTTTACAAATATCATATTTTATCCTCACAACAACCAGCCCAGACAAACTTGCCAACAGCCTTCCCACTTAACCAGACACCACCCAGAGAAAGGCATGGCTTTCAAGTTTTCAAGAATCCAAACACAGCAAGAAGAGATGGCTTCTAAGAGGAAGTCCCAGGGGGAGACCAAGAAACTGCAGGGAAGAGCCACCAGGAGTGGCAGCAACCATGCAGCAACACTCTGATCAGGACGCCCCAGGACAGGACACAGGGGCTTCAAGGTCCCTAGCACTCTGTCCTGAGATGCTATAGGGGGCCTGAAGATTCAACGCTCTAAACCTCAACGAACCAGTGGAAATAATCCTGGGAGATGAAAGTCAGTATAGCAATCCAAGTGATACTGGTAGGGCACAGAATGATCCTGGCACAAAAACCCAGTTAGGAACTAAGGGTGAAGCGATGAGTAAACCAAAGAAAAGACTAAGCATTATAAAGAATTGGTGTATATCCCATATACCAAGATGAGGTCAAAATGGGTACATAATTTAGACATAAGTGGTGATACCATAAGCTAATTAGGAGAACCAGGAATAGAAGGGAAGAGGAAGGGAAGAATTTTTGGCCAAACAAGAGATAGAGAGCATTACAAGATATAAAATAGCTCATTTTGATTATATTAAATTTAAAAGTGTGTATATAAACATAATCAATGCAACCAAAATTAGGAGGAAAGCAGAAAGCTGGGAAAAGATTTTTACAGCAAGTGTCTCTGATAAAAGGCCTCAGTTCTCGGGGCAGCTAGGTGGTGAAGTGAGTACAGAACCAGCCCTGGAATCAGGAGGACCCGAGTTCAAATACAGCCTGAGACACTTGACACACGTGTGACCTTGGGCAAGTCACTTAACCCCAATTGCCCTGCCTACCTCCCTCCAAAAAAAAAATAAAAGGTCTCAGTTCTCAAATATATAGAGGACTGGGTCAAATTTATAAAAATACAAGTCAATGATGAATGATCAAAGGATATGAGCAGGCAATCTTCAGATAAAGAAATCAAGCTATCTAAAGCAGTCATGATAAAATGCTCTAAAGCACTATTGATTAGAGAAATACAGATTAAAACAATTCTGAAGTGCCACCTCACACCTATCAGACCTCACAGCAATTGGCTTATATGAAAGAAAAGGAAAATGATAAATGTTGGAGAGGAGACAGGGAAATTGGGACACTAACGCACTCTCGGTGGGGTTGTGAACTGAACCAGGAGAGCAATTTGGAACTATGCCCACATGGCTATAAAACTATGCATACCCTTTGTTCCAGCAATACCACTACTAGGTCTTTATCCCCAGGAGATAATTAAAAAAGGGGAAAAGACCTACATGTACAAAAATACGTATAGCAATTCTTTTTGTGATGGCCAAGAACTGGAAATTGAGGGGATGCCCATCAACTGGGAAATGGCTAAACAAGCAGTGGTATATGATGGTTAGTGAATGCTACTCTGCTATGAGAAACGACGAGCAGGGAGACCTCAGAAAAACCTGGACAAACTATATGAACTAATGCTGAGTGAAATGAGTAGAACCAGGAGAACGCTGTACAAAGTAATAGCCACACTGTGCAATGACTAACTTTCATAGTCTTGGCTCTTCTCAGCAATACAATAATCCAAGACAATTCCAAGAGACATAATGGAAAATGCCGTCCACATCCAGAGAAAGAACAATGGAGTCTGAATGCAGAGCAAAGCAGACGATTTGCTCTTTTGTTGTTGTTTTATTTTGTTTCTTCTTTCTCATGGTCCCTCCAGTTGGTTCTAATTCTTCTTTACAATGTGAAAATGTTTAATATGAATGAATAGGTAGAGCCTATATCAGATTGTATACAGTCCAGGGTGGGGTGGGGGAGAGGAATGGGGGAGAAAATTTAAAACTCAAAAGCTTATGGAAGTACATGTTGAGAACTAAAATAAATTAAAAATAAATTTTTTTAAAAAAAATTTAAAAATTAAAAAAAAATGATGAGCAGATAGATTTCAGAAAAACCTGGAAAGGCTTACATGAACTGATACAAAGCGAAATGAGCAGAACAAGGAGAACACCGGTACAAAGTAATTGCAACCTTGTTTGATGGTCAAGTATGAATGACTTAGCTCTTTTCAGCAATACAATGATTCGAGACAATTCCAAAACTCATGAAAAAAATGCTATCTACATCCAGAGAAAAAACTGATGGAATCCAAATGCAGATTGAAGGAATATGATTTTCACTTTCTCTATTTTTTCACGGGTTTTCTCCTTTTGGTCTGTTTCTTCTTTCACAACATGACTAATGTGGAACTATGTTTTACATGACTGCACATATATAACCTATATCAAATTGCTTACCATTTTAGTAAGTGGGGAGGGGAGGGATGGAGGGAGAAAAATCTGGAACTCAAAAATTTTTAAACGAATGTTAAAATTGTCTTTACATGTGATCAGAAAAAATCAAACACTATCAAAAAAAAAAAAAAGAATTGTTGTAGATCCAAAAATGTCAAAAATCCAACCTAGAAGAAAAGAAAATCTTTAAAACTACAAGTAGAGATTCAAAGGAGAAAAAAAACCAGCACAAGGACTACATGAAAATGAAGAGATTGAATAATGAAATAAAAATCCCTTACAAAAGAATTGGAAAATGAACGAGAAGCTTAGAAGAGAAAGTGGTAAAGCTTACTCAAGAAATGGAATTCCTAAAAACGAGAATAGACCGACCAAACAGAAATCAATGACTCCATGAGTCACTCCATGAGAAGTATTAGAACAGACTTAAAACACTGAAAACAAGTAGAAGAAAATGCAAGGGATCTGCTATCAAAAACTGAAGTGAAAAATAAGCCAAGGCGATCACTGGACCCTCTGAAAACCATGATCCAAAAAAGAAAGCCTGGACATTCTATTTCACGGATTTTCAGTCACGTCTGACTCTTCATGATACCATCTGGGGTTTTCTTGGCAAAGATACCAGAGTGGTTTGCAATTTCCTTCTCCAGCTCATTTTACAGATAAGGAAACTGAGGCAAACAGGGTTAAGTGACTCGCCCAGGGTCATGCAGCTACTAAGTGTCTGAGACCAGATTTGAACTCAGGAAGATGAGTTTTCCCAACTCCAGGCCCAGAATTCTACCCACTGCAGTACCTAACTGCCAATATTTCATGAATACATAAATAAAACTGTACATATCTGCTGGAACAAGAGGAAAAAATGAAAATAAAAAAAATGCTCTAATCACCTCCTAAAAGAAATCCCAAAAATCCTAGGAATATCATAGCCAAAATCCATAGCTTCAACCTCAAATGTGAAAAAAAATAATAAGAGTTTAAGGGCAAAAGATATCTAGGTTTACAACCAAGACTAACTTAACCCTGAAAAGATGTACAAGTCTACAGGGACACAAATGGACCATAATGGAAAAAATTATTTTTTTTTGGAGGCAATAAAGGTTGAGTGACTTGCCCAGGGTCACATAGCTAGTAAGTATCTGAGGCCACATTTGAACTCAGATCGTTTTGACTCCAGGGCCGGTGCTCTATCTACTGTGCCACCTAGCTACCACAATAAAGGACTTTTAAGCTTTTTTAATGAAAAGAACAGAGCTGAGTCAGAACTTTGAAATGAAAGCACATGACTGAACAGAATCCTAGAAAGGAAACATTATTTGAGCAATCTGAAGGGTCTATATAATGATGCAATGCTAACATCCTAACTGAATGGGGGGGGGGGGGGAAGAAACAAGAATCCCTGTATATCCTTGATGTCTTCAAAGGAGGGAATTAAATAAGAAAAACTGAGGATGCGAGCATGGAGTGGTTCTATTCTGAGGGTTTTAAGAGGGGGAAGACAAGGAAGAGTAAAAGGAATACACTAGGAAGAAGATGGAACTTGCTATATCTCATTATTGAAATTTATGAGAAAGGGTATTCAAACATGGGAGAGAGGGTGGAGGGAGTCAGATCAACACCTCATTCTTATCTGAATTGAACAGAGAGGAGTTGAACACATGAACATGCCCTCGCACACACTCTCACTCACACACAGAATTTGGTATATAAATACATCAAACTCAATAGGAAATTAGGAAGGGATGGCAGAGAAAGGATCAGTCACAAAGAAAACAAACTTCTTGATCCCAAAGTGAGATTTTAAAGAGGAAAAAAAAGAAAAAGAACTGAAAATTATGAGGATGCCCATCAACTGGGGAATGTCAGAATAAGTTGTAGTATAGGAATGTAATGGAATATTACCACACCTTGAGAAATTATGAAAGAGATTATTTCAGAGAATTCTGCAAAATAGAAATTGAAACAGTGGAGTAAGTAGAACCAGGAGGACAATTTAGACAGTGACAGCAACATTGTAGAGAAAAACAAATTTGAAAGACTTAAAAACTTTGATTAAAGTAATGATGACCCTGTCTCCAAAGCATCTATGATGAAGTAAGTTACCAACCTCCTGAGAGAAAAGTAAAGCAGAAATGAGAAATGTGTTTTGTTTTTTATACTGCGTAGATTTGTTTTGCTTAACTTTGCTATGCTTCCTTGTTAAAAAGTTATTTCATTTTGTTTTTAATTGAGGGGAGCCAAGTATGAAAAGATAAAGTGACTTGTCTCCTACAGGAAGCCTCTCCTGCTAAACCACATACAACCTTGATAACCTAACAGAAAGCTGCCATAGTGAAAAACAAGCACTGAATCTGGAGTCAAACGACCCGGACTCAGAACAAGGTCCTGTTCCTCACAACCTACTTCACTTTGGATTTTGCTTCCATTTCTTCATCTGTAAAGTGAGGGGGCTGGATTAGTTGACAGCTAAGTAAGGTCACTTTCAGTTCTATATTTTACAGTCTTATCAACTCCACTTCTAATCAGCCTTAATAAACTCAGTTTGCAATCTAGTCAACTGTACTTATTTGTAACAGCTTTGGAAACACTCTTAAGTCATTACACATGTATGCATGCCTTCTCGCTCCCCAGCTAGACTAAGAAAAGCAGGTGAAAACATGGGAAGTGACTAGATAGGGGGTTCAATTCAAAGAACGTCAATGATACTGAAACACACTTTGAGCAAGCTCTCCCTGGTTAAGAACCCCCAGCAGGGTCAGGAGATGTTTATGCTATCGGTAACCCTAAAACTTCTGAGTTGTATGACCTGGGTAAATCGACAGACATCAACAGGGAATATCTTACATTTAAAAAAAATTAGGAATTACTGATCCAAATGATCTCTAAAGTACTTCACCACTCTTAATTTTCAAGCATATCACGACCACCCTAGATCAGACTGCAACCACCTCTTGCCTAAACCATAATAGGTTTTTTTTTTTTTACTTTTGCTTTGTTTCCCTTTTTCCCCTAATTAATAAGCCTTTATTTTCCCTCCCCATCTCCCCATCATCATCAGAATGAAAAAAGAAAACAAAATCTTTGTAAGAAACGTGTGTAGTTAAGCAGAACCGATTCCCACACTGGCAATGTGAAGACATCCCGTCTTTCTCCACACCTTAAATGCATCCATCCTCTCTTCAGCGTTCTTCATCATTATTCTAATTGTGGTTGGATAAGGAAGGCATTGATCAGAGTTAAGTCTTCCTAAGTTGTTTTTCTTTACAATGTTGCTGTTATCATTGAAACTGCACTCTTTATCAGTCCACATGACACCTTCCAGGTTTCTCTGAAACTATCCCTTTTATCATCGCTTGTGGTGCGACGATGTTCCATTATATTCATGTGACTTACTTTGCTCATCTCAGTTTCCACTTCTTTGCCAAAAATATAAATATTCTTATTGAGTCACAGTAAAACTGTGGGATAAAGACTATGTAATGTTATCTCCATTTTACAGACAAGAAGCCTGTGTCTCAGAAAGGTTGAATGATTTGCCTGGATTCATTAAGTATCAGAGGCAGGACTTGAATCTAGTTCTCCCCTAATTCCAAATTTAGTGCTTTCTCCACTACACCATGTGGTCTCTCAATTATTCTATTTCTTAAGGTGAGGGATTAATTCTCCACAGCGCCCAGTACAAAGCTCAGTTTGTTCACCTATAAAATGAAGGCAGTGATACTTGGACCTTATTAAAATCATTATTAAAATAAAGTTCTCAGGGCAGCTAGACGGCACAGTGAATAGAGCACTGGCCCTGGAGTCAGGAGGACATGTGTTCAAATCCAGCCTCAGACTTACTAGCTGTGTGATCCTCAGCAAGTCACTTCATTTCTAAGTTTCTTCATCTATAAAATGGGGATAATAATAGCACCTACTTCCTAGGGTTGTTGTGAAGATAAAATGAAATACCTGTAAAGCACTCTGCAAACCTTAAAACACTATAAAAATGCCAGCTAGCTGTTATCATCATCGAGGCAAAAATCTTTTCTCCTACCTTTCACTCCTCACACCTTTCCACTTCGGAACTCCCTCTCGTCGTGCCCTGAAACCTTTACTCTATATTTTTTAAATATTTCCCCAATTACATATTAAGACAATTTTTAATATTTTTTTAAAGGTTTTGAATTCCAAATTCTATCCTTCCACCTTCCCTGAGATGGTAAGCCATCTGTTATAGGCTATACATGGGCAATGATGTAAAACATTTCTGTATCAGTCATTTTTACAAGAAAAAGAAAGAAAGGAAGAGAGAGGAAGGAAGGAAAGAAGGAAGGAAGGAAGGAAGGAAGGAAGGAAGGAAGGAAGGAAGGAAGGAAGGAAGGAAGGAAGGAAGGAAGGAAGGAAGGAAGGAAAAAGAGAGGGAGGGAGGGAGGAAAGAAAGTAAAGAAAAAAAAGAAAAGAAAAATAGTATGCTTTGGTCTGTATTTGGACAATATCAGTTCTTTCTCTGGAGGCGGGTAGCATTTTTCATCGAGTCCTTTGGGATTGTCTTGGATCACTGTACTGCTATTGCAAATTCCCTTTCATAAGGTATCTTCTCACAGCATTTTTTTTTTAATCCTTGCAATGACTCTCTTCAGGAGTCTGTACTCCTTTCATATCCCTACAACACTCTAAGTAGGCATACTCTTCTCACTTCATTTTCACTTTCACACTGCCCTTTTGTAACCATCAGTCAGCAACCTCTCTCCCTTTGAGGCTTATTCACCCTATCAGGCCATGTCTTGAATCCGAATCCTTGTCCTTCAAAACTAGCCTCTAAGACATCCTCCCTTTGTTCTCAAGGACTTCAGTAACTTGGGTTTTTCTCCATATTATCTTCTTCATACTCGGAGCACTCAGTACCTTATTTCACCATGTAATCATCACAGATTTTATGCCAAATTTTTTTGCAAAAAAGTGGGGTACAACCATTATGTGAAGCTTTTTTTAAAAAATTGTGCTGGTATTACTTAAAAATCATTTATTGCTAAACTGTCCTTGGTGCGAGATTAGGATGCACAGAATACTTGTGAATAATATTGACAATGCATGGGCGCTGAGGATTCTAGGCTCACAGCTCACAATGCGGTGAGATAAATGCATATTCATATGCCAGGGGGTTGTTGTTCTGTTTACCTTTCAAGCCGTGTGACAAAGAATTATACCACGCCATGATTACACAATGAAAGGTTATAGACCAATTTTTTTGACTGAAAAAACAAGGTGTAATGGTTATGCAGTGGCAACAATTATGCAGTAAAATACGGTATTCATGTCAAAGTCTTCTCGAACACTCTGGTCTTCCAGTTTATCAATTTCTATCACTTCACCTCAGCTACCTGTAAAAAGGTCGTATCTTCTGATCTCACCATTCCCACATAACTGTGATACCTCCACAAACAAAGAGGCAAAATGGAATTCTAATAGGACACTGGATTTGGAGTCGAAAAGATCTAGGTTCAAATCTAGCCTCAGCCATTTATTAACTGTATGATCTTAGGCAGGACACATAACCTCCTACGCTCCTCAGTTTCCTCATCTGTAAAATAAGAGGGGGGCTGGATTCAGTGGCTTTCTTCTAGCAGGAAATCTATTGTCAGCTTTGAAATCTTTCTGATTTCCCACTTTGCCTCAATGTTCTTAAATTTAAACTTTGTCCTTATCATGACCTCCATAACTTCATGCCATGGAGTCACCGTTGGCTTTTCCTTCTCCCTCACTGCCCACATCCTGTCAATTCTATGCCCTTAGAATCTATCAACTTTAATCACCTTTGCTCCACTCACATAGCAACTATCCTGCTGATTCAGGCCCTCATTATCTTTCACCTGAACTACTCAACCTCCTGAGTGGTCTCCTTATGCGGTTCTCTTCTCCAATTCACACTTTACATGGCTGCCAGATCAATGTTCCTAAGACACAGATCTGATGATGTCACTCCCCCACCCAAAAATTCTTAGTGGCTCCCTATTGCCTCTGGTATAAAAAACAAGCTTCTCACCTGGCATTCAAAGCTGTGTACAATCTGGTTCCAGCCAAGCTTGACATATTTATTTCCTGTTATTTCCCTCCACATTCACTATGATCCAACCAAACTGTCCTAAGCTGTTCCCCAAAATCAAGATGGTATCTTCTCTGTATCTTTGCACAGGCTGTCCTCCATCCCTGGAACACGCACACACTCTCCTCACCTCAACTTCTTAGAATTTCTAACAGTCTTAAAGAAAATTAGCTGAGGCTCCATTCCTAGGGGAATCCTTTCCTGATCCTATGGGGAATGAAATGTCCTCCCCCTACCAAAATGGCTTTGTATTTATTTTTCTGTGTACATATTATACCCCAGAGACAGAATGTAATCTCCTGGAGATTGGAAATTGTTTCATTTCTGTCAGAATCCCCAAGGTCTGCCTAGCACAAAGCCTTGTATACAGCAGGCACTTAACAAACATGAATTGAATCCAACCTCCCTCCTCTCCTAGAGAGGAAGAAGATCTAGACCCTAAGATCTGGCCAAGAGGATTGACCTAGAGCAGGTCATTTCTCCTCTTGGCCTCAATTTTCCTCATCCACAAAATTAAGTCAGATTCCCTTCTAACTCTAGCATCCATTCTGCGATTTTTAACTCTCCCTGGGCCTTCGCTCACAGAAATTCCCAGTGGAGAGAAGATGATTTGTCATTAGTGGTTATGTTTCTTGCATCCTTCTCAGCATTTCATTCTTACCAACCTTTTTGAGGAAGTCAAAAAGGAGTTTCTCATCATGAAAAGTCAAAGGCCCAGGCAGTAGAGTGGAAAGCATCCTGAATTTGGGAGTCAAGAGGCCGTCCTCTGACACTTAGCTATGTGACTATAGGCACAAGCTCTCATTTTCCTCACCTATAACTTGGGGAAAATACTACTTATACCATCTCCTTCATGGGGCAGTTGGGAATAAAGTGCTCTGTTGACCTTAAAAGTGCCACAAAATATGAGTTATTAAAACTGGCACAATGGTCAGAATGCTGGACCTGGAGTCAGGAAGAACCAAGTTCAAATCTAGCCTCAGACATTTATTAGCTGTATGAACCTGGGTAAGTCACTTAAGTACTTTTTGTCTCAGATCTCTTTCTGTGAGGATAAAAAAAAAAAATCTGTAAAGCACTTTACAAACCTTAAAGCTCTATAGAAATGCTCATTCTTATTATGCTCACTAATATCTTATGAATTGGGAATTTATTATCTATGAATATCAATCCTGAAGAAAGGTCTCCTGGACATCTATCATCTCACCAGATTTCTATAACAATAAATTATTATAGTGTTTTCAGCTAAAGTGTTCGTTCCTCCACTGGAAATCCAGAAATTTGTATTTTTGTCCAACTTCTACATTTATTTGCTGCATAGCATTAGACAAGATATTAAAGCTTTCTGGGGCTTAGATTTTTCCCTGTGTAAAACAGAAAGAAAAAACCCTATATACTTTGGAGGCCTGTCATCAGGATAAAATTAGTTAACAGATAGGGAAACATTTTCAAGTGTTAATATAAATAACAGAAACAACTCACATTTCCATAGCACTTTGGGGCTTTTCTCTCTCTGCAAGGGCCCAGTCACATATTACATCACGTATTAATTCCCCATTTTACTGATGATCAAATGGACGCTCAGAAAAGTCGGGTAACTTACCCATTATCACACAGCTGGGATGATCAGCTAGAGAATAAAAAATCAAAAACCAGGTGTCTTTACACCACAGCAGATCTTCACTATTAGAAGGGTGGGGCTGAAGCCAGCTAGACCCTAAGCACTGAAATCAGTGAGTGGAAACAAATGTCAGTTGGTCTAATTAACACGAGAAATCATCAGGAAAACAACTGAAAATTCTTCCTCCTCCTTAGGGAAGGGTAAAAGGGATCTCTTTTCACCTCTCGGATTGCAGAATCTGATTCAGACTGGTTGTCCAATCGCCTTTTATTAAATTTCATTTGCTCAAATTCACAAATGGAGTGAATTAGCTAAATATTTAAATTATTCGGAATCTGAGTTACAGAGACAAAACAGGTTTCAACCGCTTTTTTCCAGCACAGAAGAGAGCTAATCAGAATCACCATTTGCAGACTGCTCTCTACTGCCCTCCCATCTTTTCCTTTCCTTCTTTCCTCCTTTCTCCCCTCCCCTCTCTCCTCCCTTCCCCCACTGCAGAGCCCAGCTACCTCTTACCTAATCACTTTTGTCTGCCTAGCGCAGTGGAGGGAAGGTTGGCTTTGGAGCCAGAAAATCAAGGTTCGGAGGGGGTTCTACCTTTTTAGGGTTCCTCATTTACAAAATCGGGTTAAATTAAATTATTTGTAAGATCCCTTCTGGCTTCAAATTCTATGCATCTAATTCCATGCATCTATCTCCTTTTTCTCAGGCTCCTCCCTCCAACTGCACCCTCTATCTCTATTACCGCAGAAGGCACCAAATGTTTTTTTCTCTGATTAGACCGCCTTCCCATGGCCTTGAGAACGAATCTGGACATTGTAGCAATTAAATCAGCAAATTCTATTTAACCTGCATACCACCCGAGCTCGTTTTCTGCTTCCCATCCTTCCTTTTTTCCTTACGTGGGCTTCAGTCACACCCAAAGTCAAATTCAGACAATGGTATTTTGTGATGAAAGAGCCTTAAGCTGGGTAGCAGAAAGCCTAGTATTCATTCAGATTCTACGGAAATCGGACCCTCTGGGGCCTCGATTTCCATTATCTGTAAAATGAAAATAGCATCCATCTCGTTCAATTCATAGGATTTTTGTAAGAGTCAAATGACGACACTAATGGGGAAAGATACTGTAAAATTAAAAAGCACGCTGGAGATTCGAAGGATTAATAACAATGAGGACGAGGAAAAGGGAGAGAGGAAGGACAAAGGGGCAGAAAGGCGTGGAGGATGCAACCCTGTTTTTCACAAATTCAGGTCCACGGCCTTACCTCAGCAGCGCCATAGTGTGTGTGTGGCGTGCAAAAAAAAAAAAACCATCAGTCTGAGTCAGAAGACCTGAGCTCAAGGCCCAAAATCAAGGATAACCTCCATGCGTGATTCATCTCTAAGCGCCCCAACCTCCTCAGGTACGCATAAGGTTATTGCATCCCTTAAAGCCGTGCTTTATAAACCTTAAAATATAAATCGGACGTGGCAGAACCGTGTGTCGCAGTGAGCACTGCAAAAACGATTACGTTTACCATCCCTCTGCTTCCCTTACACGCCCTCTAAGAGGGGGATGGGAAGAAAGCACATCGCGGAATGATTGACATCGAGGAGGATGTCGCAGTTATTAATATAATAAAATATTCCATATTTAATAGCATTTTACCATTTAGAAAGACCTCATTTTTTTTTCTTGGGGACGCCCCTGCGAGGGGAGGAGGCGGGGCTGATATTATCCCCACTTTATTCGAGGCACAATGGGCTAAAATGACCAGGTTCACAAAACGCCTATGCGGCACAGCCTCGGCTCACACCCAGGTCTCCTGACTCCTTTCTATTACAATACGTCTGCCTCCCGGGGCTGCGCCTACATCAAAGATGCGGCTCTTTATGGGCGGCCAAACCGGGTCATTAAAAAAAACAAATTAATGCACTATAGGCCATGGATGGTCCGAGCAATCAGACCTTCCCGCAATCTGCGCCTTTATAACGCCATGCTCTGATGCCTCTGAGAAATAGACCGAAGGAGCAAGGAGCTGGGCAACGAGGGACAGAAAGACAGATACATCACCACCTGCAAAAGGAAAGGTTAAATGAACGGGGGGATTGCGCTGGAAGAAACCCGGATTGCTGCCAGAGCTGCAAGCCATCATCAGGAAGCCATACGCAACACAGGCTGCCCACACCCCACCTCCCTCCCCAACCCCCGCTCCGATGCCCGCATTTGGCCCCTCCGGATCCTCAGATTGGGGGTGGGGGTGGGGGTGGGGGTTGGGGGAATTCGGGCAGAGAAGCTTTAACCTTGATGGCCTCTACTCACCAGCCCCGAGGTCTAATCCGCAACGAGGTGTGGGAGAGGGAAAAGAAGGAAAAGACTGTATGGCCCCCGAGCTCCTTCCAGCTGCGGCTCCGATCTTGCAGGAACAGACTGCTCAATAGAGAGTCCCCACCCACAAGACGCCGCCGCACTCCAGCCAGCCGGGAGCGCAGATTTTTTTTTTTTAACAGTCCGAGGATTGGCTGTATCCGGGCCATATCTTCCAATCACATTTTCAAATTCTTTGAAGTCACCCGTTACTGGGTAGGGAACCGAGGACGGCCTTGGCAGGAAAGGAAAACTGAAATTGGCTCCAGTGGTTGCTGGAGTGGGAGGAGGCTGCTGTTTGCCTAAGGCCGGTTTTTGAAGCTGAAAGGACTTCGCACTTTTCATTTTGTGCCTAGAAGAAAGTGACCCTTTGGCCAGCCCTTCGGGGCTTGGAAAAAAGCCATCCCAAGGACAAGAAAAAGAACTTTTCTGACTCACACTTCAGTACCCCAGGGCTGCCTTTCAGTTCCCTCTTTTGTCCAGCAGTACAAGTGGGAAGCCAGTGGCCAAGCCCCTTCCCCTCGGTTGGACAGATACCTGAGCCCAAATGGACAAGGGAAGGGTCACAGGTCCACAACAGCTCATTTTAATGATAATTTGTCTTAACATAACGCTTGCAAAATATTTTCTCCACAACAGCTCTTTCATAATAGCTAACGTTTTGTAACAACAATACTACTTGCCAGTACTGTGGCTGTGTAAGGCCAATAACACCAGCACACAGGAGGGCTACTAGCATGGGTTCTTTGTTCTGCTTTTCTAAGGAAAGTAACTAACAATATTACTTTAATTAAACATACATATATCATTCACTTAGTTTAGGGGAAAAAGTCAACATCCTGAAGTTCAGAGAAAATACAGAAATTATATAAACCGAGCAAATAAACACAAATCAATAGACAGGCCTCGGTCTGTCTGACCAGGGAATTACATAGTTACCAGAGAGAGGCACCAATATCTAGATTTTCAACTGAGGAGGGGGGAGGTGGCAACGGCTACCTAGAGTCTGGCCAAATCACTAATACTCTTCCAATGAGTGTGCCCCTAAAGGCAAAACCCCAACCTCAGAGCACTTATACCCTGTTCGGGCCCTGAGGGCTCAGAGCCTACTTAGCAAAAAGGTGTAGGATCGGGGCCTGGGGCCTAGGGCTTTCTTGTTTTTCTTTCTTATTTGCAGGTCAAAGACTCTTGATTCCAATAAAGACTCCCAGCTGAAACAAAGACAAGACTCAATCAAAGGCACTTGATAGCCTTAGCATTCCAAAAAAAGAACAGCAAAAAAAATCCCACCCTAATTACCATAACAAATTATAAAGTGCCAACTATGTGCCAGGCACCTGTGCAGGGCACTTCAATAATAATAGCTACAGAGCTTACTGTGTGCCAGGAGTTTTCCAAATATCATTTCGTTTGATCGTCACAACAACCCTGGAAGGTGTTATTGTTTCCGTTTGACAGATGAGAAAACTGAGGCATACAAAGGCTAAGTGACTTGCCCAGGGTGACACAGCTAGTAAATGTCTGAGGCTGGGTTTAAACTCCAGCCTTTTTGACTTGAGAGCTTTATCCACTTTGTCACTTGATCTTCAAGGCCTCTTCTAGCTCTGAAAGCCTATGTTGTTCCCAAGTATTAGTTCTCTAATTTTACCAAAGAAAAAACTGACTCCCAGAGATATGACCTGACTTACTCAGGATCACATATCCAGTAAGCATCAAAGTAGAAAATTTGAAGCCAGGTCTCTAAGAGAAAGGACCTCATAAGGTTTTGTTGGTCACATAAAGGCAGGAATGGAAGTTTGCAAATAAGAAACTGAGGGAACTCAAGAGCCCTGATATTTTGGTGGGAGAGCAGCCTCTAGAGTATAGGCTGATTAGGTGTAGTCTGCCTACCAGATTTTAACCAGGAACCATAACCTAGTGCAAGGTCTATGATGGAAATACTCTAGTCTTGATCCCACAGAAATGGAGTTCAAAAAACAGAACCAACCCTGAAGGCATTATTTAGCTAAGTGTGACCCTTATCTGTACTAAGAAGAGCTTGGTACTCAAAGCAAAAATCTTGTGCAGATGAAAAGCCTGTCCTAGCCAATGATCCAAAAAGAACACATTGTCCACTCCTAGAATAAAAAAAAAAGGTGGGAAGGTTTGGGGTTTTAATGTCTATTCCCACTGCTAAAAAAAAAAAAAAAAGGTTTTGAATGGAAAGAGTGAGCCCATTCTCATTAGCACTCCAGTTAAGTAGACCAGCTGAATCCAAAAGCTGGAAGCAGAAAGAAGCTTTACAACTACAACTACATACACCAAGGATCAGTGCCTAGCAGTGACCAGCAACAACCTCAAGTCCAAAGGAGAAACATTTAGCAAAGACAGAGCACCTGGGCAGAAAATACACATTCAGCAGAGATCATACGCTCAGGGGAGAGAGAGTAGGTCAGCAGGAGTAGAATGATAACATCAGAAGACATGGGCAAGCATTGCCTTGGAGATGTGAATTGCCCTTGCCCACATTTATCCTAGCTATGTGTGCTCCCTATATGTGTCCCTTCATCTGTGACAAGCCACATGTATACCCTTTTCACATGTGCCCAGACCAAATCAGTTCCCTATGTTTGTGCTTTTTCATAAGATGTCCTTCATCATAATTAGAGGACTTCCAGTTAAAAGAACATCTCATGATTTAAGAAATAGCAAAATAAAAACACTCTGTGATAATACAGATATTTTTGGCAGGTGTGGAGTATTTGCTAAACAATATGAAGGGGGAAAAAACCTATTCTCATTTAGTTATCTGAACAAAGGACTCTTCTAAAAGCTCTATGAAATTTTTGGGGAGTATTTGAAAACTGAAGATAAAGAAATAATATATTGAGTCAAAATTACTTTAATCAAAGTAGGAGTATCTAAAGGCAGATTGTCATTACTGACCCTAAAGAAAAAAATATGCAAGGTCCATCAATTGGGGAATGACTAAACAAATAGCAGTAGATGAATGTAGTACCATAAGAAACAATGTCTATGAAAAATTCACAAAAGCATCAGAAGAGATACAAACAGATGCAGAACAAAGTAAGCAAACCATGAAAACAATATACGTGACTACACCAATGTAAATAAAAACAAACAACAAAAACCTGAACACTAGTTAATTATAAAGACGAAAATTGGCCCCAGAGAAGAGATGAGAAAATGCATCTCCCTCCCTTTCTTATAGAAGTAAGAGAATGATGGCTGTGAAATATTACACATATTGTAAGACTTAATCATAGGATCACAAATCTAGCACTGTGAAAAGTTAAAATTAATATTACCTCTACTGGACAGATTTCTACTATACATATATATGTATACACACACACACACATATATATATTAGTTCTACAATGTAATTGATTTTATGCTGTGTTGATTTTTATAATTGAGTGTGCATCTGCCTAAAGATACTTTTTCCATGTCCCTGAGTTGAGCTCAGGAATTTAACTTTCCCTCTGACTTAGCTTAAAGTTAGTTTAAAAAAAAGTTAGTTTTAAAAAAGCAGTACTCCCTGGGATATTTCCTGAATATGTTAAGCCCCATAAGTTAACTTGTTACCATGTCTTCTGTCCTGCAATATCTCTGTGTACTTAGGGGAGTTTGCATTCTCCTCCAAGAAGACAGCAAGTCTAGAAGTTGTGATCCCCTAGCAAAGACTGCAAGATGCAGACAGGTCCCATAAAAGAATTAACATTCCTTAATTGTTAGAGAGGGGCTTGATCAGCCATACCTGAATGCCAGCCTACCTTTCTTAGCATAGTCAATTATAATGTTTTTGCCTCAGTCCTACAACCTCTCTCCATAGTACCAAGACCCTTTCTTTGTTGTGTGTCAATAAAGCAGGTGCCCTCCCTCTTGAGGTTGCTAGCTTTGCTGACGTTGCCAGTCCGACCCTATACCTTTCACTGTTGATAATCTGATCTTGCTGGAAGTCTGAACCTCAGACCACCTTTATTAAATTTTCTCAAGGCAGCTAGAAGGAACCTCAGAGATCATCTGATACAACCCATTGGAGTGTGTGACTTTGGTCACCCAAATCTTGATCAAAGAAACATCAATTTCCATGTCACCTATCTCCACAAAAGGGAGAATCAGCATTTTCCCAGACCTGTCAAAGCAAACACAATGAGCAGGAATACACCCATTAGCCCAGACTTAGAATTTCTTTTACTGTCTTATTAGATCTTGGCCTCAATAGACCTTTAAGAGAGATTTCCCACACTGGTTGGTTTCCGGATGAAGAAGTAGAAAAGGGGGAACACCTTGGTCCTAATATAATAACTAGTTATTAAATACAAGAGAGAAATATTCATTTCACATACTCTGTCCTTCTCAGGGTATAGACTTCACTAATCCAGGCTAAAAAGGTTCTCAGGAGAAGATCCACATACCCCTAATGGAAGTGCTAAGGTTTGGGGTTGAGGGGTGCTTGAGACCCCAAAATACTGACGTGCCAGATCCTGCTGAATGAATTCAACTCAAGCCTTCTCAGCCAAGGAAAAATAAAGTTTGTTAAAGATTCGCTATGTTGAGTAAACTCTTAGGGAGCCTGAGCATTTGTGACGCTAATGCCAGCGGGCTCCATGGAACTGAGCTGAGATAGATTGAATCTGAACGCCTTCATGGAGGCAAGATGGAGCTTATATACGGAAAGATTGGGGGGGGGGGATGGAGGGGTGGCCAAGTAGTCTGGGATGACTAGAGGAGGGGTTTAGGGCTTCCTGGGGTGACTGGGGTGAAGTCAAATGGAGTGGGAAATAGCTGAAGGCTACCTGGTGATGAAAGACAACAGAGGGCTAGGTAACAGAGCTAGGGTATAGATATTTTGATCTGGATCAAGGGTGGGAAACAGCCAGAGGGCAATCCAGAGGTAGCCAGACCACGGAAGCCTAGGCTAGGCTATCTGGGCCTGAAAAGCCAGATCAAGTGGGAAGATCCAGGGTGGGACTCAAAGGGGTTCTCACAATCCAGACCCCATCAGAAGAAACATTTGAAATTTGAATTATCTAAAATTTGAATTATATAAACAATTATCAAGCAATAGTTATGAAAATTTTCAAGGTCCTTATTAGGGACTGCACAAATAAGCCAGCACAGAAGACAGGCAGGTGAATTTCAGTTTATCCACTAAAGAGTGTGACACATGCATCATTAGTAGATGATAGACATTTGTGTCCCACAACTATACATGTCATCTGGGTAAGTCTTGGTAAGGCACTAGGCAATTTACTCATTAGGATATCTATACTGAAATTTATATATTTATCCCCATTGTCTCCAGTCTGGCTTCCAGATACTTGTTAATCAGTATTGGAGAGAGGGTCTTTTGAGGGAGGTGTTACCTACTCTTCAGCTTTTGTATTACCTACTATTGAGCACATATCATAGCGAGTCATCCCCTATCTGTTAGCCAGCACATAGAAGCCCATTCCCTTTATTGATAACCTCATTTCTTTACGATTTGGAAATTAGGGAGGAGCTAAGATAAAATGGCCCATCCCCTTTTGTGATGTGGACCTATCCAAATTGTTTTTATCTCATTACAAAAGTTATCAATAAAAGCTGGCTCCATCTTGAAGCCTTGGCTGATTTCTAGTAATCAGCCCCTCAACCTATTGCTTAACTTGTATTTTTTAGTAAACTCCTCTTAATTCTCTTTTTTCCTGAGTTTTGCCTCCTTAATTGGGGTGAAAGCCCAAACAAAGAATTTTCCTTTTAACATTTAAGTTGTTTAAAAAAAAAACAAGCAAGAACATGTCCTTTAGCATAGTCCTTTACACTAGACCAAAGAAAATAGTATCTTCTTTATTAAGTTAGTTAATTAGAATTTACTAAGCTCCTACCTCCATGGAATAATATGCCCCTCCTAGGATTAGATAAACTAAAGTGACTAAGGGGGATAGTGTCAAAGAGGCTTGAGAAAGAAAAAGAAATATAACAGCAAACATAAAACAAAATGGAGTAAATTATGTTCTCCCTAAAATCCGTTGTCAACATAACTAATATAGAAAAAATATACAAACTGGTATGTGTGAGCTGGATTGAAACAATTGTGGTGATAGAAATTAATAAAAGTAGACTGAAGTTCAAAATTTCCAAGCTTTATCAGTTTATTAACAGTTTGTTAACAAAGTACGTCTAAACAGGTGTTTCATTCCGGCCAAATGACCCCAAATGAGATCTGATGGGTTTTTTAAACCTGCATGTGTCTTCCTTCTGATTGGCCTGATAATACCCCATTTGGACCTTCCCTGTCAAAGTTAAGACAACTCCCATGGGTGGACATTTTAATGAGGAGGCAGAAGAGTCACCTCAGTTCATCCCTTTCCAGAAAATGGGAATAGTTCTCAGATAACAGGATTAGACTGGAGACAATGAGACAGCTAGGGTGACACAGCAAACAGGGCACTGGGCGTGGTGTCAAGAAAACTCCTCTTCTTGAGTTCAAATCTGGCCTCACATACATACTAGCTGTGTGACCAAAATGATCTGGAAAAGGAAACAGCCAACCACTCCAAGATCTTTGCCAAGAAATGTCTGAGCATTATCAGACTTGCATTTTAGGAAAATCAATTTAATGGCTGAATGGAGAATGAATTAGAATGGGGAGAGTCTCAAGGCTGGCAGACCTACAGGCATGAAGTGATGGAGGCCTGCACCAGAGTGGTACGATGTCAGAGGAGAGAAAGGAGTGTGCCAGAGAGGCATTGCAAAGGTAAAATTGGTAGGTCTTGGCATCAATTTGGATGTATATAGGGGGTGAAATGTAGAGCAGAATCCTGAATGACTCCTAGGTAGAAAGCCTAAGGGACTGGAATGATGGTGCTGCCATCTGGAAAAGTAGGAAAGGGGAAAGATAAAGGGTTCTGCTTTGAACATATTGAGTTTAAGATATCTGCTGGACATTCGATTCAAGATTCTGAAAGGCAGTTGGAAATTTGCAAGTGGAAGTCAACAAAGAGAATGGGGCAGGAAAAGTAGATTTGAGAATTATCGGCATAGAGATGGTAACCAGAAAACCAGGAGAGAATGATGTCCCAAAAAACTAGAGAAAAGAAAGTACTGAGGAGAAGAGAGTGATCAACAGAGTCGAAGGCTGCAGAGAAGTGAAGGAGAATGAGGATGGAGAAAAGGCCATTGGATTTGGCAACTAAGAGATCTTTGGTGGCATGATAAGGTTAGAAGTCAGGGTGTAAGGGATTAAGGAGAGAGTGAGAGGAGAGTAAAGGCATCTATTACAGAGGCCTTTTCAAGGAGTTTAGCTACAAAGGACAGAAGAGATATAGGAGGATATTTAGTAGAAATAGAAGGATCAAGTAAGGGTTTTTTCCAGATAAGGAAGACATGGGCATGTTTGTAGGCAGTAGGAAACGAGCCAGTAGAGAGGGAGAGATTGAAAATAAGTGAAAGGGGGGCGGAGCCAAGATGGCGGCTGGAAAGCAGGGACTTGCTTAAGCTCTCCCCCAAATCCCACCAAACACCTGTAAAAAATGGCTCTGAACAAATTCTAGAGCTGCAGAACCTACGAAATAGCAGAGGGAAACAGGTCTCCAGCCCAGGAGAGCCTGGATGGTCGCCGGGAAGGATCTATCGCACAGTGCTGAGAGCAGGGGGCAGCCCATCATAGGCCATTCCAGGACAGACCAGACCCAGAATCAGCCAGCAGAAACAAGCCTTGGAGCTTGGCAGTTACCAGACTTCTCAACCCACAAACGCCAAAGAGCAGGTTAGGGGGAAACTGCGGGAGCGAGTTCAGAGCGGTCCAGCCGCCCGCTCTGGGGGTAGAGGAGGTGGTACGGTGGTAGCGGTAGCAGCAGCAGAAAGCTCCTGAGGCTGCTTCCCAAGTCCGTGGCTCACACAGTGGGAGGAATCTAGTAGTGGATCAGAGCGGGAGTGCAAGGAGTGCTTTGTGGACACAAAGGCAGATTCTCTTGCTGTGCCCTGCATGGATCTGAATTGCGGTCCTGGTTGGTGCTTCTTGGGAGAGGAGAAGCACTGCTGTGACAGAGCCTGGGGTGACAGTGGAGTAGAAGTAGCTCTGAAAACAGCAGTGCTTGGACCCTAAAGCTTGGGACAAAGTACTCTCTACTTTATAAGCAGTCATAGCCTGACAAAAAGCTCAAGGGTCAAGTAGTTGGCTGCGAACATGAACAGGCAACGAAAACTAACTCGAACTGAAACTCAGACTCAAACTCAAACTCTAGATTCCTTTTTTGGTGACAAAGAAGATCAAAACATACAGCCAGAGGAAGTCAACAAAGTCAAAGAGCCTACATCAAAAGTCTCCAAGAAAAATATGAATTGGACTCAGGCCATGGGAGAGCTCAAAAAGCATTTGGAAAAGCAAGTAAGAGAAGTAGAGGAAAAATTGGGAAGAGAAATGAGAATGATGCAAGGAAACCATGAAAAACAAGTCAATAACTTGCTAAAGGAGACCCAAAAAATACTGAAGAAAATAACATTTTAAAGAGTAGACTAACCCAAATGTGAAAAAGAACTCCAAAAAGCCAATGAGGAGAAGAATGCCTTGAAAGGCAGAATTAGCCAAATGGAAAAGGAGGTCCAAAAGACCACTGAAGAAAATACTACCTTAAAAATTAGAATGGAGCAAGTGGAAGCTAGTGACTTCATGAGAAACCAAGATATTATAAAAATAGAACCAAAAGAATGAAAAAAGGGAACACAATGTGAAATATCTCATTGGAAAAACCACTGACCTGGAAAATAGATCCAGGAGAGATCATTTAAAAATTATTGGACTACCTGAAAGCCATGATCAAAAAAAGAGCCTAGACATCATCTTTCAAGAAATTATCAAGGAGAACTGCCCTGATATTCTAGAGCCACAGGGCAAAATAGAAATTGAAAGAATCCACAGATCGCCTCCTCAAAAAG
>CM053627.1:207973951-208041997 GCA_028646595.1 Phalanger gymnotis
AGGGGAGAGAGGAAGGGAAAGGGGGATGGGAAGGGAATGGGGCGACGGAGGGAAGGGCAGACTGGGGAACAGGGCAACCAGAATGTACGCCATCTTGGAGTGGGGTGGGGGAGGAAATGGGGAGAAAATTTGTAATTCAAACGCCTGTGAAAATCAATGCTGAAAACCAAACATGTCAAAAATAAATTTAAAAAAAAAATTAAAATAAAATTAGTTTCTTATTATTTTTGCTTGGTAAAGCCGTGGTGGTTCCTCGTTAGCACCTTTTCCTTTTCAAGATGTTCACCAAGCATTACTTGAATCATACATTCTATAATTTGACCAGAAATTGAAATCAAATTAATTTGTCTGTAACTTACAAGTTACTTTCTATTCCCGATTTTGAAAACTGGGACATTTACACTCTCCAATCATGTAGTAGTTCTCCTGTTCTCTAAGATTTTATCAAAACCATTGTTTCAGCATTCATATTTGCCAGGGTTTTTAGTACCTAAGGAAGTAGTTGTTCTGGGTCCAGTGACATGCTGTGGTTGAGGGGCTTCTGTAACATCCAGTTAGAGATAGGTCCTTTAAGTAGTTTGAAATGCCCATCTGAGTCGCAACTAGAGATGAACATTTTAGAATCATCTAAATAGAGATGGTAGTTGGAGCTGTGGGAATAAATGACAATAACAAGAGACTATCAGGTAAGTAGAAAAAACACATACACATGCATGTGCCCAAGTTTCATTTCTGACTGACCAATAGGTAAGATCTCATATTCTTGTTCCATTTTTTAGTTTATCCTGGAAACACATTGCATCCATTCAACTTTATATTTTCCCCAATTTTCTGGTCTGGAGGAATAAAGACAGGGAGGAATGAAATGCCTTCTTCCCATAGTGTTCCTCTGAGTTTCTGTTTGTTTTTTTGAGGGGTTTGGGGAGAATGGCTTTTATTTTGGTGAGTCAGTTTAGTTTTAGTGGTGAATTAGTGGATAATGAAAAATATGAAAAAATAAAAGCATCAAACATTTTTAAATGCACAAAAGGAAACAAAAAATGTAGGCAACACAAACAGCAATTTTGTTAGTACTTGGCCAAATGGCACATAATTTGTATATTTTTAATACTATGCAATGAAAGTTTGTATTATACAGTTCTTTGTTCCTACATTTATTCATTACTTCACTTGAGATTCTAGATTTTTCCATATAAGTTATTATTTGGTCTAGTTCTACAAAATAATGCATTGATAGATTGATTAATATAGCATAAAACTGTAGGTCAACTCCTCTTGGAAAAAATTGTGCATGATACTGCCAGTCTCTACTATAACTTGCTTTTCAAGTATGTAATAAATTCAACATGTTATTTTCAAAGCTGACCTGCTTGTCTGTTTCTTACTGATATTCCTTCTGTTCACTTCTGTGCATTTAAAAAATTTCGAACATAAGCATTTCCATATACAAAATAGAATAAAAAAAGATCATTCATGAAACTGCATATTTCTATTATAAACATCTTGTTTTTTTCCTTTTAGGTTTATAATAAGCTTTATAAAAAGATATGATAACTTCAATATGTAATTTTCAGAGTTGTCCTGATCGTCTATGTTTGCTTCTGGCCTTCTGTTTCCTTATGTGTATTTTGAAAAATTGCTTCAATCATTGTGTTCTCCGTTTTATTTTGTGGTTGATAGCAGTACTATTCATAGCCCATCTCCTAACTCCATGAAAAAAGAAAAAACAAAAGAAAAACTCCTGTAAGAATTATTTATAGTCAATCAAAACAAATGCCCACATTGGCAATGTCCAAAAAAGTGTATCTTATTCTGCACCCTAAGTCCATCATCTTACTGTTAGGCGATAGGTCGCGCATCATCAGTGGTTCTCTGAAATTTTTTGTTGATCGTTCCATTTATTAGAGTTCTCAAGTGTTGCAAAGGTGTTTTCCTTTACGTTGCTGCTCTTATTATGTAAATGATTCTCCTCATTTTACTCTGCATCTTTTTTGATGTGTTGCTGTAGCCTCTTTGCTAACCTTTATTCAGATTTTTTTGTTGATATACTTAAGAGATACTTGCTTAGAGTTTTCTTCCTCTATTTTGTCTCCCCCTGAGTTGGGTATCAAGACAATGTTTGTATCACATTTGGTAGGATTCTATATTTTCTTATTTTTGCAAACAGTTGATGTAATATTGAAATTATTCTTTCAACGTTTGATAGCCCTTCCTTCTAAGTCTATCAGGGCCCAAATTTTTGTTGTTGCTGTTGCTTTTCCCCCTTTGGAGGCCTGTTTGTGACTTGTTCAATTTCTTTTTCTGAGATTGGGTTATTTAAATTCTCTGTTTCATGCCTTTTTAATATAGACATTTTATATTTTTGTAAATATTCATCTATTTTGTTCAGTCTGTCAGGTTTATTAGCATATGATTGGGCTCAATGAATAGAGTCCTGAGCCTGAAGTCAGGAAGACTCATCTTCCTGAGTTCAAATCTGGCCTCAAAGACTTTCTAGCTGTGTGCCCCTGGGCAAGTCACTTAATCCTCTTTGCCTCAGTTCCTCACCTGCAAAATGAGCTGGAGAAGGAAATGGCAAATCACTCCAGTATCCTTGCTAAGAAAACTGCAAATGGGGTCACAGAGAGTCAGACATGACTGAACAACAATGGTTTCCTTTTATTCTTTTGAATTTGGTGTGTATTTTTTCATTTGATGAAAGATAGAGATAATGGTTTGATCTGAGGTGGTCGTAGGGAGCAGGTAGAATGTGGACCAGTAATATAGTCTTTATTTTTTTTAAACCCTGTGGCTATTATTCTATAGGAATTTTTTTCTCATCCTTTGAATATATTTTGTGTGTTTCTAACTGTTTTTGAGTTGGAAGTGAGGAAAACTGGATTTGGCCAGAACCTTTCTTTCCTATTTTTCCTGAAGGCCCTTCTGATGTTCTCTATTGACCTGTTTCTCCTCAGGTGGGAGAAAGAACAGGTCTTGACCATATCCACAGGATCCCAAGACCTAGAAGAAAGAGTGTATGCATTCACTGGAAAGATAGATGCCTTGGAGGAATCCATGAGAAGTTTCAAAGGTAAGGACAATGGCCCATAGCATCTTAGGGACATTAGTAATCATCTAGTTCAGTATGTGTGTTTGACAGATGAAAAAGCCTAGCCCCGAAGCCTAAAACAGTTCTCGTTTCCCAAGCTTCTAGTGTGGGGATGCAAGTGAGCTTGAATTCATGGGCTATTTTCTGGTCAAAGGATAGGAACAGGCAATTTTCAGAGGAAGAAATTAAAGCTATCTATAGTCATATGAAAAAATGCCCTAAATCACTATTGATTAGAGAGATACAAATGAAAACAACTCTGAGGTACCACATCATACCTATTGTTGGGTTTCTTCTGGGGATCCTTGACTGGCAAGGACCTGCCTCGATATGCAATGAATGAGGCGGGAGTGAAGGTGGAAGCAACTCTGATTTATTGGGGGGAAACCATCCCTTCTTATAGGGTTGGCAATGCATGATCATAAGCAAGGGGCCAATGATTACGACGATGACAGCATGGGAAAGAACAGAAATGTTTCAGTTTGGGTATCTGCATGGGCATGGGAATAATCAGGAATGTTGCAAGATAGTCAGCACCTCCGTATCAGAGCTACATGGGCTATGTGAGACACGAGGCAGGATGTCCCTATAAAGTATCAAAGATGTCCTAGTAAAGTAACAAGGCACTGCATTAGGTAATGGTTCAGAAGCATTAGGTAATGGCCAACTGGGTCTCTCCTTCCAGGCTCGTGTCTTCCTCGTGGACAGGCTCTGCCTGCATGTGTAGGAAGACTATAAGGGCGGATGCCCTTCCGCCAGGTGCCATGTTGTTCCACTCCTACTAAGCCTGTCTGGTTTACCTAGGAAACAGGCCAAGTGCTAGTGGTCCCAACAGCCCCGGGGTCGGCACCAACCCCTTACAACTTATCAGATTGGCTAACATGGCAAAGCAGGAAAATGATAAATGTTGGAGAGGTGTGGGAAAGTTGTTGGTGGAGCTCTGAGCTGATCCAGCCATTCTGGAGAGCAATTTGGAACTATGCCCAAAGGGCAATAAAAATGTGCATGCCCAGCAATACTGCTTCTAGGGCTATATGCCAAAGAGATCATAAAAATGAGAAAAGGACCCATATGTACAGAAATATTTATAGCAGCTCTCTTTGTGGTGGCCAAGAGCTGCAAATCGAGGGGATGCCCATCAATTGGGGAATGACTGAACAAGTTGTAGTATATGAATGTAATGGAATGCTATTGTGCTGTAAGAAGTGAGGAACAGGTGGACTTCAGAAAAAACCTGGAAAGACTTATATGAACTGATGCTGAGTGAAGTGAGCAGAACCAGGAGAACATTGTACACAGTAACAGCCACAGTGTGTGATGACTGACTTTGATAGACTTAGCCCTTCTCAGCAATGCAAGTACCTAAAACAGTCTAAAGGACTCATGATGAAAATGCCATCCACATCCAGAGAAAGAACTATGGAGTCTGAATGCAGAGCAAAGCAGACTATTTTCTGTTTTTCTTTTGTTGTCTTTTCATTCTCATGGTTTCTCCCATTCATTATATTTTTTTATACAATAGGACTAATGTGAAAATATGTTTAATAGGAATGTATATGTGATGCGTATATCAGATTGCCAGCCATCTTGGGGATGGAGGGGAAAGGGAGGAGGAGAAAATTTAAAACTTACAGAAGTGAATGTTGATAACTAAAAATAAAAAAAACTAGTAAGAAATAATAATAAAAATAAAATTGATGGGCTATTTTCTGTAGCTACTGAGCCCTTAAGAGAGTATAATGACTTGCAACAGGTCAGACTGCCTCCTCTTTTCTCAGAGAGCCCTCCTATGTCCAGAAAAAGTCCTTTCCCCATCAATGAGATAGGCAAATGATAGAAACCTTCAAGTTCAGTCTGTTCTTTCTCTCTCTCCTAGCTCTATGGCTACAATTTCACCTTCAGAACGAGACAACTAAGAGAGAGGTTTGGCATACATTTTTGCAATTTTTTAATGTATTTATCAGTGTTGTAACGAGCCAATGGATCCATCTTTGCAAAGGTAAAATCACTGATTAGGAAGCTAGCCCTCAAGTGTCAACGATTGATGAATATTCCACCAGTTACTATTACCCCATTCTCTTACCCTTACATCTTGGTTCTCTCCTTCATCTGAATGGAAAGTACATTATTGAGAAGCTATTTGTCACGCTGCCCCCCAAAAAAATCCCCCAAAATATGGTCAACTGTTTGTTTTCCATTTTTTCCAAGGTAGAACTTCAAAAGTCACCTCATTCTCTGTCTAAAATGGGGATAACCCTAGAAATATTAAGAACCCTTGGTTTAAAGGGAAGCTGCATCTGAGCATGTGTGTATCTGACCACTACCAAGCCAAACAAGTTATTTTTGTATTATCTGTACCCCACTTCTCTTCCAACACAGAATTGAAGGTTATGTGTAAAAATAAGGGTGATGAGTTTTTTAGAAATTGTGGAAGATCTGACTTTTTCTTCTCAGTAAATCCACCTCTCCTGTCCCTCTTCTTTCCCTCATGTGCCTAACTCAGTCTCCATCCATCGTGTCTCTTTTCTCCTGGTATGCCACACAGTGGAGCAGATGTTATACCAACTTTCTACTGAAATAATAACCCAATCCAAGCTGGAAAATGAGCAAGGAGTATTTCTGAAGCAGACATGTCTGAAATACAAGAGTGGGAGTCCTGGGAAAATTAAAAGAAATATCTTCCAAATTGAGGATAAAAATGAAGTCTACTCCCTTTGAGAGTAGCTGTGATTGGAAATGATTCCCTGGGTAATTCATTGATCAGTAGTCTGCGTATGTCACTTGCTCAGGTAATTAGAGATTTTTATGCCTTCAGCAATACCATCATGATCCCCTTGGTAGCACAGTTTCAAAAGCTACCAGACATTGAGACATACATGGAATTGGTACCAGCTTACCGGAAGGAGATAAATTGTGACCATTTTCATGTTGTCATCATTATTTTCTCTATCTCCTTTGAATCTATTCATACCAGCCTAGCAGTGGAGCTCCACAATATGGGGAAGAAGGTCTGCTTCATTTCAGTGCACACACAATCCATCTCTGCATGCTCAGTCCCATTGACAATATACAAATATGCAAGATACAAATCTGGAAAATACAATTCTATCTGTATGGAGCCTGGAAAGGATAGGTAGAAGTAATTCCCAAGTATTCCTGATCTCTTTCATGAATGGTATATCTGACTCTGCAGCTTTTTCTAATGTCCTTAAGACATATAAAGGACAGAGGTGGGTCAAAGCTCAGACTTTGATGGATTACTTGTCTAATATCTGTGTAGATGCCATTGAGAGGAAGAAGACTGCCTTGCAGGGGATAATTGGAGTAGAATCTTTGATGGAAGCCCTACAGGTCTCTGCTAATTCTGGGGTTTTAGCCCAGCTCAGGACCTGTCTGAGTCATTATTGAAGGTTCTTCGGGGTGGATGATCTTTCCCTCACCAATCTGGCTCAGATGTTTGGTTGGAACATAATGGAATTACAGGCCATCACCAAGTCCTGGAATTTGGAGGCACTTAGAAAAGACAATCAAAAGTGAACTGTTATAGTCACAAAGGTTTAGGTAGCAAAGCTTCTTCACCAACACAGTTACCAAGAATTAAATAATCAAGCTCACGACATACATGACTATTTTCTTGAAATAGTGGCCAATGATGCAATGGTAATTTTTCAGAAACTATGGCGGGAGCTGTCTACAGAAGCCAGTTGAACTCGTAGGTCTCCAACATTATGACCAATTGGCTGCAATTTTACTTCCATCCAAAATCCTTCTTCTGTCTATCTTCCAAGTACTGCAGCCAAAGAGCTTCTTGAACTTCCATGTCATTGTCATAGAAGACTGACATAATTAGGAATTTTTGTACACAGCCAAACCAACCACTTGGTTTTAAGGGCTGTCAACACTGTCTGCTGTTCAAAGTTGGTCTTCCAATCCCACAAGGAAGTTTCATGAGAGTGCAGGACCTCTAAGCCATACTGTTACCACCTATATCTCTTATAACAAGCTACCACTCTGGGATCAATCAGTGTCAGACACAGATTTGAACCAGTTCACTGATCTCCCAGGCCAGGATTTCTTCCCCTGATCCCTAAGGTTAGCTTTAATCCACAAGTATTTATTGATGAACCCTTATCATGCTAGATGGTATGGGAAATACAGAGAAGCACAAGGAGTTTTTGCCTCCTAGAATATTATAATCTAATTAAGGAAATCATAGCACCTTATATTAGAAGGAAATTTGTTATTTAGTCCAAATTGCATTTAAAAGTCTCCATTATAATAGCCCTGATAAAAAACATCAAGTCCAGTCCAGGAACTGAGTACCTCACAAGGCAGCTTCTTCCACTTATGACTGACTTTGATTTTTGATTATGGGAAAGCATTTGTTCAAGGAGCAAAATGTTGCCTTAAAGGTTCTCTTCCAAAAACATCTCCCATCCAAACATCAAAAACATTCAAAATGCCTCAAAAGGTATGACAATACAAAACCATTTATATCAGTCTGTTTTATTGGAAAATAAAGTGGGTACTCATCATTTGGTGACTGCACATAGACATGGATATAACAGAACATCTCACCGTAAGCAATAATAAATATGATAGACTCGGAGAAACACGGGAAGATTTTTCTAAATTGATATAGAGTGGAATGAGCAGGACCAGGACAGTTTACACAGTGATAATAGTAGTGTAAAGGAAAATGATTTGAAAACACATCACTGATCTATGCAATCACCAATTATTATTCCACAAGACTGATGATGAAACATGTTTCCCAGCTTGGCAGAAAGCTGATGGACAGAGATACAGAATGGGACACCAATTTTTCAGACCTGGCTAATGATTTCTTTTCCTTAACTATATTTACTTGTTACGATGGAGGACTCCTATAGAAAGGAGGGATTGGAGTTGGAAGAGTACATAGGCAATAGTAATGCAGAAAAAGAAAAAAACCTCTGAAATATTTTAAAATACAAAGAAGAAAGCAGTGAGAAGTCCAAAAGAGGACATGGATAAGCTGGGAAGCTTTATTGTCATGTTAACATTTCATATACACTTTAACGCTATGAAACTTTACAGTTGCATATATGATCATCTTTTATGTTCTTTGTATATTGAAGTGTTCATTTATTAATGTTTGTTTATAATAAAAAACTTTTAAACAAAAGCAAGATATGACAACAGAACCTTGTTAGATGGCCTTCAGATAATAACCATTAGGAGAGCCATGAAACAGGGAGACATGTCACCAAAGGTATTCACCGCTATCATGGAGGAGATCCAGTATAGCATCCAAGGTGAAAAGTGTTTTCCTGTGAGTGGGGAAGTCCTACAAATTCTGTGAATTACATCGTGCTGTTCCTATGAGGCTTTGTAATGTTAGAGCCCTAGAAGAAAGCTACAACCACTCAAAAAAAATTTTTTTTGGAGGGGGGAGGTTAAGGCAATTGGGGTTAAGTGACTTGCCCATGGTCACACAGCTAGTAAATGTGTCAAGCATCTGAGGCCCTATTTGAACTCAGGTCCTCCTGACTCCAGGGCCGGTGCTCTACTCACTTTAACCTGACAAACCATACCAGAAAGACCAGGTGGATGAAGACGTCTATTGCCAAAGAAATTGAGAAAATAGAGACAGCTAAACAAGAAATAAAGTCACTGTTATTTGGACGTTCCTTGAGAGCCAGCTAAGTTATTGAAATAGTAATTTCTCTAAAGTAATAAATATAAAAAATAGGCCCATAAAAATCATCAAGCTTTCTGTACATTACTGGCAAGCCTCCATAGGAAAAGACAGAAAAAAAAATTTCATTAAAAATAGTCACAAAATGTATAAAATATCCAGAAATTCACCTACCAAAACATACTTGGGATACGTATGAATACTACACTCTTTATGGAAATAAAAGAATTAAAAGAAGAAAATTAATTATTCGTGGTTGGGCTGCATTAAAATAATAAAAATGATAGTATCTAAATTAATTTACAGATTGTATTGATAATGTACTTTTACTTAATGTGAAGATCTTCTCCATCCATTAATAGACCCAGGAGACCTGCTCAAGCCACATGTGGTGAGAGGAGCTTGCTGAACAAGTGCAACTGGAAAGGGTGGAGCACAAGGAAGTTGGTAGAACTGAGAGGAAGTAAGGTTAGAGCTGAGGAAGGGAGGGGGCTAGCTCGCTGTGCCAGGAGCATTGGTGGGAAGGGGCAGGGGAAGCTTTGAGATAGACTTGCTCTTTGTAGTGATGATGCCTACTAACTTCTTTGTTGCTATGGTGGATTCGGTTTACTGGTTGGGATTTGGCTTTCTGGTGTCTGAATAAATGCTTTGCTCCTGTCTGCTGTATGGAGAGTCTGTTATGTTTTGCGATTCACAACCATACTGGCATATTCATAGCAATATCAAGCATTGTGAATATTGCCTTGGCAATACACAGCTTTAGTTCCAAACCATTCAAATTAGCAAGGGATTGCTTTACAGCAATTGGAAACAAAATAAATTCATCGGGAGAAACAAAAGGTAAAGGAAAATAGTGAGAAAAAAGTAAAAATGAAAGAAGACTCAGTATCAGATCCCAAGCTCAAAACAAAACAAAACAAAGGCTATAACGGAAGAGTAATCAAAATACTTTTGTATTGGTTAAAAAAATAGAAAAGTTAGCCAATGGAGTAGATTGGTAAACAAGAAGCAAGTAAAAATAGTAGAATGCCACTTGATAAACCTATGAATTACCAACTATTAGGGTAAGGACTCCTTTATTTGACAAAAACTTGGGAAAACTGGAAAGCAGTCTGGCAGAAATTAGATTTAGGCCAACAACTTACACCATACACAATAAGCTTTAAATGACTACAAGATCTAAATACAAGCAATCATACATTAGAAAAGAAGGGAAAGAAATACTTTTTACATCTGTGGATGAGGAGAATTATTAACTGAGTAAGGAACAGAAAGGAGTGAAAATAAAGGGAGCAAATTTGCACAAAATTTAAAAGCTTTTGCAGAAACAAAATTGATGTCATTATAATTAGAAGGGAAATAGCTAATGGGGCTAGAGCCTTTACAAGTAAATTTCTCTCATAAAGGTCTGATATGCAATTAAAATTAGAAGGGAAATATATCCAGAAAAAAATCCAGGAACTTTCTCAGAGGAAAAAAAATACAATCTCATATACAAGATACATAAGGAACTAATTCAAATTTATGAAAAATGACAGCCATTCCTCAAAAACTAGTTAAAATAACATGAATAGGTAGTTTTCAAAGTAAGAAAACCAAGCTATCACAACCATTTGAAAAAATGCTACAAATCACTACTAATCAGAGAAATGCAAATTAAAGCAGTTCTGGGGTTCTACATCACACCGACAGACTGGCAAAGATGACCCAAAAAATCACAATTGTTAGATCAGCTTCAGGAAAATAGTCAATTCAGCAAGCATTTATTAAGTGTCTATTATGTGCTAATAACTTTGGTAAGTGCTGGAGGTTAAAAAAAAAAAGTTTTTGCTCTCCAGGAATTCACAGTTTAAAGGTGGAGACATCATCGAAACCACTATGTACAAATAAGATACATACAGAACAATGCGAGCTCGGAATGCTCTACCACAAGCGGGCACAAATAGTCCTTGTGAATATTTGGGGTGGATTCTCTAAATTTATGCATCCTGCATTTCTTTTGAGCTGTTTCAATTCTGCTTTGCTCATAGAGCACAGCACCTACTCTGATGAGGACATGCCATGCTGGGGGTTCTGTTCCAGTGTCTCCCATGTCACACAATCAATTCCAAACTTCTTAAGAGAGATCTTGAGAGTGTCCTTGTATCACTTCTTCTACCACCATGTGAATACTTGCCCTGTGTGGGTTCTCCATAAAACAGTCTTTTTGGCAAGAATACATTTTGCATTTGAACAAGGTGGCCAGCCTATCGGAGTTGTGCTCTCTGAAGCAGAATTTGAATGCTTGGCAGTTTAGTTCAAGTAAGGACCTCATTGTCTGGTACCTTAACCTGCCAGGTGATCTTCAGAATCTTCCTAAGAACAATTCAAATGGAAGAGAATCAGTTTCCTGGCATGGCACTGGCAGGCTGTCCAGGTTTCACAGGCATACAACAATGAAGTCAGCACAGCAGCTCTGTAGACCTTCAGTTTGGTAGTCAGTCTAATACCTCTACTCTCCCGTACTTTCCATTAGAGTCTCCCAAACACTGAGTTACCTCTGGCAATGTGTGTATCAACCTCATTATCAATATGTACATCCCTGGAAAGGACACTAACTCATTTTTTTTTTTGAGATTTTTTATTTTTTAGTTTACAACACTCAAGTCTGCATATTTTTGAATTCCAGATTTTCTTCCCCTCCCCACCAAGACAGCATGGAATCTGATATATCTTCTACATATACCTTCACATTAAACTTATTTACACAATTAGTCAAGTTGTAAAGAAGAATTATGACCAATGGAATGAACCATGAGAAAAAAGAAACAAAACCAAAATAAAAGAGAAAAAAAAAAAGGAGAGCAAATAGTTTGCTTCAATCTGCATTCAGACTCCACAGTTCTTTCTCTGAATGTAGATAGCTCTTTCCATTGTGAGTCCTTTGGAGCTGTCTTTGAACCTTGTATGGCTGAGAAGAACCAAGTCTATCAAAGTTAGTCATCACAGAATCAATATATCTGTGGTTGTGTACAATGTTCTCCTGGTTCTGCTCCTCTCACTCTGTATCAAATCATATAGGTCTTTCCAGGTTATCATGAAGTCCACATCTTCCCCATTTCTTATAGCACAATAGTATTCTATTACATTCATATACCACCACTTGTTTAGCCATTCCTCAGTAGATGGGCATCACGTGATTTCCAATTCTTTGCTACTACAAAAAGAGCTGCTATAAATATTTTTGTATATACGGGTCCCTTTCTTTCCACTTGTGTGATCTCTTTGGGATACAGCCCTAGAAGTGGTATTGCTGGGTCAAAGGGTATGCACATTCTCATAGGCCTTTGGACATAATTCCAAATTGCTCTCCAGAACGGCTGAATCAGTTCACAACTCCACCAACATTGCAATAGTGTTCCAATTTTCCCACAACCTCTCCAGCATTTATCATTTTCCTGTTTTGTCATGTTAGCCAATCTGACAGGAGAGTTGTGCTACCTAAGAGTGGTTTTGATTTGCATTTCTCTAATCAATAGTGATTTAGAGCATTTTTTCGTATGCCTATAGATATCTTTCATTTCTTCCTCTGAAGACTGCTTCTTCATATCCTTTGACCATTTCTGAATTGGGGAATGACTTGTATTCCTGTAAATTTGTCTCAGTTCCCTGTATATTTTAGAGATGAGGCCTTTATCATAGACACTGGTTGTAAAGATTTTCTCCCAATTTTCTGCTTCCCTCCTAATCTTGGTTACATTGGCTTTTTTCATATAAAACTTTTCAATTTAACATAATCAAAATTATCCATTTTGCATTTTGTAATGTTATCTCTTGTTGTGTCATGAATTCTTTCCTTTCCCATAAATCTGATAGGTAAACTATTCCTTGCTCTCCCAAATTGCTTATAGTATCAGCCTTTATTCCTAAATCATGAACCCATTTTGACTTTATTTTGGTATATAAGATATTGGTCTATGCCCAGTTCCTGCCCTGCCATTTTCCAATTTTCCCAGCAGTTTTTTTTGAAATAGTGAATTCTTAGACCAGAAGTTGGATTCTTTGGGTTTATCAAAGAGTAGATTGCTATAGTCGTTGACTTCTGCGTCTTGTGTACCTAACCTATTCCATCGATCCACCACTCTGTTTCCTAGCCAGTACCAAGTAGTTCTGATGACTGCTGCTTTATAGTACAGCTTAATATCTGGTATGGCTAGGCCACCTTCCCTAACATTTCTTTTCATTAATTCCCTTGATATTTGGAACCTCTTGTTCTTCCAGATGAATTTTGTTACTATTTTATCCAGCTCTGTAAAATAATTTTTTGGTAGTTTCATTGGTATGGCACTGAATAAGTAAATTAATTTCAGTAAAATTGTCATTTTTATTGTATTAGCTCGGCCTAATCATGAGCAACTGATGTTTTTTCATTTATTTAGATCTGACTTTATTCGTGTGAAAAGTGTTTCATAAACATGTTCATGTAGGCCCTTGGTTTGTATTGGCAGATAGACTCCCAAATATTTTATAGTGTCTACAGTAACTTTAAATAAAATTTCTCCTTCTATCTCTTGCTGTTGGGCTTTGTTAGCAGTATATAGGAATGCCAAGGATTTATGTGGGTTTATTTTATATCCTGCAACTTTGCTAAAGTTGTTTTTTACTTGATTCTCTAAGTAAATCATCATATCGTCTGCAAAAAGTGATAATTTAGTTTCTTCTTTGCCTATTCTAAATCCTAACTTCTCCTCTAAGAATTTGCATGCTATACCACTTGGTGCATATATGTTAAATAATGACATTGCCTCCTTGTCTATGGTGCTTTTTAGCAGGATATAGTGTCCTTCCTTATCTCTTTTAATTAGATTTATCTTTGCTTTTGCTTTGTCTGAGATTAGGATTGCTACCCCTGCTTTTTTTACTTTAGCTGAAGCACAATATATTCTTCTCCAGCCTTTTACCCTTACCCTGTGTGTAACCCCCTGTTTCAAATGTGTTTCTTGTAAATAATATATTGTAAGATTATGGTTTTAATCCATTCTGCTGTCTGCTTCTGTCTTATGAGAGAGTTCATCCCTTTCACATTCACAGTTATGATTACTATCTGTGTCTTTTTCTCCATCCTATTTCTCCCGTTTATGCTTTTATTTCTCCCTTCTCCCTTCCACTCATCAAAAGAGATTTGCTTTTGACCATCACCTTCCTCAGTTTACCCTCCCTCTTGATTCCCCTCCCTTATCTTATTTTTTTCCCCTTGCTACTTCTTCCTTCCCTTCTGACCACCCACCCCTCCCTTTTCTTTCCCCTTTCCCCTCCTACTGCCTATAGGACAAGTTTGATTTCTATACTTATCAGAGTATGTTATTCTCTTCTTGAATCAAATCCAAAGAGAGTAAAGCTCAAATACTGCTCTTCTCCCTCCCTTCTTTCCCTCTACTATGTTTTTCTGCCTCTTCATATAATGTAATTTAGCCTTCTCTACTACCTCCTTACCTCTTCTCCCAGAACCATCCCTTTATATCTCTTAATTATGTTTTTTATCATTACATCAGTTTTTTTATACTGACACCCACAGTCTATGTATATCCCTTCCAATTGTCATAATAACTGTACTTTTCTCAAGATTGATATATAAAAGCTATATAAAACAATATAATCCTATATAAGGATGTAAATAATTTGCCTTATTGATTAACAAGTGTTTCCCTCCCCCCACTCCATTTACTTTTTTATGTCTCTCTTGAGTTTTGTATTTGAAGGTCAAATTTTCCATTGAGCTCTGGCCTTAGCACCAGGAGGGTCTGGAATTCCCTTATTTCATTGAATGTCTATCTCCTTGCCTGAAAAATTATGCTCAGTTTTGCTGGGTAGTTGATTCTTGGTTGTAGTCCAAGCTCCTTTGCCTTTCGGAATATCATATTCCAATTTCTCCTGTCATTTAATGTAGAAGCTGAAAGATCCTGCGTGCTCCTGACTGTAGTTCTGTGATATTCGAATTGTTTCTTTCTGGCTGCTTGCAGTATTTTCTCCTTGACCTGATAATTCTGGAATTTGGCTATAACATTTCTAGGAGTTTTTAATTTGGGATCTCTTTCAGAAGGTGATCAGTGGATTCTTTCAATGGCTATTTTACTTCTGGTGCTAGGACCTTGGGGAAGTTCTCCTTGATGATTTCTTGGAGATAATGGCCTTGGGGCAGTTATCCTTGATGATTTCTTGGAGATAATGGCCAGGCTGTTTTTTTCATCGTCACTTTCCGACAGGCCAATAATTCTTAGATTGTCTCTCCTGGATCTATTTTCCAGGTCAGTTGTTTTTCCAATCAGGTATTTCACATTTTCTTCTATTTTTTGATTCTTTAGATTTTGTTTGTCTGATCTTTGATGTCTCATGGAGTCATTTGCTTCTACTTGCCCAATTCTAATTTTTAATGTATTGTTTTCTTCTTTTAGCTCCTCTATCTCCTTTTCCATTTGGTTGATTTTACTTTTCAATGAGACATTTTCTCCATTTATATTCTGAATCTCCTTAACCATTTTGCTGGTTTTACTTTTTAAAGATTTATTTTCATCAGTGATTTTTTTTCCATTTTTTTCCTTTATCTTTCTAATTTGGTTTTTAAAATTCTCCTTGAGTTCTTCCAGGAATGTTTTTTGGGCTGGAGACCAGTTCACATTCCCTTTTGAGATTTCAGATGTGGGTATAGTGTCCATGCTGTCCTCTTCTGAATTGGTACTTTGATCTTCCCTGTCTCCATAATAGGAATTAATGGTCTTTGGCTTTTTAGGGTGCTTTTTCATGGTGTTTTTTTTCCTCCTGGCTTCTAAAGTGAATCTCTGCTTCTGAGGCTCAGGGGGTTCTGTCCCAAGCTTCTTGTGTTGGGATCTATGGGTCTGTTCACTGGCTTTGTGTGCTATGGCCTCTGGTTTCGTGAGGTGTGGGGGAGGGGAGTTCTGGCTGCTAGAAGTCCCCTCTTCCCTGGTTCTGCTCTATAGCACAGGTGGTCTCAGCTGTTGTTCGTGCTGGTGTCTGCCACTTCCCCTGGCTGTGCAAAGGCACATCTGGGGTCCTGGTGTTAACATTTGCTAACTCCACCCCCCTGGGCCTCAGTAACTCATTGTTCTGCTGAGGTGGGGCCTGCTGGGACACCTCTCTTCTTGCACTAGTCTGCTTCCACCCCCACAAGAAGGACCCTCTCCCCGACTTCTCTCGCTAAAAGGCTACTGAAGCGCCACTTCTGGCTCCTCTGTTTCTCCTGAGGGAGTATTCTCTGGGCAAGGAAGGGAGGGAGGGAGAGACAATTTACCTGGCCATCATGGCTCTTGGAAGTTCAAGAAGGTGAGTTTCAAACCTTTAGGCTGTGGGCCGGAGTCCTCTGGGGTAGCTGCTCCATGGCCACAGGCTCTGTGCTGGTGTCCTCCATAGCTCCTACAGACTCCTGTCCTGGACTGAGAGGCCTAGGGCTCAATCTCCATAGCCAGTACTTCTATCCTGGGCCTGCCCTGTTCCCATGTTTTGTTCACCCAGCACTCTTCCAGACCGGCACGCTTGCTGGGTTCTTGTGCTGTTCCTGGCTGGTGTAGTCTGGTGCCGTTCCGCATGCCCGGCGCTCCCGCCCCTCTCAGTCTACTAGTGGCTTCTAACTCTCTCAAATCTGCTCAGATTCACTTTTTTAGACATATCTGACAGAATATGTGAGAGAGCTCCAGTAGTTCCCTCCTTTCACAGTGCCATCTTGGCTCCATCCCCCCCAAGTCAAATGCTTCCAATGAGGATGAACATGGCATCAAAGTTAGCTACTGAACTGATGGTAAATTCTTTAACTTGAAAAGGCTACAAGCCAAGACCAGAGTGGAGGAAGTGCTGGTGCATGATTTTCTGTTTGCAGATGGTTGTGCACTCAATGCAGTCTCTGAAGCTGAGATGGAACAAAGTATGGAGCAATTCTCTACTGCTTGTGCAAATTTTGGCCAAACAATTAACACCAAGAAAACATAGGTGCTCCGTCAGCCACCACCACACCATCCATCTGTGGAACCATCAGTTACAGCTAATGGAGAAGTTTTGAATGCTGTGGATAAATTCACTTAACCTTGGTAGTGTACATTTAGTCAGTAAACATTTATTAAGCGCCTACTATGTTCCAAGCTCTGTACTAAGTGCTAGGGATAAAAAGAAAGGCAAAAGACAACCCCTGCCCTTGAGGAGCTCATGATTTAATGGTGATTTAAAGGCTTATACAAAGCTGTTGCCATCTGCACAGGCACAGAGTGAGTGAGTGGGTAGGTTAAGGCTAAATAATAAAGAATAGCTAAAGTGGGCTGGTGCAGCTTGACTTTAGAGTGCCACCTAATGGCCCACCCAGATATAACATCACTGCCCACTCTGGCCACATACCCTGGGGGAGTGCTGACATATTTGAATTGAGTCTCACCGTACCTCACCTGAGCCTCACCATAGGGAGATTAGAAATGACTACAAGGCAAAGACAAAAAGTATCAATAAAATGTGTTAACTTTTTTAAATAAAGGCATTAGTGGGGCAGTTAGGTGGAGCAGTGAATAGAGCACTGGCCCTAGCGTCAGGAGGACTTGAAATTAAATCTGGCCTCAGGCACTTGACACTTACTAGCTGTGTGACCTTGGGCAAGTCACTTAATGCCAATCGCTCTGCCTTCCCCCCCCCCAAAAAAGATCCAATTAAATAAAGGCATTAGCAAGATACTTTTTAAAAGAAAAAGTATCATATAAATCATTAAGGCTAATATGGTTTCTGGCCTTTTTGGATGAACCAGTTAATAGAGGGTAATATCCATCTGGTTTTTCCAGTGATGGACTTAATACATAAAAAGATTCTACCTCCATAGTTTATTATTTTGGGTCATAAGTAGCACATAAGAAAATGTAGCCTCATTTTCCTCTTGTACCCCACCTCCCCTTAAGTCATTTGCTGATCTAAAGAAGTTTAGGATAGCAATACAGGATTTCCATATTCCTGGGTAAATAACACAAAGGCATTTTTGCCTTCGAAGACATTGAGCCAGTGGATCAAATGAAGGATCAAGTCTTTTCCTTTGGTATGTGACCAACATCTCTTTCCATTTTGCAATATGCATATATGGACTTTCATCTATTCATAAAAGCTGAAAGAGCCCTCAATAGAAACAGGTTGGTTTTCTCATCCCCTCAATCTCCTAATTTTTTTAGATTCCAAAAAGAACAGGAAACGTAGATCTTGGACAACCCTTAGGGTTTTTTTTTTTTAACATAAAATGGAGTTATTTGATATCATTCTAATACTACTCACTCTGTGAGTGGGACCTTTTAAAAAGAAAGCTGCCATGCTTTGTGAGAGATGACACAAATAAGAAAAATCCAGCAAGAGGAAAAAGGCAGAAATGGCACATGCTCAGGTGATAAGCTAATAATGAGAACTAGTGAGAGGCACAGCAGCACCTTCCCTAAGAGAAGATAGTGAGATAGCAGCTAGCCATAGGCCCTCTATCAAGGGACAGCAGCCATCAAAGGTAAGTAGCACAAAACATTAGCCAGGGTGAGATGGCGGTCTAGGAAGTGAGAGCCAATGGTGGTGATCCAAAAGAGTTTACCCTGTGTTCTCTACTTCTGAGACTGTGGTGGTGATTTCCTACTAAGACAACATTTGGGGACATTTATCTCAATAGTGATGGCAAAGATAGAGTACAATAAAATAGAGCACAAAGGGAAAGTTTGAAAATTCACACTCTGCCACAAAGATCTGTGGTTTACTTGAGCTGTTGTGGGTGTTAATACTCCACACCTTGATTTTTAATTTCCTTTCAGTAAATCAATGTTAATCTGCATATGAGTAAATAGTCTTTTGGGGATAATGCTGAAATGGAAAATAGGTTAGAGAATAGATTAATTAGGATTTTGAGGATATTTATTACCATTAAGTTAGATAAGAATCTAGGAAAGGTAAGTAGAGATGACTGTCTTCTGAGCATGCTAAGTTGGTAATGAGTAGGTTCCTCAAGCCTAAAATAGTTAGAAACTATGTGTAGTTTGATATAAAAACATTTATTTTTAAATTTTATTTTTAAAAAGAAACGTATACATTGTAAAAATAAAACAAAATGGATTATTTTTTAAAAATTCTCCCTCTCTCTACATCTGTACCTTTGTGTGTATGTGATATGATTTTTATATTTATGTAGAATATACACTTTGAAATTATTGTTGTATATGGTGCGAGATGTTAATCTAAGCCTAACTTCTCCATTTTTCTAGCATTTCTTTGATAATATGTCAGAGGAAGTCTGGTGTTCTAGATCAAGGAGTTCAAACATTTATGGATGATGATGAGACCATGGGCATGACCATCCTGGTTTGGCTGGGGTTGAGTTAAAATGTAGAAAACAAGAATTGAGGACAGATGCCAACTGACAGCTTTATCACTCACTACCCAGTTCCCGGTCTAGGGTGGACTGGGAAAGGGGAACTGTATTCTCCACCTTCCCTCCCTCCCTCTATCCTAAATTGTCTCAGGTTCAGAAGCAATCAGTAATAATGTGGCTCAGATCATTTCTAGCTTCTAACCCAATCCAATGCCTGCAGAAGAATAACCAGGGCAGGTATTCCTGATCAAAGGGGAGCTTACAGTTCTATCAATATGAAAGAACAGGTTTCCAGCTGGCTGACAGTGGCTGAGTCTAGTAAGAGTCTATTACTGCTAAGACCCAAACTCAGGTCAAGAATTTGGAGAGTTCAGACCAAGGAAAAGCAATCAGATGTTACCCTGGATCAGACTACTTTATGAGCATTGAAGGCTCACAAGTCCCTAGTCTGAGCTGTTCCTAAAATCCTGGAACAACACAACATTCAATATCCTAAGAAAATAGCAATGGATGGGACCAGGCCAGACCTTTCATACAAAAGTACACAGGGTCTAGCGCTAACATAAAGTCTGAACAGAGGAAATAGGCTGGGACAATAAGCAAACAAAAGAAGCACTCCTCTATAAAAAGGTTTTATGGTGACGAGAATGCTCAAAATACAAACCTAAAAGAGAAGGACTACAAAACATCTGCCAGCAAAGCTTCTAAGACAAACACTTCAAGGGTACAAATTCAACTATAATAAAAAATGAAACAAGAGCTTAGAAAGGAGTTAAACGTTTTGTCAATGAAATGAGAGCACTAGAAGAAAACATTAGAAAAGAAATGAGGGCTATGGAAGAATGACTTGGAAAGGAAATTAATAGTTTGGAACAAGAAGTACAAAGCCTTGCAACAAGCAAGAAAATCTCTAAAAATTAGAGTGGACCAAATAGAAGCCAATGACAGTATAAGAGAAAAAGAAATATTAAAACAAAGTCAAAAAACAAAAAAAAAGAAAGAAAATATAGTGTTTCACAGCAAAAACAACTGATCTGGAAAACAGATTGAAAAGAAAATTTTAAGAATCATTAGACTATCTGAATATCATAACCCAAAACAAAAGCCTAGACATTGTATTTCAAGGAAACTTAAAAGAAAACTGCCCAGATAACTTAGAATCAGAGGGCAAAGTGGTAAACAGAAAGAATCTACCTATTAGTTGCCTTCTGAAAGAAACCTCCAAATGAAAACTTCTAGGAACATTAAAGGCAAAATCCTGAGCTTTCAGGTCAAAGAAAAAAAAGTACTGCAAGCAGCTAGGAGGAAATAATTCAAATATCAAGGAGACACAGTCAAGATTACACACAATTTAGCAGCTACCACTATAAAGAAGAAAAAGCTTGGAATAAGATTTCAGAAGGCAAAGAATATAGGTCAGGAATAACTTACTTAGCAAAACCAAGCATAATCCTACAGGGGAAAAAATAGATTCTTGATGAAACAGAGGATTTCCAAGCATTCCTGATGAAAGGACTAGATCTGAGTAGAACTTTGAAGCTCACAAAACAGTTAAGAGAAACATAAAAATACAAGCATAAATGAACAAAGATAAAGGACAAAGATAAATTGCTCATATTTTAATATGGGGAAATGATAGATGTGTTCCAGTAAACCCTATCATCATAGACAGAAGGCCTGGAGGTAGTTATGTTATGTCTTGATCTTAAGAGAATAATGAAAAGAGAAGAAGAATACACTGGAAGGGGTGGAGGGGAATGGAAAGGAAAGTTAGAGGAATAATTAGGATAGTAAGTATGCATCTAAAGGAACAAAGAGGAAAGAATGGGGGTGGAGAGTGATTAACCCTTTAATTGCCTTCTCATCTGAACTGGTCAAAGGAGGGAAAAATAGACATACACAAATGACACATATACCCATATTGGGTACAAAAATACATCTCATTCAACAGGGAAAGTAGAGAAGGGAAAAGTAGGAATTATAGAAAGACAGATGAAGGGAGGGATTAGTCCTACCTAAGCAAAACAATCTCTAACTTAGGATATACAAAAATATACAAAAGTATGTATAGCTCTCTTTAAGGTGGCAAAAAATAGGAATCTGAGAGGGGTGCTTATAAGCTATGGAATGGCTGAGCAAGTTGTAGTGTATGAATATGACAGAATACTGCTACGGTATAAAAAATAATGAAGGAGGCAGTTTCAGAGAAAACTGAGAAGACTTAGATGAGCTAATGCAGGGGAATAATTTATTTAACAAAAGGTAAAAACAAGTAACTTTGAAATAATTAGGAATTCTGATCAGTATAGTCACCAACCATGATTCCAGAGGACTAATGTTGAAACATGCTACTCCACTTCTCTCTTGATAGAGAAGTGAAGGACTCGAGAGTGCATATTTGGACATTCCAAAACAAATCATTTATCCTCTCTGCTAAGCCTCAGTTTTATCATCTGTAAAATGGAGCTATTAATAATTACACTGTATATCTCAGAGGTTGATTTGAGAAAAGTACTTTGTAAACCTTAAGAGGGATAGGAACTGGACCTGTGGTTTTTTGTTGTTTTCAGGAGAGTTGGTGGTTAAACATTTACCAACACACCCCTATCTGGGAGCCTCCTGTCAAGTGAAAGATGAGGACAAGTGAAAAAAGGCAAGTCGGTAAGCTTCTTGAGGGCAAGGTTTGACTCATTTTACCCCTTTTCCCCCGCCAGTTTCTCTTGCCTTCCTAACAGTCTTATCGCCCATAGGAGTTGCCTCTGGGAATGGAATAGATTTGGTCTAAAAGTGGGGCGGTGGTTCCACACTTCACCTCGCTGATTGGTCCAGGCCAAGTCCAGCTGCTCCAATAAGAACCAGAATCGGAGCTCCCCCTTCGGTCTCTAGGCAGAACAGCCTGACTGTGAATGAATAGGAGAAAACCGGAAACCCAGCCCCGACGGGAAGCAGTTTGGAGGAGCTAGCTGAGCCCACGGAGAAGATCCTCCTCCGCACGGTCCCTCTTTTGCATGCAGGCATGTCACACACATACACATACACATACACACACACACACATACACACACACACCCCTCCTCTTCTCCCTTCTTCCGACTCTCCTTCCTTCCATCCGTCCCTTGAAGAGATGTCTTGGGTATTGCTGAGAAGCCAGGAGACTTCCTCTCCCCCAGGGCGGAGACCGAGACTGGGGTAGGTGGAGGGGCTCTGGAGGGGCCAAGGGCCACTGGTCTGGACGGGTACCTGTAGCCTGAGAAGAGGGGAAGGGCGGGGAGAAGGGGAAAGGCGGAGACTTGAGGAATAGCAGATTCTGCTGCTCTCTTCCTTCCTCCTCCTCTGCTGCTGCTGTGAATGCATCCCTCCGGTCTCGAGCTTTCTCTAGCAGACTCACAGGCCCTCCTTGCTACCAGATGAGCTCAAGCCCAGGGGCTGATCACGTGAGTCTCGTTCCTAAGACCATGTGCTTTGAGGAAGCAGAAACAGGAGAGAAAAATATAAGGAGAAATTTTAAAAGACAGAAGGTAAGGCTGAAAGAACCCCCTCTAGGTTGTCAAGAGATCTGGTTTCTAGACCTGGCTTTGCCACATTTATGATCATGGGCAAGTCCGTTCACTAGACTTCACTTTCCTCATTTGTAAAATGAGGGATTTGGACTAGATTCAATTAAACAGATACTCGTTTAGTTCTTGCCTTGTGTGCAAGGCATTATATTCTCCACTAGGAATACAAAGATTTTTAAAAGTAACACAATCTCGTAAAAGAGCTTACAGTCAACTTGAGAGGTAGGAGTGGGAGAGGTACGATTTGCATGTACCCAAGTATAACAACAGGTAGGCTGGAATGGAGGCAATGGAAAGATCAAAACGACGTTTTTTAGTAAAATTTGAGTTGACAGAGAACCCAAGGGAGCGAGGTAGTACTGAATGGGAAAAGACTGGCTGCTTCTGGAAATAGATGGTAGGTCAAGTGGTTGCTTTTAGGGTTGCTATAGTCAGGGAGTAGACTAGAGGTAGTTTACACCATCTTCACTCGGTAAAGGTGGGGGTGGGTTGGGGAAAGAATGTTGTGTGTCCAAGGTCACAAGTTTAAAGGCAGGATCCTTTTGGCATTGCTATGACAATTGGGAGGGAGGGGGAGACTGGAGTAAATGCCCTGGGTTAGGAGTGGTAGAAGGGGCCAAGCTCAACTCAGAATTAGAGTTTTCAATTAACAAGTATGTATTAAGTATTTACTATGTGGTAGCTGCTGGGAATATAAAAAGAAAGAATGTAACCATCCCTACTCTCAAGCTTACATGCCTGACTTTTAGGTTTCCTAACACTTCACAGATACCAGTACAGCATTTGGGTTCGTGCTACAGGTCTAGCCCACCCTTTTTTCCAGTAGGACATTTCTGTGATATTATTTGCACCACATCTAATGTGTAATTCTTTGTCGGTAGTATGCTGTGATCTATTCATGCCCGCTACATAGCTCTCCATGATACATGGTTTCAATCTTTCAGAGATTATGCTGTTCCATGATTCAAATACTTAGCATCACTGGAAGAATACTGATGTAAAAAGCTGGGTTTCTGTTTCAGAAATCACTATGTGATTTCCCAGTCCTTTCTTTTCTTATTCAGTTCTAGACCTATTTCATTATAAATCTATGGTGTTTTGCCAAGATCTGTGTACTAATGGACCAGTTCTATGGGCAGTGCATCCAACTACGTACAGGGGTTGGTGATGACCTGAGAGCTAAATCCAGCCCACTGCCTGGTTTTTGTACAGCCTCACCAGCTAAGAATGGTTTTTACATTTTTAAATAAAGCTTTGTTGTATTTTAAAATATGCAAACCATTCCTAGCTCACAGGCTGTACAAAAATAGGCATGGCCTAGATTTGACTCACATAGTTTGCCAACTCCTATCATAGTGCATAAAATGGGTATTCCTCATTCACTTAGTTTTTCCAGTGTGTCTAGTTAGATATAACTCTTTTGAATGATTTACAGATCTCATTTAAGTAGCTGGGAGTTGATTCAATCAGCACTTTCATCCGTAAACAGAAGTATCTGGAAGACCTCAATATTTATAGGGAATTTATTATCTTCCATTAGGCTTCTGCACAGGACATCCTTTATGACAGTGGTACATACCTTTGGCAAGGTATGTGTCTCCCTGTTTTATTCCTTTCTTAATATTAAATATGAATTATTGAACAATGTTATCAGTTTTGTTGCATTTTTCAAGGAGCCTCATATGATTTTAACATATGCATGGAGGACACTTTGTTGGAGGAATGCCTTTAAAGTGGCATTTGATTTACCAAATCAAATGCTTTTTTTGTAGTCAACAAACAGTAAGCATAGTAAGATCATGTACTCTGTAGTTTTCATTCAGTGATTTGACTATAAAGAAGTGGTCTGCTATAGAATACCATTTGTTAAGAACCTACCTGTTCCTTTGTAAGACTTTCAAGGATAACCTTGATATGTTTATCAATTATTCTCATTTCATTGATAAGAGAAAGTAGGTATTTATTATCAATGTTTTCTTGATTACCACGTCCATTTTTTCAAGTGTTTAGTGTCTTTACCTTTTTCAGACATTTCAAGGATTAACTTCTCAAACCCCACCACCACACCAAATTGTGTCACCTTCAGTGTGGACTTCCTTTCTGTATATTTAGTCTAGTCTAACTGCTCTTCCTATCTATATTTTCTTTAATGTCATTTCTGCATCCTTTTGTAGCATGTTGGGGACTAAAATGTTTGAATCCAAATGTGGAGGAAATAGTTTCTTATAGAAATCTTGACAGATCTTTTCCCTTTTTTTGTCTTTGTTGTCCTCTTTTTAGTTTCATCCTTAAATGTTCTCAGGATAATTCTTGATTTAAATTAAGTCTCTCACCAAACTTCCTGTAAATATATTTTTCCTTTCACCTGCCTCTTACTGTTCTGAGAGGACACAACTTATAACCTTCCCAGATCCAATAAAATTTCACAAATTAATTTATTTAAACTGGTGTTGACGTTAGCTGCCTGCTGAAGTGGTTTTAAACTTTTTTTGGCTTTATTCTGGCAATGGATTTATATTACTTAAATTTCAATAGGAATTGGCTCTCCTTGGTATCCACTTTCCATTTTTTTCCAGTGTCAGTACTTTGTTTTCATAAGTCAAACAGGAGTTGTTTTAAATTATACTCCATGTTATCTTCTCATTTTTATCCTAATTTGGTGTTGATTTTGATCTTTGCTCTAAAAAAAAAAATTGATGGTCTTACTGTGCATACACAGCTGATTTAGAAATGACTATAACATTGGTAACCTGGTATTTCTTTCTATAAAGATTTTCATTTCATTTATTGTGTTGTTTGTAGATGCTTTCCATCTCCTGACTTCCTTCTGGAAGAAAGTATTCGTGACATATACACATAAGCCACCAGTCATCTATCTACAAGACTTTGATTTCCTTCTTTCCTTTAACTTTTGGCCGTGTTTTTTCCATTCCCCAGTGTTCACCTTTGAAGTCACCAATTTATGTTTGGAAGGTCTTATTCAGTTCTTTGAAGAACTTCCCTACCTCTTCATCTTCTGCAACAACTGTTTATACATAAGCTAAAATTATCTTAATGATAAATGGGGATTTTCCCTCCAAAGTACTTATTATGAGCATTTTGATAAGAGATGAACAAGTATTCCATGAAATTATGTTTCCTGTTGCCTTTGGACTATGGTACAGCCAACTATACTGGCTCCATTTTTTTCCTGATCTGCAAGGGAAAGTAAAAGCCATCCCTCCATTTGGCTACAATTTCCTTGGAATTTTCTGTTTCAGTTATAAAAAAAATTTCTTTATTAATAATGATTCAGTTCTTTCAGTATGTTGACCTATCAGATTTTGGACAAGGACAACACATTTATGGTACCAGTGTTATTGTTTATAAATAGTCTAAAAACTACGATTCTTAGCACCTTCTGCTCTCCTTCACTATTCTGCCCTAGTAAGTTGAAAACCAGAGCTCACGGGATTAGGGCCATTTTGTACTTCTGTTTCATTGGTTGCCATAACCAAAAAATTTCACCACCATCCTAATGGTGATGAAATTCTTTGTACTTAGGTTGGCTGGTCCTCAGAAAGCAGACATAGTCAATTGCTGGGACTGTCCTTAAAGCCTTTCCAGCATAGTAGAACCTGCCAGAGATTGTACTCTGCTGACATAGTTTTAAATTAATTCTGATTAACCCCAGAGGGCAGAACTAGGAGCAGTGGGGTAGAAGAAAGATTTAAGATTGATTTAGAAAGAAAAACTTCTCAATTAAAATTTATTCAAAGGTAGAAAGAGTTGCCTCAGGATTTTGTGGGTTCCTCATCATCGAAAATCTTCAATCAAAGACTGAATGACTATCATGTCAGTTGGCAGAGTGGTCTCTGGAGTTTTTTCCCAACTCTGAAATCCTCTGTGATTCTATGAGAACCAAGAATTTGTTGGATAGAATTGAGTCACCTCTGTATCCAAGTGAGGCACTGGAGCAGGGCTTCTGTGGGTATTTGCTGGTGCATGACCCTTAATTAGAGCTAATTGGATTTTTTTTTTAAACTAAAAATCTCAGGCAGGCAGACATTGAGGTAAAGGCCCAGGAAACATCATCACAGCAAACATCTGTTCCACACTTAGTATGTGCTAACTGCATTCTAACCTTGATATCACTTTAGTGTATGAAATAGAGAAAATTAGCCCTCTACTTATCTAAGTCCCACCTGTCCTTCAAGTCATACCTCTTCTGTAAAGCCTTCTCAGACTGCTCCAGACTATGGAACTAGCTTTCCTTCGATCTTCCATGCATTTATTTTCTGCATTAGTCACTTAATGCATTATTTAACTTCAAATCCAAAACTATCCACTGTTCTATGCTGCCTTATGATTATAATGAGCTCCTTCTCCTCTTGTTCTGAAGGTTCAGAAGTCCGGGTGCATGGGATTTTTGAGTTGGCAGCATCAGAGAGTTTAGTTGTGACCTGCATGTGTTGACGCCAATCTTTCCCTATGAAATATCACAGGGCCGTTATCTCACCGCCTCTCCCCACCCCACCCCTACCTCCCACCCTCTCGTAGAGTCACACACCATCACTACCAGCTTGCAGATTCTCGTTTAATCTTGTTATCGCTCCAGGGCCTGTCACCATCCTCTAGAGTAGCTGCTTTAATGTTTCTTGTTGCATTATCGGTATATATGTCCAAGCTCCTTATGTTACTCACAGGGCCATAGATCTAGAGAAGAAAGGGATCTCGGCGTTCTAGAGCAGCATCTTCTCTTCAAAGATGAGGAAGCTCAAGGCCAGACAAAGTGATTTGCCCAAGGTCATAGAGCCAGAAGCAGGATTTGAATTCAAGTCCTCTCACTTTAGAGTCAGTTCTCTTTCACCTACACCATGCTGCTACTTCTCTTTGTAGCTCTTCACACAGGGCATGAGGAAGGATGGAGCAAAATAGGGAAGGCTCTTTTCAGTTCATTTTTGCAAGGTTTGTAAATGGGTTATTTCCACGTAAGTAAATCAGTATCTCTTTCTCTCTGCATCAGCCCCATCTTTCTCTCAGGCCTCCCCACCTCAGCTTCACTTTGGACTTGTTCTCTCTCTTATTACTGACTTACTCCTGGGGTACAAGTAATACTTGAAGAGCCTGAGGAAAATCTGGATTTTTCTGCCCTCCTTCCCTAGCCTGGGTGTTCAGTGTTTAGGGTACGCAGTGGGTGACTCAGGAGCTAGCTTGCAACCACTTGCCCTCCACGAACATATCTTGGTGGGTTGTGAGAGCATAGACGAGAGAATGAGTTGGCAATGGTTATAATTGGTTATGTGGGTTATGAAAAAGGAATAATCAAAATTTTTGCAGAGAAAACCTGGTCTTATGATTGGAAAGGACTTTAAAGATCATTTATGCTATCATGTTCATTTTACAGGTGAGGAACTTGAAGCCCAAAGAAATTGAGGGACTTGCTCAAGGTCATGCAGCTTGTTATTGGCAGAGTTGAGACTAGAACACAGGTTTCCTGATTCCTAATCTGTAGTTCTTTTCACTTAATTGATGCCTCCCCAATGTTCTCATTTGTTTACTGTTCATTATATAAATAAGTTCCTTTTTTTGCCCTAACTTCTTAAACTCTCAGTATAGCTATAATCCCAATTGCCATTGGCATCCATTCAATCAATATTCAAAGTTTACTTATTGAATACCTACTATGGATTCAACACACACTAGGCATTGAGAAGGATTCAAGAGAAACAACAGGGACAAGTTGTGTGTGTGTGTGTGTGTGTGTGTGTGTGTATGTGAGTGAGAGAGAGAGAGAGAGAAGGCGTACAATAGGAGCTGTCTAACTTCGTAGAGGGGAGAGATCCGTGTTGATTGCGGTGCCCCAGTGAAGAGAAGAACAGAGAGAAAAGTAGGAAGAAAGAGAAATAAGGAGAAGAAAACCTAGTATAAAAATAAGAATTGCCACACTGCGTCAGTCACTAGTCCAAATCAAGCAATCAACAAACACCATGCTGGTGCAAGCACTGTGCTAGTCCAATATTCTTTCTCTAAGACAGCAAGGGATGGTTCATTGGAAAGTGCAGTGTCTGTCTTTCATAATACTTTCTTCAATGATGAGGAATTAACCCCTAAATCCAATAATTTTTACATCTATTGCTACTCTTGGGGTACCAAATTAGAGGCAGTAACCTGTAATAACCGTGAGTGCTAGCTGATAAGATATTGAAGACCTTTAAAAACTACTTTGGCTAGCACTTTATAGTACTAGGGCTGTCAATTATCTATGTCCTAAATCATTCCAATCACATCTTGAATTCCTAACCATTCCCTACCACCCCAACCCTATCCCTCTCACCAATCAAATAAGGAAGCTGAATCCTTCATAGGAGGAATTTTCAAACACACCTCAGACAGCAGCCATGGTTTCTGAGCCTGCTCTGGAAAAGCAGCTTGAGCAAGTCACCTGTCAACTTCCTGGAATACATTTTGGACCTTGAGCATCCCATGTGGCCCCAGCTTCTGCCAAACCTGAGGGCTGTGACATATGCAAGTTCACAGAAGGAACTACAAGCTGAATTTTATGCCAGAAGCCTTTTCAAGAGAGAGACATCAGACCCAATGGGACTTTAGCCAATTTAATGCTCAGCCTTATTCCTCTAGAGCCCCAGAGTGGGCAGCCACCAAGGGAGTATCAGTTTTGTGAGCAGTTTGGGGAAGGTGAAATGTTCTACTTCAAGAGGATGGGTGCTTCCAATGTGGAATTTACAAAGATCTGAAAAAGTACAAAGATTACTTTGAGCTGCAGATGGAGAAGGATACTCCACCATACAAGGTAGGAGAATCATCTTTCCTTTCAACATCCTAGTTACTATAATCTGTTAGTCCCCTGTATCATTTTTCTTCCTTTCTTTAGTAGATGAGTACCTGGTTTAAGTTTTCTCCCCACCCCCCCCCTTCCCTCAAACTTAGGACTTCAGTATACATGTTGATTGTCCCCACATACATGACACACACAATTAATGCTGGTCTTGTCAGCCTCCATGATCTGTACCTCCATTTCCCTTCTTCCACACAGAGGGATCATCATGCTGTTGATCTCACTATCACCTCTAGCTGTTTGACCTTCATGATCTAGAATTCAGAGCTTTCTTTCTCAGATGGTAACTGCTTATCCTTCCCTCTTGTTCTCTAGCTTGTCCCTCTAATCACTCTTCCTGCTTTCACAATTTATCATCCCTGCTCTGGCCTCATTTTCTTCCCTTCACAGTCTCAACCAGGTTCGACTTTATACCCATGTTCTTTGTTGCCTTGTCATTATAACAGCTCCTGTCTTTTTAAACCCTACCTCTGGGTTACTCCCACCTTTTTCTATTCTACATCTGTTCACATAGGTCTGAACTCTTCTGGAAGAAGTCACACAACTGTGCTGACTAAATCCACTACAAAATTATATTATCTAACCTCGCCTGGGCTCTCACTGCTACATGTCAATACTTTTACTTATCCCTGATTGACTCTAGATATACTTTTACCCACAGAGACCTTTCCAAACCTTTTCTTCTCAAACAACCTACATAACTCCTTCCTCTTATCAAAAGACTTCACCTTGTACTTTACAAAAAAAAAAAAAAAGGCCAACTGTGTAAATATATACTCTTCTTAAATTCTGCCATCATTCCCCCTTAGCTCCAGTGTAAGAGGAGGAGTTAGACCTTCTCCCTGAAGGCCAACCCCTTTACTTGTGCCCTTGATCCTATTGCTTCTGGACATTTGTCCTTTGATCATTCTCTTCTCTCCCCTTCCCCAATTAGCTCTTCTTCTACTACCTATAAACATACCCAGATCTCCATCCTTAAAAAAAACCCCTTTGTTTGACCCTGCTATCCTCTCACACTCTTCCCTTCTGTCCTCAAACTTTTCAAAGCTGAACTGTCAGGAAAAGCTGTCTATATATGTTCCTTCCACATCCTCACCTTCCACTCATTTGTCAGTCCCTTAAAATCTGGCAGCCCTACTCATCAATGGAAATTACTCTTCCTAAAGATGCCAACAATCTTGTACTTGCCAGGTTCAGAGGCCTTTTCTCATTCTTCATCAATCTTGACCTCTCTGTAGTATTTGACACCATCCCCTCCCCCTGTATACTCTGTCTCACCTGCATTTTTATGATACTGCTTTCTCTTGTTTCTCCTCCAGCCTGTTTGAACACTCAATCTCCTTTGCTGAAGCATCCCTACCCACCTCTTATGCATGGGGGTATCCCATAGCTATGTCCTGGGTCCTCTTCACTTCACTCTTATCAGTTCCCATGAGTTCATTAATCATCTCTATGCAGATGACTATAAATTGACCTACCCATCCCACATTTCTTTCCTGAGCTCCAATTATGCATCACCAACTGTCTGCTGGACATTTCTATCCAAATGACTCATTAGCATCTCAAACATACATAAAACAATTCATTATCTCTGTTCTAAATTCACTCCTCTTCCTAAATTGTCTCTTTTTCCTGATATTGCAACCATCCTTTTTATCATCCACATTCACAGCTTGTCATTCTCAATTCTTGTCTACTTCACCTTCCAAGTCCATTCAGTTTCCACCTCCACAACTCCTCTTCCCTGGACTATTGAAATCTCCTAATTGATTTCTTAGCATCTATTCTCATTCCCCGCCAGTCTGTCCTCCATGCAGCTGCCAAATGGAGATTCCTAAAGCTTAGGTCTGACCATAACGTTTCTCTGATTAAGAGGCATCAGTATCTTCCTGTTGCCTCTAGCATAAAACATAAATGGCTTTTTCTGGCATTTAAAAACCCTCATAATCTGGTTTCAAATTATCTAGACTGATTAATACTTCCTCCTGTGCAGTATACATACCATCCAAACTGCCTTTCCTGCTCTTTCTCATATGTGGCATTCAGTGCACTACTTGCATTGCCTTTATATAGCATCTACCTCAAGCCTGGAATACACTTCCTCTTCACTTCTGCCTCTTGGAATCCTGATCTCCATTCTAGACTCAGTTCATGTGCTGTTCCCACTGAAGACCTTTCCAGATTCTTCAGTTAATGCTCTCCCTCAATCCTGAAATTACTTTGAATATGTTTTGCATTTACTGATCTGTGGACACATTTTTTTCCTTCCAATAAAATGTAAACTCCTTGAAGCCAGGAGCTGTTTAGTTTTTTTAATTTCTAACATAGTGCTGGGCACTTATTTAAGTGATTACTGAACTGAATTATCTTCTAGCCCAAAGACAAGCCTCGGTTAAGAATTTCTTCTGTATCATTACAAAATCCCAGCACCTGCCTGCATTCCACAGCCCCATCAGCAAACACCAGTAAGCGTGTTTCTCTTTCATTTCTCACCTTGTATTCATAGCATAACCAGTACATTTACCCATGAGTACACTTCATATGTGGGAAGTTTGAACATGCATGTTGTCTGTAGTATTTCTTGGAACTGCATAGCATGAAGCAAACATTTAAAAAGCTGACAACGATAGCAGAGTTCTTGCAGCATAGCCTGTCTTGACAGATGATAGTGTTAACTGGACCTAAGAGGCTTCTGACCTGTAGTTGGCCAGTGAAACAGAGCAGGCTAGAGACATGAGAGTCAGGAATCAAAAAGAAGTTTAATTTCAAAGTGAGAGAAATGACTTGCAAGCAAGGAGGGGATCTAGACACATGTACCAGGGCCCCTCATAGTGGGGGATCTGCTTTAGTGTGGCTGGACCTTGATTTACGTACTTGTGGTTAGACAAAAAGTCAAACAGTATAGCATAGGAACAGCAGTGAGGAACAACAGTGAAGCAAGACTGTCCGGTGACAAAACGACCATTTGCAGCAGGGCTTCATGTCTGGGCCCTTTGGTGCTTGCTTAATTTCAGGGACCATCAGTTCCAGAAGGTGAGCATAAAGGACTGCTGTCACAGCTTGCTTGCTGGGCCTTAGCTCTGGAAAACAGAGTGTCTCCTAATGGTATCTTAATACTAGTTTGTTTTGGCTTGACTATTCCTTTACTAGGGAGGCTAGTTCTTCTGGAATTCTGACTTCCATCCTCTTCCTAATTCCAATCAAAAAGGCATGAGATGTCCAATGGTCTTACCATTTGGTAAGCCCCTTCCTGGGTACATTTTCTCCGATTCTTTCCTTCCTCCCTCAGAACTGATTTTGATATTCTGCTGACTTTTTAGGAAACCTAGATTGTAGTCACAATTCTACTTTCAACCAAGTGTGTGATGTTAGCTAAGATAAGTTAGCCTCTGTGGGCCTGTTTCCTTGTCTATAAAATGAGTGAGCTTGATAAAATAATCTCTGATGTCCCTTTTAGATTCCTATTGGGTCATCCTTAAAACTGTCTGGCAGACAAGGATGGCATTTACTTTGTATAATTTGCTTTTTTATTATGGTTTTAACACACACACACACACCCACACACACACACCTTAGTGAACCTAATGAACATCGATGGTTTAACGCACATTAAATTTTATGTACCTCTTTCAAAACTGTCTTCTGATCTTTATTAATATTTATTCTTTTTTTTGCTGAGTTGACATCAAGGTGTATATATTTTGTGTTCTACCCTTTTTGGTTATTTCTTATACTCATTTTCATGTACAATATAATCTGCATATTTAAATGAATAAAAAATTATCAAATACTTTGTGCCGAAGAACTATGCTAAACTGGGAATACAAATATAAAAGCAAAGACAATCCCTGACCTTAGGAAGCCAACATGTTATAGGGGAGTGGTAGCCAGGGAGGGTTGTTTTGGTTTAGACAATATGGCAGTCCATTTACATACCCTTTCCAAAGGCAATGGTAGTGTAGATTTTCTTAGTTCTCAGAGCAAAAGGTGGAAAGCGAAGCAGTATATATAGTGTCAGAACAGAAAATGTCAGGGATGAAGATGCATAATCCTAGGGATTTCATAGCTGAGCTTCTTAGCTTCTTTTGGGCATGAATTCTAGACGTCCAGTTTGGAAAGTGGAAAGCCTAGCAGCAGAAAATGGTAAGGGTGCTGATGACAACAAAGTAGTTTTGGAAGGGAGGGCTCTAGCAGTTGGGAGAGGGAGGAGGGCAACCACAAAAGGCTTCATAAGTAAAATGAAATGATTCATCTGAGTCTTAAAAGAAACCAGGGATTCCAAGAGGTCAGGTTGAAGAAGATGGGCATTCCAGACATAAGCAACAGCCAGTAAAAAGGCACAGAGATGGGAAATGGAGTATCTTGTGTGAGGAGCTAAATGAAAGCCCTTGGAATTGTTTGAATCATCCCATGTACTAAATAGTAAACAAAGTTGGGAAATTTTAAAAAGATTTTCCTCCCAAGTAATAGAGATGAAAGGCTGAAGTACTTCTTCAAACTCCCCTCATAATAACCCAGTGTGGCCAGGTAAAGAAGGCAGTACTTGGAAGTTTAGAGTAGATTATAGGGAGCTAAATAAAGTTATTATGCCAATTACTGCAGTCCTTCATGGCTTTATCAATATGGTAAACCAGATGACCCAGTGTGGTAGCAATTTAGATTTAAAGATCTTTCATACCTATTAATAGGCCATGTGACCCGCTTACATCACAGGAAGCCTAAGTCACGTGTGGTAGGAGGAGCTTTCTGACAGGAAAAGGAAGTTATGTCACAGGAAATGCTCTGAGAGAACAAGCAGTTATGGCTGTTAATGGTCGCCTTCCTGATAGAGCTGAACAGGCCGATTTAGCTGTACTGTGAGTTTGTGTTTTAAGGAAGACCCCAGCAGAGAGTGGGAGAGGTTTTAGGATAGTGAGGCTCCATGTTGTGATATTGTGTTTTGGGTTCCTTGCTGTTATGATGAAATAGGCTAACTGGCTGTGGTAGCTGAACATTTGGTTATGGGATACAGTTCTCTGGTGTCTGAATAAATGTTATATACTACTTCTTCTTTATGGAGATTCTCTCATACTTTGTGATACAGAACTACATAGGCATAGTCACGATTGTCATTGATGTTGTGTTTATTGCCTTACTGATACACCCAAGTCCTGGGAAAGTGGTAGGAAGTTATTGGGACCAATACATTTTTCTTTATTCCTGTGGTTGAGGCTTGTCCAAAGCAGTTTGCTTTTACCTGGAAAGGAATTGAGTATACTTTTACTGTCTATCATAATTTTCCTTCATATTGCCACCATTTTGGTGGGCCAAGAGCTGAGGAGACCTACTTCCTGAGGGCATCAATAACCACTACTGTATTGATATTGTAATGTTGATTGGGCCAACAATGGCAGAAACTTGATATCAAATGGTGGCTTATATAAGAAAAAAAGGGGTGGGAGATCAACCCTAAGAAATTTCAGAGTCTAACCTATTTGGTTAAGTTTTGAGGAACACACTGGGTAGAGAAAATCCAGGTGTAGTCTCTAATAAGCTACTGACAATTGCTTCATGAAAATCTAAAAAGAAACCTCAGGGGTTATTAGACACTTTTGAGTTTTGGAGGATTCATATTCCTGGTTATTTTAATATCTCCTATTTACCAAGTCATTTGCAGATCTTTTAAATGGGGCCCAGAACAGACTATTCCCCTGGAAGAGCCATTTAGCAATCTCTCTCCATGGTCCTTATGATCCTTGTGAGACTCATGTTTGTGAAGGTCTCTGTCCTTTCGCAAGCACCAGTAGGTAACCAGACTAAATGACTGTTAGGTTTCAAAGTGGCAACTCATTCTGCTGCTACTTTTGAAAATTAGTTACTTGCGTATTACTTGGACTTAACTACACTAAACAGATGAGATTGGGTCATGCCATCACCCTTCGTCAAGAATTTCACATTATTAATTAAAAAAAAAGAATTGCACATTATGAATTGACTGATGTAAGATGGTCCCTCTACAAGATGAGTAGCTTCCACTGATGGAAATGGAATGCTGTGCTTACCCAGGCTTCTGTGGTGTTAGTGTCCTTCATGAAAAGGTTTTAATTTTGCTAGTAGTGTAAAATTGATTACCAGCTCCAGTGTTTTGCTTTCCTCTCAAAATCAGTGGGCCTGTTTATAAGGACTTAGCTTTTGAGGAACCATCTTACTTGGTAAACCAACATCTCTATACACAATGAGAGTGGCATGAATAATTAATTGGACCTTCATACCTCTATTAATCCAGTATTGGAGAATGCCTTGAGGAATGGGACTTCCCAATGGATCAAGCTGCAAATCACAAGACAGCCTGTGAGAAAGCCCTGAGGAATGGAGCTTCATTTATACTGATTCCTAGGTAGTGGCCAAGAGTCTGACTAGGTGGTCTAGAACATGGAAGCAAAAAGGACTGGAAAATCAAAGGTTCTTCTCTTTGGAGTCAGAAACAAAGGAGGAATTTTGCCATGCTTCCCACCACTTACACTTATGAGCACATACAGTGCTCTCATAAAAATGATAGAGATTGGGAACTGTGTCCATTATTAATATGGACATAAGGGCCATGATGCTATGTTGCAGTAGATGTAGGACAGCTACTTCTGTGCAACAATATACCTCATGCCAATTGGGGCATCCATCTCTGAAAGATCAGTATGTGATGAGTGATTTCCAGCCAGCCTCCAATTAGTAAATTGATTACACTTGCCTTTTTCCCATCTTAGGACAAAAGGTTTGCTCTTACAGCAACTGATTCAGGATATATGACATTACAGTGCCAGTCAAATATGTTAAGAACATATTCTTCTTCCATATGAACCTCCCTACCTCTGATCAGGGCACCCATTTTACAGCAGTCTTGAAGTTTTTTCACCTCAGAAGGTTCTCTACATCCTAGGAAAGAACGAACCATTCAGGTACCCCTTAACTGGCAAACCTTACTCCCCCTCCATACACCCTATGGTTAGGGTAACTCTTTTCTAGAAAAAGCTTGGTTGACCAAGCTACGGAATGGTTCTTTACTTTCTAATGACATGGGGAAAGTGAAACTCTCTACATAATTAGGCAGAACAGGAATTCTCCTGGAAAAAAAGGAAATCCCTTAGGCTTCTTGGTGGTAGTCCTGAGTCCCTGGAAGAAGGTGAGGGACCCCCACAGAAAATCTCCAGGGGAAAAAGGAGAGTAACACTAAAGCAGATACCTTTAAAGGGCAAAGATGTGGGATCATGTTCTGAGGGGACTTCTATGGAGAGGGAGATTTGAGCTAGTGGGCTGGAGAACACTGAATGGGTGGCAGCATAGGGCAAGTTCTCAGTATCAACTCAGGCCCTGGGTCAGGCTACATGCAAGAAGCTTATGACGTCTTAGTTAACCTTGCTTCAGATGATCCTGACCTGCCATGGGGGTTCATGACTGTCAGAGGTGTCATCATTGGTGATATGGCACTGGTGCTCCCGATCATCATTGCTGTTTTGTATCAGGACACCCACTATAAACCAGTGTCACATCACCTGCCCTGCTTAGGGCATTTTGGTATTGTCCAACGTTTTCATTTTTACTTTTTTTACATATGTTTGTCTCCTTCAGTCTCTGGTAGGCTTCTCATATCCCCTGGCTATAAGTTGTTTAATAGGGGTGTTAAGAACATTTATGTGGTAGAAGCTCTCCTTGAAGATTTTAGGGATCTTGACATCAAGGAACAGGATATGGTAAGAATAGCTTCCTGGTGGGGGGACACCATCAGGCTTTGGTGGATCCAAGGCACTAGGCCTTGAACCGGTGACGTAGTTTCATTGTATGTAGGCTGGGCTAGTTCCCCTTTAGAAAGAACAAGGAGGCCATCCTCAGGATTTTGGTGGTTAGGGAACTCAGGCTTGATCCACTAAGGCAGTTTCCTTTTTGCCTAAGGCATAAAAAGCCTGAGGGGGGGGGGGGGGAGGTTCTGATGCTAGAGGTTTAACAGAATTCCTACTACTCTGCAGGATGTCCTGACCCAGCATTGCCATGACAAATATATATAGGTGGAGAGCAGGTCTATTTGAATTAGTAATGAATGCCTGTATCCCTTTAAATCTCTTATTATAAGTAAATTTATTTTTGTTGAATTTTTTTGGTCCGTGAGTATTTCATTATATTCTAGTCCAAAGCATGAATGGCCTGGCCCAGAATACATATAATACAATGTATGTATTATAATTGTCTGTGCTGGTGTCTCATATTGCACTAGACTGTAAACTTTTTGAGAACAAGGAATGTCTTGTCTAAACTTTGTATCTCCCTCAACACGTCACAGTATTTCACGTTTGCTGTATCTAAATGTATCTAGACATGGCTTTATGTCCTTCCAGAGAAACTTTTGAGACCCTGCAATGGTGTTAATTTGGGTAGACTTGTACTTGAAGAACATAATCCTATGACAATGTGCTGCTTTGTTTCCTTTTTTCTTTCCTTAAAAACTAGTCTAAATGTAGAGAATCATGAATTTGCTAGATGCCAAGTGAGTCTGCCAAGTCTCAGTCCTGTTGTAGGCCATTTAAGTCGCTTTCAGGTTTTTGGTATTATTGCCACTTTGAACATACGAACAACAAACATTTATTAAGCACCTACTATATGCCAGGAAATGAGCTAAGTGCTAGAGATACAAATAAGAAAAGGAAAAACAGTTCCTCTAGAAGCTTACAATCTTATGGAGGAAAAAACACACAGGAGGAAGCTGAGGGGCAGGAAATACCAGGCATGGAGGCATCATGATGATGATGATGGAATAAAATCCAAAGAGTGCAACTGATGGAAAATAAAGAGTTCACTGGGCTCTTTTTAAAATGGAGGCTTTAGAATTTTTTTGCTTCTCCCTCCAACTCTCCCGAAGGGCAAAGAGTTCTAATGAGGTATAAATAAATACCAAAACTGAAGCAGTCATGTCCATGATAATGAGTTTCCTGGTGATACTGTTGAAAAATTTTATTAATCTATTGTTTGTGAACCATTTAATTTCCTAATTTATACTTAATCTCTCCTCTACCTAGAGATTCCTCATCCCTTTAAAAAAAAAAGTGGTAGGAGAAACGTTCATTCTCTCATTTGTTAACCTCATAACCTCTCATTGTTAACCTACTATATATATGCATATTTATGTACACGTGTTTATATATATGTATTTGTGTGTATTATGTACACATACATATATTTCTAATCTCAGTTTCTCCTCTCAGTTTAAATTCCAGCTGCCTATTCAGCATTATAATCTCTCATTTGTTAACCTCATAACCTCTCATTGTTAACCTACTATATATATATGCATATTTATGTATATATATATACACATATACATATATATTTATGTATATATATATATACACGTATATATATACATGTGTATATATATATATATATTTGTGTGTATTATATACACATACATATATTTCTAATCCCAGTCTCTCCTCTCAGTTTAAATTCCAGCTGCCTATTCAGCATTATATATTCCAGACATATATTAAATAACTAAACATCTCTAAAGCTGAACTCACATTCCAAGCTGTTCTAAACTTACCTATTTTTACTGAAGGCAGCATCATTTTTTAGTGTTTCAGATTTGTAATCTCAGCATTATCCTGAACTCACTTTCCTTCAACCTTCCATACCCAATCAGTCCCCAGATCTTGCTTTCTCTACCTTCACAGCCTTTTTGCCATCTGACCCTTATATCCACTCACACAGCTACTACTTTAGTTTAGGCTTTCATCATCTCTCACCTAGATTACTGCAGGAGCCTGAAGTCTTAGACTACTCCTATTCATCCTATATAGTACTACCAAAGTAATTTTGCTTAAGGACAAACTGACCATCTAACTCCCCTATTCAGCCAGCTCCAGGGGCTCTTACCTCCAAGATAAAATATAGTCTTCTCTGTTTGGCTTTTACAACTCTACACAACCTGGCTTCAACCTGTCTTTCTGGATGCAGTGGATATTACTCTGCCTCCTGTACTCTTTGATCCAGACAAGCTGTCCTGCCCTCTGCTCCACACATATACTGCCCCATTCTCCTGTTTCCTTGCCTTTGCACCGGTCACTCTCCATTCCCAGGATGTACTCCCTCCTTACCTCTACCTAACAGTCTCTCTTTCTTTAAGCTGCAGCTAAGGCACCATCTTCTGCCTTTCCTGATGCCCCCAGATGCTAATGTCCTCCCTCTCAAACTACTTTATATTTTACTACTCCTTAAATATCTGTGTGTATTCACTTTGTTTTTATGATATGTGTATGTGTGTATCTCCTTAGGAATAGAAAGTGTTTCATTCTTTATACTTTTATCCCCAATGCTTATGAGCAGTCAATAAATATTAAGTGCCTATGTGCCTAGAATGTGCTATGCACTGGGGATACAAAAAGAGGCAAAAGACTTGTCCCTATCCCCCAGGAGCTCACAATATAATGGGAAAGACAGCAACCAAATATGCCCAAACAAGCCATGTAAAGGATAAATAGAAAATAATTAACAGTGGGATGGCACTAGAATTAAGAAGAATTGAGATTTCTGGAGAAGGTAGAATTTTAGTTGGGACTTAAGAAACCAGGGAAGCAAGTTAGGTGGAAATGAGAGGGGAGAGCATTCCAAGTATATTGTTGTTCATCCTTTGTTCTCAGAGGACCAATGACACCACAAAGGTGACGTCTTGACTTGTGCATGAATTAGATTTAAACGAGGCAGACTAGCCTAAAGTCATCAGCCTTACTCCCTCCTCCAGATTCACCCGAAGTCCAGTGACAAGAGAAAAGTCTAGGTGACGGTAGATACCTAGGACTTTCTAAATTAAGGTCTTTCCCAGGCCTCAGCTTGTCTGAGGCAATGCCCATTCGATGGCTAAGGGCTAGGTAAGAATTGAGACAAAAGATGGCCTAATTCACCATCACAAAAGAATCATTCTGGAAAGGGAAGACCCTCTGTTTCTGGCCCTCACAGAAAACAACTGCTATTTACACTCATCCTGTGCCTTCTGATCCTAAACTCTAAGCCACTGAGGCTTGGACCTGGGGCTCCATTTTATCAACAAGGAAACTGAGACCCAGAGAGGTTAGGTCACTAGTCCAGAGTCACACAGCTAATGTGTCTGAGTTAGACTTTAAACTTGGGTCTCCCTGACCTTTTGTGTATACATCACTTCATACAGTGCTCTGTACATAGTAGGCACCTACTAAAATCTGGTGAAGTTTAATGAGAATAGAATAGATGACTTTATATATAGCATGTTAAAGTTTTACTCACACAAGACAAGCATTCACAAGGTCAGAAAAAGTGATACAAGCACACCCCCAAGGTCTCTCTGAAGAACCTTAGTATCGGAGACACTGGTACAGGACCACCCAGCATGGTGTGCCTGAAACGAAGGCACTCAAAAGAGATGTGAAAGTGTAGAGACATCTCCACTTCAAATGTTCATATGGACTATTTGTGCCCAACCTGTGGTGGAGCCTTCAGAGCTCATGTTGGTCTTGATGAGGTTTGGGGTTGAGGGGTGCTCGAGATCCCAAAACACCAACACGCCAGGTCCTGCCAAAAGAATTCTCAGCCAAGGAAAAAGACAAAGTTTATTAAGGATACGCCATATTGGGTTGTCTTAAGAAATCCCACTCTTTGTGATGCTTGTTTTCACTAGCAGGCCAGATTCAACCTACTGAGCTAGATTGAATCTGAGCACCTTCATGGAGGCAAGATGAAACTTACATACACAAAGATTGTAAGAGGGATCTAGGGTGGTCCTGGGGTGATGAGAGGAGGAGTCTAAGGAGGAGCTTGATGGGACTGGGATGAAGTCAGACTCTAGGAACCAAGAGAATGGGATTAAGGGTGAGAAGTAACAGAAGGCTACCTGGAGATGACAGATAACATAGCTAGGGTATAGACATTTTGATCAGGATCAAGGGTGGGAAACAGCCAGAAGGCAATCCAGAAGTAGCCAGACAATGGAAGGCTAGGCTAGGCTATTTGGGCATGAAAAGCCAGATCCAGTGGGAAGATTCAGGGTGGGGTTCAAGGGGCTCTCCACAGTCTAAACCCCATCAGTCTGACCAGCCACAGTTGGATATACTGTACCTTGACCCCAATATTATGGTGTTATTCTAGTCCTCTTCAAGCAAGAACAACCACCACCAAGGTTTTTTAAACACTTTGCAGACATTACTGCATTTAATTCTCGTAATATAAATAATGCAGGTGTTTTATTATTTCCATTTTGCAAATGAGGATTTTATGAAGTTGATAGAGACTAAGTGACTTGCCAAAAGTCTTGACGGCTAAAGAATTGTAAAGGTAAGGAAAAACAAAGAGCCAAAGATGATTTGGAAGTTTTGAGCCTCGATGGTTGTGTTACCATCAATAAAAACAGAATACACAAGCAGGGAAGGGGTGAAGCAGATGGGAAAAGGAAGATAGTCTAGAGAGACTGAGTTTGAGGTCCCAGTAGAACATCCAGATAGGACTTGAGCTCAAGGAGCAACTGAGCCAGAGTATCTATAAATTTGAGAATAATCTGCCTAGAGATCAGGTACAGGTGGAATTGCCAAGGGGGGTGAGGGGAGAGGAAAGGGAAAGGGGAAGTGGGGGGAGAGAAAGGGGAGTTGGGGGACGGGGGGAAAGGAAGAAGAGAGAAGAAAAGAGGAACCAAAATAGAATTTTCCTATAGTCCTCTACCTTTTTCAGTTTCTTAAGGGGTCACTGATGAGGTAGAAGGGAGTGCTCAAGGCAGATGCAGCAAGCATCCAGAAATGATAGGTACAGGGTATACCCCAAGAATGTTGGGGTGCCACCGGAAATGATGGAGTATACACAGGTGAGTTCTAGTATCCTGAAGGAATTCACTTGGACAGTCTCCAAGTTATAGGCATTTATTGGGGTGACACTCCCAAGCGGGCCCTGCTGCCCTATGGGAAGCAGAGAGGCCAAGCTTCCCATAGGAGGCAGAGCGATTGGCTAGGTTAGCCGTCTGGCCTTAAATACAGTTTAACGGGAGAAGGAATGCCAGATATCAGGTAGTCCAGAAGTGTACAGACAGGCAGGGAACAGGAAAGGGGGGAAGAAGGGCTGCTCTGGAGTCCATACAGATAAGCAAAGAGAACAGGAAAGGGGATGAGCCAGTTCTGGAATGTCAGGTAACTGCAGGCACTTTGTAAAAGTGCACAGGTGAGTCCACTTTGGGGGCTTCAGTGCACAGACCTCTTTGATCACTTTTCTGGCTGGTCACATCCTGCGTCTTATCTCTTACCTGCTTGCTGCATCTGCCTCCCAGCACTCCTTTCTACCTCATCATAGTGAACTGCTGAACTTTCATTCAGTACAACAAACGTTTAGTTAATACGTTTGTCTTAGGAGGTACTATGCTAGTTTCTATTGATACTGTAACAAAAACTATTCCCTGCCCTCAATACTTGCATGCTTCTTGAGAGATACAGTATTTATACAAACAAGCATGTACGAGATAAACTGAGATGAGAAAGTATAACAACTGGGGAGATCCTAAAAGGTTTGAACCTTTGTGGTATCTTAGGTTCATGATATCTAAGCACTCTGAGATCCAAGAAATCAGTTCCAGTTGGGGAAATTTCAGGTAGCCATAATCAGGGCTTATCACGTTTGTTAGGGAGTTTGTTATGAGGTTCAAATGAGATAATCTGTGTAAAAGGCTTTACAGACCTTAAGGGTGCTACTTATAAAGTCAACTTTGAGTCTTTGTTGTTCAGTCTGTCCCACTCATTGGGGTCCTCTTGGCAAAGATACTCCTGGAGTGTTTTGCCATTTCTTTCTCCAGATCATTTTACGGATGAGGAACTGAGGCAAATAAAGTTAAGTGACTTGCCCAGGGTCACACAGCTACGTATCTGAGACTGAATTTGAACTCTAGGTGAAGCACTATACACTGTGCTACCTAGTTGCCTCCAACTACTTAGTTGTTTCTATATATTCTGCTGTTGCTTTAACAGTCATATATTCACTTTAGCCAATGGTAGCAACACACTCCTGATTGGGGAGAGAGATGTGAAAAGGCTTCTTCTAGGAGGAGGGTGCATGTGATCTGGACTTTGAGGGTTGCGGATTTCAAAGCGGAGAGAAGTGGTGAAAGATAAATCTCAGGTATGGGGGGCGGGGCGCGCAATTCAAGGAAGAATGTGAGTGCTGGGTGTCTTGAACAGAGAGAAGTCCAGTTTGGCTGAAATGTAGAGTGTCTGAAGTACAAAATAAGACTAGCAAGAAAGAGGCAGTGACGTGGTTGTTATGGTTATGTATCTGGAAGATCACCCTGTAAAGGAAGAGCTGAAAAAGGAAAAGACTGGAGGTAGGGAGACCAATTCGAAGGCTCTTGCAAAGTAGTTCAGGTGAAAGGTCCAGGTGCAGATGCTGCACAAAACTAAGGAGAGCTGGGCTTCCGTTCTGAAAATTCTTCAGATAAGCTTAGCAAAACTTGTGGAATTTTCTCAGCTTAAGCAGAACCACATTGATTGGTATCTACGGATATAGTTGTCATCATTCTTTACAAGTTTAGTCGCAACACCTTTCTGGGCGTATCAGTTCTCCCTCCTAGTCCTGTGAATTCTCCCACGTGGGGTCAAGACTACTGCCGGAGAACCAATCCTTGCAGCCCCGCGCCCCAAGTTCCCAAGACTGCAAACTTCCCCCGTACTCACAGAAGTGGAAGAGCCGTAGCAAGCTCGATAACATCTAAGAGCTCAAACTCTCACGAGGCGTTAGTGAAGGGGAGGTGAGGGTCCGAAACGGAACTGGGCTCTTCAGAGTTCAAGGGCATAGTGGTTTTTTTTACACTGACACCACGCCGCCTCTTCCCTCCACCTTCAAAATACGTTTACCTACTAGCTGTATTTTAATAGAAGCGGGGAGGGAGCCTGTTATTATAAAGGAGGAACGCTATGCAGGAGTAGCTTATTCACAAAGCACTTTAAGCGCTTTTAAGCAAAATGCTTTTCTTGCTACAGACAGACCAGTGAACTGTTGATGTTGGTAAACCTTCCCCCTCCACGGGCGCGAGGAGTAATGGGCACGGCCGGCCACCGTACCGCCGGCGGTCCTGCCCTAGCTTCTTTCTAGGTTCGTTTCCCAGGCCCAGAACATGCGGGTATGGAGGGGTGTGGTCGTTCAGCTTTCCCATCAGAAGACCCATACTCACCTCTCCCCGGTCCCCGGCCGGCTGAAGAGGGCGCCCGAGGCCACCTGGGCTGAACACCCCGTCACCACGGCCACTCTAGCCCACGCCCGCTTCTCTGTGGCCTCAACTAGCTCCGGGGCGCCTGCGCTCCGAGGCCCCACCCACCCTGGCCACCACCCGCCCTTCTCGGAGACTTCACCGGCTCCTGTGGCCTGTGCGCAGGCGCGCGTCCCAAACGCCCCCTCCTTCCGCCCTTTTCGCGATGGCCTCGCGGGTCCATTGGGCGCGCAGCACGCGACGGCCCGAACCCGCTTTTCCTTAATCCGTTCTCGCCCCAGCTGATCGGGGTTGAGCCCAGTTTATATCCACGGCGTGTTGGCGATGGCATCACGGGCTCCTCCCCCCAGCTGGCTGTGGGCACCGAGGCTTCAGCCCGGGGTGGGACTCGTGGAGCGTAGATTCCGCTTCCGGTGTGTATTGTGTGTATCTTTCGGGGGCTGGAGGAGGAGGCAGTGGCCTCGGCGGCTCCGGTCCCCCGGACCCCCGGATCTGGACCTGGGGGAGGTAAGTGGGAATACCTTCCCCCCCCGTCCGACTTGTGCTACCCTTTTCTCCCTGGGCAGCTTCAGCTCTGCGTTCCAGCGTCCCCGCGCCCTGTTACTACGTCACTGCCACCCCCAGCACGTAACATTCGCCTTCCTCCTCCTGCTTGGGGGGCTGGTGCCAACGTCACCTCTGCCCTGGTGATGTCAGGGCGCCCAGCGTTGTCTAGCTACATTGCCTTACTGTCTCCCCTCTGCCGTACTTTCTTCATGATCCTCTCATCCTCCTGCTTACCCAACTTCATGATGTCATAGACATCCTCCACTGCATCACAACAGCCCGAGATACCCAGCTCGTGCATCCTTTTGGCGTCACAACCCCCCTTCCTGCCAGCCAGAGGCCTTGTTTTCCTTACCCCTTCCCGCAAAGTCATGTTAGGCAGAGCTGGAGAGAGGAAATAAAGGTGTTCTGGGGACAGAGTTGGGGTCAATGCTTGGAAGAAAAGAACAGTACAGTTAGGGCCCGCCAAAGATGGGGAGAAGCAGGATGGGGGTTCCCACAAAGTTTGCCTTTCATCCACTGACACTTTCAGAAGAAGAGAATCTGTTTCACCATTCGCAGTCAGTATCTGTAGGAAAAGAGTTTTGTCTTTGGCTCAAGACCCTTCTCCTTCCAAATATCTGACCGTTTTCCTTCTTTCCTTCTCTTCCTTCAGGGCTGGGTGGTCCTTCCCTTTTCCCATCCTAATGCCCTGTTCAGTCTTGGCTCCTAAGCTACAGAGACTACAACTCTTCCCCAGGTGAGTAAACCTCTCAGCTTTTAGATGTTTTATGCACATGACAAGAGAAGGTCTTAGAGCTGGGTTCCTTACAGATAGAAAAATGTGAAACCTTCATTGATCTCCTGGTTGATGAGGAAAAGATGACACAGGAATGGCCTGTGCTGACTGACCCTCCCCATTCAGAGAGAACTACAGTGCAAATCAATAAATACTTATTAAGCCCAAGTATATCATACTAGGTCCGGGGGATGAAAAGAATGAATGCTAGTTTACCCCGTTGGGGACCTTAATGAACTCAGGTAGGTAGGAAGAATCCCAGCTTCTTTTTCTTTAATATCCTTTACTTCCAGGTTTCATTATGCATTACTGTATAATGAGAGATACTATACTACTGCTTATCCTCCCTTTCCCTTCCCCCACCCCCCAAAAAGCCAACAAGACAGGATCTAATAATAGCTAGAGAAAACGAGTCAGGAGAAGGTATAATGTTGGACATTAGTTTGTTTTCTGGTCACACAAGTCTATCGCTGTCTTTGGGGCATAGGGAGTTTTCCTGGTGTTAGGCATAAAAAAAAAAGACATTAAAAAAAGGGGAGGGGATAGAGACGATGCATGAAGTTCCCCATGTAGGTCAGGAAGAAAGTAAAAAGTGGGCATAGGATTTGTTATAGGTTGAGCGTTATATTTTTTATAGGCAGGAAGGATGAAACTATTCTGTTGATTAGAGATTGGACTAAAGATGCATATTTTTTAAACAAATTTTATTGGTATATATTATGATCCAAAATTTTGTGTCAGTTATTTTCCCCCTAAACCCTACCTTGAAACAAAGAAAAGCAATTAAGCAAACCAACGTAATTACTGACACTTCTGAAGAGGTGTGCAATGTTCCATTACTATAGCCTCCCAGCTTTTTAGAGAGAGAAGGGAGGTGCTTTCTTAATCTCTTTTACAGGGCTAAGATTGATCATTAAAATCACTCTACTTTGAGATGATTTGTTAGCAGATTTTGTTTACATTATTGTTGACCTAATAGAAGAAAGATATTTTGGCCAGTGGATTGTATTTAAAAGAGAGCTTTGTAGATAGTTTTTCGCAGTAAACTATAAATTAGTTATAAGGTATGGACTTGAGGTAGTTACAGAATTTGGACCTGAAGTAGGGAAGAATAAAGGCAGAATGCATTATTGAAAAGATCACATTTTCTGGTTTTTCTTTTTTTAAATCCCTACTGCTTAGCACAATTTGTAGTAGCACATAGTAGACAATAAACACTTTTTGATGGATTTGATGGAATGGAATAGAATGTGCTTCTGGAATGTGCTGGGGTGATCCATGTTGAAGAATCTCTAATCACTGCTAACTAATTGGGAGTATGTTTGACAACCTTTCTTGTTTTCAAAGGTGATGTCCTTGGGCCTAATAGGCATTAGTATTGGCGCTGTTAAATGTGGGTGCCACATATTTGCAAGTCTTTAAATGTGTGCACCAAGATGAATAGATCCCCCAATATCAGGAGCGTGTTAAGACAAAATGTACTCAAAGAGCAATGGAGCACTTTGTGAATCATTTCAATCAGAACAGCGGGCAAAGTGCACACCTTTTAACATCATGTTACTTTTTGCTGGCTTTATCTATTAGGCCTTCCTGAAAAGAAGCAGGCTGGCCTCCATCCTCATCCCAATTCAAGTCCTGTGAAAGAGTGGGGGATGAATGACCCCTGAGGAGGTGTATGAAAAAATTGGTGAGGAATAGGCCTAGAAGAAAGATGAAGAGCAACTCTAGGAGAGAAGAATGATTGGGACAAGTTGGAGGATGGGGAAAAATAGTAGCTACAGGTGAGTGGTAGAAGTTGACAATTTGGTGTGTCCTAGGGTAGAGAGGAAAATGTTCATTTTGTATGTGTCACAGAATTTGGATGAGGAGATATACCTCCTTTTTTTAGTTATTTCAATAAAATATTTATGCAGTTTTGAGTATTGATGATGATAACGATAATGCTTAGAAGGCCCAGTGTGAAGAGTATGAAGCCTCGTAGGGCAGACAGATCTGAAGTCCTGGTCCTGGGGAGAAGAGGACATGTAGCTTCTGAGATCCTCTTTCTGATACCTGTAGTAGAACTTAGGAGACCTAAGATCTCATATGTTACTAATTGTGTCCATGAGCAAGTCATTTAATTTATGAGCTTCAATTTTGTTATCTGTAAGATGTCAATTGGTGATATTTTGATAATCTCAGGAGGGAGTGGGACTTAATATATAGATCTGCAAGTCATCTGCGTGGATAATTAAACCCATGGGATCTGGAGCTGTTGATGTCACCAAGTAAGAGTATAAAGTGAGAAAGAGAGGGCCCCATACAAGAGCCTTGAGCCTTGACTCACAGGGCCAAAATATGGTTAAATAAACACCAAAGGAGATTGAGAAGGCATGGTCATACAGCTAGTAAAAGAACCAGTAGTGTAGTGTAACAAAAACCCAGAGAGTATTTAGGAGGAAAAGGTGATCAACAGTGTCAAAAGCTACAGAAAGATCAAGAAAGTCAAGGACTAAGAAATACTCATTTAGATATTAAGAGGAACATTGGTAACTCGGGAGAGGTCATTTTTAGTTAAGTGACAGGTTTGGAAAACATTGCATAAGGTTGAAAGGTGAGTGGAGAGGAACTGGAAATAGTATAGATAGCTTTTTCCAGGAGTCTGGCTGAGAAAAGAAGGATGCATGATAGCTTGAGTAGATGGAATAGGGTCTAATGGACATTTAAGTATGGGGGAGATTTGAGCATGTTTGTAAGCAGCAGAAATTGGAATATTCTGTTTCTTACAGAACCTGTCATCAAATAATTTATATGCGTGACCCACAATTAAAGTAAATATAATTATATAGGATACCACTATGCTTCACTAAACTAATGATTTCATCTTTGAGGGTATTCTGAAAAACATAAAAATCAGAACACTTCAATTTCTTAGTAGATAATCAGTGTTTTATTCTAGATCAGAAATTCCTCACTTGTTGCTAATCTGGAGCTGGGCTTCACTAACCATGGAGTGATTCTCAGCAGACATAGTCTCTTTCAGACATCAGTCTATTTCCAGAAGCCTTTGCAATTTGGTTGGATGTTCAGAGAATGTACTTCCTTCATTTAACATCTTAAGACCCTCTAGGTCAGGGTTTCTTAAACTTTTTCCCACTCAACCCCTTCAGCACTAGGTCACCATGCCATAATGAAGTTCAGATGTCTCAGATTCATTGGGTGGGCTCTGATTAATTTATAGTAATAAAATTATGCTCCAAATCCCATATAACTGTGCTGTTAGACACCAGTTATATAAGGGGCTCCAGTGCCTGTATTTTTCCTTTCCTAGTTGGGACCTCTGATTTTGGAGGTATAAGAATACTGAGATTCCAGGTGAAGCAAGTCCTATTAATTCAGAGCTGCAGCTGTTGTGCAGCTTAGTCTTAGGGAGTTGCTTGGGCACTGAGAGGTTGAGTGATTTGCCAAGAGTCCCGCAACCATTAATTGTCCAAGGTAGGAAACATGGTTTTTCTTGCCTTCGCAAGCCACCTTATCGGCACTGCTCCTAGCACATAAATACAACTTTACAGTGTCATAAACTTGACCTAAAACTAAGCCTTACTGTGTGTGTTGGACATTGTATTAGGTAGGTGCTAGAAGAGATTCAAGTTTAAGCAGTATTTGACCACTACCCTCAGAGTTTTCAGCCTAGTAGGGGATATGTAACATTAACAATAAATTCTTATATCGGGCGTCAAGATTTGTAAAGAACTTTCTTCACAACAACCCTGTGAGATAATTAGCGAAATTACTTTTTTCCAGATGAGGAAACAGTCTTAGATTAATTGAATTATCTAAGGTCTTGACCCTGTCTGGCTCTCTTGAGTCCAGCAATGCTGTTTGAGGTCAAAAGAGTGCAGAGGTTATCAGTGACACAGGAAAGACTCTAGCATTTAGCAGGACCAGGAATGGCTTCTTACAGAACATGGCATTGTAACTGAGACTTGAAGGAAGCCAGGAGGAGAGCATCCAGGTGGACAGCCAGTGAAAAAATTCAGAATCAGAAGATGGAGTGTCGTGGAGGAACTACAAGGGGGCTGGTATGTCCTTGGATCGTAGGGTATACAGTGGAGAATAAAATATAAGACAACTAGAAAGGTAAAAAGGGCCCAAGTTATATGAAGGGCTTACACAATAGAGGATTTTATAATTTTACCTTGGAGCTACTAGAGTTTACTGAATGGAGGGAGAAGGGAGGTGAGATGGGTCAGACTTGCATTTTGTAGGAAGTTCATTTTTTCAGCTGAGTAGAAGATGGACTGGAGTAGGGAGAGACTTGAGGCTGGAAGACCAACCAGCAGTCTATTTAATAGTCCAGATGTGAGGGGATGAGGCCCACACTAAGGTGGTGGCATTTTCAGAGGAGTGAAGAAGGCATAGCAATAAGGGCCTATTGGGTGGGGGCAGTGGGGCTAAAGAAAGGGCAAATGACAAAGCTATTTCAGAAGTAAAATGACAAGACTTGGTAACTTTATGATTGAGGAGTGAAGGAAGAGAGGAGAGTCAAAAATAACAAGGAGGTTTCCGTTTTGGAAACTAAGTCATAATGTAATAGTAAACTTCAATTAATAATTAACAAGAATTTTGTTTGGCTGTAAAATTGAGAAGGGCATTGGAGGGATGATTTTTGACAGACAGGCTTCAGTGGCTTCCAACCTTTTCTAGTATTCAGATGAAGCTTTCATTTTGAGGGGGGAAAAATTCTAGAACCTTAATAAGATGACAATTGTACTATTATCTATTGATTGAGAACATATATTATGACAAAAGGCTGCTACGAATTTATTAACACTTTAAAATGAATTTGTATTTTATCCATCCACATAGATTTGAAAATAAATGCATATATCTGACATAATATATTGAGCCTCCAGAAGGTATGTTTGCTTACTTATTATACTAAGTCATGTAATGAAATATGGATCATTTGCCTTAGCTCTGCTCTACAGGTTGGAACCCACTGCTTGAAATAAATGTCTGTGTAATAAGCAGAGGTATCCCATACCTTAGAGTTGACTACTTTCCTTAGTTATGTTGATAAGTTGGATTCAAATTGATGCACTTTGGTAATATATCAGCTGACTTGAGGAGGGGATATAATTTTGTAAAGGAGTGTTAATAAACAGGAACTTGTGAAAGGGCGGGAATATGGGGAGCATACTCAGAGTAATAAACCTTAATAATTTACTATTAGAATGGTGTTCACTTGGAATGCCATCAAAATTACTAGGCCTGGTCAAGTTTCATTTTTAAAAGTATTGTGTGAACATCCTAGTGAACAGAATGAGGTATGTTTATTAAGCGGAACGGTGTTATCCAAAGCAAAGATAGCTCTTTCAGTCAGTCTTATGTCGCTGCAGGATCACTTACATGAACTCAGGCAAGTCATTTAACACCTGGACTTCACTTTCCTGATCCGTAAATGAGGGAATTAGACTAGATGTTCTCTACAGCCCCCTTCCAACTCTAAAAATATATGATCCTGTTTGCTGTGTTTTATTTTGGGATAACTTAAATGCAAAGGTGTTGGATATGAGATAATTATCGTACCTTGTCTTTTGTGTAGTGCTTTATATTTTCCAAAGCACCTGCTATATCTGCATGAGACCTGTGTCAGACTAGGAATATGTGGAAAGAGTAGCTAGCCACTTGATTTTCTTCAAAAAGATTTTTTACCACATTTTTTTTTTACAGGGCTATTTTATTTAGATACAGTGTATACTAATACTTTGCATTTGTGTAATGTTTATTTATAGTCTTTCAGTATGCAGACCATTGTGCTGGGGATGTCTGTATGTCCTGCATGCTTCACGGAGAATCAAAGGAGAAAAGTTCTATGAAAGCAGGGGACTATCTTATCTAAACTCTGTATCCCTTCTACTGCCCAGCACAGTGGGATGTAGAGGTGGGAGGAGAATGGGGATCTATAGAAGAACCCAAGAACAGAAGAGGGAATGTGCCAAAGAAACAGAGCAGGAAAACATAATACAAGGTACAGAGCTTGAGAGCAGGGTGAATGAAATAAAGACTGTGGTAAATATGCCTTCAAAAAGGTATGGGATGGAAGATTTAGGCTAGGGAAAGGTAATACAGAAAACACCTGGATGAGAATACCTAGTGGCATCCAGACCTAGGATTATACAGGAATATTGGGATCAGGGATAAGGATGAGACTATTTGTTGGACTAGGGTGCCAAGAATTGAAACTAAATCCACCTTCTTTCCTTTTCTTCTCTGCTATAAGGTGAATAATGGCAGAAACAGGCCTGATTGAGGCAGGGGCCTCAGCGGCCTCAGCAGCTACAGCCCTGGAGAACTTACAGGTAGAGGCAAGCTGTTCAGTGTGCCTGGAGTACCTGAAGGAGCCTGTCATCATTGAATGTGGTCACAATTTCTGCCGGGCTTGCATTACCCGTTGGTGGGAGGAACTGGAAAGAGACTTCCCCTGCCCTGTTTGCCGCAAGACATCACGTTATCGTAGTCTCCGGCCCAATAGACAACTGGGCAACATGGTGGAAATCGCCAAACAGCTACAAGCTGTCAAGCGGAAGACCCGAGATGAGAGTCTCTGCCCCCAGCACCATGAAGCCCTTAACCTCTTTTGCTGTGAGGACCAGGAACCCGTGTGCTTGGTGTGCGAGATCTCCCATGCCCACCGGGCTCACACCATCGTGCCACTGGATGACGCTGCACAGGAGTACAAGGTGGGGAACCCGATGCGTGATGCCGACGTGGGGAGAAAAAGAGGGAGGAACAGCGGAGGATGGGAGACTCCATTGGGTAGAGGATTGTAAGCTCCTTGAGGGCGAGACTGCATCTGGTCCACATTCTGTAAACCTCCCAGAGCTACACACACAGGGGGCGCTCAGTACATCCAGTCAACTCAATTATCCACGCGAATGGAAGCAAACAGTGGTGAGGATTATCCAAAAATCATTTATTTTTGACTTTGCAGCACATTTTGGGGCCTAATGTGTGAATATCGGTGTGTCTGATCTGGGAATTTACAGTATTTTGCACAAATAAATGACATCACTTTGAGAAGTCCTGACTGGGAGAAGATGGACAGTGATCTGGCCTTCCCCTTCTCCCTTCCTCCCCATCCTTTATCCCCTACTACACACACACACACACACACACAGTCACTCACTCACTCACTCTCTCACTCTCTCACTCCCTCCCTCCCTCCTCCCCTCCCTCCCCTTCCCTTTTCCCTCTCTCCGCCCCCCTCCCCTTTCTCCCCCTTGAGGCTGGGGAGAAGTAGCTTTCATACCTTTTAGACTAATGCAGCACCAGCCTCAAGTTGAATTTCTTTTGGTGTTCACATACTTTTCTACAATTGAAAGGGAGAGTTTATTTAAATTACAAGGTTTCCTTCTGGGCTGCAAAAGGAAATGTTTAATAATAAATAGAGAATAATATATAAGCATTCAAAATATATCACCTACTTTGCTTAATTATTTGTATTACTAACTTAGATACAATATTTGAGTTAAATCCATATGTCTAATGACTATATTTGACAATAGACAAACAGATGGACAATAAGTTGAGTGGACAGATGGAAAGGGAGTATATTCCTTGAGTGAAAATTGGGGGGTTTAGGAGGGAGAGGGCAGGGGAAATATTGAAAATTGGTAGTGGCCGGTGAATCCTAACAACTATCTGGTTGAATAGGAGGAGATGACAAGGTTGGTGGTGAACTTTGAGTTTGGGGCAGCAATCAGATAAATGAGATTCATTAAATAGAAGATAGGGTATGACCTGTGTTTAGGCTCAGGTTGGTGGTGGGATGCTGAGTAAGTGATTTCAAGAGTTATGAAATAAAGTGGTTGAACTGAGAAAACCAGCAAAGAAGACAAGTGAGTTTGAAGGATTGGGCAGGCGATGGTGACAGCCAGCCCCCATCACCTTTCACAATCCCTTCATCTCAGGAGAAGCTGCAAAAATGTCTGGAGCCTCTGGAGCAGAAACTGCAGGAGATCACCCAGTGCAAGTCATCTGAAGAGAAGAAACCTGGAGAACTCAAGGTGAAAACACTCGGGAGGGAGAGAGTTTAACCAGAGTTGTGCTGTGGGTATGATCTTTATAGACATAACCAAAAGCTACTACAGGTCAAATCCCATTACAAGAATACCATGAAAATAAAAACCTTTATCATGATAAAAAATATTTCCACAAAGAACTGTATATTTAGCTTTTGCAATTTGCTAAACCCAATTTATTAATGCAATGAATGAATATGCATAAGCACCTACTATGTACAGTGCACAAGTAATGGCCCAAATGTCTTGAAAAAATGATTTAAGGTGACTGACAGCAGAGCCTTTAGCCTTGAAACTTATAGCCAGTATCATGATACTTTTTAACTTGAATATATTACATTAAAACTACTTTCTGTAGGTTTTCATTCTAAAACATTATAATGAACTTTTTTTTAATGAATCCAGTTAAATTTTCAAAACTTAAATCAAGAAAATCAGTTGTTAAAAAGCACAAATTGTATTTATCTGTTCAGATGTTCAGCACCCCCTTACCACTAATCCACTAAAGCTAATATCTCCTTTAGTCTGTCACTCTATTCTGAGAAGTTTTAATTGTGTGTTGTTTGCAAAATATTTCTCAACTATACTTACAGAGAACATCTCACTTGCTAATATACTGTAAAAGTGTAAAGGGGAAGAAGAGTGGAAAATTAAGCAGAGGAATTCAAGCAACTCCCTTCTTCAAACATCCCAAATTCTCAAACAACCCTGCAAAACCAAACAGCAGACTCAGAAAGATATAGGAACTTGGAGGAGTGAAGGGATGGGGTGAAGGTGTGTGCATGCCACCTCCTTGAAAGTGAATGAAAATTTGCTTTGGGGGTTTTCCCCTTTTCTCTTGCTGTGTTTTGAGCACTTTTTTTTTTTTCCAATTGCTAACTCATAACCCTACCAATTGCCTACACAAAGGCTAGTAGAACTCAGCCTCTATAAGCTTGGAATATTATTTCCTGCAATGTACTCATTCCAAAAGAAATTGTATCATGAAAATGGGTATCCTTCAGTTCCTTATAATGGGATTTAACCTGTGTTAATTCATTGAAGTGGTGGCTTGGGGGTTGAGCTACAGAATTCCCACTTGGCCCTATTGACACACATCCTTCTCTTTTCTCAGCGTCGAGTGGAGAGTAGGCGACAGCAAATCGCAGGGGAGTTTGAGGAATTACATCGAAGGCTAGAAGAAGAACAGCAGCTTCTGCTCTCTCGACTGGAGGAGGAGGAGCAAGACATCCTGCAGAGGCTTCGGGAAAATGCCGCCCAGCTCGGGGAGCAGCGTCGAGACCTTGCCCGCCTCGCTGCTGAGATAGAGGGCAAGTGCCTACAGTCAGGTTTCGAGATGCTCAAGGTGTGCCTTCCTCTTCACTCTCCTCCCCTCCAGCTTTCTATACATCTAAGATCAGACCCTGTAAATAACTCTCCATCTAGGATAGCTTAGCGTAGTGGAACATCGGATTGGGTTTTGAGAATGGTTCTAGTCTTGGCTTTTTTGCCCCGCTCACCCTCTCCAGGCTTTCAAATTTTCTTGCTTTGGTGGAGTGAGGAAACCTGATTTCAGATCCTGACTTAGCACAGGGCTGTGTGACCTTGGGCCAGAAGCTTAAGCTCTCTGAGCATTCATTTGTAAAATGGGGAATGATATGTTTAAATATTTAATGTATTTGGCTGTGTTTTTCCACAAGGGGCAAGCAGCCTGGCATAGGTGATAGGAGGCTGGTATTGGAGGGGTTATCTCAAAGGGTTATTGTAAAGAAAGCACACTTTTATAAAACTTAAAAACTTATAAAACCGAGAACTAGATTCAGAAAGCCTTCACAGGTCTTTATACATTTGTTTTAATGAGTCTTAGAGGATTTTTTAATCAATTATATATAAAGTGATGCTTCTGAAAACAGTTCTATTAAGCACGGTTAACAAGGCTTATAGGAAATGTTTGTGTCCCTTTTTAAATAACAGATTAATGTAATGAGAATTAACAAGTATGTATTATTCATTCACAGATATTACTTTGATTATTGTCATATTTTTTTTAAGTATTAGTGTTCTGTCATCCTCATTTGCTTGAAGGCTCCATGAGGGCAGAGGCCGTCTTGCTCTTTTATACCCACCAAAACTCAGGACTTTCTATATGGTTACATGCTCATGAAATAGTAAGGTCCAGTGTAATGTGAAGGGCCCAGAAACCAGAGGCTGAAAACTTAGATTCAAATTCCTGGGCCTGCCATCTTCTGTCTTTACTGTCTTCAGCAAATTACTTACCCCTCTCAGGGACTCAGTTTTTGCATCTGTAGATATGAAAGTGTTCAACTAGATAATCTCTTAGTTCCATTCCAGCTTTAAAATATCATGATCCTAAATGACAATAGAGGATGTCTAAAATTGCTACTTGTCTATGATTCATTCTTTCACCATCCACCGCTCACTAAGCCTGTATTAAATGCCTGTGCTTGGAAGACAAAAAAGGACTGGCTGAGATCCTTGTCTTCAGAGAATTCCCAGTTTGGCTGTTGTTGTGGGGGATGAGTAGGTTCAGACCTGTACAGTTCTGGCAGTATAGAAAACTCAGACTCACAGAATTTTTAGGGTTAATAGGGATCAAAGTAGCTACATAGTCCAACCTAGACCTGAAAGGAATCCCATATAATGAGAGATTGATATCCAGCATGTCTTTGAAGGCCCTCCAAGAAGAGGGAGCTCCTCCCCCTCCTCCTCGCCCCCCCCCCACACACACTTGAGACAGCCCACTCCACTTTTAGGCACATCTAATTGTTAGGATGTTTTACCTGACATTAAGACTAAATTTGCCTCTTTATGACTTCTGACCTTCTACCCATTGCTCCTGGTTCTGCGTTTTCCACCTGGCATGGCAGCTTTTTAAACACTTAAACGCAGCTATTGTGTTCTCCCAAGTCACATCTCTAGATTAAACATCCGCATTCCTTTAGGCAATCTTTAGATGATGGGGACTCAAGGTTCTTCCCATCTTGGTTGCCACCCTTCAGATTCTCCCCAGCTTATCCATGTCCTTAAACTGTAGTGCCCAGAACTGAGCAGAATAGTCCCAGTGAGGTTTGACCAGGATAGAAGGGCCTCCATATTCCAGGAAGCTGTGTCTGAATGCAGCCTAAAGTCATTTTTGCTTTATGGACTACACCCTGCTGATCCGTAGAGAGTTGGCAGTCCACTAAAACCCCTAGACCTTTTTTCAGACAAACTGCTGTCTAATCGTTACTCCTTCCCCCACCATATACTTGTGAAGTTGGGCGTTTTAATCCTAAGGGTAAAACTTTACATTTATTCCTGTTGAATTCATCTTAATAGATTCATCCTAGTGCTGCTTTTGCCTGCCAGGATCTTTTTAGGTCCTGAGTCTGTCATCCATGTGGTGTAGAAACTCATTCCCCTGGTGCATATCACACTCACTCTGTGTCTTAATTGCCTGGATACTGAAATTCATGGTGGTCACATAGTTCATGGGCTTCTGATATAGGACCTGAACTCAGATCTTCTTGACTCCAATACCAGCCTCCTATCACCTATGCCAGGCTGCTTGCCCTTTGTGGAAAAACACAGCCAAATACATTAAGCAATTTGGAAATAATTTCTGAGCTTCATTTTAAAGGAACAAAGTTGAACTTGAAGTCGCAAACCAAATGAAAGAAGGGATCATATCAAGCAAGGCTCTGAGCCCCATCCAAACTTATATGCTCCATCCCCTTGTCCCTCCTAGTTCTAGGATGTTTTGCTCCCACTGGAGATACTGGATCAATACCCGGGAACCTTGGGGAGGACTCTCAGGGCTAGGATGAGCTAAAGGCAGGGCAGTAGTAGGAGGGCAATAAAAGACAAAATTAATTCTGCTCCCTTCTCTCCTACAGGATGTCAAAAGCACACTGGAAAAGTAAGTGACAACTCCTTGGACCAGCTGCCTGGGGGGGGAGGGTGGATCAAGGTCAGACAGGGCCTTAGTGTGGGAGAGAAAGGTCCCTAGCACCAAGAGGCACGAGGTCACTGGGACGGCCTTGACAGCACCCTCTTCTCCCAATGTATTGCTTATATTTCCCTAAACACTGAGCAATGACAGAATTCAATCCTGTCTCAGTCTGCCAGTTGGAATGGGACCTAGAGGAGATGGAATGAAGGGGTACCAAGAGACCAATAGAGAGCTCTGGAAGGAGAGGTTATTTGGGGACCCTATGTTGCCCCTCCCACCTTCCCCCACTTAGCAGATTGGATTAAGGGAGAGAATCATACAGGAGAGGAATTCTTGGCTACAGTTTAGGGAGCAAGAAATGGGAAGAACTGGAGATCACAGCTTCTCTTTGAAGATTTGGATAGCTGTGGCCCAGTTGCTTAGGGCATTTCCTTGATCTGGCCCCTTATCCCCACTCCCACCCCACCCCCTCCCAGATGTGAGAAGGTGAAGACCATGGAGGTGACCTCGGTCTCCATTGAGCTGGAAAAGAACTTCAGCAGCTTTCCCCGACAGTACTTTGCCCTAAGGAAGATCCTTAAACAGCTGATGGGTGAGTTGGGCCAAAAAGAGAACTAGCTGCAAGAATATGTAGGGAGGAGAGGTTCCTTAGGTCTTTCCCCTCTGCCTCCTCAACCCTTCCTCACCCACCCACCTCCCTTGACTGGCCTCCAGTCACCCTTTATTCTCTCTTTCTCATACCCTCAGCCTTGTCCTCTCTTCTTCCCAGCTCACTGTTTCCCTCTTTCTGGCCCTCAGTCCCTTCCCCCTGTCAACACATTGGGGCAGATTTTAGTGAACCAAAAGAATGGAGAAGGCCAAAACCTGAATTAATTACCCCCTACCAATTAGCTTTTGGACAGTTAAGAGTTTGTTGTAAGTGAACACATTGGGATTAGGATGAAAATAGTATTCTCCCTCCATCATGGAACATGAAGAACTAAAAGTCAACCAAATATAATGATTGGGGGATCTTAGAGAAGATAGGCCTTACAAAGTTAGGTCCATTGCATCCTTCCCACCTTCTGCCTTACTCTGGCCTCTTCCTGCAGCGGATGTGATCCTGGACCCAGAGACAGCTCACCCTAACCTAGTCCTATCAGAGGACCGAAAAAGTGTCAAGTTTGTGGAAACTCGGCTTCGGGACTTGCCTGATACACCTCGGCGCTTTACCTTTTACCCCTGTGTCCTGGCCACAGAGGGCTTCACCTCAGGTCGTCACTACTGGGAGGTGGAGGTGGGTGATAAAACCCACTGGGCAGTAGGTGTGTGCCAGGACTCTGTGAGCAGAAAAGGCGAGCTAACTCCACTGCCTGAGACAGGATACTGGAGGGTGCGATTGTGGAATGGGGACAAATATGCAGCCACGACCTCACCTTTCACCCCTCTCTGCATAAAAGTGAAACCCAAGCGGGTGGGTGTATTCCTGGACTATGAGGCTGGCACACTGTCTTTCTACAATGTCACTGACCGCTCCCACATCTATACTTTTACTGATACCTTCACTGAAAAACTCTGGCCACTCTTCTACCCAGGTATCCGAGCAGGGCGAAAGAATGCTGCACCTCTTACCATCCGGCCTCCTACAGATTGGGAATGATGATGGGAAGGAACAGGGTGGGATGTTAAAGTAATGATGGTGACAGGGGAGACAGGTATTTGGAACTGTGTCTCTTAATTTCCTGTGTCCTGCTGCTAGAGGTTTCCTTGCCATCGGGCTCATGTCCTGTATTCTCCTGGAGAAGGTGAGGTAGTGGGAGGGAAGGTTATCCTAGGAAAGAGACTGGGCCTGGAAGAGAGAGTCTCAGAGATCACACACCTGGAGACTGGTCCTTTCCCATTATGTGAAGAGGAATGGGGAGAGGTTTACTGAAGGTGAGGCTGTCTTGGTTGCCTGCACTGTGCTCCACCAGTTTCCTCATTGCAAGAGGACTTTTAGGGGTCCCCCTTCCCTCCAAAACAGAAGTAGGTGCGGAGAACCCTGAAGCCTCTGTTCACCCATTTCGGGTGAGCCCCAGGACAGTTTTGTTCCTTTGAGGGAAGGAGGATAATCTCTGTATCCCTAGAATGAAATAAAGGTGAATTGTCAGTCACGTGGGAAGAAGAGTGTTAAAGTTGGTCTGGGGCAGTCTAAAAGAAAATGGGGAAAGAAAAGGGTTTGGAGAGGAGCCAGAGGTTCCAGCCACAGGGAAGAATAGAATCTAAGTCTCCTCTTGTTGCCACTTTATCCTAGCCAGGTGCAGTAGAGAGGAAGAAAAAGCTATACCTCCTCCAGTTTTCATGGAGTTGTCCTATCTCAGGCACTGCACCGTTGAGGGGTAGAGGCAGAGAAATGTTTGGAGCCCAGAAATGGCAAACATTACTCTAGATGACTCAGGAATTATAGATGGAGAAAGAATTATTTCTGCTTGTCCTGGCCTTGAAGAGGGTTTGAATAGCTGGGACTAGAGTGCAAAGGTAGTGTGATTGAGGTGGGGGGAAGCACTAGATTTGGGCTCAGGAGACAGCTTCACATCCTGGGTCTGTTATTTAGTGGCTCTATGATCTTTGGCCAACTGATCAGTTACCCTGTCTGTCAAACGATGTGGTTGAACTAGGTAATCTCTGAGGTCCCCTCCATCTCAATGCTGACTGTGCCATTAATGGAACCAGAAACATTTATTTCTCTTCCTCACCCATTCATTCTATGTTTGGGGCTGACAGGATGGGTGGGGTCCAGCTGCAATGATCAGGTCATAAACTGGGGTTTCCTACAAGCTGTCTCTAAATCCTGAACCCAAGCTTCTGCCTAAACCTATTCACCACCATCATACCTGCTTACCACTATGTTCAAACTAAGGCTGGCCAAAGTAGAACAAAGGCAAATATATTGCCAAAGCGTTACACAGTCCAAAACCAAATTGTCTTTGACCGTTGGTAACTGACTTCATATACAGACAGGCATCACTGTCACAAGCTTATTAAGTAAATCAGATTTGTCCTGGCTCCCTGTACCCCCAACCCCCCAAAAAAGGTTTTTACCATAGTATCCCAGCCCCCTTGAATTCTTTATGTTGGTTATTACTGGGCTAGTAAAGTTATTAAAATTAACCCTTAAATATGTTAATATCGAGCTAGTGAAAAGCTAATAGAATCTTTTTTGTGGGGAATGAAGCAGAGTAAGGTTAAATATCTAAGTTCAGTTAAGTTATTAACATGTATGATCACAGAATTAAAGCTGAGAGGAACCATCTTAGGGGCCATCTAGTGCAATCCTGTCTCTGTCACTTTACAGATGAGGAAACAGGTTCGTGAAGGTTTAGAGATATGCTCCAGGTCACAGTGACCAGTAGCATGGGAATTCAGGCCTGCTTCCAAAGCTACGCCAGTTCCCCTATTGGCCAGACCTGTGATTTTGCTAATTCATTGTTAGGCCACGAAGTTTTACGGTTTCCTAGGGCATCCACTTTAAGTGATATTAATGTCACAGCCAGTACATGTGTCCTACATTAGATTGAGTGTGGTGAGCCTTCGGGTTCTAGAAGGTATCTCAAAGAGTGATGAGAAAAAGTCTGGAATGTTTTGTTTTTATAATCCCTAGCACTACTACTTGCTTCCTTGTGAGGGCATCTTGGGATATGAATTTCCCCCAGGTCTATGCAACCCTTTTTGTCTGTGGTCCCTCCACTCTTAAGTCAAATGGAAAGCCTATTTTCATAATTAATAGATAGCACTTAAGACTTGAAAGACGTGAAATACTTCTGCCCTGTAACCTTGAAGAAACAGAAACCACCCCAGGAGGCAGCCGCTGTAGCGAAAAGCGCAGCACCTGGAGTCTAAGGAACGGAGTTTGCGATCTGGCCCTGTTAGCTGTGATTTTAGGCAACTCGTTTTGGCCCTTAGTTTCTTTAGCTGTAAAATGGTTGGGTTGTGATCTCGAAGTTCTGAATGTTACCTTTCCAACACTAGTTGGAAAGGTAACATTTCAGTATATCGATATTTGACAGGAGTTGGGTGGAGTTAGTCCCATGAAGAAAGCAAAAGGGGTCCCTTAACACCCGAATGCTTAATCACCATAGAAATGGGATATGGGGTAGGATAAATGAAAAAACGAGGGCGAAGAGGATTTAAACAAGTAGCCCGAGATGGCGCAATAAGCGACATGATAAAGCAAGGCAAGCCCTTGGGAGGCTGGGACTGGGTGGGAATATGCCCTAGGAAGGCGGAATTTCTGGGGGAAGGAAAAGGGAGGGTCCTTTTTGAAAGCGCAAGCATGTTGAAGTGACGGCCGGGTAGACTACAACTCCCAGCAGGCGCCGCGCGCGCAGTACTTCCGCGAAGGGGCGGAGCGGCGTGGTGTGGTGTGGTGTGGTGTTGTGTTCCTGGAGGCCGGGGTGCGAGAGCTGCAGAGGTGATGGCGGGGCAGGTGAAAGACAAGGAGGCTTTTCAGAGACTCAGCTTCCTATACCAGGTGAGGGTGCGACGGAGGGGAGGGGGAAGCGGGGCGGGGAGGTTGGCGCGGGCCCGAGGAACGACCGGCGCCGCTTCCTCCTTCGCTAGGCGGCTCACTGCGTCTTAGCCCAGAACCCTGAGAACCAGGCGCTGGCGAGGTTTTACTGCTACACAGAAAGAAGCATCGGGAAGCGGCTCGTCCTGCGACAGTGAGGCTGCGCGGGGCGGGGGGGCGCGGGGGGGACTGGAGGAGGCCTGAGGGTGACGTCGCTGTCGGTCCTCGCCCCCTAAGGGACCCCTCGGTGAAGAGGACCCTCTGCCGCAGCTGCTCCTCCCTGCTCATCCCCGGGCTGACCTGCACCCAGCGGCAGCGGCGTGAGTGTTCCCTCCTCCCTCCCTCGCCCCCCCCCCCCGGTGGTGGTGATGGGCAGGACCGCTTTCTGTCCCTTGTCTTTTATCTCAAGCCTTTCTCATCTTTACTAGTATAGCTTCACCTGGGAAAACTGGGCTGGGGTCCGCGTCTGTAACTAGACTTACTGGAAACTTCAGAGCTGGGGACCAGTGGGAGGAGGGGAGGGCAGACAGTCCTCTACACACCCTGGCCCTCCCTCCTCCCCGACCCCTCCAAGGTCGCCTAGGCCAGCGCTGGACGGTACAGACTTGTCTGACCTGCCATCGAAGCCGCAGATTTCTCAATGACCCCAGGCACCGGCTCTGGGGGGACCGGCCTGAGGCCCAGCTGGAGAACCAGGCAGGTAAGGAAAAGAAAAAATTTCTAATTGCAAGGTAGAATAAATAATGGGGTGAATTCATCAGGGGGAGATATCAAATGGGGTTGGAGGATGGAGGTAGAGTCCAGGTGGATGGGAAGGGACACTGTTGTGGATCAATCTTTTTCTGCTTCCGTCTCCAGATCCCAAATTGACTAGGTCTGTAGCACACACAAGCCATCCAGTCTCAGCCCAGCCATCTGGGGAAAAATTGCACCATCGGGACCTCAAAATACAATGACTGGGGAGGTTATCTTCTGCAAAGGCCTAGGAAATACCGGCTGTCATTCAGATTAAGTATTCAGTAAAGTATTCAAATAAAGTTTTGTCCTGCCTCGTTTTACTTGTATCTCTAGTGTGTAGACGATCTCTTTTCTTTGACACAACCTGTAACGTAGTGGAAAGAATACTGGAACTGAAATACTGGAGTCAGAGAAACCAGTTTTAAATACTGTCTACAAGCTGTGGGGTACAGACAAATGAAATAAGGGTGGCTGTAAAGCATATCTACAAATGAAAAACCATATTCCACAAACCAACTCTGAAAGTTTTGGGAGGTAGAAACCAGGACATGAGTTAAGGTGCCATTAAGTAGGGGATACATCGTGAAGGTCAGCTGGGTAAAGGCTAATTTGAGCGACGTTGGAATGGAGGGAAGAAACTTGAATGGTTGGAAAGACATTCTGCCAAGGAAATAACCTGGATAAAGACTGCAATGTGTTAAACCTAGTAATGAGAGGTAAATTCACAGTTCCTGCTACAATAGAGGTTTTTTCATAAAAGCTAATAGAAATTGAATGTAGGATGTAGAGATCTTGGAAATCCTTTCATCCAAACCCTGCATTTTACAGAGATGAAGTTGATGAGGTTCAGTGGTACATCACAATATTGGGGTGCAAGGTTGTCTGGAAAGAATTCACTCAGGCTGTCTCCAAATCAGGTAAATGCATTTATTGTGCTTAATAATACACCAAGTGATGAGGTCAGGGGTTTAGGGGACTCTAACATATCAACGTGTGCCAGCAGTGGCATGAATATATAATGAAGTAATTGACACAAAAAGACAAAGACATGGGGCTAAGCAAGTTATGTAGTCAGGTTTGGGCAGAGTGTATTTCATTGACCAGCCTGGGGCTTTACACTTAGTTAGCAAAAGGGTGTGGGCCTGGGGCTTTGCACCTAATAAGACTTAATCAAAGACACTTGATTTCTTTAGCATTCTAAAAGAGAAAACAGTAAAAAGTCCTACCCTGATTATTGATACATTGTTTTAAGGGTTTGTTTGTGGGTGTTGGAAGGAAGAAAAAATAGGCATGCTAATTGAAAAAATAAAGTTTAATGTAAAAAAGAATGAAGTCTTAGAAAACCCTAGAGAGTCAACTGAAAACTAAGCGAAATAAAGAACAACTTTAGCAAAGTTGCAGGATATAAGATAAACCCACAAAAATAATTGACATTTCTTTTTAGCACCAAAAAATCACAAGAAAAGATAAGAGAAATTTCAATTAAAATAACTACAGAAATCATGAAATCTTGGGAGTCTATCTGCCAGAACATCCACAGAAATTATATGAACATGATTACAAAACACTTGACACAAAATAAAGACAGATCTAAATATGCTGCCAGCAGGCCGTGGGGCCAGGCCACCAGAGAGTGAAAAGACTACGCGAGCCAGGTGGGAGAGTATAGGACAGCTCAGTTTATTAAGCTGAAGAAAAAGGCCTTATATACCTTTTCAGGCAAGCAGATCAACAAATTCATGTGTGAGACATTTGTTATATAGCATGACTTCCTCGTGCTTTGTTCCCCTTTTGCTGTAAACAATATCCTGTTAATAGCCCACAGGTGGTATTTAGCATATGTGTGCCATGGAAGTTTTGGAGAGAGCACATGTGTGCCTAGAGGGGGTTTGGAGAGCTTAAGGGCTGAGTTATCAGCCCAAGGGCAAGAATAGGCTTCAGGGAAAACCTGGCCTGTATCCTATCCCAAAATGGACTTTCTCAGAGCTGGCCCTCTACAGAAATAATCAGACATTAATTGTTCATGGGTAGATGAAGTAATATAATACAATATTACCTAAATATAACAAATTACCTAAATATAATATGTTATATAATATTAATATATTATTATAATATAATAATAAATATAAATATAAAAATTACCTAAATATAAATATAATACAATATTACCTAAATTTATTCAGTTCTATACCAATCAAATTCAAAGGATTACTTTATAGAGATAGAAAAAAACTAACAAAATTCATCTGAGGAAAGAACAAAAGGTTGAGAATCTCAAGGGTGTTAATGGGAAAAGAAAAAAAAAAGGTCTAGCAAAACCAGATCTCAAAATAGTAGTCATCTAAAGAATTTGGTACCAATTAAGAAACAGGAAAATTGATCAGTAGCCTAGCGTTTGGTAGACCTAAATGATGGGGTTTAGACTGTGGGAACCCTCTTGGACCCCAAAAGAATTTGGGTCCCATTTGTTTGAGGGGGGAATAATGAGGGTACAGTCTCTAGGAACCCCCTTGAACTCTCCTTGAATCTTCTCCCTAGATATGGCTTCCACAGAGGCCAAAAGCCTTTCCTTATCATTAGGCCCAAATCTCTACCTGGCCTAGCCCAGCTGCATCCCACCCTTAATCCTATGAAAATTCCATTCTCTTGTTTCCTGGAGACCTCTAGTCACCCCAGTCCCATCAAGATCCTCCTTAGACTCCTCCTCAAGACCCTCCCTAAACCCCTCTTCTAGTCGCCCCAGACTACGTGACCACCCCTCAATTCTTCCCACAATCTTTCAGTATATAAGTTTCATTTTGCCTCCATGAAGGTGCTCAGATTCAATCTAGCTCAGATTGAATCTGGCCCACTTGTGAAAACAAGCGTCAACAAATGGTAAGATTTCTTAAGACAACCCATTATGGCGAAACTTTGTCATTTTCCTTGGCTGAGAAGGGTTGAGGCGAATTCTTTTGCAGGACTCGGTATGTCGGTGTTTGGGGTCTCAAGCACCCCTAAAAACATATGGTTCCCTACCATCATCATTTTTCTTTAACCTCATCATAAAGATCCCAGCTATTACAACGAGAATTCACTACTTGACAAAAACTGTAGGGAAAACCGGAAAGTATTTCAATAGAAAATAAGTACAGACCAACACCTTGCACCATATACCAAGAGAATCTTCAAATGGATATGTTAAGGTCTAGGGGTGTTAGGGACCCCGAAATTCAAGAGCATCGATCACTATTCAGGTCCTGCCTCGAATAAATCTGACCCAAACCTTCTTTCAGCCAAAGATTAGATTTATTAGAACACCAGTTGGGGTGGGCGAGATTTTAAGAATCTGGGCTATTGGTCAGACTCTTAAGGAGTCTGAACACTTTAATGAAAGCAAGATGGACCTCATATACAGTGATCAAGGAGTGGGAAGATCTGGATGGAAGAGTCTGGGGTGACCGTGAGAAGGGGTCTAGAAGGAATTAAGGGTGGGAAGTGGCTGGGGGTGATCAAAAGGTAACAGACAATGAAGGGCTGGCCTAGGTTAGAGGTAACAGAATTGGATGTTTGGACTTGGGGCCACAGTGAAAGGCCAATTGACTGGGATGGGTCCATGCCTCAGGCAAAGGCCACTGACTTGGCCATGTGAGAAAGTTCAGGGAAAGGGGGGGTGCGGTTCCCACGACCTGTACCCTGTCAAATACATGAACTAAACATAAACATGTCATAAACAGAGGATCAAGGAAGAAATTACCTGTCAGATCTGTGGATAGGTCTCATGACTAAATGAGATAAAAAGAAGGCAAAATGAATAATTTGGATTCCATTAAATTAAAAAAAAAAGTTTTGCACAAATAAAACCTATATTGGTTTTGGACCTCCATAGGTCACACATGAATCATTATGTAAAACCCTTCCACAATACTCATGTATTTTGTGTTATCCTGATTGTGTTTCCACAATACCCAAACGGTTTCTTTCTGGCTGCTTGCAGTATATTCTCCTTGATCTGGGAGCTCTGGAATTTGGCGACAATATTCCTAGGAGTTTTTGGGGGGGGGATCTTTTTCAGGAGGCAATCGGTGAATTAAATTAGAAGAGAAGCAGGCAAAAGGAAAAAAAAAACTTTGCAGCACGTTTCTCTGATAAAAATCACCTATTCTAAGATATATAAGGAATTGCTTGAAATTTATAAAAATAAGAGAGTCTTCCCCAATTCATAAGTGAACAAAGGATATAATCAAGTAGTTTTCAGATAAAGAAGTCCAAGCTACCAATAGCTATGTGAAAAAAATTGTCTAAATCACTAATAATTAGGAAAAATGCGCATTAAAACAACTTGTGCCCATCAGATTGGCAAAGGTGACAAAAAAGGAAAATGAGAAATGTTGGAGTGGCTATGGAAAAAAAGTATATTAATGAACTGTTAGTAGGACTGTGAAATGGTCTAGCTGTTCTAGAAAACAATTCAGAACCATAGGCATACCTTGGCAATGTGGATTTGGTTCCAGACCACCACAATAAAGTGAATATTGCAATAAAGTGAGTCACACAAATATTTTGGTTTCCCAGTGCATATAAAAGTTATATTTACACTATACTGTAGTCTGTTAAGTATGCAGTAGTGTAATAAAAATAAAACACCCCTGTACATACCTTAATTTAAAAATAATTGATTGCTAAAAAATGCTAACCATTATCTGAGCCTTCAACATTCATAATCTTTTTGCTGAC
>CM053627.1:208042497-208071891 GCA_028646595.1 Phalanger gymnotis
GAGGGAGAGAGACGGGGGAACAGTCAGTGGGGCAGCCAGAACACATGCATCATTTATTGACTAAGTTCACCTTCTTATGTGGGTAAGGTTTGTAGTATCCCAAAACAATTATAATAATCACATCAAAGATCACGGATCAGAGATCACCATAATAGATATAATAACAATGGAAAAGTTTAAATATTACAAGGATTACCAAGATATGGCACAGAGACAAGATATGAGCACATGCTGTTGGGAAGATGGTGCCAATAGACTTGCTCAAGACACGGATGCCACAAATCTTCGATTTATAAAACAAACGAAAAAATCTGCAAAGCTGAATAAAACAAGTCTTTCCTGATTCCAATTTATTTTTTAAAAATAGATCATATTTTTAACATGATCGTACATGCATAACCTATATCAGATTGCTTGCTGTTTTGGCGAGGGAAAAGGCAGGGGAGAAAAGAAGAAAAATTTGGAACTCAAAATTTTACAAAAATGAATGTTGAAAACTATCTTTACATGTAATTGGAAAAAAAATAAAATAGTATTAATTGTAAAAAAGCAAAAGAATCTCACATTCTAATGGGAGATACAGCATATATAGGAGGCTTCAGTTGCCAGTCAGATGGAAAGGCCCAGTACTCTTTAGGATGCATTTTATTTAATGTCCTTTCCATTGATAAAATTGTAACCATTTGCAACATTGAACCATTTTACAGTAGCAAAAACTTTCTTAACAGGATCTTCAGTAGCTGTGAATTGCATAAGAAAGCACAAATCTCCCCTCCATCATTTGTGTCCTTTTAAAAAATATATATTAATTGAACAAGTTAATTTCCAAGTTGACCTGCTTGGCTGTGTCTCCCTTTGAACCTCCTTTTGTTTACTTCTGTGCCTTCTTTTAAATGTTTTATTGATGTTCACCTCTTTCTTTTTCTCCTTTTTTTGGTGGGGAGGAGGTATCACTATGAGCAGCTCTCCTCTTCTAATTCACACACACACACACACACACACACACACACACACACACCAAAACAATTACAAATAAATAAATGGACTCTTACAACAAATAAGCATCACCAAGCAAAAGAAATCCACACATTGACCAGGTTCCAAATTTTGCACCTCTGGCCATCGCCCCTCCCTCAGGTGACGAGTAACAGGCTTCATCGTCAACCCTCTGGAGTTCCGTTTGAACACTGCTTTGGTCAGAGTTCTCTTTTTAAAAGTTCTTTTCTTTATAGTGTTGTAGTCATCGTATAAATTGTTCTACTAGCTCAACTTACTTCACTTTGCAACAGGTCCTATGAGTCCTACCGAGTTTCTCTGAATCCATACCTTTTCTTCATTTCTTACAGCCAATTAGCACTCTACTATATTCATCAATTGATGCGTCATTCCCCAATTGATAGTTACCCTCTTAGGTTAGCCCTGGCATTCTTTCTGGCTTTATGATGTCTGCCTTTAGCTAGGAATGGTAATGCAAAGCCAAAGAACTGTTAGACAATGCTCGCTCTTCCTGGCCATTGTACTTCAGCATATGGGAACCAACCCCCTAACAAAAGGCCTTGATGATCTGAAGCCTAGAAGACGATGGTTAGGGTTAGGGTTAGAGTCGGGAGTCGGGGAGGTGGGAGGCATTTCGGGTTCAGGGCTAGGGTTAGAGTCGGGATCCAGGAGCCTTAGTGTTTGTTGACAGAAGAATCTCTACAATCATGGGAATATTGGACACTTTTCCAATAGTCCTACTAGTTAAGTCTCCTTGCTTCCAGTCTCTCCTGATTCCAATCCACTTTCCACTCAGCGGTCTTACTGATTTTCTGAAAATGTACTTGTGGCCATATCCTTCCCCCTTATTTAAGAAACTCCAGTTGCTCCCTATTTTTTTCAACACCAAATACAAAATTATCTGACTTTTGAAATCCTTCATAAGGTGGCCCCTCCCTACATTTCCAGCCTTACAGGTAAGTCCATGCCCCAGATGAGTGGTATGAGGTTATTGCTTTTGCCAGTGATTTTCCCCTATTCCCCTGGCAGAGACTTGTCAGAAACAGTGAATTTTCACCTGGAAGGAGTCCAGCATCCCTTCACTGTCCTTTGTCAAAGACATCAACAGAAGAATTGAGCATATCTGGCCCCTTCCTCCTTTTCCAGGATTGCTTGTCCCTAGTGCCTTAAACTATCTCCTTCCTTATCTCTTCTTCCACCAATTCCATCAAGTCTCAGATAAAGTCTCTCCTGCAACAAGTCATCCTCAGCCTCTTCTTAACTTCAGTATCCTTCCTCTACTTCTGCCTCCAATTTATACTGTATATATCTTGTCTGTGCAAAGGTGTTTGTATGTTTTCTCACTCATCATATCATAAGCTCCTTGAGAGCCAGTAATGATTTTTGTCTCTATATTCCCAACACTTAGCACAATTCTTGGCACATAGTAGATCCTAATAAATACAAATTGCCTACATGACTGGATGATAACCTGTGGGGAAAATTACCCCGTACGCTCATGGGAGGAATCTTTCCTTGTGTAACTATGATGTCTAAGTAATTGTATTTTGCTTTGAGCAAATATATCTTCTGCCTGACTGGTAACAACCACATTAGCAGGAGCTTAGAAGCAATAATTTTGAGTGAATGTTGAGCCATGGAATGCCTCAAAACTGGCTTAGTTTTTTTTTTTCCCTGAGGGCCCACATGTGAGAGGTGATACCTCCAGTTCTGCATACAGAGGAGGACACTGAGGCAGAGGGAGGTAAAATAGCTACAAAGATAATATGACACATAGGGGACATGTGAGTGTTTTGCTCATGTAGAGTATGTATGTCTGGACATAATTCACTGGGAGGCAAGAACATACATCCCCAGCATCTCCTTCTCCAACTCTTCTCCAAGGGGGACTTTAACTCTTGCCAGGAGGGGAGGCAGGAGGATAGACAACTCTTCTCTTCAAAGAGAGGGGTACTGAGCTAGAATTATTTCCATCTGCTCCCTTAAATATTATTACTATAGGGGATGTAATTTTTAGATTCAAGCTGCAGCTTGAAAGCTGGTTTTTAAGGGGGAAGCCGTACCCTGAGCCCAGTATCCAAGGCTTGATCTCCTTTCCCACCACATGCCAGTTCCACGATAAACATACATAGCAGCAAATAACAAATAAACCCATTTATCCAAGTTGATAGTATAATAAAAGTCAGAGAAAGCATACATAACAGTAAATACAGAATGAAGGAGCTCGCTCATTGGGAATGAGGTAACACAACTCAACCAAGAGAGAGAGTCCCAGATCTCATCCCTGGTGTAGTTTTAAAAAAAAAAGTCTCCATATTAAGTTGGAAATGGGAATATAATCGAAGTTCTACATGTTGGTTTCTTCCCAAAGTCTTTCTCTCCCTTCAGTCAACAGAAAAGACGTTAAAATTGTATATCTTTTATCTCAAAATTAAAAGTCAGAAGAACCCAGATCTTTTTTCTCTCCTGCTCTCACCAACTATGCAAATTGGTCTCTCTCTTTGAAGAAGCGAAAGGGATAAAGTAACATATTCCTCAAGTTCTATTCCTCAGGTTATCAAGAGCAATGAAGTATTTCTTAAAAGACTGAAATACGTGTGGAACAAACAAGGAAACACATAAGAAAAAGGCATAGGGAAACTCCAACCTCCATCAGATTCCTGGGAGGAGGAAGAGAAGATTGATTGCCTGTAGATTGGCAAGCCGGATTCTCTGAAGGAAGCAGCTTCCTGTGCTTCAAGAAAGAATAGTGTGGATCCCCAGATCTCATCAGATGAGAATTCATCCGGTTAGACAAAGAAGGGATAAATATTGGTGACTGTGACTTCTTGCTGAGATGTTCAGAAGTTAATAAGACCAAAAAGTAAAGTGGTCAGCTTTCCTTCGGAGATATGTATCTGAGACATGATGGAGATCTTTGCGAGACTTTCTAAGTCTGGTACCCATTATTGACTTCTGATACTTCATGTAAGATAAAAGATATCACCATAAAGAACCTAAAGATGAGAGGGAGTCTTCTAATAGTATGTAGATTCATTTTACAAATCATGTAAGATTAACACAGACAAAGAAATTTAAAAACCCTCTGGCTTTATAGTTCAATGTTAAGTATGTATGTCTACTGTTAAATATGAATGTACTACAAGTATCTGGGTTTATTTAATTTGGGGAAAGTATCATGTTTTAATGGCTGGATTGATAAAGGTGGGGAAAATGTGCATGAGAATTTGAATTAGAAATTTGTTCCTTCTTCTGAATTTGATGATTAAGGGATTTTTTTTTTAATTAAAAGGTTTTAACTGACTTATCTTTTTACTCTTGGCCAGTATAGTCTGATGATAAGTCTCAGCCAAGAATCAAAAGACAGACCTACATATATTTGGCAAATTGATATAATATTTTCTCTTTCTGCAAGAGACTAAGGGATAGCTGAACTCCTGTTTTATTTAGTACGGGCGAATGACTTGGCAGATGTCATAATAGGGCTTTATGGTGGGATTCTTCTTCTTTTTTGGTTTACTTATTCTTCCAACTTACTTCCGGACTTGAGATCTGATGTCAGAGCTAGGCTCTATGGTACTTCTGTGGCGAAGGTCTGGGCTGGTCCTGTTGCTGCTTTTTGTGGGTATTGAGTATTGTGTTATTCAGTCAATAGTCAGTAGACATTTATTAAACACCCATTATGTGCCAGGCATAAGCAATAGGGTTATACAAATGGAAAAAGAGACAGCTCCTGACTTCAGGAAGTTTACAATCTAATGTAAGAAGACAATACATAAAAGAAACTAACTAAAGACTAAGGGCAGAAGTCCCAAAACAGGGCCTCCAAGTTGGAAATGAGATGTTTTCACTGAGCCTCCTCTTTGAATGAAGGTTTTGGAATTCTTGGCTCCACCTTCCAATCTAAGGAGCAGAGGGTAGGGATTAAATTCTTTTTTTCTAATGCAAGTACTACCCCTTAGGCATAAGAATTTAGAGGTGGAGACCATGAGTGAAGAATGGGCTGAGGAACCATGAGAAAGATGGATCCTAGGTTATTTAACTTTTTATATTTCAACTTGGGTTGAGAACTTGCAGTACTTACATCCCTGCTTCCTCTTCTGTGTTTGGTGTACATGGCAGTGAGAGCAATTTGAATTGGTAAGTTTTATGTAAATGGGAGGAGGGACCATTCAAGTTCTAGTTTCTGGAGCATGCAAGGGACTCCCATGACAGGCTCCCGTGGGGCAGGCTGGCTCTGCCCATAGGTTATCTTTATCCCAGTGGGTCCATCCTGATATTAGATATAAATATGAGAGTATTACATTGACCAAGATATTAAACTAGCTAGAGAGACAGTCAGTAACGAGTAGATTTTGAAGGACATAAAACAGTGTAAAGTCAATGCTAATACTTTTTACTAGTCTTCTTTATGAAAAAACCCCAACAAATATTGATTGCGTAGTTTATATTTTACTTCACTCTGTAATTGATTCTATTCTGTAACTTTATACTGTGTTTCATAGAACAACCTAAGCCCTTTGTCTGTGAATGAAGACACACGAGAGTTAAAAAATTGTCTTCCTCTCTCAAGTTAGCTGCAAAAGTTTAGTTTTTCTATCAATCGGTTTTAGCTGCAGAAAACTCTGAGTTTAAAAAGTTCAATGTTCTCATAAAACACTAGAATTCAAAGGGAATTGTCATCTCAGCACCACCTGCAAATCACTTTATGCAAAGAAACTTGTCCCTCATAACTTCAGCCCCTGAAAAACTCTTTGACACCTCTGTGTTATCTTCGAAGGCCTACAGACTGACCCTGGTACATTTTCTCAAAATATACTGCCCAGCCTTGCCCAATTAAAAAATACTCTTATATCCTTTTAGGAGCCAGACAGTCTGCTATTTCTGATTTACTATGAATGACCTCAAGATATGGATGGGTTCCATAAATCAGTGAAGTATTTCTCTAAGACAGAGAGGGGTGGTCATTGGCCTCACATGAGTTAGCCCCCTTTCCTTAATGTAACCAATCATGTTGTTCTCACCCCCATGATGCTGCCAATCCTAAAACCAATTGTTTTATTTACTCACCTACTTTGTTCTGTTCTTTGTTCTATGCTTATGAATAGGAACTGTGTTTCCTCTTTATGGTCTTCTGGCCTAATTGAGGCAGTCTTTTGGCCCACTTTATTAACAGGTTCAAGCCCTGCGAAAAAAAACAAAACAAAACTGTTATCTTGCTTGGAGAAAAAGTGCCTCGATTTACCTTTCTTAAATTTTACTTATGACGTTTAGGAGTAGATAGGGCAGAATTTTAAGGGCTCATTACTATATTTAAGGGACAGGGTAGGGAGAGGAGAGAAAAACTGGAGAAGGGAGAAATAAAGAAGGGAAAATGATAGCAAAAAAGAATCATAGTTAATTATTGGGATTAAAGGGTTTGGGAATCCAGAGAGTGAGCAAAGACAAGGGCTTCTATAAATAAATTGTTAGAATAAAATTTGTGCAAGTTTTAGTCCTAGGAGGGAACCTCATGACACAGGGGTTTTTAGAAATAGTAACATCTCAGACCTCAGTTGGTACAGGGAACAAGAGTCAAATAATTTGAAGCTGGTCAAAGAAAGAAAATGTTGAAGCAAGTAGTATACACTGATTTTTTAAATTGCTTGAATATGGGCCAAGAGTAGGGTATCTGTGAGAGCTTAACACACTAGAAGGCACCCAGTAGTTTAAAAACCTGTTTCCTAAAATAAATCAGCTAGCAGCAGTCTGAGAGCTAATGTACATATGACTCACCACCAACATTGCTTTCATGCTAAAAACTAAAAATATTATAAAGGATCATAATTACTGGGGACTTATAAAAAAAAAAGTGTTGTCAGCATCTCAGTCTAGTTGATAGTACTGTGAGAACCTGTGGACCAATGCCCTGTTTTGTGTGTATACTATGTGACATTCGGACCTCTGCAGTTGTGGCAAGGTCCAAACTGGCTGGGGTGCTTTGTTTTCTTAAACTTACTGAAAGGTAAGGTGAAACCAATCGTCCGGCAAGGGGGTGCAAGATCTGAGTTGTCCACCAGGTGGCACTCCCCTTGAGCCAGGACCCTTCGGTTTCCTGGAGCTCACAGCAGTCTCTCTAAAGTGCTACACAGTATCCCCTTGAGGATACTTTAGGACACTGAACCAATAACCAGAGGGCGTTGAACCTATAAAATATGCTCCCTTACTGTCACGGCACTAGGTTTCTTGCGGTGGAATTCATTAGTTCAAAACCCATGCCGTGATTAAAAACGCCATGCACCTTAAGAGAGAAATGAATTCTTGATTACAGATTGAAGCATTTTGTTTTTCACCTTATTTTTCTTGTTTTTTTTTTCCCCTCAACATGCCTAATATACAAAGATATTTTGCATGACTCCACACATATAATGGGTATCATACTGTTGCCTTCTCAATGGGTGGGGGAAGGGCTGGAAGAAGAGAGAGAATTTGGAATTCAAAAAAAAAGAATGTTAAAAATTAATTAAAAACAGAACAAAAATCCATGCTGGATGGATTCAGATTTCACTAGGGGATAATACATAATATTGTATAAAATTATCAAAATGATATCTGTGATGTCTGTGGCTCTAGCACCTAAGGGTATATACCTAGCACCTAAGGTGTATATCTAGTACCACAGGTCAGGGAGCATTAACGAAGGAAAACAGGAAAAATTCTGGGAGAATGGACTCCCCCAGGATTTGTGGTAGTTGCTACTCTTAGACACTGGAGACCTCTCTTCCTCGCATTCTAGTCCCTGACTCTGCTCCAGAGTACACTTTACCTCCACAGTGCTGGAGTTCTGGCTCTTCCTCCTCCTGTGCCGAAACTACCTGCAGTCATCACCACTCAGCAATCCCCAGTCCCAGAGTCAGTTGCTGCTCACTCACAAGGTGAGTGGAAAGTCTTAGCCTGATGGCAAAGGCTTTCTGTTTCCCATTCCCGGCATGACAACCATGAATTCGCTGCTTCGAGGACCAGAAAAGGAAAAAGAGAACTCAAGACCAGTATGCCCACGCATAGGTCTCATCACTTCCCTGTCTTCTTATGTGGCTTCTGGCCTTTGGTGAACACAGGCTCTCCAAGAGTCCTGGTCAGTGGAAAGCCATCAGAAATGTTCCTCTAGCTCATCTAGCTCTAAAACATCATCATACCCCTCTCCGGGACCCCAGGGAAAGTCACAGTGATTCAGAAAGATAAAGTGGGTAGTAGGTACAGGTTACAGTATACTTGGACAGACCAGTTCTTTGAATGACCTAACCCAAAAAGTAGTAAGTATGTCAACTTGGAAGGGAGTTCTTTTATGGAGTGCCTCATAGCCTTGGCTAAGTGCTGTGAAATCTTGTTATTAATGAGTGACAAAGGCATATGTGAAAGCAGACAAAGGCCCCACCCCTCTCTGAGAAATTTTAAGAAAGCATTTGAAAAGTGACCTAGTCTGAAGCTCTTGGAATAATTCGAAAGAGAAATCCTTATCAATTTTTCTCTAGCTTAATTATAGATTTCAAAACAATGTCCTGCTTCCTTTTCTCTAGAAAAGCCCAGGAAAAACTCTTCCCTTAAATAATTAGTGCCCAGAAGGGATTTTAATAATGATTCACCTAAGAGAAAGAAGTCTCTTTGGTTACTTCAGGTCCTTTATGACTAGGTAGGAGAGAGAACCCTTAAGGCTAGATGGAGTTGTTTCGAAAAAGGATTCTCCAGATTAAGCTAACTTTGGTACTGATGAGGCAAAATGTTAATTTTGATCTTACCCAGACTCGTGTGTGAAATCTTACTTGTTCCAGTTTTCCATAAACGTTACTTCAAAAATATCTTGCGTTGGAGAGAAGTCTAAGGGTATGAAGAGACTGACAGCTTGGACGGTTCTCTCTCAAGCATAACAATACTTGGATTTAGAGTAATGATAATAAAAATTCATTTTGGTAGGCTATGCCTACAAACACACAACAATATTAATATTCTTCTTTGACGCATAGAAAGCATGCTTGTCAAATTTTCCATTATTATGAATCTAGAAGGTATATCATATGTTGAACGATAGAGACAGGACCCAAGAAGATGTCAACAGATTGAATTATGTGCTAAACATAATAAGAGGAAATCATGTAGAGATCAACATAAAGTTCTATTTGGGTTTTAAAATTGTCCTAGAGAACAAACCCCAAAATCTGAAATAGAATGAAAATTTATTAGGTCATCTGGTAAAGAGAGAGATCTGGAAAGGGGTGGGTCTCTCATGTGCTCATGAGGTTACATTATATAGAGTTCGGTCAAAGGCAATAGGACATTCGCCTGATTAGCCTCACATAGGCATGAGACAGTCCCCAAGAAAAGGATAGCTTGAGATGTATATCTTGAGGGACCCAAAACAAGACAACACTGGGTAGGATCTAAGCATTCCTTATGTCCATTTGGCTTTTCCCTACAGCATTTCTGAGGTCATCCTGACCTCTACAATAAGTTTTTCAAATGAGACAATTTTCTAGCCATATAAAGCTAGGCTCAAACAATATTAATAAATGATAGATAATAATCTACAAAATCAACCTTACAAATAAAAGATGAAGAAGCATGGCTAGACAACAGTTACTGTGAAGAAGATTTGGGTACTACAATGGACCACAAGATCAGTAAGAATACAGTCTATTAATAGGTGTACACAAAGCCCCTGCAGCTTAGTAGACTCTGTCAGAGAATGCCACAGAGAGAGAAATCCAGAGACATCATCTTCAGGTAATGAGAATGAACAGGCAGCATGAAAAAGAATGAGGAGGGATAGAGAGCAGAGTAAAATACGGAATTCATCAGGAATGAAGTAAGGGAGTACTATGCAGTAGGAGGGACCAATTAAACCCAAATAACATGAAATAACACTTGCCATTCAATTTAACAAAGATTTGTTTGGTGCCTAATGTGAGCGATGTAATTTGTCAGGTCCTGGGGGGAGGAGGGAGAGGAGAAGAGAGAGAAAGAGAAAGAGAGAAAGAGAGAGAGAGAGAGAGAGAGCACATCTTAGCTTGATTCTCTTACTCTGCCGCTGCTAAGAAGAAAGGGAAGAAGGGAAGGGAATAAGCATTTATTAAGTGCCTACTATATGCCAGGCTATGCTAAGTGCTTTATAAATATCTCATCTGATTCTCACAACAATTCACAATAAAAGTATGACTGTAGGCAAGACAATTTTCCCTCTCTAAGTTTCAGTTTCCTTATTGGTGAAACTAAGACACACTGCCTCTAGTGCTGTCCTAGAGGGGTTGTCGTTAGATTAATGTTAAAGGTTATTAGCCAGAGTTAAAGGTTGTGAGGTTAGGGTGATGTCTATTGAGCCTTTTGTACAGTTTGCAGTGCTATTTTAATGTTACTCATCGTGACTTTTATGTTTTGTTTTGTTGTTCCTTTTCTCTCCTTCCTCCTGGAAGAACAAAATCTGTAATTGTTATTGGCTTGCAAGCCGGAGTTAGGAAAACTTCTGGTTATTTGATTTAAGGAGTCCTAAGGGGTCCAATAGGAAGGGACGCCGCCCCACCGAGCATAAGATTCCAGGATGCCAGAAATGGCAGCTTCCATTCACATTTCAGTAGAGTTCTTCTCATAGGGGCCATTCCTGCCACTTCATGGCAGACTGACTTCAGTAGCCACTTATTGTCCTTTTAATGCTGGAAACATCTTTACATAATTAATATTAATTCTAGATATGGTATTGCCTTGTTTAGCTTCCACCACTGAGGGCTTTAGACAGAAATTTATTTTTTCCTGTGAGGCAACAAAGAAGATTGCTTTTGCTCAACTTATCCCCTCCCCTGGTCAGCCACTGTAAAATTGAGACAATAACCTGAGGATTACTTGACTATTAAATTTCATTGAAGGATATAATGGGCAGTTCAAAGAGAATTTAACTGCCTATGGCCTCTTCCTCTCTGAAAGGATAAAGCTTTTGCCCTACTAAAGCAGTCTCTCACCTGAACACTAGATTTCTCCTGACTTCGGATGATCAGATGAACATATCCAGGGGTGGGGAACCTTCAGCCTTGAGGCCACATGTGGCCTCCCATGTCCTTGGGTTTGGCATTTTGACCAAGTCCAAGTTTTATAGAACAAATCCTTTTATTAAGGGGATTTGTTCTGTGAAGTTTGGATTCAGCCAAAGGGCTGCACTTGAGGACCTAGAGGGCCACATGTGGCCTCGAGGCCACAGATTCCCCATCCAAGGAGCCATATATCCTTATCATCTCTTTTCTAACCTCCCATGATTCCCCCTCTTCCCTTCCCTCTGAGTTGAGAACTTTGTTCCATATTTTATAGAAAAAAATTTAGGCCATGTGCCAGAAACGCCCTCTTCTCTCCTCTCTCTCATCTCCTATCACTCATATCCCTTCTACCACTATCACTTCCTTTACTCCTGTTTCACAAGATGAATTGGCCTTATTCCTTACCAAGGCTAATCCTTCTGCCTGCTCACATGATCCTATTCTATTCCTTCTCCTCCAACAGATTACCTCTCTCTGCCACCCTAACTCTATCACTTATTTTCATTGATTCATTGATTCATTCCCTACTGCCTTCAAACATGCCCGAGTTTCCCCCATCCTGAAAAAACCTTCACTTGATCCTTCCATTCCTGCTAAGTATGGTCCTATCAGTCCTTTGTGGCTAAACTCCCTGAAAAGGCTATCTACAAAAGATGCCCCTACTTTCTCTCCTCTCGCACTCTCCTTGCCCTTTACAATCTGGCTTCTGACCTTATTCCACTGAAATTGCTCTCTCCGAAGTTACCAATGATCTCTTAGTTGCCAATCCAATGGCCTTTTTTCAAATCTTCATTTTCTTCAATCTCTCTGCAGCTTTTGGCACTTGATCACCCTCTTCTCCTTAATATTCTCTCCTCTCTAGGTTTTTGGGGTGCCACTCTCTTTTGGTTCTCCTCCTACCAATCTGAGCTCTCTTCAGTCTCCTTTGCTGAATCCAGATCACACCCTGTAGCCATAGGTGTCCCTTAGGGTTCTGATCTTGGCCCTCCTCTTCTTCCTCTGTACTGTTCCATTTGGTGATTTCACCAGCTTCTGTAGATTTGATTACCATCTCTATGCTGAGGATTCTCAAATCTACCTATACTGCCCCAAATTCTCTGCTGACCTACGATCTCGTACCTCCAAATTGCCTTTCGTGCTGCTTGAACATGGACATCCAGTAGAAATCTTAAATTCAACATGTCCAAAATGGAACTCTGTTATCTTTTCCCCTAAATCCTCCCTACTGCCTACCTTCCCTTCTAGTCCCTCAGGCTCAAAAGCTAGGAGTCATCTCTGACTCCTCACCATCTTTTACCCCTTACATCCAATCTGTTGCCAAGGCATGTTGATTTTACCTTTGCAACATCTCTTGAATATGCCCCCTCTCTCCTGACACCGCCACCACTCTTATGTAGGCTCTTAGCATCTTGCATCTGGATTACTGAAACAGCCTGCTGGCGGGTCTGCCTGCCTCAAGTCTCTCACCACTTCAGTACATTCTCCATTCAGTCACCGAAGTGACTAAAGCACAGGTCTGGCCATGTCGTCCTCTTACTCAATAAACTCAGGCGGCTCCTTACGGATTCAGGGATCAATTAAAAATCCTCCGTTGGTCCCACAAAGCTCCTGCCCTCCGGCCTTCTCACGCGACTCCACTTCCAGTTAGTGACGCTGGCTTCCTGGCTGTTTCGCCATCTCTCATGCCTGGACTGTTCTCCCTCCTCATCACCCGGTGGGTGGTTTCCTGTAAGTCCCAACTAAAGTCACCTTCTAGAGGAAGCCTTTCCCAATTCTTAATTCTAGTGCCTCCTCTCAGGTAATTATTTCCTATTTATCCTCTATATAGCTGGCTTTAAATGTATTTGTTTCCACGTTGTCTTCTCCATTAGGTCATGAACTCCTTGAAGATAGGGATGTCTTTTGCCTCTTTGCATGCTCAACACTCAGCACAGTGCCTCGAGATAAGGGGGATGGGAGAGGATTCTTGCTCGCCTCTTCAAACCAAAATGAGAATCAATATCTGTACGAACTCCTCTGAGACTTGCCTACTCTAGGAACTATAGCAGACAGAAAACTATAATTCTCCAATGGGAGACCACTAACACCGAGGGATACTGACGAATGAACAATGGAGATTCGAGGGCCCGACTAGTCATTTGATACTTACAGATGATGAGGCCTTGCCTACAAATTCTGAGGGTCACAGGCCTGGGAAAAGCGGAGGATCTAAAATGGATTGGAGTGATCAGAGGCGGCCCAGCTCAGCGGATAGAGCGCTGGGCCCTGAGTCACTTACGAGCCATGTGACCCCTGGGCAAGTCACAACCGATTTGTGTCGATTTCCTCGTCTGTAAAATGGGGCTGATAATGGCACTTTTTATCTCCCAGGGTTGTTACAGGGTTGTATCAAGTAAAACATCTGTAGAGGATGTGGCATGGTGCTCGGCACTTCGTGCTATGTAAACGCTGGCTCTTATTATAGATCTCTTTTCAGAATAGAGAAACCTGTTATCTACAGGAGCTAAGGTGCTGTAAAAACCTACTTGGTTGGAGATGAACTTCATTGTAATTTTGGAAGCAAGGAGAGGTCTTCCCAGCAATTTAGAGATTTGAGGGGAAGCAGCAACAAGAAATGAGTCGTCTACGCAAACAGGAATCCGAAGAAGCTTTTTATCCTGCATCTTCAAACTTTGCAACTCAAAATCCGAAAGAGACACACCCTTGTATTAAGAAGGACATTTCTAAGCTGAAAGGTAACCAGAATGTTATTGAAATTATGTTTGAGATCAATGACAGAAATCAGGTTGCTTAGCTTGGGGAGAGACATGATGGTTGTCTGCAGATATCTGAAAGGAAGTCATTTGGAAAAAAGGGATTCAACAGGTAAACTTGAAAAAAAGAAGGAAATTACGTTCAAATAGCTGTGGGGGAGAGAAGAGCACTCGCTGGTTCACTGTGACTGGAGCTACAAATTGGCCTAACCGTCACAGAAAACAATTGGATATTATGAGAAAATTAACTTCACGACCCTTGACCTAGCAATCTTGCTGTTGAACATATTCCCCAAAGAGGAAAAGGAAAGGCCCCATATATACCAAAATACTTATACCAGTACTTGTGGTAGTAGCAGAACACTGGAAATAAAGTGGTTGCCTATCCCCTTGGGAATGGCTGAACAAATTGTGGCATATGAATGTAATGCTACTATCTCATAAGAAATTCTGCACAAAGCAAATAAATGCAGCAAGAATAAAAAGGGAAATTGTTGACTGGGAACAAAATCTTTGCATAAAATATTTCTGACAAGGGTGTGATAAGCAAAATATGTAGGAAATTAGCACTATAAAACCAGCCATCTGTGAATTGACAGGTGATCAAAAGGATATGAACAGTTTACAAAAGAATTGCAAACTACTAACGACCATATTTTTTCCAAATTACTAATAACTGAAATGCAAATCAAAATAATAACTTGTATGTGTGTAGCTTTTTAATCATGATAAAGGCAGTTAACATTTATGTAGCACTATGTGCCAAGTATTGTGCAAAGCACTTTATGATTATTGTTTCATTGGATCCTCATAAAGCCCCTGAGAAGTGGGTGGGTGCTATTTATCTTATTTTTTTTTTTTGGAGGGGACAAGGCAGGGCACTTGGGGTTAAGTGACTTGTCCAAAGTCACACAGCTAGTGTGTCAAGTGTCTGAGGCTGGATTTGAACTCAGGTCCTCCTGACTGCAGGCCCAGGCTCTAACCACTGTGCCACCTAGATGCCTCTAGTAAAACAAATGAAGCAACCCTAGCCATGCAGAGGTTGTACAGAATCTGAGTCAGCCCCACACTCATCTGAAAACAATGGAAGGTGAGGCCGTGACTCCTCTCTCATTTCTCCCATTGCTTGCCTCTGCAGAGCCCCCTGAAAGTGCTGGAGCTGACAAGGGATGTGCTCGATAACAGGAAGAATGTTATGAGCACCTTCCATGTAGGTGCTGTGCAATCGAGAGGTCTGTGCCACTCGTGAGCCCATCATGGCATGACAGGTATCCCTAGTCTAGAATTGTCCTATATTCGCTGCACATCCTGTGGCGGTTTGATAAAAGCTGCTTTAATTGCTAAGCAGTCTGACTTCTGTTGTCTCTCTATAACCTGAAATTTCCAACAACGTAGGGAACGAGAGGCAGAATTGTCCAGACGCTCACATCTAGCTGCAGGTTAGAGTTCAGCTAGGACTGTGGGTTGGCATTAAAAGTGTGACATCTCAGTAGAGTATTTACTAAGCGTCTATTATGGGCAAGGCACTATACATTTCAAGCCCAGGAATATAATATTCTACCACATTCCTTGGATGTGTTCATTGGGCTCCCTATCCCATAGGCTGTACCTATATCACAAAGCAAACTACTTTAGTCAACAGTGCATAGATAGATTGGGCATCCCTCACTAATTCTGAGAGCGAGATGCTGGAAGGGCAGAAATCTGGCATATACTAAAATTGGGGAACTGTACAGAATCAGCCCCAGGGCTGGTATTTTTTTTTTCTTTTAAAGAAATCTGCTTATTTATTCTTTATTAGTATTGATAGTTTTTGATACCACAAATACTTGCCCCCAAACAGCTGAAGAACACCACCCCCAACACTGATTGCACAATACCACTTTATAGTGATGACTGATAGTACATGCTTTTTTCAGTTCATCCATTATTCACAGAAAAGAAGTGTGCTTTAATAGCTTTGATACCAACTTTATCCATTGTATTCGACCCGAGTTTTGTTGCCTTTTAGCGTTATCTTTATTTACATTCCAGTAACCACTGGGTATATTGTTCTTTTCTACCTGCCTTCTTTATTTTATGTCACTTACAAGTTTAGCTTCTTAGGGGACCTAGGTCGTGAATGGTGAGACCTAGGTACCTGAGTCTCTGAGTAGGAAGTGGGCATAAAGTGATGGGCTAGGCAGGTACCTGGCAGAAGGCTTAGCTGACTGAAGCAGGGTCGAGAGGATCCATTTTGGACAGCCTCTGAAGGGTTGGCAATGAGGGAAGCAAAGAACGATGACACTGGATTCTTGGTGTTCATTCTTCGGCCTTAGGTTCAGCTAGTGATGATGGGGGATGAATGGTGTCTCAGAGAAGGAAGGGAGAGGGACTATTCTTTCCTTATGTGCCCTCAACTGAGGTCCCTTCTGCTTCTTCACAATGATTTATTGCCTAGAGAAGAGTAACTGTCAGGGCCGTGATGGATTTGGCAGAAGGTTCTGCCAAGACTTAAATGAGGTCCACTCATAATTCCTGGCAAACTTCAAGAGTGTTGCCTACTAAATAAAGTTCCAACTCTCTTCCCTAGCTTTCGAGGCCCTCCACAATCCGGTGCCACCCTACCTTTGAAGCCGTATCTCATACTCCAGGATCTCTGCTTTCTTTGTCGAGCCCACCCCTTGCTCTACTTATTAAGGGTTTTCTGTTCCTGAAAGTGTCTTCTCTTCCTTTTTCCTAGCAGAATTTCAATTTATCCCTTAAAGCCAAATTTGGAAGTCACTTTCTCCAGAAAGCATCCTGTTATTTGACCTGACATGACCAAAGACTTCCAGCAGTCTATTATCTGTCTACAGAAGTGGAAAGCGGGGCATTTCCTGATAAGGAAGAGGAAGGGGACAAGTTAACTGTCAGGTGTGGCTACCTTATTCCTGTCTGAGACCAGGAGCTCCAATACAGCAGAAGCCATCTCTGATTCAACAACATCTCTCCTAGTATTTGGCACAATACTCTGCAAGTAAGAGGCACTTAATATTTGTTGAAATTAAAAAAATTACGACAACAAAAAACTCACCTGGGTTCTCCTCACCTTATAAGTTGCTTTTACTGCCTTTCTATGATGGGTCGTTTATTTCATTTTCCTGTTGCTTCCCTTTCTTCCTTAGCTTTAGAGGCCTGTGCAGCTCATGGGAAAATGCCCTTTGATGGTGAAGCAAGCCACCTACCAGGAAAGACTGAGCTAGTGAGCTGTGGCCATGGGGCAAGACGGAGGTTTTCAGATATGGCCAACGTGCTGATTTTTTTTTTTTTGCTTAACTGTATTTTGCTACGAGGGAGTGATCTGGAGTGGGGGGTGGTGGTTAGAAAGTGACAGTAATGTTAGTTTTTTTTTTTAAAATGCATTAATAAAACTTCATAATACCCTGTAGTGATACCACCCTAAAGCATTTAACTGTTTTCAGGAATGTATGAGGAAGTAATTGTCCGGACATTCGACACTGAAAAGCTCAAACAGGGATTATCTTTTGTTAACATTGGAGGTGACTTGTATTTTGGGTCCAATCATTATGATAAAATTCTGAGATGGCAGGAAATAAATGATAATTCGTTTTACTCAATCCCTCACTCTATGTGGTTACAGAGTACTATGGATAGGCATGCCACAAACTCAACATGCCATTCCAAAGGCTTCCTGACTGACTATAATTGAATTTAAGGCTGCAAACAGACAAGGAATATATCTAGGGAGCTCTGGCAAATGAATCCCTAAGTTGGACTAGGATTGAAGCTAACGTTCTTGTCTAGGGTCACTAAGTGAATGAGATACCACAGACTGGGGCTTCTGGCTTGGAAATATGGGCCAGTGTCCATGGTCTGATAAATTTATTCTTCTCCCTAATAAATAGACCTTAGAAAATACATTCTTGAGGTTTATACTGTGTAGAAATGGAGGACAAGTGGGATGCTGCTGCCAGAACTGGGCATATACCTGGTATTAGTAGCAGCAGGGGAAGGATGACGGGAAATTTGGGTTTGCGTTAATTTTCAAACACAGGGTCAAGTCATCTCTTTACCCAGGAAATTTAAAGAGTTTGGTACTTCAAGTTCAGATTCAGTGTTCATAGAGATTAAAAACAGTGGAAGCCAAAAACTCTGGTGGCTTAATGTCAAAGTTCTCTAGAAAAGAGCTGGTACCCTGGGAAGCTGACTATGGCCAGTCAGGCCTAAGGTCCAGCACTGGATCCCTCCCAACTCCCACCTTCGGACCCAAGTCAGGCTCTATCACTCAGCCTGAAGTCAAAACTAAAGCAGACACAGATAGATACGTGAACAGGAGCTCACTGCCGAAGGATGGCAGTCTTTCACTTTCTGGCCTCTGTATGTTAGATATCCATCAAAGATAAGGGTTGGACTGATGGGCTTTCAGAAACATTTTAGCAACAAAATGATTTCCTACTTTTTGTCAACTTAAAGCATTTAAAATGTATGATCTCATGGAGGCGACCGTGTCTATTCACCCTCGCATACCAATTCCTAATCACTTGGTACATTTTAATGTCTGAAACTATTTTATTTCTGCACTCAGAGAAAGTTCTAAGAAAGGTGCAGTCAAGAACCGTGGGAGGACAAACTTTTTCAATATTAAAATTTGGGTGCCTGAGTGTGAGCTTCCCTTGTTAGCATCTGCCCAGATGGGTCCCTCAGAAGAAAGCTAATGTACTTGAGCCTACCACCTAGGTAACACAGTGCTCTATCTCTGACCTCCACGCAGGGCCTAGGGGATGGCTTCCCTAGGATACATCCTGTAATAGGTCTATTAAGGCTTTTCCTGAATATGATGTTCCTTCTCCTAGTAGGAGGGATCTGGGTCTGGTGCCAACTCCAGAATAATAAGAGAAGGGTTTCTGTGTACTACACTGAGGAGCCTGGGATTAGACCAGACCCCACTGGCATGAACTGTCCCCCATCTGCTCTTTAGGAACAAGACATTAGGAAAAATAAAGATGGGAATAGGGACTCAGTGTATTAGACCCTATTTCCAAAGGTCTATTATTAACCAGGGTCCCTGAAGGAAGGGGTCTTTGAGTGAAGGTTAGGATGAGACCTCCAACTACTACGATAACAATTCAACCTCAGCTTTAGTCCAGATGGGAAGGGGGCTAACGAACCAGGTTATCTTTATTCACAGTTGGGGAGGTGGAAAAAGGGTATCCCCTGATCAGTCCAAGAGCAAGGATGTTGAATGGGAGAGAGGAATAAAGGATGGAGATTCAGCATTCATCCTCACCCAGCAGGGCATAGGGGTTTGGGCCTGCCAGGTGTGAAGGCCGGGCAGGGGTGGGGGTGTCTTCATCTCCCTCACCCTCCTCATCGGCATCTCGATCCTCCTCTCCCTCCTCTTCCCCAGAACTGCTCAGCTCTTCTTCTTCATCCTCATCCTCACCCGACAGTCCCACCCTCCCCTGCATCATCACCAGCTCCAAGGTTTCTGGATGGGACTCCCAGGAGGCTAGAGGGAGCGGGGAGGAGACAAAAAGAGGATGATGAGGAGTTAGAACTGAGGGAAGGATGTCTGGATCCTTTAAAAGAAGAAAGGCTATGAACAGAAATATGCCTGAAAGAAAGGGGGCACTGGGCAGGAAAAAGGTGAAAGAGGGGTAAGAGAGTAAGCTACAAGAAATATAGGAGACTTGACCCCTAAGGGAAGGAAGCCACAGAAAGCCAGATGCCAAGGTGCAATATAGGAAAGACACAAGGACTGTCAGGTTAGATGCCATTGGTGAAGGAAGGCTGGGATTTGGGTGGGAGGCAAATGGGGAGGGCCAGACCCTAGGAACTGCAAGTCTGCTCCTTTTACCTCGCTGGTCACTGTAGCCAGGTGGACGAAGACAAAGGCTGAGCCGTCCGTCAGCAGCCAGCCGAAGGAGGCTGTTGGCTGCTCGGTACACATCGTTCCTAGCTGCTTTGGCTGTCTTGTAACCACGCTTCTCAGCCCAGGCTACAGGAAAGGCAGAGGGATGGAGAGATAAGAGGGCATGAATCAGTTAGTTACCCTGCAGCCTCACAGGCCTTCCCAAAAGGATAAGCCCAGGACAAAAGAGACAAAAGTGGGAGCACATCCAGAAGAAGGGGGCTAGAATGATGAGGAGTACTCAAAATCATGCCATATGAGGAACAGTGGAAGGAATTGGAATGCATAGACTGAATAAGGAATGACTTAAGAGAGTCCTGAGAGATATCTTCGAAAAACTGAAGAGATATCCTTTGGAAGATGAATTAGGTATATCTGTATAGTTCCAGAAGGCAGAACACTTGAACCAAAAGGTAGGAATTACCTGGGGTGTGTCGGGGGGTGTGGGGAGGGAAGAGAGGGGGAAAATACTTTTGTTCAAATATAAGAATATTCTAACGATTAGAACTATTCACTGATGGATTGACTGGCTTCTGAGGCCGTGATTTGTCATTGGAAGTATTCAAGCAAATGCTAGGAAACTATGCTTCTGTAGAGACAAATTCATGCTCCAGATAAAGGTTGAACAAGATGACCTCTGAAAACCCTCCTAATTCCTAGGATCCATTTATTTAAATTTTCTCTAAGATATTTAAAGCCAAAGAGGTAGTTAGCTAAAGGAGACAAAAAGGAATCTCGGAGAAGGGGGAAGAGACAGGATAGGGGAGGACAGGAAAGAGGAGACAAGGAATGAGACCAGTAGTAACGAAAAGGCAGGAAGATAACAGGATGATGGAGTTACAGCGAGAAGGAAGCTTACGGGTCAAGCCTGATCCTTTCATTTTAAATGAGGAAACTGAGTCTGGGTAGGTTAAATGATTTGCCTAGGGGCATACGGCCACTGAGGGGGGATGTGAACCCAGGTTTTCCTAACTCCAACTGCAATGCTCTATTTCATCATGTTACCTCTAAGAGAGGAAAAAGGAGGAAACAGTGACTGACAGAATGGGGAAAACAATGCAGGGGAACAGGGACGGTGTTACAAAGGTAGGCAGCCTGTACAACCCACCTTCACAGATATCCCAGGCACACCAAGGGGGTTCATGCCCTGACTCTTCAGCTTCAGGGTGTCTCAGCCGAAGAAGCGCTTGGATAGGTATTCGGGAAGCCAGGTACCCCACAGACGTGTAGGGCTCTTGGATCTGGGCAATGGGGTAGATCCCAGCCAAGACCTAGGACAAGACCCAGAGGATTAGTGAGACCTAACATCTTATTGACCCCAAGCCCCATCTCTCACTCTTTTCAGGGAACTAGGAACCCAGGCTTTAGTTCACAGTTCATACTCTTTCTCCTTTAGCCCTTAACCTCCTCAGTGCCCCAGAAGCCTAGCATATCTGCCTCCCTCTACCCCCACCTTCCAGTCCCCACACCTGTAGTTGTCGGGGCAGCAGGGAAGGAAAGATAAGGCCAGGGCAGTCACAAAGCCGAACAGTAGGTGTGAGGAAATATGTCTGAAAGTAACGGGTGTGGCCAGGGGTTCTGGAAACGCTCACCACCTTCCGCCCAACCAGCCCATTGATCAGGGACGATTTTCCCACATTAGGAAAACCTGTAGGAAGAGTAAGAGGAATGAGGGGAGCAATGAGGAAGGTGGAGAAAGGTGAGAGATCACCTGTGGTAGTTACAAGTTTAGTCAGAGAGAGGGAATGATCAAATCACAGCTCAAAGGGAAACAGAGGTCAGGAAAAAATTGTGCCAAGGACAGGGCAAACCAGGAGACACTTCATCCCTACCAGCTCCAACCCCACCCACTAAAATATTCAGAGAGAAACAACTGTCTGCTCCTGTTTCTCCAAATAATTATGGTGTATCCTTTGCCCTTTCTAATCTGAAAAATCCCTTGGTCTCCTTAATACCACCAATCACTGAAACTTGCCTTTTGACAATTTCAGAAAATCCTAGACAGCACCTCGGAGGTGGTTCATCTAGTCTAATGCTACCCATTTTACAGATGAGGAAACAGGGGAAGTGACTTGCCTAAGGTCCCACAACTAATCAAAGGCAGAGCTAGGAAGAAAAAATGTTAGTCCAGTGGCCTTTCTATTATTCCACCGCTTCTTCCCATATTCAAACATTATTTCAATAAAACAGACAACTTATAAACAGCCTTTTTTTTAGACAGATAAGCTTTCATCATCTGGTCACCACCGCAGTATCTGTTCTATCCACCCTCCTAAGCTTTAAGCCTCTTTTCTCAAAGGAGCCCCTTGGTTGAGAAGAAGAGTTTCTATTAGGTAACAGATTCTACTAGTAGTCTGGGTCACACCCAGCCCTGGCCCAGTAAACTGAAATTGAGAAGAGTAGACTCTTAGAGACTACTAAGCCTTCACACCCAGTTACACAGTCCCCAAATACTTGGAATTGCACCTCCTGGAGCTAATGAGAAACACCGTTCCTGCTTCCTCACCCACACAGCCAATAGTCACAACTCCATCCTTATATCGTTCTCGGGTTGGGCCAGTTGGTTCCAGAGCTACATCTGTTTGCTGCTCCACCAACACTGCTGGTCCTTCTTCGTCTTCCTCTTCCTCCCCTGAGCAAGTCTCCCGGCTTGCTCCAGCTGCATCCCGGTCCATCTTTTCTTTCCAGCTGCTTAAATCCACTGCCGCAGAGAGAGACAGATTGGGAGTTTTCAGATTTCTAGGAAAAAAAACCTGTTTCCTCGCTTAAGCTTCTGGGGAGTATAACAAGAAAAGCAGCATGGCAGGGTGGACAAAGAGGTAAACTCAGAGCTAGAAAGCCCTAGGTTCAAGTCCTTCCTCTGGGACTCATAGCAAATCACTGAACCTCATATTATCCCAGGCAATTCTCTAAGACCAAATAACTTATAAAGCAGTTGGAGATCTGCATTGTTAGAGGGAGGCCCTTCACAGGGAGTTTCCTACAGTAAGGAAATCACAGATTCAGGCCACTCCTGCAAAAAAAGAAAAAGTAACCAAGAAGATTCTGCTGGAGGAAAAACAACCAAGGCCCCCCCACCGTCCACACACACCCTGCACAATGGAAGACATTCGGCCAGTTTTGCTAGTTCCCTTGATTCTCCTAAGATTATCATAACTAACAGACTGACTTCAGACCCTCCCCAACCCTCTTCAGGCCTTCCCTCAAATATATACTCAGACCTTTTCCTGCAGTAATGGTCTCACAAGCCCTCAGCAACTGTTCCGGTCCCAGGGCACGAGTCCAGCCCCTTCCTTGCTTCCGGCGCTTCTTCAAGACTGAAGTCAGAAGGGAAGAGGTGAAGGGACAATGAAGGCCAGATCCTGTCCCTTCTCCTGCTCCATTCCTGTCATCTCTGATCTCTGTTTGTTACCTCCATTCCATAAAGCCCCACCCAAAGGGTTCCATATGTTCTCCCACACATCCCTATGTTATCCAAATTCCACTCACCAGTCTTTGGGTCCTGTGGGGTTTGGGGGTCCCGAGGGAAAGATGTGAAAAGAACAAGGTGGAGCTGGGGGTAGTGCAGGCGAAAGTGATACTTCCAGGCTATGACGAGAGCTGGGGGAGCCAGGTCTACTTTGTTCAGCACCAGTATCAGTGACAGCCCTAGTTCCCCCGTCACATACTCATAAAAGGCTGGCGGAAAGTTGATGACCTGCAGGGGAGGGGGAGGGAGAAGGTATGAACAAGTAGGAACGAACCTTTAATTCCTCTCTCTCTGATCTACTAGGAATGATTTTATAGGCATCAACGTGTGTGGCTGTAGGACAGTAGAGAGCCAAATGAGTAAAGAAATCCAATGAACTCAAGGCGAAAGAACGCTCAAGAGAAAGGCATTCTGGGAGAGGTAAAGCTAGTTTGTCAGCATCAGGGAATAAGAGAGAGACATCTGAGAACAGGAAAAGTGAAACAGGAAGACCAGACAAACTGGATAAACAGCAGAGGCAGGATGGAGGGTAGAACAGTTTTTATTTCTTACTCTTAAACTAGAAAGAAGTTACAACTGGAGAAGTGCTGTTATTTAATTCACAGCAGTTTGAAAAGTCAAAGTAGGGGAGAAAGTATTGGGAAGGAAGGAAGGAAGGAAGGGATGTGAAAAAGAGTTACTTAGCTAGTTCTTAGAGAAGGACTTGAATTTGTTCCACCCTCCAAAGCTACAAAAAGTGGTTGGACTGGCTAAGAAAGTGGCTGTTCAGCAGAAAAAGACTAGAGTCCTGTCTTATGGAATTCAGGTTGAGGAGGGAGGAAAAATCTTTCTCTTACTGGATGACGTATGTCTGTGATGAGAAGGACAATATCAGACATCTCTAGCACCCGCCATAACTGTCGCCAAGTCTGAAAGAAAATAGGTCAGGAAAATCTCAGCCTTGTGCTGCTAGTTACAGATCAGTGACGACTTGCAACCATGTACCTGCAACTTCGCAAAGGTGCATGTGTCACCTACCCCACTCCCCTTTCTTCAGGGACAGTTCAACTCTCCAGGTGGATCATATAATACTCTGCTCTTATCTTACCTCCAAGTTGTGCTCAAAGTAGCTGAGCTGCTCGGAGGAATAGGCCCCATGGATCTTTCCCAGATACTCTTGGAAACTCCGTTCTTCCTGGCTCATCAATTGCTCCCTGGACATCTCATAGCTCCAAGGGGGTCGCCGGGGAAAGTCTAGGTCTGCGAAAGCAAAGAAGAAGGAAAGTGTGGGTGCTTTCAGGACCCACATATCTGGCACTACTTTTTGCCAACTCTTTCCCTTCTATCTTCTACTCCCCTGAGAATCACGTTTCCCCACATCCCAATCCTTACTGGAGCCTGGATGGTAGATGTCTCCAATGTCAAGCTCCAGAGATTTCTCACTGACTGGTTTCAGCACTTGTTCTCGGGCAGCCCTCTTTCTCCGCTCCACCTCTTCCCGGCTTTCTCTTTCAAAGTGTAGTCGGTATCTGGGGAGATGTTGACCCAAGTATTCAACTTAGTATATAGTGTCCACAAGTCATAATTTTCCAGATTCCCCTTCAAAATTGTAATGGTATTTTCTCTATAAGGATCCAGGTATCTTAATCTTCTGCTTGCCTCCAAAGCCCACTTTTCTACAGATAAAAACTTTCTCCACCCTCTCTCAAAAGAATCAACTGCCCTCAAGATAACTAAGGAATCTAAAGTCCTTCCTTAGGCGTTTTTATCTCAGTGTATCTTCAGCCTTCTACGTCACCTCCCTCCACTTACACACTACTCTCATTTACTTTCTGGGCAATGAGGCGAAATCCCAAGTGCCGAGTTCCTCATCCTTACCTATTGGGGTCAAAGCGAACGCCAGGGCGGTGGATCGGCTGCTGGTTGAGGCGACGGATCTGCTGGGTCACAGATTCTCCATCAGAGGTGTCAGTCTGGTCCTCCCTCCGCTCCCGGCTCCCGCTGCGGCTGTTGGAGCTGGAGCGTAACCCATCCTGCAGCCCTACAGGCAGGCACATGGTATCACCTGACGCCCAGCTGTCATACACGGGCACAGGCATCTGATTCGTCCAGCTCTCCCCTTTCGGCCCAACTTCTGCCCCCCATATCGACCCAAGTATTCTGCCTCTCGACCCAGTTTCTCTTTCCTTCTCCTCCACACCCCATAACGGAAGCCTCCCAGGACCAGGAGGTATAAGGCAATTCTTTCCCATCTCCAGCACCCATTTCGTCCGATGTGGGGGCCCCTCTTCTTCCAACTAAAGGGATCCCTCTCGTTTCCACATGTGGAAGAGAGCTCTCCGTCCATCCCCTCCTCTTCCAGATGGGGGGAGGTCGGAGGCTTTTTTCTCTTTTCTCCTTTGGATGGGAAACGGCTGGCTCTGCCCACCACCCTCCACCCCGGCTCCAGATGTAGAGTTCATCCCGGCGTCCAGATGTACAGGAGTCAGGCCCCGCCCCCCTCCTTTCCCTCCCTCACCTCGTTTCCTCTCGCGCTTGTCCTGCAGCTGTTTCTTCTTCTGCTTCACGCTGAAAGGCTTCTTCCTCGGCATGGCCCGGTCTGGCTCCCGTTGGTCTCCAGCCCTGTCCGGGCTCCAGCCGCGGCCGCTTCGCTTCTACCGACACCCCGCCCCCCCCCACCCCGGGCTGCCCCAGCCGCGCTGTGCCCGGCACCCTTGGGGGCGGGGCTCCTCGGTGACGTCACGCGGAGGGTCAGACCAAGTCTCGCCTCCTCGGGGAAAGGAGAGCGCGTGTGGGTAGGAGAGCGCAGGACGGGCCACCGGTGTCCTTTGGGTGGCGGGGTTCGGTCACTTCCCCCCGAGTAAAGTACAAGAGTGTGTGTGTGTGGCTAAGGGAAGTACAAGGGCGGAGAGACGCGCGACGCGCCGGCCACACGCCAGTCCCTCAGGAGTCCTAGGAAGGGACGGGGGCGGTTCTTGGGGGTGTGGAAGAAGGAGCCGCGCCGGGGCGCCGACCGACCGTACTGACTTCGTCACGGGCGATACCAATTACCATTCGAAGAAGGGGGGAGAGGTACCCATCCTTACCCTTAGTTCCTGGAGAGAATCTACCCACTCACCTGGTGGGGTGAACGGACTCTACCACTTGTGAGGTGGGGAAGGGCATAAGGCTAAACATAAAAGACCTAGCCGAAGAAGGAGGTTGATCATTCCTGAAAAGAAAGGAGGGGGGAGGGAAGGGAGGAAAAGATGAAAAGTACTAGGTTGCCCTGGAAATCCCTTCAGAGAAGGTCAGGGGTCATGTTCAGAGGAGCCACGAGACACTGTACCTCGTGGAAGTTAAAAAAAAAACCTGGGTGGGAGTAGGTTTATCGTGCAGTTTAAAAGGTCGTAATTAAGGGGCACTGAGGCTTATATGGTCTAAGGATCCTTTGGGGGGAGGTCAGAGGTCATGAAGTTCGAAGAGGTGGCGTGGACCATTGGCGGTTACCAAGGTTACCACGCAGCCTGACTCCTCCTCCTCCTCCCCCTCCTCCCTTTCCCCCTCCCCCTCCTCCCTTTCCCCCCCCCCCTCCTCCTCCTCCTCCCCCTCCTCCTCCTCCCCCTCCTCCTCCTCCTCCCTCCCCCCGCTCCCAATGCTCTGGGCCGTGGTCCTCTCGACTAGAAGATATGCCTCTTGGTTGTTTTTTTTTTCCCCTTCAGGTGGGAGCTTTTGGGAGGGGGAGGGAGAAGGTGGGTGTGTGTGGGCTGTTATAACGCTACATGGAGGGAAAGATACGCGCATGCGCACTCGCCGCTTCTGCTGGGTCTGCCGGAAGCGGAAATAACCGGATTCTCTCTCCCTCCTTATACCGCCCCCTGTTCCCACCGGCCCCGACTCTGATCGCTGCTATTACGCTCTCTGTGATGCCCAAGAGGGGAAAGCAGCGGCCACCGGACCCCGAGGAGAGTGGGGATGAGGAGAGTGGGAGCCCCGCTGGTAAGGGAGAGGTGCATGCGCCTGAAGCAGGCCTGGAACAGGGGCACGAGACAAATAAAGCTCGCCCGGGCGTGGAGGGAGAAGGCGAGAACTGGGCGAGATCCGTGCGGCCCGAAAGGGAAGGAGCCCGTTGCGTCTTCACGTAGAATAGTGCCAGGCGAGGCTTGGCGAGAGAAAAATTCTTCTTTCCTTTTTAAGGACTGCAGCATAGGGCGAGCTAGCGGCATAAGAGCGCACATGCGCCGACCCCGGCCCCCGAGGCGCGCCCGCGAACGGGAGGAAGGGCGGGGGAGGTCGATGCACGTGCCTTGGGGGAATAGGGGAGTGGTGCGTCGGTAGTGTCAGGCCCGGAACGGAGTGAATGGGCGTGCAGGCCCAAAGATGCGGCGGAGAGCCTTTGATGTAGACGAATTAAAGCAATTTGCCGGGGCAGCTGCATCCTCTCTCTTCCCTCCCCGGAATGGGAGAATTTGTAAAAGCCAGTTTTCCCACCCTTCTCCCATTGTCTGTTCTGGTTTTCGTTGTCAGCCCCAAGAGTGAGACAGATACACGATAAAACAAAGTTTGATAGTTCAAGATGATGGAAATGAGAACAGTAAGTAACGGAATCGGGTTCTAATCCGTGCTGTTGACTCTACCTGCAAACTTGGGCAGAAAAAGTCTCATTTGCCTCATCTGTAGTATACTGTGTGGGGAGTGGGCTAGGTGATCTTCTGCTTTTCACATCAATGCAGATGTTTCTAGACCTCTCACTAGTGAGGTGAGGAAGGGGGGAGAGTGAAGAGAGAAGTCCGTCAAATTAGATGGGCATTAGGAGAAGATTGCTAGGAATTCCTGGGAAGGCCAGAGATTCGGAAAGAAGGGTAGTTCATTCATTTTGGGTCTTGGGTAGACCTGGGTAGTCTGAAGGGTGAGTCAAGTCCTCCGCTCTGCTAGCTCAGGCCCCATTAATCCATCCTCGGCGGCCCCGGGAGGAGGAATTTTGTCATAGGTTTGCCACCTGTCATGTTGATTATCTCCCTCTTCCCTTTACATCTTGTTTGGGTACTTGTCCGATAACCAACGTTACCATGGCTACTGAAAAGGGCTTGACAATCTTAGTGACTGCCTAGACCAAAAAACTTCCTTCCCTGGCTCCTACTCCCCATGTGTTTTGTATCCCTAGGGCCTGTCACATGAAAAGCATCTCATAAATTTTGGTTGGTTGACAGCAAGAGGAGACTCAAACTAAGGAAAACACATTGAAGTCTCCTTTTGCTTTATTGTCAATCTTACAGTTGAGTTAGCTTTCCCTTTGATTGAAGGCTGTGCCATTTGGTACCTTTGGTTTGTTTTTTTTGTTTCTTTTCTGACGTCTTGATAACAGATTTCTGCTTTTTTGGATTCCACTGAAGCATGATACATTTTGCTTCAGCCCACTGATTTGATTCTGTATGTATCCACAGAAAGCAAACATCTGAAGGGCAGAGACTTATTTCATTTAGGCTTTGATCTTTAGCCAGTTCCTTGCACATAGATAGTAGTAGGCCAGTGCATGCTAGTTGTAAAGGGAAATAAGAGTCAAGTTTGATACTCCCCAAGGTTTGAATCACCACTGTTTGTGTAACCATGTGCTATTGAGTCTTAGGTCTAATAGCAAAAAAGAAAAGAGAACTCAATAGAAATAGTACTGAGTTGTTGTGTAAACTGAATTTTACTAAGTTGGAACATGCTACATTTTGATGATGTTATTTCTTCCTGCTCTCTTAGGTCCACCCAGCCTCCTGGGCCCCCCCCCCATAGCCAATGGGAAGTTTGGTGGCCCTGATCCAGGTGAGTGGAGAGAGTCTGAAAGGACAAGTGTCTAGATTGATTCAGATTAACACATATTAAGTGCATATTACATGCAAGGCACTCTGGAATTTCCTGTAGGGGATTGGGAGAAGTGGGGAATGAGACTCAAGAAGAAAAATGATTTCTGGGTTTTCTTGGATTTAGTTGACCAGGGGCTATCTATCTTTGTCTGTTGCTCTTTAGGCTTCCACAGAGGCCCTCAGGGCTTAAGGGGACCAGTGATTCCACCACTCCTGAGCCTCCCACTTCCTTTCTGGGGAGGATGCCCAATGAGAGGGGGCCCAGGACCCAGGCCTCGACCATACCTACATGGCCGTTGGGCCTATGAGGATCCAGAGCCTAGGTGGGGAGCAGGCTATGGGGACCATTCCAGGAATGGTCCTCCCAATGGATGGAGAAACCTTGGAGGGGGCAGTAGTCACCATCCATCTAAGAACATCC
>CM053627.1:208072391-208093999 GCA_028646595.1 Phalanger gymnotis
TTCCTGATCTCCCCAGTCGTTGGACTCCATCCTAATTCCTTTGTATATACCTACCTATATTCATGTTGTTGTATCTTTCCTTTTCTCCTGTAGTAGAATGTAAGCTCAAGGGCAGAGACTTGTTTTTGTCCCAGTGTGTCCCTGTTGCTGAGTACGTTGCCTTGCACATAGCAGGCACTTAATAAATTCTTGATTTGAATTATGTTGAACTGCCGAAGGCAAGTCTGGTTCCATCACTTTGCTGGTGGTGTTTGTCCCGTGTAGGGTTATGTGTTGTCCTGACTAGGCTACGTTCAGAGAGGAGCAGTGGACCCCACTGGGATAAAGCCAAAGCTTTTACATAACTCGTGGGTCCCACTGAACTGCTGCGTCCTTTAAGATCCAGGGCATAATTTCACAGGCAGAGTTGGAAAGTTAACTGGGAGGTTACCACCTGCCTTTTTACAGAAGAGAAAACTGAGGCCCCGGGTGACTAAGTGACTTCCTGAAAATCACATAGATGGCAGAGCCAGGAATCAAAACCAGACTCGGCGACCTCTGGGGCAAGATGCAGCGAGCCAAGCCATCTGCCCGCTGTGCCAGCGCGATCACGTGGGCAGAAAGACCTCTCTCCTGACCCAGGACGGCGCACCACGGTGTATCACTCCGCTTGGACTAGGTGTTTTTCCGGTTCTAGGTCGGCACGAGGGGTCCCGGCGCCAGAAACCAGCTCCCGAAATTGCATTTGGGCACCTCGAAGGGCTGCGGCACTTAATTCATCCGCATTAGCCCTTTCGCCCAGCCCTAGCTCCTGTGAGTCACGTTCGATGACCCCGGCCGGGGCTGAGCCTCGTAAAAGCCGAGAAGACGCTTCGCAGCGTGCGTCGCCCCTCCCCGGGCACTACTCACACCGCCCAGTACTAGCCTGGCCGGCCGGCGCGTACTCCCCAGAGGGCACCACGTCCGGGTCGCCTCGCTTCTACCCAATAGAATCCCGGGACTTGTTTAACCCTCCCCCAGCCGCCGGAAGCGGAAGTAGAGTGAGCAGCAGCCGGAATAGCCTTAACTGTCGCCGAGATGCCGAAGGCGGGCAAGCAGCAGCCGCTTGAACCGGAGTGGGTCGGGGACCGAGAGAAAGCGAGCCCCGCCGGTGAGAAAGCAAGGCGGCGCAGTAGAGGGCGAGGCCGGGGGGAGCTGGGGGTCGCACGCGTCTGAAGGAGAGAGGGGGAAGCAGGCGCGAGGGAGAGCCCTAGCCTGACATCTGTCGGGGAACGTGCGCCCGGGGGAGGCATTGCGCGTGCTCGGGCTCGGAAGCCGGCCTGCTGGAGCTTGGCAAGAGGGTCCGAGGACCCGAAAGTTCAGGGCGGCGTGAGCACAGGTAGCACGGAGGCGGGTAGTGGCTAGAGCAGGATTGGAGCAGGAAGGAGTATACTTACAAAGAGACCGTATAACTAAAAAGACAGAGTGTGTGCGTGCGTGTGTGTGTAGAAAGGCGTGGATGGCTTTCTCCTCTCCCTGGCCTTTCCTTTATGCTCCTTATTGCGGACGCCGTTCTCTTACGTCTCTAGGCAGTTATCAGAAAGCCTAGGAAGGCAGGGCCTTACCTTGTCTCCCTGGGCCCTGCGTGACGCCTAGGTCTTGTAGGCAAAAGACACCTGTGTTTGTGTCCCCAAACCCTAGTACGGCGCCTGGAATGTTTACGGTCTATTTTATTCCTGCTGGTAGCACGTAACTGTGTCCAGAAGACAGTGACTACAGGTGCATGACCACGGGCTGATCGCCTAACCTTTCTGAGGCCCAGGGTCTGTAATAGAAGGACTGAGGTGGAGGGTTAATGGCATGGATGGCTTCTTCAGTCTGTTCCAGTTACAAATCTATGGTCCTATATCACGTTGCTCATAGAAAAAGGTGTGTGTGGGGAGGGGGTGGAGAAGCTCTGTAACCCTGAGATTAGGCCAAGTTGAAATAGTTTCTCTCTCCAGAGTCTCTTGATGGGGAGGTAAAATGGCCTCATCTGCCTGAGCTGGGAAAGAGACCCAGGGACTGGGCCGGCTTCTCTAAGGCCCACTTCTAAGAGGGAAACAGACGTTTGCCGAGCTCAGGGAACTTTTAACAGGGCAAATTTGGGCGTCTCCAAGGTTTAAAGATGGACGGGTAAAGGTATTGCTTACTTTTTCCTCCAGATAAGGTTGTCAAGAAAGGAAGGAAGGACAAGAAGACCAAAAAGACGGTGAGAAAAGTGGGGACTAGGAGGAAAATTAGAGATGGTAAATGGCATGTTGACAGCCTTACGAGGTAAATAACCAAATGTGGAGGGGCAAGGGACAGCCCAAGAAGGAAAGAAGGGAAGGAAGAAAGCGATGTAGAAGATCCGATTGAATCATTGTTGACCTTAACTTTACTCCAGATCCCTTTCATCTCTTCTCGTTTCCTAGTTCTTCGAGGAATTGGCTGTAGAGGAAAAGCATGCAGGAGAGGAAGAAGAGGAAGCAAAGATAGCCAAAGAAAAAGAACAGCAGCAGGTATGTTATGATGACATCTATAGCGCCAAGGGTATCAGAGGGTCCACTGCCTGTGCCCATGATTGTTCGCATTGACAGGTGTCGAGATATATGAAGGAAGGGTAGGTGAAGAGCCTGGGTTTTATTTGACTAGTTCCCTATGCCCTTAGCAGCAACAACAGCAGAAGAAAAAGCGAGACAACCGGAAAGGGCGACGAAAGAAGGATATTGATGATGATGATGGGGAAGAGAAGGAACTTATGGAAAGGCTTAAGAAGCTTTCTGTGCCAGCCAGTGATGAGGAGGATGAAGGTGAGAAAGTGGGAGTCCTATACAGAGATCCCCCAAAAGAGTAGGAAATTGCAAGGTCAGGTACCCTATTTCTCTTTCCCACTTATCTTTCCTTCTGTCATTTCAGTGCCTGTCCCTGTACCCCGAGGTGGGAAGAAAGCCAAGGTAAGCCACCGTATGTGCTAGATGGAATTCTCAGACAAGAGACAAAAGTATGGGTTTCATTTTCTCACTTGTACTCTTCCCTTCCCTAGGGTGGTAATGTGTTCGCTGCCCTGATACAGGACCAGAGTGAGGAAGAAGAGGAGGAAGAACAACCATCAAAACCTGCCAAACCAGAGAAAAATCGAATCAATAAGGTGGGTAGAAATAGCTCTCCTCTGTGTAGTTTTGAATTGTTTATGTTTATAAAGTTGTTAATTTTTTCCACTTTTATCAGGTGTAGCATTCTAGCCCCTTCTACCTGCATTGCTGTGAATTTGTGCTTGTTTGAACTTATTTTGTATACATAGCCAAAACAATCTTTCCCAAATGCCATTTTTAATCATGTCGTTTTCTGGTTCAGAAGCTCCCTTTGTTCAGTAAAGTCTAAATTCATAATAGCTAGCAAAGCCCTCTATGTACTAGGCATTTGTTTTTTGTACTTCATTTTTTCACTACTCCCTAAGCGTAGTCCATCCATTACAATCAGCATCTCTTAGCATCTACTTTTCATGTCCCTTTTCCCCCTGACTGGAGTTCTACCTCAATAGAGAGAAGCATCTTGGTACAATGGAAAGATCACTAGATTTAGAGTCAGAGGACCTAAATTCAAATCCAATCCCCGTCATTTACAGCATAATTGGCTTTGAACAAATCACTTCATCTCTCTGGGCCTGTTTCCTTCTCTGTAAAATGAGGAACTAGGTTGCTTCTGAAGTAACTTCCAGCTTTAAATCTGTGATCTTAGGAAATTTGAAATCCATATTTACCACCTTTCAGGACACATTTTCCCAAAAAACTTGCCCTTATTATGTCAGATCTCTCTGTGTTCATAAAGAGTTTGTACTTGTGTTCCGACATGTTTGTATTTTCCCTCATGGCCTAAGTTTTTGCTAGTTTGCCTTGAAACTTCTGGGTCATTGACTTCTCTCCTAGTTCTTTCATCTATCTCACAGAGACTGTGGAAATGTCAGTAGTTGCTACTACTTCTGTTAAAATATTACTGTAGCTGCTGCACAGTAGCAGGCAGTCCGTAACTGAATCTTCGCCATTCCCCTCAGGCTGTTTCCCAGGAGCAGCAGCCTGAGCAGAAGGCTAGAAAAGGGAAAGTGAAGGTAAGGGAAAAATCCTTTGGAAATGTTGGTAAGAGCAGTAATAGGAATTTCACCTGCTGAAACGACTATACTTTGCTTATCAGCCCCAGAATAAATTTGTTGCTTTGGACGATGAAGAGAAAGAAGAAATGTCCAAAGAGAATGAGCTTTCCAGACGGGGGAAGGATAAACTCAAAGCGGAACAGGTATGGGGTTGAAAGTACAGGTACCTGGGTGCTTTAGGAAGGAGGGAGGGCATTGCTGATGGGACTTCGTGAAGGAGAAGAAGGGGACTGGATCCCTGGGGTTATCATCATAAGAGATGCAGTGTGGCACAGAGTAAAAGACTCAGACTTTAAAATCAGAGAATCTGAGTTCAAAATCTCATCTCTTTTACTTACCACTTATGTTGACCTGAACAATCACTTTACCTTTCTGGGCCTCAGTTACCTCATCTGTAAAATAAGAGGGTTTGACCTGACCTGTAACATCCCTTCCAGCTCAATATGGCCTGATGATTTATGGGGTGATGAAGACCCCTTAGCCTATTCATTTGTCCATCCTCACTTTCTCTCTAATTTACTGTGTATGCACGTGTTAGAAACCAGATGTTATGTTATAATAAAGTGGTACCAATTTCATCTTTTCCTTTCTTTGGTCAGAAGTTGATAAAGATATGTGAGGAAACCAAAGACACCTTTGAGGTTCTATTCCAGGTGATACCAGACAGCCTATTTCTTTAGAGTCTTTTCTGATACTTTGTGTCAAGTATTTTCTTCCTCTCCAAATTAACTTTTTTTTTTTTCGAGGGCGGAAGGCAGGGCAATTGGGGTTAAGTGACTTGCCCAAGGTCACACAGCTAGTAAGTGTGTCAAGTGTCTGAGGCTGCATTTGAACTCAGATCCTCCTGACTCCAGGGCCAGTGCTCTACTCACTGCGCCACCTAACTCCCCCTCCAAATTAACTTTTATTTACTTCTGTGTTTGTTTTATTACCCTGCAAAATGTAAGCTTTTTGACTGTTGCTTTTGTCTTTGCATTCCCTGCACCAAATTCAGTGTCTTGGCTGTGCACATGATAATTGTTGAATTGAATTCCAGTACACACTAATTGTGAAATACTGCCAGGGAGAGAGCTGAATATCAGATTCCTAGGTATTCCTGAGGGAAGTAGGATCATAGTTGGGAAGGAGACCATGAAAGCTGAGTCCTGGTAGGAAGACTTTGGTTTCTTATTTTTCATCCGTTTCCACAGGGCTCCGAGGAGGAAGAAGGGGATGAAGAAGAAGAGGGTGAAACCAGAGCAGATGATCCTTATGCTCATCTCAGCAAGAAGGAGAAAAAGAAGCTGAAGAAACAGGTTGGGGGGGGGCACAGGAAATGGGACATTAACACCTGGATCTCTGAAAGAAGTTGAGATGAGGAGCCATATGCTTGGATTTCTAGAAGAAATGGAAGTTAAGAAGAAAAGAAACCTAAAGCTTTTGGGGACTAAATAGGATCTAGATGAAGGAAGAAATTAATTGGGCCACATTACCAGGGTTAGATACCTGTGGTTGGGAGTGGGGCCGGATTGGATTGTATCTAAATCCATTTTTATTCCTCTCTGTAGATGGAATATGAAAGACAAGTAGCCACACTGAAAGCAGCAAATGCTGCTGAAAATGATTTCTCAGTGTCCCAAGCTGAAGTGTCTTCCCGCCAGGCCATGCTGGAGAATGCCTCTGACATCAAGGTGGGACCTGAAGCAGAGAAGGGTGGGAAAAGACTTATTTTGAATAGACTGTATAATGGGGGAGAGAGCATTTATGTTTTAGATGAGGTTATTCCTGACAGTGTGGAACATACGGGTTGACTGCCATTGAAAACAATGGGGAACTGAGATCAGGAAAAAGTTTATTAAGTCTATTTGTGATGAGAGGTGTGGTACAGTTATCCCAGCAAGGCAAGGTAGTGACAGTATTTTCTCTCTTCTACCCTCCTCCCCTGTTCCCAGCTGGAGAAGTTTAGCATCTCAGCCCATGGCAAGGAGCTCTTCGTCAATGCAGATCTGTACATCGTGGCTGGCCGCCGCTATGGGCTAGTGGGGCCCAATGGGTGAGGAGAGGGAAGGGTCATAGGTAGAAGGGTTTGGGTCATAAGTTTTGTTCTGACTGCTCTTTTCCTTTAGTAAGGGCAAGACTACGCTGCTCAAACACATTGCCAATCGAGCTCTTAGCATCCCTCCCAATATAGATGTGTTGCTTTGTGAGCAAGGTAGGGAGAAAGTGGCATTGGGGAGGGCAGGGAGGATGAAAGAATTTGGAAGTGAGGAGGGTGAACTAGATGGTGGAGTAGATAAAGAGGTGGCTGTATGGGTAGTGAGGGGAAATTGGCCTGATGTGAGGGGGAGAGGAAGAGGAGGAAGAATTGATGGGAATTTGAAGGAAGAGAAATCTAGATGTATTATACTAAGGAAAGAGAAGCATGTGGGAGGAGCTAGGCAGAACTTGGAGAAAGTCAAGAGAGCCCTCTAGGGGGACAAAGCAAGAGAAAGAATAGGAGAGGGGTGGGCGGGTGGGTGTGGGTGCGTGTGTGTGTCTGTGTGTGTGTGTGTCTGTGTGTGTGTGTGTGTCTGTGTGTCTGTGTCTTTGTGTTGGTGATGGGAGAGGAGAGCTGTGCAGGCTGGGTTCCAAGCCAAGAACCACAACCCTTCTCCCCACCCCAGAGGTGGTAGCAGATGAGACCCCAGCTGTTCAGGCTGTGCTTCGTGCTGACACCAAGCGGCTAAAGCTGCTAGAAGAGGAGAAGAAGCTCCAGGGAAAGCTGGAGCAGGGAGATGATGCTGCAGCAGAGAGGCTCGAGAAGGTAAAGGACATACAGGGGACAAGGGTGTCCAGCAGAAGGTTGTATAGGACATAGGAAGGCATTCAGGGACTCGGAGGCTCTTAGTCAGGCTATGTTAATGAAGGAATGAGTGAATGGAAAGTGCGTACTTTGTGTTAGGCATTGGGGTTAAAAGTACAAAAGTCCCTGCCCTCAAGGAGCATAGTGGGGGGAGACTAAACAGGAGTGGTGACCAGGGAATAGTATTTGGGTTTGAGGAGTTGAAGGAAAGACGAGAGGAGTCGTTTGGCATGATGAGAACTGGGGTAGGGTGTGGCGAATGATCTAGGGCTGCCTGTGTATAGAGTAGGTCATGTGGGTAGCAAACCCATTAAGCAATTGAGCATTTTAGGATCGTCATTGTTCTTTTACCTTTCCTCCAGGTATATGAAGAACTTCGAGCCATGGGAGCCGCAGCAGCAGAGGCTAAAGCACGGCGGATCCTTGCTGGTCTGGGTTTTGACCCTGAGATGCAGAATCGACCCACACAGAAGTTTTCTGGGGGCTGGCGTATGCGAGTCTCCTTGGCCAGGTAGAACCTGCCCCATCAGTCCCAGTGTTCTTTCCCCATTTTTTGCTTTCCATCATCTCCAGAGACCATCCAGATGTGTTACAAAAGAGATAATTCCTTTTCTACTTACTACTTGTTGGAACAGTGAGTTCCTAAATTTTTCTTCTTTTCTGCTTTTGGTAGCATTTTTGTATCTTATCCTCTTTAGCAGAGGGCAGCTAAGTGGCACAGGGCAGAGAGTGTCAGGCTTGGAGTCAAGAAGAGTCCTCTTCCTGAGTTCAAATCTGGCCTCAGACACTTATTAGCTGTGGGATCCTGGGCAGGTTACTTAACCGTGTTTGCTTCAGTTTCCTCTTCTGTAAAGTGAACTGGAGGAGGAAATGGCAAACCACTCCAGTATCTCTGCCAAGAAAATGAGGTAAAAAAGAAGAGTCAGACATGACTGAAACAACTGAACAACTCTTTGGCAAAATACTTGAGAGGTGGGGCATTAGGTAAATGCCCTAGCCCTAGGCTTCTCTCTCTCCCACCTCCCATTCCCCAAATGTTTTAAAGGAGACTGAAGGATCTCTTAGGTAGAAGGGCCTTCTTATCAGTCAGGGGTAAAAGAAGCCCTTTTTTCCCCTCCCTCCAAATTTCTTTTCCACTCCATTTTATAGGGCGCTTTTCATGGAGCCTACACTGCTAATGTTGGATGAGCCCACCAACCACCTGGACCTCAATGCTGTCATTTGGCTCAACAAGTGAGTCACCTTCAGTCCTAGCTTTTCTACCCAACTCCTTCCGGTGATTCCTTTACAATGATACATTGATTTGTCTTCCCTCTTTACTTCCCCTAGATCCCAGACATGTGTTTAGTTCCCTGACACCTTCCCAAAACAATCATCTTTCTATGATACCTCCACATTTCACCCTTTCCTTTTAATCGTCCTCTTGATTTTGAACATCGACGAACTTCTCCACGTTTTCTCCCCCAAAGCTACCTTCAGGGCTGGCGGAAGACACTGCTGATTGTATCCCATGACCAGGGCTTCTTGGATGATGTTTGTACCGATATTATTCACCTGGATGCCCAAAGGCTCCATTACTATAGGGGCAACTATAGTAAGTGGGGAAGGGGGAGGGCATTCACCTGGGGGCTTCTGGCACACTACAGGGAGTGGAGAAGTGGGCAGGAGGGCATAATGGTGACTTAAACACTGCTAGGACCCCAAAGGATCTCTCTGTTTACCCTTAGGAGGGAAGAGGGCAACTGCTGACTATTGCCTTCCATTTCTGTCTTAGTGACCTTCAAAAAGATGTACCAGCAGAAGCAGAAAGAGCTTTTGAAGCAATATGAGAAGCAAGAAAAGAAGCTGAAAGAGCTCAAGGCTGGGGGCAAGTCCACCAAGCAGGCGGTGAGACACAGTGGCAGGGGCCGGATGGCACAAGGCTTTTGGGACTGGCATGTTTTGTTGACCAACCCGACCTTTAAGGAGTCAGGACCCTTGATGATCTGTCATGCCCTTTCAGTTCTACCCTAGGGTGGGGTGAGGAGATAGAGGCCAGAGGTCCTGGGGGGTCTGATCCATGCAGATTGCGTGATACCTGGGCCTCCATCCCTTACCTTCCCAGGAGAAGCAAACAAAGGAGGCCCTGACCCGGAAGCAGCAGAAATGCCGGCGGAAGAACCAGGATGAGGAGGCACAAGAGGCACCGGAGCTTTTGAAGCGACCAAAGGAATACACTGTGCGATTCACTTTCCCTGACCCCCCACCACTCAGCCCCCCTGTGCTGGGATTGCATGGTTAGTGGACAGCCTGGAGCACAGGGCTTGGATATGTATACACATCCCTTCCTGACTGCCTCCACACATGCCTCCCAGCCCTGTTCCTTTCCTAGTACCTCTTCTTGTTTTGTTTTTTTTTTGTTTGTTTTGCTTTATTTGGGCTTTTGTTTTTTTTTAAACTACTGTCCCTACCTGTTATTCAGCACTTCCCCCCCAAGAAGGTTCTTTCCTTGTAACAAAAAAACCAGTTAAGCAAAACTCTTCTTAGGTCTTCTTTCCTGCTCCAGAATTTGCCCCAAGATAAGGCTAATTCATTATTTGTGTAGGCCTTGGAAATTGATGAGGAACCCTGGGGCTAACCTAACTGTATTCCCTTTCTTCTGCTAGGTGTAACGTTTGGCTACGAGGGGCAGAAGCCACTCTTCAAGAACCTGGACTTTGGAATCGACATGGACTCAAGGAGTGAGTAGAAGGACATGAGTAGTTAAGGGTTGTGGGGGAACAGAAGTGGGAAGCAAAGGAAGATTACCCTAGGAATTTTTTTTTTTATTCTCCTCCAGTCTGCATTGTAGGCCCCAATGGTGTGGGGAAGAGTACACTGCTGCTTCTGCTCACAGGAAAGCTGACTCCAGTAAGTTTGGGGATTCCCATCTCCTATTGGCCTTGTTCTTTCTCTCTACCTCCCATTTTTAGTATTTAAGGGGGAAAACTGAGGGACTTAAGTATGATTTAATGGTATGATTAGTATGTGAAATTCTAGAATTTACTATTGAAAAGCGTAAATAAGGATGTTGGAATTGAAAAGTGGAGGGGACCTGGCATCCTGACCACCGTTTCCCAGGCGAACAGGGTTCTCTGCTTCTGGACGCACAGCTCCCTAAGGGCTAACTCCAGTCCCATGTTGCTGCCCTCGCCCGAAGAAGTTGTACCAGTTGTACTAATTATTCCTCTTTCCTAAGAAAATTTTTCTACTAATAGACAATATTGTTTGCTTAGGACTAACTATCCCCTCCACTGCCATCGTCACTATAACCTCTTTCTTCCCTCCTCTCCCAGTACTCCTTAGTGGGGAGAGATATCTGGCCCTTTTCAGGCAATGGGAAGTGCTTGGCCCGTTAATTTAAAGGCTGATAATCCTGGTTTTGATGCCTATTCCCTCTTCTGATAAAGTTTTATAAAAGCGCTTCCTGTCCTCAGAAGTAGCTGTTGTACTACACATAAGCTGTTCCTAGAATATACAGTGTGTTAAACAGTGATGATTTATTCTCTCAGTTCTTGCTTGCCTTGAGCAAGGCTTATAATAATTCTCAACTCTAGATGTTTGTAATCATCATATTTTCCCTAGAGATAAGATACAAACAAAACATGAAAAGATCATGCTTTACCTTTCTTTAATATGTTTTTATTAATTTCTTTTACATCTCCACAATGTCCCCCCAGTATCCTTTCCCTCTCCCAGAGAGCCATTCTGTAATAGTATTGTTTAAAGACAAAAGGAAAAGGGGAGAAATTAGCATAACTGAGCAGTACATTGAAAAAGTCTGAAAATACGTGTCATGCACAAGACTTGTGGACCTCCCAGTTCAGCAAAGGGATGGGGTGGGAAAGTCTTTTCCTATCCCTTCTTTTTGAGCCATGCTTCTTGTTTATCATTTTGCAGTTTTCACTTTTGACTTTTTTGGGTGGTTTTGTTGGCATTGTTGTTATTGTGTATATTGTTTTATTGACTCTTCTTCCCTCTGCATTAATTCATACAGAGCTTTCTTTGTATTTATTATATTTATCATTTCTGATAGCACAGTAGTACAGTATTTATAGACCTCAATTTGTTTGGCTATTTCACAGTCAGTTGGCATTTACTTACTTTCTAATTCTTTGTTTTCACAAAAAGTATTGCTGTAAATATTTTGGCATCTATGGGAGCTTTCTTATCAGTGACCTCTAGAGTGTAAGGCCAGTAATGGAATCTCTGGGTCAAAAGATAGGAATATTTTAGTTACTTTATTTACACAATTCCAAATTACTTTCAAAATGTACTGATTCACAGCTTCACCAACAATATACTAGTGTGCCTATTTCCCTCAACAGTGACTAACCATAGCTTAAATCATCTTTGCTGATTTGCAGGGTGTGCAAACCTAAGGGTTATTACTGATTCACATTTATTATTAGTGGTTTGGTTGTTAGTTAATTGGCGAATCTTCTTTTTGAAAACTGTTTGTTCATATTCTTTGACTGCTTAACTATTGAGGAAATCGCTAATTTCTTATTTATTGTAGTTTTTCTCATATAACTATGTGTATAATGCTGCTGAGCATTATATTCTGCTCTTTTGCCATTAAATGACCAGGTTGTCCCTTTGACCCTAACCCATTTCTCTTATCTCCTGAACCAACAAATTTTATATCTCCTTCCCCTCTCTTCCAACAGCACCTGGGTGAAGAGCTTGGAAATCCACCTGGGCTCTTTTATTACGCTCCTTTTGCTTGTCCTCTTTTCTTTTTATCACTAACTGCACGTGTGTAGCTGCTCTAGACCCCATAGCGCATCCCAGTAGTAGAATACGTAACAAGAAACAAATCACAATTTATATAACCCATTACCTTGAATTACACAGGTAAGAAAGTGCAGGGAAGGTTTAGAAACATTTACAGGTGATCATAACAGGCTAATGAGGAGAACTTAGGGATGTTTAGGCAAAAATTTGAGATTAACATTATAGACTCTGAGAGAGTTAAGAACTTTGATCAAAGCAGTGACCAACCTAATCTCCAGAGGATCCATGATGAAGTACCTCCTGACTAAGAGGGATGAGGGACTCAAGGTTCAGAAAAAGATATTCAGGTTTGGGCATGACCCCTGTGTAGACAGCTTATTTGTTACAAAGGTTTTTTCCTTCTATTTTTAATGGGAAGAGGAAAGTTCAGAGAGGGGGAGGAGCTAGCAGTAGTGATGACCAAAAAAAGTGTTCTTGAAACATTTAAAATGAACAGGAGAACAGAAGACTGTTTAGAAGGACGTACTGAAGGACTGGTTTTTGAAACTTAATGTGTGGAATTTAAAATAAATGAATTACATGAATTGATGCTTAATGTCTCTATTGGCTTTCGTAATCAGGCTCAGATAGATAGGGAATTTGTTACTGCTCTCACCGCATTACAGGATGCAGTACATCTTTTAGGAAGAGAAGTTGAGTATATAGAGTTACAATTCTTATTACAGTGTGATTATCATTACCCTACCTTTTGTGTAACCAAAAAACACTTTAATGTTTCTGAACATGATTGGGAAAAAATTAGTGCTTGGCTACACGGTGCCTTACCGGAAAATATTAGTGCTGAAATTAGTGCCTGGCAGATTCTGTTAATCTGGCTGCGGAGCAGGACCTTTTACCTAGTCATGTGGCCAGTAATATTCTTCAATTTTTCCAACATTATAATCCTCTAACAACCTTAGTTCACTGGATATTTCCTATCTTAGTAGGTGTAGTGGTTTTATTATTAATCTGTTGCTGTGGTCCTTGTATCCTCCGCAGCTTGTTATCCTCCTTGTCTGCTCTTCGCGCTGACATGATGAGATTGCAAGATCTGGGCTTAAATGCTCGGAATCACCCTTCTGTTAATAAAACAGGGGGAAATGTTAGGGCCCTTTAAGGCTTAACAGATATAGCAGGTTAGGGTCATTCCTTTAGGGATGGTTGGACTACCGCACCCTCTGGTATATTGCCAGAGACAAGGCATCAGAACACCATGCCCCAAAGAGAATGAGTCCTGCGATATATCAGTTACTAGGACAACATGCCCCGGTCATGCTGTTCTCCATGTCAGAATGATGAAGGACAGGAGGGTATATGTTCATACAAGGTTAATAAGGTTAATGTATGTGTTTGATCTTACTTTTGTTTGTTTTTACTTGGTATGTTACATTCTTTCGGGTAACGGTTGCTATTGGTAACCAAGCCAGCTCCTCATGTATAAAAGGGAATTTGAGAATACAATAAATGGGGTATTCTGACCATCTTGCCTCCGCCTCATTTCTTCCCGTGAGACCCCCTTTCAGCTGGTCTGATAGGGAGGTGGGTGGTAGTAGCCCCCAACAATTCATTTTTTTGCCTAAAAAGCAAGTGAAATAGATTCATGGTTTCATACAGTCCTCTTTGTATTCTATACAACATGGAGTTGCTCATGACTTTGTGATGTTTAAATTCATAATTTTAAAAATGTAAAAAGCAATTTAAAAAACTAACTAGTATAGTGGATGGAGCCTGGGCTAGGGCTTAGAGGGTCTGGATTCTTTTCCCCACCTTTGCAATCCTGGGCTGGTCACCTCACTGTTCCGAGCCTTAGTTCAAGGGGTCAGACTAAATTGTATATAAGGGGTTTTCTGGTTCTAAAATGTTATGATTCGGTGACATCATGAAGAGCAAACACATCCTCCAAACTTTCCTTTTGTGCTTCTATTGGAGAGAGAGAAAACAGAAGATTTGAAGGTTATACTCTTAAGTCTGAACCTGGTTGGAATTTGTTACCTTTCTGTCATGGAGCCTGTCTCTTCTGACCCCTCCCCTATTGCATTCCCTTTTTAGCTGATCTTATCCAGCTGTATTGTCTTACTTTTTAGAGTCATCTTTGAGGATGAATGGACTTTTGTGCTCTTCTCATCCATTCTCAGTGTGCCTCTGGTATTTGTCTGCTTTGAGGAGTTAGGACATATATATATATATATCTATCTTCTCTGTTATCTGCTCCTTCTTAATTACCTCCTCTGCTTTTCTGTGCAGACCCAAGGGGAGATGAGGAAGAACCACCGGCTGGTAAGTTGGCACTGGAGACCCAGGACTAAGGAAGCTGGTGGAGGAAATACTATTTCTTTCTGACTGTGTTTTCTTCCTGTGGTAGAAAATTGGCTTCTTCAACCAGCAGTATGCAGAGCAACTGCGTATGGAAGAGACAGCAACTGAGTACCTACAACGGGGCTTTAACTTACCTTATCAAGATGCCCGAAAGTGTCTGGGTCGATTTGGTTTAGAGAGCCACGCCCATACCATCCAGATCTGCAAGCTCTCAGGTACCACCTAGGAGGAGGGCCGAGGCAAACCTGATTTACATAACCCAAATACTGGGGAGAAACCAGATTTTTAAGATTTCAGACAATTCTGAGGAAAATGAAGGTGTTATCCTCTCCCATTTCTTCTTGCCCAGGTGGACAGAAAGCCCGAGTAGTGTTTGCTGAGCTGGCCTGTCGTGAACCAGATGTCCTCATCTTGGTAAGTGAACTAAAGATGGAAGGGACCTGAGGGTAGGAGGAAAAGGAACGTATAGAAGTTAGGAGTATTAAGCCATGGGGTCCTCTCCTGCTTCTCTCACAGGACGAACCAACCAACAACTTGGATATAGAGTCTATTGATGCTTTGGGAGAGGCCATCAATGAATACAAGGGTGGTAAGTCAATTTAGTTTAACCCTACTTTCCCTACACTAGCAAGTTCCCTTCAAATGTCTTGCCTTCCACTTCCTGTTTCCCACAGAGATCTAAATTCTCTTTCCTGCGTTCTCCTGATTATTTTTTTCCCTCTTTCACCTTTTTCAAAAGCTGTGATTGTTGTCAGTCACGATGCCCGGCTAATCACAGAAACCAACTGCCAGCTTTGGGTGGTAGAGGAACAGAGTGTTAGCCAAATTGATGGTGACTTCGAGGACTACAAGAGAGAGGTGCTGGAGGCCCTGGGTGAGGTCATGGTGAATCGACCTCGGGAGTGAGGTTTCCTCCTGGCTAACTAGCCCATATGGCCTGGATGCTCCTTTCCCTCCCACTCACCATTTGCAAGATAAGGGCTCATCATCAACCAGTGCAAGGACCACTGAGACATCTGGAGGTGGGGATTTGCCTGTTGTGCCCAGAAGATCATCGCCTTAACTGATGTACCGACCCACTAGGAACCTTCTTCAGATGGAAGTATTGTCTTTATCTTACAGTGTAGGTGGAGAAACTATTGATACCATGTGTCGTTGAACTGACAATACAGATAAGGAAATGGAAACCTTTTGTTCACCAGCCTTCACCTCTGAAAGATAACTGATTCAAATAAGCTTTGCACCACCACTTTACTTGATGGGTTGTGTAGCCCATCTGATGCAGCACAGGGGCTGTGGACTGGGCGCTTCTCTTCTCTGACTGTGTCTCTGATGTTCTGCCATTTCCCCCAGTCCCAACAGGACTTGGTCTAGTTGATAATTAGAATTTATAGGGACCAAGTTGTGGGTATGATAGCTTTGGTTCCAGCTGCCAGCACTACTCTGAGGGGTGATCCGGTTTTATTTTTTTGGTCTGATTGATACATAGAATTCTGACAGGAGCCTCCAGCTGCACTGCAGAGATGAAGGCAAATATTCATAGGGATCATGGTCTTTAGAGGGGATGGAGCCTATTTGCTGCTGGTGTCTGCATTCTCTTGTATGTGTGGATTTGGGGGGCAGGGAAGGGATGCTGCAGAACTTTGTCCCTCAGTTTGCCGGGGAGGGAATAAAGGAGAGTGAATTGCCATCACCTGTCTTTTTTTATTGGGTTTTGGGTGTTGAGAGTATGGCTAGCCTGTTATCAGGACTGGCCACATGCTGCCCTCCTGTGGCCAGAAGGTAGAATAACTCGAGCCTGAAACAAGATCACTTGACAACCAAGAAAATCTGCTCTTCTGAGCCAACAGTATTTATTGATCATCTACCATGCTCACAGTAGTGGAAGATGAAAGAAACATACGCCTGGTCTTGGGTCATGTCAGGTTAATGATTCGTCTGGAAAGACACTTCAGCACATAAACACCTGTGTGCGAGACACTCAGCTTTACAACATGAGATGTCAAGAGAACGACAGTGTTGGGGATGGACAGTGAGAGAGCGAGAAATCTGGGCTATGCGAAGACTTTGAATCGTCACTCGAGACCTGATGGGACCTCGAAGATTGTCTAGGCCAAAGCCCCTCATTTTCTCCTTGAGGAAGCAGGCCCACGAAAGTTAAGTAACTTGGGCAGAGTCACATAGCTAGGAAATAGCAGAGCTGGAATTAGGACCCAGTCTGCTGCTTCGTACCTATGTGACTTCAAATCCAGTGATCTTGCCGCTGTGCTGCCCAGTGTGAGGAGGGAGCCTTGGAAGGACGGGAAGGAAAAGGAAGTCATTCGATCTAGGAATGACTGAATAAAAGTCTTGGGGAGATAACTGAGAAAACTGAATTTTATTAGAGTGAAGAGCTGTCATAAGAAGAATGTGCCAAGAGGGGTGTTCAGTGCCTAAGAAGTTTGGATTTGCTTTTTACTTGTAAGGTAGATTAGAGGGATAAGAAATTTGAGTTAGGAATTGGTTAATCATGAATGTAGTGTTTTAAGGCCCTGAAGCAGGATGGTTATAAAGGGAATAAAGAGGACATTCTCAATAATAATAATAACATTTGTGTAGCATCTAAAAGTTTAAGGAGTGCTTTAGGTAATTTCACCAAGCAAGGGATAGATGAAAGACTTGAAATTAAGAATGAATGGATATAGGGGCAAAGTAAGGGGGTCAACAATAGTGCTGTTGATAGGAAGTGCTGGTTTGGGGAGAGACGGGTTCCCTTATAGACATGTTCATTTGGAGGTGATGCCAAACAGCAAAATGGAAATATATCTGAAAAGTAAGTGAAGCTGGAGTTAGGGGATTGGATGACAACTCTAAGTAAATGAGCAAAAGACCTTGGGCTAACCAAATGAGAAACATGGTTTTAGAATCAGGAAGCAGTAGAGGAGTAAGGGAAGGGTAAGTGTAGCAAGAATTTGGCTTAAGGCCCAACAAGAGCTGCCAGCACAGGTTCTTTGATCTGCTTTACTAAGGAAAGTAACTTTAAGGAGCTAACAATCTCACTTTAATCACACATACAAATATAACTTGCTTAGTTCACTAGGAAAAGCCAGCACCCTGAACTTCAGATCAAATACAAATAGAAATTACAAACATCAACAGATAGACCTTGTCTGATTCAAATCACAATTCATAGTTACCAGCAAAGCATCCACATCTGGGTTTACAAGCCAGTGGCTCTTAGCCTCCACATCACTCCTCCATGAATGAGAGCCCCAGATAAAATGCTAACGTCTGAGTTTTTATGCTCTGTTCAGGTCTTGAAGGGTCCACACCGAATCAGCAAAAGGGTGTGAGCCTGGGGCTTTACACCTAGTAAGACTTAATCAAAGGCACTTAATTAACTTAGCATTCTAAAACAGTAAAAAAGTCCCACCTTAATTATCAATACACTAAGTTAGAAGCTGGCTGAACTAGAAACACATAGAAGCCAAAGGTAAAAAGAGAATTGTCATGTTAGATACTGAGAAATAAAAGTAAAAATTGGGAAAATGTCATTTACTATTGATTAGGAGGTCATTAGGTAATGGCTGAAGAAGGGCATGAACCAAACTAGGGAGATTCAGGACTGAGTAGCTATGAACATGTCAACCAGGTGCCAACCATTTGGTCAAGGAGTTTTACAATGAAAATGAGAAAATGGATAGTAACTAGAAAAAAACAGCCCAGCTAAGTGAATTTTTTCAGAATAGAGTAGACCTATTTATGTTCGAAGTGTGATAAGAAAGTCAGGTTAAGTGATTTGCCCAGTCTCACAGCTAGTAAGTGACTAAGGCTGAATTTGAACCCAAGCCTTCCCGATTGCAGGCCCAGGGCTCTATCCATTTTGGTACCTAGCTACTTCTGGGTAAAGTAGAGACTAGTGATCCCATGAAGAAATAATTAAGGGAGCAAGAGATTCATCCAGTATATCTTTACAGTCAGTCCCTGAGAAAAACGTACAAGATTTGATTCAACAGGCAGTTTTGAAGTACCATATATCTGTATCTGGAGCAAATTCAAAGACATAAATTATAGTCCCTGCCGTCAGCAGAGTGAGGGGCATGCACACAAGAGTACAAAAGAACATAAATAAGCCCAATATTCTCATGTCAAGGGAAAGCTTGCTTGGTAGAGTTGCGGGGTAAGCTATCCCAGGAAGACAGGAAATGTGTCCCAATTTCCTTGGACAAGGTTTTCACAGATCAGATAAATTATTAATGTACTGGGAAGGTACAGGGAGTTAGGGAAGGGTATTGAGAGTTAGTAGACACATATGAACTCGTCTTCAACTTGTTGCTGGAAGGATGGAGGTCAGTGATAGTCCAATGGAGAGATTGCCCTCAGTTCTGCTAAACTCTCATCTCCTTGTCAGTGTATAAGATGTCTGTTGCCTTCACCTCCACAACAAGGTGGTTCATGTCCTATATTCGCACAGAATTGTGGAATAAGGAATTCTCTACTCCATCATTTGGCTTCTCAGAGATTGAGGATCTGGAGGGAAAGGAGAGCCACCACCCTCCAAGGTGACCCATTCCTCAATTGGGCAGGTCTAATTCTTAAGCAGTTTTCCTTTATATTACAGCTGAATTTGCCTGCCTATTTTCATCTATTGCTCCTGGTCCTGCCCTTTAAGGCAAAACAGAACAAATCTAATCTCTCTTCCACTGACAGATATTTGGAAACATCTTATGTGAGACTTTGATTCTCCAGGCTAAACCTACAAATTCCTGCTTTCCCTTATATAGTATGATGGTAGTGTTGCTTTGGTTCTGAAGAAATAGTTGAAAAAGGGTAGTTGCTCTTATATTTCTGTTCGTTTTATTTCCTAGAGTTAACCATTGCTTTGTAAAGGAGCAATTTTGTTGTAAGGGAACCAACACAGTGCTGGGGAAAAGAAACAGCTTACTCACAGAACTTATATATCCTAATGAGGTTTATCGAATGATATTCCCAGCAACCAGAGGTCTCAAGAGGGCTAGAGATGTGGGTCTTTGAAGCTATGACTTAAATGTGCAGCCTAGGAGAAGCTTATTAGTCTCAGAGGAGCTCATCAAAAGGATAGGGTGTTAACTTCCCAGGTTATGGGGGTCAAAACACCACCAAGATGGCTTGTAAGGTGGGAAGTACCCTAGATGGAGTGGTGACACCAAAGATACCTCACCAGCTTTTTTATACAGAAAAGGTCCCATCTCCTATATCAAGAGTTGTTAGAGTTTCTCACTTTTTCCAGGGATTCTAGAGTACTGATTGGCTAAGTGGGATTATAGATGCAGAATTAGAATTAGGGGCAAAGATCTCTGGAGCAGGCCGCCTCTCGCCAAGGTGACATCAAATCATTGACTACTCCTTGAGGCTGGCCATCCAACTGGTCCATTGCTATTGTCCATGCACCTTCCTGCTCCAGTAGAACCCTTACTTGTATCAAATAATTACAATTAAGCAAAACAAATCAACACATTAGTTACATCTAAGAAGGTATACCTTATTTTGCATGTATTGTCTTTTGAGAGAGAAAGTACAAGCTTCACCTTCAAGTCCTGTGAGATCAAGTTTTATAGAGATGGGGACTCAAACTTGGCACCTGCCTCAGCTACCATGATTAGAGACAATAAAACTCAGATAAGCACCTGATCCCCATTTCTTCTGAAGCATGGAACAATTTCCAAGAGATTAACAAATTGTTGGTGGGGGTGACATCAGAACATAGCATGTGACTTTGGAAGACATATGACCAAGGAAATGACCAAGAATACTAATCCCACCCCTCAACTCTCCTTCCTGACAGGTTTTAAACTCAACCTACAGAATATGAAGTGTCCATAGCCAATTCCATGACAGCATGGAATAGTACTCTCCTTCCTTATGAACAGACCTGAGAAGAGAAGGTATATGGCTTGGCAGCCTCACCACAGAACTTGCACTTCCTCACAGCAAGTAGTGCCATTTAGCAGGAGAGCACACGAACAGTATGAAAACAAGAAAGGCATATATTGGGGTCAGGCTGTGGAGGGCCATAGAGGACCAGAGGCCTTTGTAGTCCTAGCTCACTGAGGTTGAAGCTGATGGAGTGCTTGAGGTACAGAATTCTGAGCTTCAGGAGAGTTACAGCCAATCAGATGGGGCAAATTCAGTACTGGCATCAGGCTGTAACTGACCACTGAACTCCAGCCTGAGAGAGGGAGTCTCGGTCTCAAAAGAAAAGGGAGGAGGAAGTTAGACTTCCTTCTGTAGCTAAAGGGAAACCATTGAAAGGCTGGGGTTTTTTGTTTTGTTCTCTAGGAGTGTGGAGTAAGATGATCAAATCTGTACATGAGGAAGGAGAGCACTCTGGTTCTGTTGTGAAGGATAGATAGTGGAAGTTGTTGCAGCAAGCCAGGACAAAGGTAATGTGGGCCTAGATGAGTGGTGGTGACAAGTGGGAGTAAAAAGGATAAGACTGGAACGGTTTGCCTTGGAAAGAAGGGACCTTCCCCAAAGTGGGGAAGACATGCAGAGATATTTTGAGATCAAGATGATAAAGGACTTTTTAGAACGAGGGGGAGGTGGAGCCAAGATGGGAGCTGGAAAGCAGGGACTTGCGTGAGCTGCCCCACCAGGTCCCTCCAAAAACCTATAAAAAATGGCTCTGAACAAATTCTAGAGCCGCAGAACCCACAGAATAGTGGAGGGAAGCAGGGCTCTAGCCCGGGACAGCCTGGGTGCTCAATGGGTAAGGTCTATCACACGGACCTGGGAGCAGAATGGAGCAGAGCCCAGTGTGGGCTGTGCCCGGACCAACCAGACCGTGAGCTGGGTGGAACAGGCCCTAGAGCCCTGAATCAGTGGGCTGTGGCAGTTGCCAGACTTCTCAACCCACAAATACCAAAAACAACAGAGAAGGTTAGTGGGAAAAGCTGCAGGGAGTAAAAGGAGTTTGAGGTTAGGCAACTGCCCTAAGGCAGCAGAGGTGGTGCGGCTCTGAGGACAGAACTACAGCTGCAGTTGCTTCTGGCCCCAGGCCCAGCTGGTGGGAGGAATTAAGTGGTGGATCAGAGCAGGAGTGCAGAGTCTGCTTAAGATCTGAGTCGCAGTCCAGGTTGGCAGTTCTTGGAGGTGGAGAAGCACTGGTGCGGCAGAGCTTGCTGTGTAGAAATAGCTCTGAAAACAACAGTGCAACCCCACAAGCTTGGAACAAAGTACTCTACAAGCAGTCATACCCTGCTGAAAAACTCAAGGGTCAAGTAAGTTGGCTGGTAACATGGCCAGGGAGTGAAAATGGACTCAGATTCAGACTCAGACTTCGGAATCTTTCTTTGGTGACAAAAAAGACCAAAACATACAGCAAGAAGAAGTCAACAAAGGCAAAGAGCCTACAACAAAAGCCTTCAAGAAAAACATGAACTGGCCTCAGGCCATGGAAGAGCTCAAAAAGAATTTGGAAAAGCAATTTAGAGAAGTAGAGGAAAAATTGGGAAGAGAAATGAGAATGATGTGGGAAAACCATGAAAGACAAGTCAATGACTTGCTAAAGGAGACCCAAAAAAATACTGA
>CM053627.1:208094499-208147009 GCA_028646595.1 Phalanger gymnotis
AATAGATGTTCAAAAACAAAAACAAAAAAGTTTTTGCAGGCAACAAGAAAATAAGATAACACAGGCAGTGGGGCATAGAAATTTATCTTGCCCTACAAGAAAGGAAGGGAAAAGGGGATGGGAGGGGAGTGGGGTGATTGCATAAGGAAGATTGGGCATTAATGGGCATGGAAAAGGCTTACATTGTCCAGTCTAGGGTCACCCTAGGCCAGACAATGATCAGAGTCCAACCTATACAGGTAGTCATGTAGGCATAATGAGGCAAATGGACAGGGTAAAGTGGGGTCAAAAAACTGGGGATAGATCCTGGTGAAAACAGAAACATGTGGGCAGTGGGGAAGACCTTGTGGTTTTAGTATAGCAAGCTACATATATACCACCAAAAGTTTTTGAAAACAAAAGATTAAAAATTAAAACAAGGAATATGCCACTTCATTTAATAAACATCTTAAAATTTATTATTTAAAATTTATTATAGGGGCTTCTGCAGAGAAGGGATAAAAGGAAAAACACATCAGGAAACTGGTGGAGATACTTTAAAAGGACAATACTCTCAATAAAGGAGAAAATGATCTCAACGTACAAAAATATAATTCTGTGGTGGCAACTGGAAACTAAGGGGGTGCCCATCTATTTGAGAAATGGCTAAACAAATTATAAGAAATCACTAAAGGGATAGTTTTGGAGAAACCTGTGTGATCTGAGCAGGAGTGAACAGAACGAAAACAATTTACATAAAATCACTGCAAAAACAAATAATTTGGAAAGACTGAAGAACTGTGACTGATGCAGTGACCAACAACCAGCCAGGGAATGCCCAAGAATGCAAACCCCACCCCCACCTCCGAGAGGTTTTAGACTCAACCTACAGAATATGAGGTGACCATAACCAATTACATTACAGCTTGGACAAAAGTTTGCCAAGGCCTTCTTTTTCATGGCTATATTCTGCTCCCTCAGTCCTTTCCAAATTCACAGAGTTTAATTAGCTTCGGCCTGTGGCTATGGGAATGTATAGACATAAGAGCTAATGCACCGTTTTCCGGATCCACTCCTATTGGGGTTCCAGCTCTACATACTCCATGTTTTCCTTTACTATCTCATACGGTGCCTTAGTTACCCAAATCTATTACACATATGCTCGCACTAACTTATCAAATTTGCAGTTTTTCCTATTTTACAATGGGAAAACACCAAAGCCCAGGACCTTCCTAAGTTGTCACCTCCTTTTTTCCTTGTTTGTCCTCCATCCTTACAAAGGAATCAAAGCACGCAAGAGTTTAAATAAGCTTCTCTTTCCACTGTTTATTATTAATGTACAAAATATACAAAACAAAAAGAAAATCATCCTCAATCCATTGTGGCTCTAAAGTGGGGCCCTGCACAAAACCCGATCCACCCACTGCCGTTTTCACAGAAAACAACTGACGCCAGGATGGGGCAAAGGAGAAAATTGGGAACAGGCGGCAATACTGTCCAGGATCCGCCCTGCAAAGAGCCGGCGGGGAGTTACAGAAGTGACGAATGTGGGTTGGCCTGGAGAGGCCTCACGTGGACATGGTTTGGGCTAAGAGGGACTGGAGCTGAAGAACTCTCAAAAGGCAGTGCGTGTAGTGTGACTATGTCAGGCTTAGGGTCACTGACATACTAACAGAGTGGTCTTGCTTAAGAGTGTTTCACCGATCTCCCAGTTAGCAGAAAGGTTGGGAGCACTGACACTAGGGATCTCACCTACACCAGCTGAAAAAACATTGGGTTCAAAGAATATGGATGACTCTCATCAAAAGGTATAAAGGACTGATAAAGCTGGTCTGGGTGCTCATACAAGGCTGCAGTGTCATACTGTTAAAAAGTATTCAGAGTGCAAAGGACAGGTCCTGATGTATATATTATAGAGGAAAAGAAGGGAGGAAGGCAGAGCATAGAGTGTGTTGGGTAATTCACACCTAGCCTGTCAGTTCCCTACAGGGAACCCTCTCAGTGCAATGAAATAAGAGGGCACTCTTCATCACATCCCCACCCCCATAAGGAATGAATGAACCTGCTTGGTTATAGGACGATTTCACAATAAGTGCAATAGACACCATGTCAGGGGATTGTTCACATGGGTGACCAAAGATAGAAAAGGTCCACTCTTTCTATCTTGGTCATAGAGGGGTCTTCCTCTTCCTTCAGGATAACCAGTCATAGGTATATGCAGGGTCCAGGATAATACTGGAAGGAGGTTAGGGCTAGGTAACAGCCCCTCATGGGGCAAAGCCCACTAGGTCTCCTCTTCAGCAGTCCAGGGGTACAAGGCTGTATCAGTCTTTCTCCTCCCCTGACTGGAGGAAAATATGTACAACAATGCGCACCAGTGATTAGAAAATCCCCCAAACCCCAAACCGGGGTGAGGAAGGGAGTCCAGCTCATCAGCTGGGGAAAGGGGGAGGTGGGCCTCACAGAAGCCATAACAGGACAAAAGGGCCAAGAAGGGAGGGAGGCTGTAGTCCATAGGGTACCACAGATGGGTAGCCCCTAGGGCAAAGGTGGCCCATTGACACCTGGGTGGTAGAAGGCACAGTTGTTCTCATAGCGGCAGCTGCCCTTCATCATGAAGTGTCGGCACACAGGGCGGCTTGACATATCTGTTGGAATAGTAGCATGGTGGTTAGATGGACAGCAGAAAAAAGGAATGACCCTGTACCTCCCCCCTGTCACTACCATTAGACTCAAGCAAGACAATTCAGGGGAGAATATGCAGATTATATGACATTCTGAATGATATAAAAGGAGGATAACTGTAGTTAAGTAGCTACATAGAAACTACTCACCTCCTCCATGGCCATGGGGGTCATGTCCTCTGTGGCCTCCATGACCAGGCCCATCATGGCCACGATGCTCATGTGGGGGTGGGCCCCGGTGGTCATGGCCTCGATGGCCAGGGCCATCATGAGGCCGATGACCATGAGGTCCACCATGACCAGGGCCATCATGGGGACGGTGGCCACCACCTCCACCCATTCCTCCACCAGGGCCTCCTCGTCCATTAGGAGGGCCTCCCCCAGAGCGGCCTCCTCGGCCTCCTCGAAATGGAGGAGGTTCATTCCCGCCTCGACCCCCTCGGCCTCGATGGTATGGCCCAGGACCAGGTCCTGGCCCTCCTCGCATTGGACCACCTCGCATGGGATCTCCTGGACCATCCCAGAAGGGGTCACCCCCACGGGGAGGGGGAGGTGGGCCCAAAAGCCGTGGACCCACTGGACCACCAGGACCTCCGTGGGGACCTACAGAGAAAGAAACATTCAGCTATTGGCCAGGCTCATGACCATGTTTACACTTCCTATTCCTACTATTCCATACTCCCCACCAAGAAGTATCTATCCTATTTACCTGGCATAGGCCCTCCAGGGCCAGGAGGGAAATGCTGCATGCCTTTGGGGCCACTGGGGCCCCCTGGGCCTCCAGGTGGGAAACCATTGGCCATTGGGGCAGGTCCCAAAATCCCATGGGGCACTGAATTATGAGGAAGAAAAAAATGTCAGTAAGATAGATTCTAGGATCAGTATCATCCCCCTCCCCCAAGGGTCTGCCTCCCATTAACACTCCCAGTTAAAACAGTGAGAACTAGTTTATCCAATCTGATCAAAATTAAAATAAAGCCTATTCTTCCTATTTTAGGGAATGTTCCATTCTCTCTTAACTCTTTTCTTACTGGCTTTTTTCCTGGTTCTTTATAAACTCCCTTCTAAGATCATTCCCCCGTGGTGCCCCTCCTACCCCATTTTAATTGAGGCATATCTACCTGGCTGTGCTTCACCTCTAAACCTAAAGTGGGCTTCCTCACCTCCTCCCCCAGGCCCCTGGGGCTGGCCCTGCAGGTTACCCAGCAACTGCTTGATTTTATCCGAGTAGTCTGGCTGTTTCAGCAGCTCCTCTGAAGGGTGACTATTGGGGCTTCCCTGTGGAAAGGAGTAGAGTAGTTGTAAAAGAGGCCAATCAGGAGACATAGGGCTACCAGAAGCAAAAAGCATACTAGAAAAGGGAAGAATGGATGCTGGAGAGAGAAACATGTTGTAGGAGGGATAAAACAAGAAAAAGTTACAGAGAAGGCAAAAAAGGAGGGCCTGGTGAAAGGTTTGCATCTCACCATTATTGAGGTCAGGATCTCCTGGACATTGATGCCACCTCCTCCTGGGCCCTGGGGGCTCTTTCCAGCTCCCATACTTCCCATAAGGTTGGCCAAGACAGGAGGCAGCTTGGAGCCACCCGTCCCATCAGGGGAACCACCTGGTCCACCAGTCTCTAATGACTCAGAATATGGGGTCTCATCTAGGGAGCATTCCTAAAAAGTTATAAAAAGTCAGAATAATAATGAGTCAAGCATTTATATATGAGAGAGACATGAAGACATTCACCCTCCCCTCCTCCCCCAACAGATGCTTAGATAAAAACTGAAAAACAGAGATGCCTTACCTCGTCCAGAGGAATGAGTTTTGGAGGAACAGGTTCATAAGACTCAGGGTCAGGCTCATGGGGACTGTCGGGGACACTGTGAAGGGAGACAAGATTACTTTTCTATCGAGTCCAGATGCCCAACAATCAGCTCTCGCCCAAGAGTCTCACTGCGAGTTTTGTTCCCTACTCACCTCTCCTTGGATAGAAAGAGCTCCTGCAGAATCCCTTTCACACGCTCGGCCTGGACATAGCGCTCTTGGCTATTGCCCCCTGGGGACACGAGGGGCGAAGGTAAGGCCAGGGGCCGGGGGCACGTCCACGCCACCTTCTCTTCCATGTTGTCGTTGCTCAGACGCCGAGCCGTCTCAAAGGCGTGACGGTCCGACAGTATCTCTCTCTTGGCTGCCTCGCCAAAGTCCTTGATCTTGTTCACGTTAACTGGTTTGGTTTTTGTTGGGAGGTGGAGGATGGGAGGAAGGAAGAGAAGGAAAAGAAGAGTACACGGAGGAGTTAGGCCACGTGGATCCCTCCCAAGGTCCCACCGCCCTCCGTCTTCCGTAGCTCCAAGATGCCCCTGTGTGTCAATCTACCCTCTTACCTCGCTCGGTCTCATCCAGTTCAAAGTAAAAGTATTCTCTCAGTTTACCTTCTTCAGGCCATGTCACAGTCTTTCTCTTCCGGCCCTTCCTTGTCAGCTGGCTTGGATCCCCAGGGCTCTCCACAGGTTTTGCATCCAGCACTCCTGTGTCCAAGGAGGCTGTAAGAGAAAGGAGTATAGGATCATGCAAATATTTTAATGCAAATTTAGCCCGACCACTAATTTTACAGATGAAGAAACTGAGGCCCCAAAAGGTTAAGTGCTGTGCCTAAGGTCACATGAACAGGAAAACAGCAGAGCCGCAAGCTGAACTGAGTCAGCAGAACTAACAGTTGAGCTGGTATGGAGTCCTGACTTTGAACCAAAGGTTCCCCGTGCCCAGTTTTCCAGCTCTAGTCCCTTTTCTCAGGATTCAGACACCTGGAACCCCAGACTTCCAGTCTCTAATCTTACCTGTGTCCATAAGCTCTGGAATTTCAACAGGAGGGACAGGGGTTCCAGGACGCTCTATGTCCATGGCCTCAGCAGGAACTGCTGGCTCTGGTGAAGAAGGTTTGGCTGTGTTCGGCTCTGTGCTTTGTTTCCCCTCAAAGGGGCTTGGCTATAGGAGAAAAAGAGATCATTAGGACAGGGAAGCCACAGCCAGCAAAGGGGTCTTTAGGAATCCAGTCCCCCAATGGCTTCTAGAGAGACTGATGGCTACTTTCTAATCTCACATACATTTCTTCTCCCTACCCAAGGATTTTCTCCTCCATCACTCCACCCTGCACTACCCAGGATACATACCTTGGAAGCCGTGGGTGACAAAACCTTTTTCTTTTTCTTGATTTTGATGCCTGGAACAGGGGCTGAGTTAAGGGCATCTAGGAAACCCAGACCCTCCATAGCTAAAGAGAAGGAAATAAAAAGTGTTAGTATAGCAGATAGATGGCATACTTCACAACTACAGAAAAAAGTCTTGGCCAAATGGCAGGGTAATGAGATCTCTCTCCAACCAAGATAAGATGATGATAATGTCAGAGAGCACATATGGCATGGGAATTCACGTAAGAAATTCTTAATGTTACTAGGCTTATCTTTCAGCAATCTATAGTTTTGGACACTAAATATAGCTGAATATTGGTGAGCTGACAGTGGGAGAGAGAAAGTATAGGGAAAGTGAAGAAGAAGGAAAGGGTATAACAATGAATGAATCAACAAGGGACTGAAGACTGAAAAAAGAGATAGAAGGGCACACATAAGGAGAGGGAAAGAAAGGCTAAGAATCTGGTAAATGCTACAGTCTACTGTCCTTGTCCCTTGTCCCTGGCCCTACTCACGCTGTGGGGGTATAATCTTCACTTTAATCTCTTTGGTGGTGTTAGGTGTTGTATTGAGTGGTTTGTATTTCTTTTCAGCTGGGGGAGCCACATCACCAGGTGCAGCTGCAGAGCTGTAAGAAAAAACAAAAGTCAAAAACATGCAGCAGTCCTCCCCACCAATCCTTTTATAACCTCAGGCAATAACTGCTACCAGTCCTAATACGTACCTCTGACGCTTAAGAGGGATGGGCTTAAGGTTGTACTTGTCAGAAACAACCACAGTACTGGCATTCTTCTTTACAGGCACAAGGGATGGTGTCTCTAGCTCCAAGCCTGAAAAAGGTAGACATCGTATGAATTCTCGACACTGTTCTCTCTTCTGCTTTCCTTTCTCTCAATGCTAAACTGCCAATGCACCTTGTGCCACCATTCCTAGACCACTTTCCCCTTACCCTTTTAAGTAGATCACAAATCAATACCTTCCACCACTCCCCGCCGCCCCCGCCCCAGATAATGTCTGTTCAAATCTAAGACACATGTATGTTGCATGCATATATAACTCTGTGTACAAGTGTCTATGTATCCTCCCAAGACCGGGACTCAACCTTACCAGTAGAACGGAACTTGGCATGGCTAGGAGCTGTGGTTCGCAATGATTTAGGTTTCTCCTTCTTCTTCTCTGGTGCCTCCTCAGCTCTTGTTTCTGCCTTCACTTCAGGCAGGGGTCGTTCAAGAGGAGCAGTTCGTCCCTTCCCCTCTTCCTTCTTTTTCTTCTTATCTTTCTCTATAGGAAGACAGCCAAAGGGGAAAAGATTTTAAATGGAGAAGCATGGCATAAGAGACAGAGTGCTGGGTGACTATGGGCAAATCACTTATCCTCTGCCTCAGTTTTCCCATCTGCAAAATGTGTATAATGATATCTGTAGTATTCACCTTACAGGATTGTTTGTAAGGATAAATGAAAATGTATGTAAATTGTTTTGCAACCTCTGGACTACTAAACACTGAATAAATGTCAGCTACTGTTGTATGGTGAGAAGGATAATCTCACCTGGGAAACAGAGTGAGATGAAATTCCTCCCAGAACCTCTGGAGGCTAATTATGCCAGGATGAAGAACGAAGTAACTCACCAGTGGGCTGGGTGCTACTCTGAGATCGTATGACAGCCATCCAATCGCTGACAAGGACTGAAGCTAGTTTCCGGAGTTCTTGAAGAAAAAGAGAAGTAATTTTAGAAACGAGAGCGAGAGAGAGCTAAGACAGAGCCGGACACTGTCAAATCATGGGATGGGCCCCCTTCCTACTGCTCCACTCTCTACCTATTTCTAGGCCCTATTCTCCTGTCCTCATGACTCCTTTGTAATAACCCTAATAAGCAACTTGAAACAAATACCCCATAAAAGAGTGCTTGAGGTGAGGAAAAGGCTGGAATTGGCTTCCTATCTTTATATAAGGCCATGACCACTGTGGAAGGATGAGCTTCCCTGAGCTTATAAACTCAGTGTGATCTGTATCCCAAACTGAAGTGCAGCCTCTATGGATCACCAACTTGAAGTCACTTATCCTGAAGATGACTGACTCAATCGCATCATCATCTCTGGGTCCTCTCCCCTTTTCTCCCTTTTCTTTTGTCTTTCCCCTCCCCTCATATGTCTTTGGGTACACTATTTTACTATAATGTAGTTTTATTTCTTTGTGAAAATCTTTTAGTTCTTATGGAAATTTGGACAGTGGAGTAGACAGGAAAGGGCAGAAGACGAGAAGGAAGAACATCAACTTGGGCTGGGGTTTACGGAAAATCTATTGAAGAAAGACAACGAGAGGAGACATGGCTACAAAGTAGTATGACAAAGTACTGCACTAATACAAGTGTCCAGAACGAAGGACAGGATGATCCTTGTGCATTTGGCCCTAAGATGACCACACGTCTGGAAAGACTGTATAAAATTCTGGGCATATCATATTTTAGAAGCACGGAGTGAGTCAGAAGAAGGAGACCAGGATAATAACAAGACTTGAATTCACGTCATATAACAATTCAATGAAAACTGGAAGAGCTGTCCTAGGGGTCATATGGAAATTTTCGAAACATTTTAAGATGTCGTATGGACGCAAAGTGAAGTGAGCAGAACCAGAAGAAAAATTTATGCAATAACAATACTGTAAAGACAAACAACTTTGAAAGTCTTGAGAACTCTGGTCAAATACAATGACCAACCACAATTCCAGAGGACTCATGATAAAACAGGACTAGATTCTACAGACTATTTACCACTGAAGGGATAAAGTTAGGTACGAGACAGGGGAAATAGAAGACCAAAAAGGGAAGGAGACAAGTAGAAAAGGAAAACGACAGAAAGAGGGATGTTGGCTGGTGAGAAAGAGGAGAAGGTAAAATCAAAACAAAAGGAAACAGACAAGAAGGGAACAAAGAATAAGCCAACCTTCATCCTCACTTGACTTGCTCAGCTGCTTCACAAGTTTGGCTGTGTTGTTCTAAGAGAGGGGAAAGAGCAGAGAAGTAAGCATAAGTAGAAAGAACATTCCATCTACACCTCCCTACAACTTACCCATCTACTTTATGGCCCCCAAAACCCTAGAAATGTGATTGGTTTACAGATAAAATGCAATTTTCTTAACAGCTATGTGAAATACTCAGCTGAAAAAGCCTAAGGAGATACCTGTTTGAGATGGTCCACAGTAAGGGGTAGGTGCTGTAGGGTGAGCAGAATCTGCTGCAAGAGAGGTACATTGTTGGTTGTCTTTGAGTAAGTCAGCCAGTTATTAAGGAGCTTGTAGCCACCGACTCGGATAAACCTGCAGACAGACAGGAAGGTGTATCAGAATTCAGGAGTTCTATGTTCCCATTCCTTCAATGCCCTGATCCCCTATTCCTCTCCATCTCTACTTCCTGGCTATCTAGTTCCCCACTCACTTGGCCAGTACATCTGGTGAACGGGTCTGCAGGAGAATGTTTAGGTATGTACAGCGGCTCACCATCTTTCGAGCTTCCTTCATCAGGCTAGAAGGGAAATTGAGTTGAGGTTAGACAGAGCTAGGACAGAGATACACATCTTCTATCCGCAGTGGAAGATGGGTCCCTCAGGACTTGGGGCCTCAATCTAAGAAACAAGAAAGGAACAGTACTTTCTAGGAGAATGGATATTTTTAGGGCAATACAGGGAACTCAGGAGAAAAATATACAACTGATCCTGGAGTATTAGGCTAAATTACTAAAGACTACTCTTTCATCTTCCTTCTAAATAACCAGTAGCCACAGCCTAACAGCCACCATCACTAGTCATTGTGTTTGTTATTAATATTACCTAGCTGATCTATTTTTAGCAAGGGCCATAGGTGCTTTCGAATATCCTTTTTTAAAACTAAGGGCAACTATATTAGTAAAACTGAGGCTGCGAAAAGATAAATGACATTCATATGATCAATATAATAAAAAATAGCATCAGACTTCCTATCAGTCAACTAGCTTCTAGGATTTGGGGATCTGGATCACCAGCTGCAGGGAAGAAAGCCTATATATATATATATATATACACACACATATATAGATTCCATATACAGGCCTTGATGGGAAATCAGGAAAGGTAGTTGGAGTTACGTGTCAGATTACTGCCACTGCTACTGAAACTCCATGTTGATAATAAATGTTTAAGTAATAAAAACTTACCACCTTGTTTTCTAACATTATAGTTCTTGAGACCTCCTACTACAACCTTAGTCATGTGTTACGGATTCATAATTCTTTTTTTGGTCATCTAATCCTAGAATTCATTCCGATGACAACTTATACATACCTAAAGATCTTGGCAATTCCCTCCGCACTTTTGACCTCTCCATCCCTACCAAGGAAGCTGTCTAGGCCCTTAAGGAGTTCTTTAGGGTCAATGGGGCCCGAGCCCATGATGATAATACCTGGGTGGGGGAGAAGATTGAATAAATGTGTCAAAGATTGTACCAGGATTATTTCCAGTAACACACCATTCTTCTTAATCACTCACATGATAATTAACAAATCACACAACACTTGTAATTCTTTAATTTCTACCTATCAAGAGGTCAGAGGTTATTTAACCACTACCTCAATGACCCAGAAATGCAGACTCAAGATACTATCACTACTAAAAAATAGAAATGAGGGCAAAAGATAGGACACTTATAAGATGTGAAGACAATATTGTTGGAAAAATCCTTCCAAATTCATCCCGTTAGAAATGTTGAACTCCCTCAGGCTGCGAATAAGGGACCAAGACTCTATTATAAGAAAATATGCCATAAAAAGGCCACTTAATTTTAACATGGAAGATAAATATGATTGTTCTCAAAACATCTTCAGTGTACTAGATATTTGGTTCAATATTCCTCAATCTGAAATAATATGGTTTAATTATTCCTAGATTGTTACCTATACAAATAAGACTTAAGAACTGGGAGCTATCAGTACCAGGTCTGAACACATTTCTGTTCTAAATTGTTCTTCCAAGTTTAGTTTTAGGGGATGGGAAACAAAGTGAAGATCTTAAAAAGCTATCCTCCAAAGGATTCAGGCACTGTCACAATGGGCAAGTAGAATATGACAGATTATACTGAAAGACTGGCAATACTGGGAAAAGTAAGCAAATGTAAAATTGGGAAAAGAGCACAGGAAAGGGGTAGAAACAGAGATAGAGACAACATTTAAGAGGCTACAGAGCGGAGATGTTTGCTCTTTTATGTCCCACATGGAACAAAGGTTTGGCCTGTGTATGGATTTGTTAAAAACTAACTTCAATCATTTTTATTAAAAATTTTGGTCAGCTTGGAATTTCTTAAGTAATGGTGGTAATCTGACAAAGAATTTCATCAGCTTCGATTCCCATGAAGGCCTATGTATGATAATTCATGGGCTGAGTATAAAATGAGGGAGCCAGGATAGTTAAAAAAAGTGGCTCCCTTAAATTTCTGCATCACAAGGCAGGATCAGAAAAGGAACCATTGCTATGAGACAAAGATTAAGGTACAAAGTTTCCATGGAAAAATTCTACAAATTACATAGGACTGGATAGGATATAAGCTTAAGACAGGGTTTTCATGTGGTATTTCTCCAAACATGGGCCCCTTGGAAGCAGAGCAATGTCAGTGCATGGGACCTAAGGCTGACATAAACTTGATTGTTTATAAATAAGGGGTAATTTTTCTATGACTGCCCAGGGCCTACCCCCAACATTTGTAAAGGCAGTGCAGGACATGTATGTCTCTGGAGAAACCTTGGTGGTTTTCCTTCTTGACCCTTGAGGAAACCTTTTTCCAATTTTAGTAAACTGAGTCAGAGAGGCAAAAAGGCTGCTTCCTTGAAAAAAAGAAATGTGCTTTAAGGGCAGCATCCTTAAGATTCAGAGTATTAAAAGACTCAAAAATCCAGTTCTCCCAGGTGCATAACTGATGAGAGTTACCACTGCAGATGCAGAAGGGGCATGAGAATCAAAGAACAAGATATGGGGAAGACAGTTGTAGAGAACCATTTCTTAGGCTTAGCAATTTGATGCATTGAATTTAATAAGATACGGAAAGGAGGGGGAAAAATCTTGAAATTGTGTGGGATTTTAAAAGTTCCTGTTGAATTACCATGTTTGCCTCTGTTTCTCCTGAGAGGAAAGAGAATAAGCTGGGCCAAAGGTCAGAGGAAAGGAAGCTTTAAATACAATTTCCCTAGTAGAATGAAATTCTGATAAAATTGATGGATTTGCTAGTTTGGCACACTCAGATCTATTAATCTTTATATAAATTTAAATGGACAAAGAGAAAGGGTTTTTTCTCAATTAGTGTGGGCCAGAAGCTTTTTGATGAACCAAGTGTGAAGTTACAACAGCAGGAAGTCTGAATACCACAAACACCATCAATAACCAAGAGCCAGTTAAGAAAGCAGAATGCACACGCTCCATGCCAGAGTGCCTGTCGAGGACACAGAACCTCAGGGTGACAATTCCCAGGCTAGGAATACTGTTTCCATTGTACTCCAATACGTACTTAACCCTGACTTACCTACCGAAGAACCAGGTACAGTAACCTGAAAGCCCCTACGTTTATTCTTTCCATCCTCAAATCATTGACTCTCCAAAAACTAGGCCTGCTACCCCACTAGACCCCTAACTCTGTTTAACCTTCAAGGACCTGAGGGAAACCCCAAATACCACCTTTTTACTGAATAGAAAGCAAAGTAAATCATTAGTCTCCTCAAGCCATGAGATTAAGGGTCATCAAGGTCAATTCTTTCAACTGGAACAGAAAATAACTGTCATCTCTCACTCACACAAAAAACCATGAAGCCATGAAGACAGCAGAAATTAGATGTGGCCATCACAGCAGAAAAGAGGTTACATGGTGACCTTCATCGCAGCTTCTCCAACTACTGAGTAGTTTTAAACAATTAACCACAAAAAGAGCTCTCAAGAGAACCTGTCTAGATACAAGTTACCACTTTGATCTCTGGAGATAGGAGATAACTTCCCAGGAAAACTCTAGCTTTCACCCAGTTCAAGTTCAGGATTCAGTTAACCTACAAACTTCCACTTTCAGATACTGTAAACGACGTGGGATCTCGTGTGGGGAACTAGTGACTCACTTAACCAGAGACAGCAAAGTAAGAGTTAAGTGTTCCTGTTACAGGGCTACAGCAGAAAAGCTAGGCATAATGAAGTGACATGTCTTAATGATAAATAATAAATGTTCTTGCCTCAGAGCTTGGCATGTAAAAATCAGGAGCAAGTAAGTCTGAGGTCAGATTTCTGGAATAAGAAATAAGGGCCCAAAGATAAAACCATGTGAGCTCATTTCCTTAAAGAATGAGAGAACTTAGAAAACTATGGGGTGGAGATGAGAGGAAAATGGAGAAACATAAATGCTTTACTCCTCTGGGAGTGAAGCCAGATTCATATAGCCCAGTGACCAGGTCAAGTTTTCAGGGGGAGCAAGAATGGAGTCCCTAACCAAGGACATAAACAAAGCAAAAGTCCATCAACAAATCCCAACTCTCTCAGGGCCTTTGCTCTCATTTAGCCAGGCTTTTCTTCCAGCTGTTTGCTGCCAGATCCTCATTGTGCTGATCTCGGTGCTTTAGCCTCGGCCATAGCTTTAACGCAGAAATGAGCAGTTTAGAGGTCCACAAAGGATCCAGGCTAGAAAGCCTTCCCCTACAAGAGTCCTTCTGTTGCCTTCACTAATGAGCAAAAAAATCTTATCAATTAATGGGAAAGAATAAAATGAAATTCTAAATGTCACTATTACTAGGAGCATATTGAGTGGGTTTAGGGTTAATGTTATATGATATTCAAAGTAATATCTCTTAAAATTGCCTATCTCAAAGATAAAATTATTTCTTCTTTTCAACAAAAGGGGGAAGGGAATGAAGGCTTGTTTATCATGAGCCATATTCTGCTACAGCACTTCTGGATGGTTACATTCTGTTACTGGCTTAAAATTCACATTCCTTTCCCTCTTGGGACCTTAAAGGCACCTGTTATTTGGAAGTCAAATCATTTTGAGTTGTGCCTTTCTCTGGCATTAGAGAAACTTAGAATTATACAGGAAAAAAGATATGAATTGTGGCCTATCATGCAATAAACTTCTGGATTCAGTGTCTCTTTTTGTATCCCTACCAAGACTTTACATACCAGGTGCACTTGGGTAATGGGGGGATTCCAGCCTGCTTGCCTTTTAAGAGAGAAATGCCAGGATCATGAGCTTTATATGGCAGGAAAGGTGCCAAGATACAACTCGAGCTAATTAAATTGGCACTCCCAAGTTGGTTCCTTAAGATTCCTTTATTCCTCAACTTTCAGACTGCAGACTCTCATAATTACTTCCCTAGTCTAGTTCAGGAACTCAAGGGGGTACTATGTTCACATCCCCAGATATATGGCAGAGACACAACAATTTCTCCACCACCTAGAGTGCTGGGGGGTAAACTAAAACCTCTGGAAAACTGCTAGTGTAGGAAGATTGAACTTAGGGCACAAATCTCTTGGGACCTCCTCAAACTAGATGCTAAGGAATTCTTTAGAGGTACTACACATCCAGCAGATAACTGGCTGGGGAGGGGAATGATCAAGTTCAGGCCTTTCAATTTTGCATTGAACCTGAGGATCTTAAAACTTGTAAAAGATTTTCAAAAAATATTTGATAATTGAAAAAAAAAAAGGAGGAAGGAAAAGGACAGGACACAAACACCAGCCTTGAGTACTGCCAGGCTTGGACATGCACTGGTTGCTACAGCACTGCATGAGTTGAAAATGGAGAACAGAACATTATGTTTCCATTATTAGCCAGAAGTTTGGGCGGGATAAAAAAAAAGAAAAAAAAAGATTAAAAAAATGATTATTTGGAAAACAGAAATGAAGGTTGTGAAATGTAATACCAGAAAGGTTTTGCTTACCAGAAAACGAAGCTTGACTCCCCCTGCCTTGAGTTTACAACTGCCGCCTTTTTCCTAAAGATTCACTCCTCATCCTAGTACCAATGTACACAGGAGGCTAAGCAACTGGAGGTGGTACAGCACGGAACACAAAAGAGTTTACCCCAAAAACCAGAGAAGATGGGAAGGAGGAAGATAGGAAATTTAGAGGAAAGCCTTCCAGCACCCACCCTTCAAAAGGTGAAAATGTCCCTAGACTAAAGACTAGCTCCAGTTAGAACCTAACAGCAGAAATTCATATTTAGACCAGAGATTTATTTAATCCTTCCTATTCAAGACTGTTAAACTCAGCCAGATTAATCCTATCCTTTGGGCTCAGAGAATGGGAAAGAAATGGGTAAATTCCATTTATTCTGTTTCCCAGGTTGTGTACATGTGGGAATTCCTAGGATATTGTAATACAGATGAAAAATTGTTGCTAAGCCTCAAACCTACCCACAGGCACCACTGGGGAAGAGAAGCAACCCCTAGAGACCTAATAATTCCTACTGTCTTGTTGGAGAAAATGGGGTGCTTTGTGAAAGAAAAAGAACCGAAACAAACTAAGATCAAATACGTAGAGATAGAAAAAGAAGGTATTCAAGTCCCAGGCTCCACTCCCCCCAAGTTTGATCATGGCTCAAAAGGCAAAACTCAGGGGGTGGAGTTTCAGGAGAGTGGAGGGGAGTGAAGGAAAGCCGATTACATCACCTTTTCAGATTGCTCCTCCCCCTTGACTAAGCCAGCCCCTAAGCTCCGGCTGGCAAGAGGGAAGAGGAAGGAGAAAAACAACAAAGCAGGGACGCCATCTTGCAATGGAGAAGAGACTCAAGGAGGAAAAAACATCTACGGTTTGCCTTAAAGGTTACAGTACAAACAGCCCACTAAAACCCGTCCCCGGTTTAGAAAAAAAGCAAAAAAAACCCAAAAAAGCCCACCCCAAATTCTGTTTAACTTATATATTTCACTTGATTTGGTAAAAACAAAGGCAATTAAAAATGTTACTTAAAAGTTGTTTCTCCTGCTTGGGATAGAGGAAGAATTTGCAGTTGGGGGTCAAACTGCTAATACAGCCCACCCCCGAATCTATACTACAAATAAAGGGGGAGGGGAGTTGGGCCCCTCCCAACAAAGGAGGTCAAGGTGGGAAAAGGACAGGAGAAAAATGGGTAAAGACACAACCTGCAACGCCGCTCAGAAGAGAAAAGGACAAGGAAAAGTCGCCATATTGAAGCAGGGAAGAAAAAAAATTCCTTTTAACGACACAAATTTTTTAGAAAGCTAGCATTCAATTGCACTAAATGGCCTTTAAAAATTACACGCCTTAATTCCCCACATTGCCCGCCTCCCACTTTCCTCCCCTCCCGTAACTGCACCCATTTAAAAAATCAAGTTAAAAGGTTATAACCATTTTTCTTTCTTAAAAACTGCAAACTGCAACAATTACAAGACATTCTTTACCTTCCCAACTAACACTTTGGATGTATTGGCACTATATTTTACTTTGGCTTGTGTCTTGCAATCTTTATTTGTAGATTGCCACCTATGTAAAGCACACAAATATATATACCTCAAGCAAATTACATTAAAATATAACGAGAGGATTTAACCATTAAGTCGTAGCCAGCTACCTTCTAATATTTTTCTGCTCATCTCCTTACCCTGCAATCTTTATGTACAGATTGCTTATTCATCTGGCCAATTGAAAGGCGCCCCTGCTTGTCTCACACACAAAGAAGTGGGACTTTTAGGCCACAAGATCCACGTCTTTTGTATGTGAGCTCATTAACCCTTCCGATAGACTGCTGGCATCCAGAGGAAGGGATCCCGTTCCTCTTTATAAAAATATATCGAACTCTTATGGCTTTGGCAGTCTGGAAAATTGGCTGGATTACCAAGGGTTAACCATTAAGAAAATCCTCACTTGTCGGCCCCCCCCCCACCCTCTCCATGCCTGCACCAGGGCAGGGAAGAGGGAGGTGGTAGGGGGAGATAGAACAAGACTTTTAAAGACCTAATGTATTTTTTTTAATGGAGACTCAAGCGACCGGATTGGCCGTTCTCCAGTTCAATTACTTTTTGTCTACGATCTCATTTCTTCCTCTCATTTTTTTTTTTGTTTCACAACGGGAAACGTTGATCTCTTGTTGTAATGCTGGTTTTGAAAATTCGACACTTACTATCCAATTTTTTTGCGACGTCAGCACCTCGGGCTCAGGGGGGGCTAAAATTTGGAGAAAAAAATAAAACCAACCAGGACCCAAAGCTTAATTACTTGGGGGGCCTCATTGGATCAAAAAGTCTTTTCAAAAATAAAGCCAACTCAGGATTCATTACCCCCTCCACTTAAGGAGAGGGTCTTAGAAACAAAAAAAAAACTGAGTGGATTCAAAAAGGAGACGCTGGACGGGCAGATTTGACGGGACTTGGGAGGTGGAGGAAGGGTGGTTGATTATTTTTGATAGATTTTGTGGTGATGGTCCTTCAGCCACAGATTTGAGTCCCAAGCAGCTTGGGCTGGGAGAGGGGGCGGGAAACAAGATAGGGCGATGGGGCAGAAGACACAAGTGGTTGGGTTGGTAGCTGCTGCTCCCCCCCCCTCGAAGGATCCTTTAGACGCTGTTACGGCAGCTTCTTTTTTCCTCGTGGCCGGGCCGTTTCCTCCGATTAAATTCGAACCTGGGAAGAGGAAAATAGAGGAGGAAACGAAGATGTCATTATTGCTGGCTTTAATATCCATTACGACTCGTTTACAGCCCGATGGGCTCCCCAAGACGCACCCTCCGGTCTCCAAACCCAAAGAAACGCTAATGTCAACTCCACCGTCACCCCACCGCCATTTCGCTAATCTAGCACGATGCCGCCCGCAACATACCAACCGACAAAAAGCCCGTACTCACCTCTAAACGAACCCCAGAATGGCGGCGGCGGGCCCGGACGACGCCTTTTATACAAGGGCACCGCCCCGCGCACACTAGCGCGCTCACGAGATGCCGACACCTCGCGCCATTGTGCGCGAAGAGCAAGCTAATTGGTCAACCACATCGAGGGACCAGAAGCTGATTGGCTGTCGTACCGCAACCTACGCTTCACCTATCCCTCAACTCACTCTTCCGCTCTCCACACCCAACCCTCGACTCCCGACTAGGATTAAGACGATTGGTTGGGCCTGCCTTCCCTTCCTTCCGTGATCTTCTTCCTTCCCACCCCTTAGCCGTCAAACCTCCCTCTTGGTTGGCCTAACCGACACCGCGCATGCGCACTAGTAGGACCGGGCCCAAAATCAACCCCCAAATTGTTCAGAAGCAAAAGATTCCGTAGTGTGTCTAGGAACCATAGCGAACTGGCTGGAGCAATTGTAATTTTGAAGGCGGATTCTATTGTGACGCAGTTAAAATTGATCACCTTCGCCCCTACGCAAGTGCGTACAGGCACGTCCCCGCAATGCACGTTTCTCACATTAGCCCCACCCCGCTCGCTCGCAGACATGCGCAGCTTGTGCCAGTCCCCTCTCCTCCCTTAGCCGTACGCCAAGATGGCAACCTCTCTCCTAACTCTTCCGCTCAGGCGGCTCTCGGGCCTCACACCTGTCAGAGGTGTCCGCTGGGTGCAGGTATCTATGCGGTTTCCCCTCTCCCGCTGCCTTCCCTCTTCGCAGCACGCGGCCTTGGCTTTATTTGGCTCCAGCTGGCTGACTTCTCTTCCCCTCCCGGCCCTGAAAGAGCTTCCTTCCTAGGGTCGGGGAGAGGGGAGAAAGCCCAGCGCCTTCCTGTCTCGATTGCTTTGGCTACGGCATTCCCCCTACTCAATCTCCTGCGTCTTTCCCCTGGTCTTGGGGCGCATGCCGAGGGATGCCACGTACACAGTTCCTGAGAGCTGTCGGTATTTGCGGAGGACCTTTAAAAGTTCCCATGGCAACAGGCAGCTAGGCGGAATGGGGGTGCCGCGTTGCCATGGTGGCTCGGGAGGAGCTCTTCTCCCTCTACGTTGCTGTAGCAGCCCCCTACCATTTCTTTCTCTTCCCAAGAGCCGTGTTCACATGACAGATAGGGGAGGGCGAGGAAAAAGAGCTCTGACCTGGGCATTCCATTCCCGCCCCACTTAGCTCTTGAGAACCCCTTAAGGTGTTAACTAGCTCCTTCTTATTCAGCTAATCACAGGCTCTTGGCATATCCGCATGTGAACCATTGGATATAAGGAGTTGTCCTTGATGCTTCTGACATCTTGAGTGGGTGCTTATGGTCCTCAAGGTACACGCTGTGTTTATCTCTCCATCCCCGTGGATGTAGGGAGGATCTGAAGAGCTTAACAAACCGCTCCCTTTCGTCCTCTCGCCTGTCAGACTGCTATTCAAAACTCCCCTAGACATTCCTCTCCCCATGCCCAGATCTCTCGAACCCCTGGCTTACTACTCACCACCTTGAAGGTCCTTAGTTGGGGTAAAAAGGGGAGGGCTGCTTCCCACAGTTGCTATTCCCTGAAATGGGGCAAGTTAGCGTCAAGGGTGTGGAGATTAAGGTCACTGTGGAGCTAATTACAGGGCTGAGGGCTTTGATTCCAGCTTTGGGACTCAGATGGCTCACTCTTATGGAATGGGAGGGAGGCTCTGATTTTTATAAAGCAGCGTAAGACCAATGATTCAGAGGAAGAGTTGAGATGGGCATCATACTTATATCACAGGATTGTGACCCTAACATAACCTCTTCCTGAATATTTTATCCATCTCTTAGGAGCTTAGGTATCCCTTCCTTTCATCACCTGAAACACCTACGCACTTTATTTTTCCTTTGACATCGGTTCCCCCCCCAGGAATATAGATTTTCTTAATCTTATAATTTAATTAATCTTAATTAAATCCTGTGGGTGGAGCCTAAAAGCAAGAATGGACTCCTCTCCTCTCCTTTAACAGCTTAAAACTATACTAAGACTTTTGGTATACAACTGTATGCAGTTGCTGTCCCCAAAATCTAATTACCCTATGTGCCAGTTCCCATTACTTCATCGCTTTTGGATCTTTTGGGGCTAAAATCAAGTCTGGTTTCTGTACACGTTCTTGCTATACATCACTGCACCAGTTTTGACGCCTTTACAGAACCTCAAGAATTCTTGAGAGAGAGTTGTGGGATGAAGAGCAAGATATCTGATTTCCCTCCTAAACCTTCCCCTTTTCTTTTTCATAGGCTACTCCCCGGACCCTATGCACCAAAGCCCCTCCTGAAGAAGAATCTTCCATTCCTGTCTCCCTCTATCAAGATGCTCCCTGGGAATACCTGGAGACAGAAGGTACCACCATAAGGAAGGTGTGGCAAGAGGGAAGGGAAAAGGTAGAGAATAAGGGGAGGCAGAGAATTCATTTCAGAACCTAAAAGGAAGAAGGGACAATATAGGAACACTTTTTCCTTAATTGTCCTTCAGTGAACACTGAATCAAATGCAAAGCACTGAGGTTTATACAAACTAAGTACTCTGAAGCCTTATCTATTATTTCTCTTCTCAACTTTTACATACTATATTCTGTACTTTTCACCTCACCTTTTCCACATGCTGTTCACTGATACTAATGCCCAGAACGTGTTAAATTTCTATGTATCCTCCCCTTTCCAGACTCTTCCCCTTGGTAATGCTCTTCCTCATACCGATATACTTGTTATATGTCATTGTGTATTATAGTTACTAGTCTTTGTGTCTTATAGAACATAAGTTCCATGAGGGCAACAAAACCTTTTTTTCCCTTTTGTTAACTTTTTTTGTTAAACATTTATGTCCAGAATTTACCAAAGTGCTTTACCAAACAAATGTTTATTAAATATTTAGTGAAGGAATGCAGAGATGAATAGGGGATGATCTCTAGGGAAAATACAGTAAGGGAAGTGATAAGTCTTTGAAAATTACTAAAACAGAACAAAAAATCGAAAATGATTAGTATAGAAGAGAGGTGTGAAAAAAAAACTTTTTAAGTTCTCTGGTGAGAAAGGAGGAAAAGATTACCACTAAGTTGGATATAAGAAATGCTTTTCAAAGGCGTGGCAGTTTAGTTGGGTCTGGAAGTATGGGGTAGGATTTCAACAGATGTAGGGGTGAAATAAGGCATTCCAGGCATAGGGAATAGTGTAAGCAAAGGCATAGATATTGAGGGCAATTTTGTGGGATGGTTTAGGTTGCACTTAAAGTGGGGGTGGGAAACCTTAGGCCTTGAGGCCGCATGTGGCCCTCTAGGTCCTCAAATGCAGCCTTTTGACTAAATCCAAACTTCACAGAACAGATCCTTTTATGAAGGGGATTTAGGTCCTAAAGGGAACTAATATGTGTGAACTAAAGCAGCAAAGGTAGAGTGGAGCCCTAAAAGTAGTTTCTAGTAATTATTACAGATCAGATGAGATATTCATAAAGTGTTTAGCATAGTTTTAGGCACATAGTAGTTGTTTAATAAATCCCTAATTCTTTCTTCCTCCTCTCCCCTCTCCTTCATATCTTTTCCTTTCCTTTCTAGAATACCTGGCTCGATATGGTTCCCGTCCAGTCTGGGCTGACTATCGACGAAACCACAAAGGTGGCATCCCACCTCAGCGAACCCGTAAGACGTGCATTGTGAGTAGTAAGGAAGAGGAGTTGGGTTTCTGGCACAGATTCACAACTAACAGGGTGGGATTGGAGGGACCTTGACAAAAGGTGTGTGCTAATTCCTAACGTTTCTACCCATGTCCTTTATCTCCTACAGCGAGGGAACAAAGTTGCTGGGAACCCTTGCCCTATCTGTCGGGATCAGAAGCTCCATGTGGACTTTAGAGTAAGGCATCTCCAAATTTCATTGTACTCAACTTTGCCTGGTCAGGGACTAGGGTATACACACTACTTAAATGATGATATTTTTGCCGTCCCCTTCCTTATCCGCTACCCTTTCTTCCTTTGCTCCAGTTTCTAAAAAGGAGGTAGCTTTCAAGGCCACCCTCCCAACTCCCTTAACCTCATAATTGCAGGCAGCTAGGTAGCACAGTGCATAAAGCATAGGTACAAGGGTGGGGAATCTTTGGTCTCAAGGCCTCGCTCGTGTGGCCTTCTCTGTCCTTGGGTTCATCATTTTGACCAAGTCCAAGTTTTATAGAACAAATCCTCTTATAAAGGGGATTTGTTCTGTGAAATTCGGATTCAGTCAAAGGGCTGGGGACTTAGAGGGCCATTTGTGGCCTTAAGGCTGAAGATTCCCCACCCTGGCATAGGACTTCAGAGTCAGAAAAACCTCAGATCAAATTTTCCTCAGACACTTATGCTGTGTTGTATGGCCCTGGATAAGTCATTTAACCTGTCTCAATTTCTTTGTTTATAAAATGGAGAAATAGGACCTACTTCACCGGGCTGTTGGAAGGACTGAATGAATTAATATATGTAAAGTACTCTTTAGCTATTATTATTTTCACTTCTTCTCCTCTAGAGCTTGCCACCATGATAGTCCCTTTCATGATCTTCAGTTTCCTAACAGTTGTTTACAAACATGCACAGTCTTATCTTTAAAAACTTTCACTTAACCCCATCATCTCCTCAAGCTATTATCTTTCCTTTTCACAGAGACCTTGAAAATCGGAAAAGCCACCTGCAGTAATTATGTCTGCTTCCCCATTTCCTAGTCACTTTTCAAACCTTGGCAACCTGGCTTCTGACCCCACCAGTAGTCTTAAACTGTCCTCTTCAAGGTCACCATTGATTTCTTAATGGCTAAATCTGATGGCTTTTCACAGCCTTTATCCTATGTCTCGGCAACTTTTTCTTGGCTTTGAATCTATTCTCTCTTAATTTCTTCATATCTCTCTGATTAGTCTTGATTCTTTTCTGCTTCTTGGTCGTCCACCTGTCTCTATAACCATGGATATTCCCCAATACTTAGTACTGAGCTCTCTTTGTAGGCAGGTAACTCCCAAATTTATATCTAGTCCTGTATTCTCTCCCAAGCTCTAGTTCCCGTCACTACTGACTCATAGACATATCAAGTTAACATGTCCAAACTAGAATTTGTTATTTCTACCACTAAACCTGAATTTCCTTTTTCTTTCCTTCTTTTTTTTTTGGAGGGCACTTTTTAGTCACCCAGGTTTGTAACATCAGCAATATTTATTCTCAACTCTTTCTTTTCCTTCACCCCACCCCGCCCAATATCTAGTCAGTTACCAAGTCTTGCTGATTTTATCTCCACAACATCTCTTATATCCATCCCCTTCTTGGCAGGCCACTTAGACCCCAAGCCTAGTTCTGGTTGTTATTGACTTCTTGACAGGATTGTTGCAAGAGTGCCTCCCTTGCAGTCTCCTTGCTTCTGTCTTTACGCACTGATCCATCCTTTATACAAGTACCAAAATAATCTTCCTAACGCACACCTCCCTCTTCAGGAATCTTCAGTGGCTGTTGCCTCTAGGATATAATAGAAAATCTTCCTGGCGCTATTTAAAGCCCAGCCTACCTTTGGATGTATTGTGAATCACTCCCTTTCATTTACCTATAATTACCCCATGTTCGAACAGATGACCTACCTGCTGTCATCTGTATCTGAAATATGCTTCCCTCTTCGCTTCTGCCTCATAGAACCTTTAGCTTCCTTCCTGTCTCATGCTGCCTTCTGTGGAAATCCTTTCCTCATTCTCCTAGTTGTTGCAGGTCTCTTCATTATTCAAATTAGATTGTATTTACATCTCTCTTTGCATTGTATGTAAGGCTAGTGAGATATAAATTCCTTGTGGGTAGGAACTTCTTTATTTTCTTTACATGTTCCCAGTGCCTAGCACAATGACTTATGCATTAGGTATTTAATAAATTGAATCTCCACATTTTCCGACTTTTAAGTGAGAGCAGTTATAAGGGAATCACCTTGACATCTTTTCTCAGTTCTATCCAGCAGCCACTTCAGATGTTTCCCTTCTAAAATACTATATTTCAGTCAATAAGGGCTAATTAATACGCTTATCATATTGTAGGCACTGGGCATACAAGATAATTATGAGGACACTAGCACCTGAGGAAGGGAGTAGAGAATCAGGAAAATCTTTAAGTGGGAGGTGGTATTTGAACTGAGCTTGGAAGGAAGCTAGAGATTCTGTAATGTGGAAGGGAGCAATGGGAACCTTATAGGGCTAGATGAGCAGGGTGGAGCCAGATGAGGAAGGAGTTTGAATACCAAATAGAGTAGTTGTAACAAAGTGTAGTAGAAAGAGCAGTGACTGGAGCCAGAAGATCTGAGTCCAGTCTTTACTCTGACACTACCTGTGTTATCATAGGCAAGTCTTTTAATCTTTCTGGGTCTTGGTTTTCTCATTTTTTAAATGAGTTGGTCTCTGGCCTTTAAAATTGTTCCAGCTCTAGATTTATGATTCTATCATGCTAGAGATAATATGTAGCCGCTGAAATTTATTGAGCAGAGAAGTGACATAACCAGACATTTAGGACTATTTGGCTGTTTTGGCAGCTCTGAAGAAAATAAATTGGAGAGGGGAGAGACTTGAGGCAGGGAGACCAATTGGGAGGCTATTGTGAGAGGTGACGGGGGAGCCTAAACTTACATTGTGGCTATACGAGTTGAGAAATGCAAAAGAGATTGTACAGTTAGAATCAGGGAGGCTTGTCAAGTGATTGTAGATATGAGGGGGTAAAAGAGGAGAGAGGAGTCAGATGACACTGAGATGTTGAACCTGTTTGACTAGAAGGATTTGTGATGCCCTTAACAGAAATTGGAAATTTTGTAAGGTGAATGAGGTCCAGATGATATCCACGGTGTCTCAAAAGTCTTAGTACAATCTCAAGTTTGCTTATATCTTACAATGCGGTCTTTTGGGGATATGTTGAGTTTGAGAAGCCTGTAGCATGTCTAGTAGCAAATGTCGGAGAATTGGTGATATGGGATTAGATTTCACAAGAGAGACTTAGAGTAGCATGTGTGGAACTGGAAGTCATGTTCATAGAGATAATTGAACCCGTGGGAGCTGATGAAGTTGCCCAGAGTAAGAAGAGTGTGGAGATGATGAGTGCCCGTGACTGAGCTTCATAGTTGAGGAATGTGATTGTGGTGTACTGTGGCTGTGTAAGGCCAGTAACACCAGCACACAGGAGGGCTGCTAATACAGCTTCTTTGATCTGCTTTTCTAAGGAAACCAATTTTAATTAAACATACATATGTCATTGACTTAGTTCAGGGGGAAAAGCTAGCACCCTGAACTTCAGAGCAAATACAAACAGAGAAAATATAAACAGAGCAAATAACACAAATCAGCAGACAGGCCTTTAGCTGTCTGACCAAAGCTATACATGCATAGTTACCAGAGAGAGAAGCACCAACTTTTGGATTTTCAAAGCTGAGTCTCCTTAACTGCTACCCAGCGTCTCCACACCAATACTCTTCCAATGAGTGAGCCTTGAACAAGATGCTAACCTCAGAATATATACTTCTTCAGGGTCAGAGGGCTTCACACCTCTCATGAGGGTGTGGGCCTTCCTACAAACAAAGGCAAGACTCAATCAAAGGCACATGATTGCCTTAGTGCTAAGAAGTACTCCAAAACAAAAGACAACAAAAAGTCCCACTTTGCTTGCTCGTTACATATGGATGATGATCCATCAAAGGCAATTAAGAAGGCTGGGTCAGACCAGAGAAAAGGGAAAAGAGATTAGTCTCCCGAAAATCCAGGGAGGAAAGAATGCCCAAGAAGAGAGGGTGGTAAACTGTTAAACGCTTCTGAGAGGTCAAGCAAGGAGTACCAACAGCTTCTAGGAGTTTGGCTGTGAAAAGGTTGATCTGTTAAGGAGCGGGAAACCCAGGGTTGTGTCTAGATTGTACGGAGAGAGACTGAAGATTATTAAAACAGTCTGCTAGGTCTAAAGGGAGTAGGGGCATCTAGTGAGAGAGAAAATGGTGGGAAGGTAAGGTCAGGTGAAGGGATTTCAGAATTCATCATGCAAACTTGAACACCTTGATCCACTAGATGACCGTTGTTCTGTGTAGCTGAAGTAACGTACAGGTATATAAAAGATGAGAATTCACTTCTGTGGCAAGGACAGTGCTAGGTGCTCAGAACAAGAAGATGAAACACCCTGCCCTCAAGGAGCTTACATTCTGTTAGGAGAGAAAACAATATGTACAAAATAAGTACAAGACAGCTTTTGTGGGGAAGGCACCTAGGGCATCAGGATTGTCCTCAAGTCGAAGATAGTACTTGAGCTAAGCTTTGAGGAAAAATAGATTCTAAAAGGTGAAAGTGAGAATTGGGTGACGTATCTGGTTATCTTGAAACTCAAAAAAGGAGGGGTTTTTACTGATTGATGGTAGCAGAAAAAGGGAGGAGTCTGGAGAGTATGCTTATATTTGTAATTTTAAGTAGATTATTACTAAAAAGCTTCAATCTTTATAATAAAAAGTGGCGATCAAAACAGATGAATCTTTGTAATAGATATCCAAGTGTTAGAATGTTCATATTGCCCTTTCACACACACACACCCTCCCAAACTCTATATATTGAACCGCTTAAGGAAGATGAATCTAGAAGTTCTGTGAAGGATTAGGAAAAATGTGGAGTTGGGGAGGTCATTGTCACTGGATCACAGAGTTTGTGGAGATAAAACTAAGTATTCCTTCTAGACGACTGGAAAGAGATAGAAACAACCCAAGTAATGAAGGGCTTTGAACACCAAAGAGAGGATTTTATATTTACTCCTGTAGGAAATAGGGATCCACTGGAGTTTATTGGGGAGGGCTGGGGCTTCCATGGTTAGGTCTGCACTTTAGGAAGGTCACTTTGGCAGCTGAGTGGAGAATGGACTGGAGTGGATAGAGATTTGGGGCAAGAAGACTATATTGCAATAGTTCAGGCATGAAGTGACAGTGTCAGAGAAGAGTGCATATATGAGAAATATTAGGAAGACAGAATTGAAGGAAGGCCTTGGTGGCAAATTGGATCTGGGAGTGGGGGAGGAGGAGGAGTTAGGGATCACACTTCAGTTACCAGCCTGGGTGACTGGAGGCTGGTGGTGCTCTCTACAGTAACAGGGAAGTTAGGAAGAGGGGAGGATTTGGCGGGACAGATGGTGAGTTAGCTCGGTTTGGGACATGATGAGTTCCAGAGATTTTTTGGATATCCAGTTTGAGTTGTCCCATAGGCAATTGGAGATGCCTGACTGGGGGTCAGGTTAGAAGTGAGATCTGGACCTGCATCAAGATAGTCATTGAATCCATGGGAAAGGGGGCCCAGGACAGAGCCTTGGAGGGACACCAAGTTTAGCAGCTACAACCCGGATGAATAGCCAGCAAAGACGACTAAAGTCGTACTCAGAAAAAAGCAGTGTCGGGGAAACCCAAAGAGGAGAGAGTATCAAGATCATTTCTCACCCAGCTTCTCTCACTAACTTCTGGGTGGGGGGCGGGGCGGGGCAGCGGATAGAGGGGGGGGGGCAGAAGTCAAGAAGACTCATCTTTGTGAGTTCAAACCTGCCTTTAGACGTTTACTAGCCGTGTGACCCTGCTTGTTGAGAGTCCTTTCAGTCATGTCCAACTCTTCTTGGCAAAGATACTAGAGTGGATTACCATTTCCTTCTCCAGCTAACTACAGATGACAAGATTAAGACTTGCCCGAGATCACAGAGCTAATAAGTGTCTGAGGCCAAATTCGAACTCCAGATCCAGTGGTATATCCACCTTGCCAATTAGGTGCCCCCATGCGACCCTGGGCAGGTTACTTAAGCCTGTTTGCCTCGGTTCCTCCATCTGCCCCAGGAAGCTCATTACTGTGATAATCTCATTATCCTGCAACATCTCATCATCGTAGAGATTTACGTCCAGGCCGCCGCAGAGCGCTCACTAAAATGGCAAATCAAAATATATTGTCTGTTGTTTCCCTTGCTCTGCCCCACCACTGGTCTGGGCTTCCCTGGTGGAAGGGTGGGACCATGAACTCCAAGCCTCCCTTCCAGGAGAAGCCTCAGCATTAGCTCACACATCTAATTTCTCACTCGCTGCACTGCTTGGGACTTCCATGACTGCTTCATCATCCCTTCCCTTGCTTTCTGAGAGTGAGAACTAGTTTTTGTTTTGTTTTTATCCCTAGCACTTAGCACCTAGTGTAGATGCTTAATATTTATTGGCTGTTTGTAAATAGTATCAGAGGCTGCAAAGGTCAAGAAGGATGAGGATTAAGAAAGGGCTATTTGATTTTGGCAGTTAAGAGATTATGCAATTTCAGTGGAATGACAAGGTCGAAAGCCAGATTGTAGAGAGTTAAGAAGAGAATGAGAGGAAAGGAAGTGGAGGTACCCACAGCCTTCTGTAGGAGTTTAGCCACAAGAGGGAGCAGAGATACAGCGTGAGAGCTATCAGGGATGGATGGATGAAGGGAGGGTTTTTGAAGATGGGGGAGACATGGGCGTGTCTTGTAGGCAGTGGGAAAACAGCCAATAGACAAGGAGATGCTCAAAGTTAGTAAGAAAGTAGGCACTAATAAAGGAAAACTCTGCTAGAGAAGATGAGACAGACAGTTCATTTGTGCAGGTGGAGGGATTTGCCTTGGCAAAAAGAGGCCACCTCTTCTAGTGAAGAAATGAGGGAAGAGTGTGGGGGAAGGCATTTTTAGTGATAGGAGGTTGAAGAGAAAACAAGGAACTCTTGGCTAATGGCTTCAATTTTTTTCAGTGAGATGGGCAACGGTTCTCAACTGAAAGGATGAAGATGGGGGAATAGAGAAAAGAAGCCATAGTAGGTGTGAGGAAATGTTTGGGAAAGGCCAGTGTGGTGACTGAGATGGTGAATTGATCAGGAAGTTGTAAAAGGATTGCTGTCTTGCAGTGAGGGCCAAGTGGATACTATTTAACATAAGATTGTAGTGGACCCAAGTCAGCACGGTTTTGTGGTTTTTCTCTAACTTCATTTAGATGCACTTGAATAAGTGTGAAGGCTTGAGTAATTGAGTAATTCAAGACTGGGGCAATAGAAAGGCAAGGGCAGTAGTATAAGGTAAGGATAAAAGAGAAACTGCCTTGGGAGTATTGTCTTTTAAGAACTAGGAAGACGTGCCAGATTATCAGCATCACAGAATCACAGAATTTTAGTGACTCCAGAGGTCATTTAATCAGTCCCTTCCTGAGACTTGAATTCACCCTTCCAAAATCCTTTAAAAGGGTTCATCTTGCCTCTATTCACTTGTCCAATGACAAAGGCTCTGAAGTAGCTAAGGTAAGAATTCAGTGTGAGGTTTCTTCTGGTTCCAGTAAATGGATGTTTTAAGGTTGTAAGATTTCCAGATTTGGTATTTTGTCAGCATAGAAAGAGAAATGGAAACAAAACTTCAGTCAAAGCATTCCTCTCTTCCATCCAACTGTCCAGTGATATTAAGGTAGAAAGATGGGTATTTGGGACATTATCACCTTAGTTCTTAGAATTTCACAACATCCTCCTCACTAACACTGGATGTTTTTATATGCTCTAGGGCATTAGCTAACCTTCATTATTCCCTGGGGAAGATGAGGGACCTGTGTGAAAGAGCCAAAGGGCTTGCCAGGATGGGGCGACATGAGATAAGTATGGGAGCTTGAACTTCCAGGTCTTTGAGGTCTAAGCGTGGCTACCCTTCTTGCTGGTAGCACCCCAATTCTAGGAGGCCTGGGCCTGGACGCTTCCACTGGGTAGACATCACGGCCGTTGGAGAGAGATAAGTCATACCACAGCCCTATACAAAGCATTTTCTATGAAGTAGGTATAAACGACTTACTCAAAGTCACATGGCTAGCAAGTGGCAGAATCTGGACTAGAATTCAAGTCTTCTAGAACTTACAGTCCTTCCTTACCTGACGTCAAGGACAGTTTTTTGTCTTTGCCTTGCACATAGTAGGCACTTAATATTTCTTGATTAATTAATCATGTCTCATCTCTCCAGCCCACAGGAAGAGATAAAAGTATTATATGGTAGTATATAGAAAAGAGCTAAATTTGGCATAATGGTGTTTGGTATAGGCTTTGGCTACTAGGTGTGCTCAAGAGAAGGGTAGAGTACTGTTTTAGAATCAGGGGAGATGTCATGGATGAGTTGAGGCTTGAATTTGGGATGAGATTGGGAAGTTTGGAATAGGCTTTGGAAAGACATGCTATGCTAGGTGGAGGAAGCACCACTTGCTGCCTTTTCTGATATTACTGCAATCTCCATTTCATTCTGTTTCTTTCTCTTCAGAATGTGAAGCTCTTGGAGCAGTTTGTCTGTGCTCACACAGGTGTCATCTTCCATGCCCCATACACAGGTTAGATCTCAACCCCTTAGAGTGTGGTTTTCCCCTTGTAGTCTCCTGCTTCCACTGAGAACAATTCCCTTCCTCATTTAGGCTTTTTTAGAGACTTACAGAAAGCAAAGAGGATGTAGGTTCCAGCCTTTGGAAAATTTTCAGTCTAAAAGCAAAGAGACAAAGGATACACATAAATGTGTGTCAAGACTTGCATATGAACAGGGGCAAAATCTTATGTCTTCCCTATTTTGAGCAAATCCAACTTTGGAAAATAGAGCTATATCTAAAAGGTAAATGAATAGATGATTGATTTTCAAAGGGACAGACATTTCGCTTTGAATTATAGACTTTCTCTAAATTGTATGGTTCTTTGAACACTTAAATGGGATTCACATCCTAAAATTTGACCCACCGTATCTGTTACAGAAGACATGGTATTTAATGCTTGAATTGAATTGTACAAATAATGCCAAGGTGTTGCAATGATGATTATTGTGGAGTGTGGTTAATCAGATAATGGTCCTTAAAGGAGGGAAGGAGCAAGGGTTAGCCTCTTGCCATATTCAGCTCTATAGCTCCTTTTCCTTTGAACAGTTTTTCCCTAGACCTTTCTTTTCCTGGGGCCTCCCTAACCTTCACTTCCAAGAATTTTCCATTGGTTGTTTCCACAAGTCCTCATTCCAGTTAGATGTGAGACTTGGATCCACCCTTGTCACTGGTTACCTTCTCTGGGCCTTAAATTCCTAATCTGTACAGTGGGAAGAATCCTCCTTCTTGAAGTCCTAGCCCACTACCACCCAATACCATTCCCAGAGGCAACATTAGGGCAGTTGATATTATGGCAATATAAGGTGACTGTGTTCTCTCCCTTTTTCCCTCCCTCATTTTCTCTTTTACAAGGTGTTTGTATGAAGCAGCATAAGAAGCTGACAGAGGCTATCCTGAAGGCCAGAGACCATGGTGAGAGTCAGAAAGAGGACAGCATGTTTTAGAAGTGGGAAGAGGACCAGGGCTTGGAAGAAGGAGTGTGTGGGGGTGGTGAGGGTTAAGGAAATTCAAATTCTGAAAGCCTGAGAAGCCATATAGACTTTTCCTTTCCTGTTGTCCTTTCTCTATACGTTAGCATTTCAGTGTCTCATTAATGCCTTATCTCTTATCCCTAAAGTCAACCTTACTTCTTCCTCACTTTTCATTTCTCAACTTTTCCTTGCCTCATGGCACTCTTTTTTTTCTCCCTCCCCCTCTTTTTCATCTCCGTAGGTTTTCTCAGTTACCACATTCCACTGGTACAGCCACGGGATACTGATTTCAGCAACTCCCATGGAGCTGTGGGCTGTACCCCAAAGGCTCCTCCCCTAGCTGCAGGTACCTCCTGGTATCCATGGTACAATTGGCAGCAACCACCTGAGAGAGAGCTGGCCCGTCTTCGACGTCTATATCGAGACCACCTTAAGGAAGAGAGTGGACCCCCACCAGACACGATGCCCATAGTTCCATCTCAAACTAAAATTCTCACTGAGGGAGAGGCATCTACGAATGTCCACTAGAAAGAAAGTGATTAATGTACTCTGTGGTGCTCCAGAGCTTAAGGGTGGATGTTAGAAAGTCCTAATGCCTAAACTTCTATCCATTCCCTTTTTAGAAATGGGTAGGATAATGGCAAGCTCTGACCTGGAGGGAAAAAAAACAGGGAGAAGGTAAAATGAAACGTCTGAATAAGTGTTTTTGGTCGATACCTTTTAAGGCCCCCCCCCCACTCCATATTTTTAAGTTGCAGGGGTAGGGGAGCCTAACTTGTCAAGTTAGCCCTTTATAATAAAAATTCTTTTATTACCCATGTGTGTCTGTTTTTAGATTGTAGGAGTTAGAACTTGTAGATTTGTCATTTGCCTGAAAATGGGCAGAGTGGGAGGGCTGGGGAATGCTTGGAGCTTCGCTCTCTACGCATCGTCATTTCAGAGGCAGCTGCGTGTGAGCGGCTCTGCGCTGGGGGTTCTCGGCCTGGGTGAAACCACACGTGCAGATCAAATGTTCTGAGACTGCTTTCTCCAGTTAGGGCAGATGTGTAAGAAAATCGGGCTGGTGGAAGGTGGGAACGGGACGCGACGGGGCCGTCGGATGACTTGGTTACTCAGATCCGGAGCGGAAAGGAAGACTGCCGTGGGAGGGAGAGGGGGGAAGGGGTCACTTGGCCGCACTGCCGGCGTTGTGGAACGACAGGATGTCCGTCTGGGCCGGCGGGTCGGGGCTGGGATCGGCCGGCCCGTTGCTATGACGCTGGAGGAAGGAAGAAGCAGAAGGTGAAGCTAGCGCTACCCAACCCGGCTCCCGCTAGTGGGTAGAGAGCCGGAAGGGGCGGGGCTCCGGGTCGGAAATGCCATGTAGGGGGCGTGTCCAGGAGCGCACAATGGGCCATGGAGTTCCCGTTCGATGTGGACGCCCTGTTCCCGGAGCCGATTACCATACTGGACCAACACCTCCGTGCTCCGGCCCGCCGAACCGGAACCACAACCTCGGCTCGGTGACCTCTCGCCCCTCATCCGTCGGCCACGCCCCTCCTTGCCTCTCCCACATTCGCCCCAACCTCTCCCCGTGACCCTACACCCCAAGTCAAAGGGCAGAGTCAGGGCTATGCATGGTCCTGTGACCCTTCATCCCATATAGTCCATTGTTTGGTCCCAACTACAGAGTGGAGCATGCTGCTTAATATACACGGTGGGAGTTCCCCCTGATCCCCGCCCAGTCCACTACCCCGGGCTGGCAGAGGGTTTTGGACCCTTTGGTGTCTGTCCACCCCATAACCACATGTCCCACCGAGGCAGGATGCGGAGTTACTTAGATCCACAAGGAGGTGAAAAATCAGGAGTGAAAGAGCCTTAAGGTGGAGGTGCCTGAAGGGGAAAACCTGGGTCTGGAATTAAAGTTAGCTCCCCCTTCGCCAGAACCGTTCCCCGGCTGGTTCAGTGATTTGTTTCTCCTCTCTCTGCAGTGTTGACCTCCAGCAGCAAATCATGACTGTTGTCGATGAACTGGGAAAGGCGTCAGCCAAGGTACTGGGAAGAGATCTCATTATGGGGACCAAGAAGGGTGACAGGAAGAGGGCTGGTAGACCCCATCCCCCAGTAACCCGAGAGGCTTTGAAGAGGCCAGAGGGGTGAAGGGAGGTCTTAAGAAGGACATACTTAAACTGTTTCACCTTATCAGGCGCAGCATCTTCCTGGTCCCATCACCAGTGCTTCAAGAATGCAGAGTAACCGACATGTTATGTATGTGCTCAAGGATGCCTCAGCCCGTCCGTGAGTGCTGGACTCCAGTGTGCTATCCTGTTGTGTCTCTCTGTTCTTTCTCTTTATTAATACCTTCTAGCTACATAATCTTCCTTTTCCTTCTTTCCCCATCTTTTCCCTCTTCTTCCCTCTCCATGATAAGCTATGAGTTCTCCCGCTCTCTCCCCTTCCCACAGGGCTGGAAAAGGAGCTATTATTGGCTTTCTCAAAGTTGGATATAAGAAACTCTTTGTACTGGTGAGTCGAAGGATTGCATGCTTGGGTTTCTGAGTCTGGTGGGGGTGGGGTGAAGCAGAGATGCCTTTGCCCTGTAAGTCATCTAGGCCTCCTCACTTCTCTCACCTCATATCCATCCCTCCATCAGGATGATCGTGGGGCTCATAATGAAGTAGAGCCACTTTGCATACTGGACTTTTATATCCATGAATCACTGCAACGTCATGGCCACGGGCTGAAACTTTTCCAGTATATGTTAGAGGTATGACTACCAGCTTTAATTTTAAAGTGCTTTCAGGTTGCAGATTAAAGTCCCCTGTGCCATTGTCCCTGTCTTCTAGAGCACTTGCCTCCTCCTGAACTCTCAAACACTTCTGTGAACCTTTTGCCCCTTGAAATTTGTTCTTCAGTCGGGTCCCACGAAGTTCTTTTATCTTGCAGAAGGAACGAGTCGAACCACACCAACTAGCTATTGACCGGCCCTCAGAGAAGTTGCTGCGGTTCTTGAATAAACACTACAATCTGGAGTCCACAGTGCCACAGGTTAGAAGCCCTGGGAAATGTGACCCGAGAGCAGATGAGAGTGAAGAACCTACCAATTATGTTTATTCTTTGCTGGGGACTATCAGGCATTTCTTCATCTCTATTATATGCAACTCTGCCCCAAGGCTTTTCCAGTCAGTCATTAAACATTTATTAAGCGCCCTACTATGTGCTAGACACTGTGCTCAGCTTCCATCTTCTCTATCCATTTTACCCTCATGCATATCAGCTCCTCATCTTGGTTCCTGTGCTGCAGCCAGATTCGTCTTCCCTGTTACCCAAACACAACTTCATCATTTCACAGTCTTGCCTTTGCACGAGCCGTCCCCCACAATTGGAATGTCTTCCTACAGTATACAGTCCTTTTTTCCAAGTGCTGTTTGAAGGCTCTTTCCTAGCATGCCTATCCACTTCATTCCAATAATGAATGTCCTAATTGTCTCTTTTTGGCATATCTCTAATGCTACACAACCTGCACTTGAGCTTGTGTTTTGTAACTTGTCTTCAATCTATCATGTATATGTACTTATCTTTTCTCATTATTATAATGATTACCCCAAGAATAAGAATTATGTCTTTGACGCTTTTTGGATAGTGCAAGGACTTTGTCTCCTAGACCTGAATTCAAATCTGGCCTCAGACGCTTCCTAGCTGTGTGACCCTGGGCCAGTCACTTAACCCCTGTTTTTGCCTTAGTTTCCTGAACTGTAAATGGGGGCAATAATGGCACCTACCTCCCAAGATTGTTGCAAAGATTAGAGATAATATTTGTGAAATGCTTAGAGCCACACCTCACACATGGTACTATATGAATGCTAGCCATGATTATTTTTTCCCCTCTCTAGTTTCTAGTATGATAGGGTGTGCTCTCTTTATGTTTTTGAATGACTGAATAAGTGACTTAATTTTTCTCATTCCAACATGCAGGTGAACAACTTTGTGATCTTTGAAGGCTTTTTCGCCCACCAGCACCGTGAGTCTCCCTCTCCCTCCTCATTCCTACAGTTGGGGGTAGAGGGTACGTCCATTAGTCCCATTGCCCCTTCCCTTGACTAAGGGAGCCCCCGCTTCCTTTCTCACAGGGTTCCCTGCTTCCTCCCTGAGGGCGACTCGCTGCTCTCGTGCTGCCTCGGTTGATAACACACCCAATGGTAAACTTGATCTGTAGTTTAGAGGTTGAACATCATTTTAGAGGCAGCTATGTTGGGATGGCTGTCAAGAATGGGAAAGAAAGCCGTTCAAGGTTCCAAGAGTCACTTAGATGATTACTTTTGATATCTGGGAACATGACAAGTTGTTTCAGGCATGATTTTTAATTAAACATTCTGGTTTTATTATTGATGATATATAGTACTCGAAGGCAGTATTCTTTGAGCAGGTTTCTCAGAAGCCTTTAGGTTATGAGGCATCAACAGTGCCACTTTTCCATCTTCAGTAGAAAACACTTTTGTATCATAGGATGATTTAAGGTGCCCTCATAATTTGTGAAAGTTAAAACAACTCTTACAATGAAGCCACTCAGCAGAAACTATCCAGAAACCGTTCCCCTCTGGTGTACAGAATCCTGATCCCCCTAGATGTCACACACACGGAATGCGGAAACTCTCAGAGTCGCACAGTCGCAGCCTGATGGACAAGTTTTCACTTTGCTTTTTGATCGTCTCACACTTTTCCTTAGTGGATACAAAGAAGTCACTAGTTTGGTTTCTAAGGCTTGCCCTTCTAGCTCTTTCAGGGCTTGTAGGCTGCAGACTGTGTAAGAGAGTGAAAGTCAGCAGAGCTGGTGACTGCATCAACATCAAAAGCCAGTAATATTCAGAGGCTTAAATTGTCAGCTGAAGAGGTAGTAAAGTCAATAAAAGATTGAAAGTGATTTGCCACAAATAATGTGAGTTAACTGTTTCTTCAGATGAGAGGGACAGAAGGGAGCAAGTGGAGAGGTGAGGTCATTCTGTGGTCATCTGCTTGTGACTTTTCTCTCATGCTCCTTTTTTTATATGCTCCTCGTCCTTTGTAGTCTTTGCTTCACATTCCTCTTTCTCCTTAAATGGAACTTAAATCTCTTCCTCATCTGTGGCCGAAACAGAGAAGTTGTTCTCTGACCTCCCCAGCCCCTTCAGACTAACTCCTGATTAACCACGGACTTTGTCCATCTCATCTAGAGGGACCCAGGGTCCTTACTGCCCAGGCCGGAACCATACTACTGCCCCAGATTCTCAAGGGTGCCTGACACCACCCTCTGACCAGTAAGAAGTTCCACCCCTCTGCTTCAGTGGCTATGTCTTTCCTGCATCTCCCAAAATTCTCCTTTCTGATTTCTCTCCCTGACTCCTTGCTTGGAATACTCCCTTCTGTTTGCCTCCTAACTGTTCCAGTATCCTTGGGTATCCCTGTCAATTTGTAGACACGTCATGAAGCTGATTCTAGGGGTGGAGGTTGACTCAACATCCTAACAGCAAATAGAGGAACCATGACATCAGGGAGTGGCATTTTTTTTTCCCTCAGTGAAGGGAAGAGGGGAGCTGTCGAAAAGGTTTGTTCCCTGGTACTCATTCTGCCCATATCCCCTCTCCTTCCAGCTCCAGCCCGAAAGCTGCCCCCCAAGAAGGCAGAAGGAGAGATTAAACCATATTCTTCTAGTGACCGAGAATGTAAGAGGGGCTGGAGTGAGGGCAGGGCCTGGGATGAGGGGTTAAAAACAAAAGAGGAATGTCAGTCCTCATATAAGGTCTGATATCTCTCTGTCTCTTCTCTACAGCATTGTATACACTCTCTCTTTTGCTCTCTTCCTATCTTTTCTTTTTCCTTGTCTGTGTCTTTTCCTTAGTTCTGAAGGTGGCTGTAGAGCCTCCATGGCCCTTGAACAGAGCCCCTCGACGTGCTACACCTCCAGCCCGACCACCCCCACGGTCCAGCAGCCTGGGCAATTCTCCAGACCGGGGTCCCCTCCGCCCTTTTCTGCCAGAGCAAGAGCTACTACGATCTCTTCGCCTCTGCCCCCCACACCCTACTGCCCGCCTGCTGCTTGCAACTGACCCTGGAGGCAGCCCGGCCCAACGCAGGCGTACCAGGTAATAAGACCTTGGCATGGGGGTAGAGTTGGGAAGAGATTTGAAACTGTCAAAAGAGATGTTAAGAGTGTTAGAATCAAAAGGGGCCAGCCTGGAAACTGACAGAATGGGGTGGAGAGTGTTGGATATGTCTTGTGGGAAGGGAAGAAGTGGCAAAGACTTGATGGACCCCAAGGATAGTTTGCTTTGGCAGGGAAGGGGAGGAGAAAGTATGTATGTGTCCTCAAAAGCAAGCACAGTTTTAAAATCATAAGAATGAAGAGTGGTAAATAATACCTGGGATTTCTTTTGGTAGAAAGGTAATAAGCAGTAAGTTTTTGGAATCTTGATTTATGACATTGATAAGAAAATGGTACCCATTTTACTTCTCTCTTGCATACTAATGGTACTTGCCTACAGGTAGGGGAGGGGGTATCTCTTTAATTTCTATCCTTGGCTGTCTTATTTCTGATTCCCTGTTTCTCTCTTTTCTCATTTTCTCTCCCTTCATCCTGTCCCTCCATATCTTCCACAGTTCCCTCACCCGCCCTGAAAATAACAGATATTGATAGTTATCCCTCTCCACTTAACCACCTAATTTTGAAAGGATCCATTTTCCCATTTAATCTTCCAGGATGCAGTGGAGCCCTAACACCTAGAATCCAGTCTCCTAACCCCTTGTTAGGTTAATCCAGCCATAAAATAACAAATACCCTATTCCCGTCCCTATTTTATTATCCCAGGAGTAACGCCTTCTTATTCTCTAATTGGGTTCTGAACGCTTTTCCTAACCAATAGGTGGAAGCTCTGTTGGATTAACACTGATACACTGAAACCTACCCAGGATCCTGCCAGCCTCTAGAACAGGGGTTCTTAACCTTTTCTATGTCATGGAACCCTCTGGCAGTCTGGTGACACCTGTGGACCCCTTCTCAGAATAACTTTTTTAAATACGCAAAATAATAGGATTACAATGGAAAAGGTAATAAAATACAGTTATCAAGATAGATTTTAAAACCTACCTTACAGATTCCAGGTCTGTATTCTAGAATAAACAGTAGACCTAGCCCCCTTCTACCACTTCCTTCAAGGATCCTTGTCCCAGAAACAGGTATAGGTGGCCTAGTTCCCCTATTTCCTGTTCCTGTTTCCATTCATTGGAGCTGGATTTCCTCTTAGATCAGTATTATTACACTCCTTTGGCCTTTAAACTCCCTTCTCCACAACCCCACCCCAAGGAGTCATGCTTCCTTGTGGACCATTTTTAGGTAACAGATCCTTCAGAAATTAACCTGATTCCCAAAGGGAGCCACTCAACATTGCAAAGCTCTTAAATTCCAAAAGGTAGTGTGGAGAGAGCTGACTGGGGCTGTATCTGGGCTCTTCAGTGCTTATCTCTGTACAGGACCTGTTCTAAAACTTGGATTAGGCCCTGTTGGGACAGGGAAGTCACCACTACCACCACTTTAACAGCATCCTCTGAGAGGATCTTTCTTGGGGTTACCTCTAGTCATACACAAAGAAATAAACCTGGGTCTCAAGGATCTATTAGATCTTAGTATCCCATCATCCATTTCTCCCACACAACTAGTTAGATGATGGTGTATGCTTGTTCTCTCAGATTGTCTTGAGATGAGTGTGTATCATTCCTTTCCCAACCTGTGGCCCTTCCTCACCCAGCCTACTACTTATCCTCTAGCTTTCCTTTCTTCCCTTCTACTGAGCTAGGAATCTCCTCCCTCTGTTTCCAGGCCCTCAGGGTATAATCATATATCCTGGAAGGGTATATAACTCTCCCCTCTCACATCCTCTGTGCCGTAGATTACTATGTGTCCCTAATCCCTGGGGAGCAGGATTCTCCCCGATCCCAGTGTCGTCTCAATAAAGTGTGCATCCTTTTGTGTGTTTTCTAATGGACATTTTTCAATGGGAAAAACAAAACAAAGCCTCATTTGTCCAGCTGTCTCTTGCTCTGGGAATTTGAGGATCTCTCCCCCTGAGATCCTGTTGTCACTGCCTCTACTTCCACCTTTGGGATCTGTAGATCTTTCACTGGTTGAATCACCAGAGTTTCAGTATCTAGGATTCCTTTCTCTTCCCTCCATTTTCTGGATATTCTTGTATCTGCATATAATCACTAGATGTCTGGATACTCATCTCCACATGTGGACTACTCTCTGATTGTAACTGCAACCCTCCTCCCTCCCCAACCTTAGTTATTCCCAAATCCAGACTTGTCACCACACTGTGACTCATTGGATTATCTTTTGTACATCCCTGATTTGAGAATCTCCTAGTTTTCAGTCCATAATCCTGTGATGCTTTCTATATCCCATAGACCTTTTCCCCTCTTGATTTAGCCTTATCTACCCACTTGCCTTCCTGCATTCCAAGGTATCCTATACTCCAGGCCCTTTTCATTTCAGCATTCCCATAGGTTATTCTAAAGAGTAACAATCTAAATCTGCCACAGGCTCAGAAATGGTCATTACTAGCTTGCCTTCTCTTTCTTTCCACACCTCCACAACTTTCTGTTGCTACCCACGCCATCTTTCCATTCTCCAGCCCCTTTCCTGTTACCTCCCCCACAGCCCATTTCTTCTGCAGGGGATCATCCCCAGGACTGGTGGCCCAGAACTGCAGTTACAGTCGATATGGGGAGCCAGACGACTCATCCCCCAAAACAGGTAAGTGTGCTCAAGGCCTTGTTGGAAATCTTGGTCTAGGAATTAAGAGACCTGTATTCTAGACTTAGTCATGATTTTCTGAAAGTCGTTTTACTTTGTGGCTTTCCTTGTGGTACGGTAGACAGAGACTAGATTTGAAGTCAGAGGACCTGATTTTAATCCTACCTCTGTCACTATGTGGCTGTCACTGGATCACTTCCCTAAATTTCCTTTAGGTGGGTCTCTTCCCTAGGCCCAAATTTCCTCATCTGTAAAATGAGAGGGGCAGCAGTCCAGAATCTGCCTACCTTTGGGACCTGTAGATCTTCTACTGGCTAAATCCCTACAATTTCCTAGCAGTCACCTTTCATAAGTTATAAGGCTCCTTTCAGCTCTAACATTCTTTTTTATCCCCCCCCATCTCAAGCCATATACATTATGCCCATTCCCTTTCTCTTTCAACACATACATATGAGTGTGAGCACACACGCGCACACACACACACACACCCCCTGTTTCCACAGGCAACCAAGAACAGAGGAAGAGAGAACAAGAAACAGAGAGTAGGTGAGGTCTGACTTGCACCCTCACACCATCCCTGCCTTTAACTCTCCTCTTCCCATCTTCAGCCTTGCTAAGCAATTTTTCCTGATCTCATATAACATCAGCAGTTGCTCTCTTCCCAGTTAACATCTTAGAAATTTCCTCGTAATTTCTGTCTTCTAAAGAACTCCTTAATTCCTCTTAACACTTAGAAGGATTCCCCCCCAAGTCCCCCACATGAGCATCCGTATAATACTTTCATCTCCTCTCCATCCCACTTTAACAGGTGTACCAACAGGGGGCAGCAGGTTGTGTCTGGGGAGCAAGATGGGGAGGGAACCAGGCCCTTCGCCCCTCCACAGGCCCTGCAGCCCCCAGCCCCGTTATGGAGGTTGGGGGAGTCCATGGTCAACGCAAGGTTCATTCGCTACCTCCAGGAGCACCGAAGTACCAGGCCCTGGTGACCTGGGCCCTCATCTCGTCCCCGAGCCTGCAGTTTTTGGCTCCACCCCCTGGAGAAAATATGAGCCCCGCCCTCGGGGACATCTGTTGGTGGGTCGCAGTTGGGCGTCTTTCCTCTTCTCATGCAGTTGGCTTATCTGCCCGCGTTATGTTTTATTTTTAAGCAGAGGACGTATTTTTCATATTAAAGGCCGGTGGTCAGGAGCCCGGATTTCAGTGTGGTGTGTTGGCCAGGTTCGCTTGGGGGTCTGTTACTCTTTGCCCGGGTGACTTGGAGGGTCACTTACTTTCTTAACGTTGTTCTCTCTGTAAAATCAGTGGGAAATGCAATGAGTCCCAGGCCCCAGCTACTCTCCCGAGGCGGGCATCTCCGTTCCCAGACCTGCCTTATGCCACGTCTCGTTACTTCCTCTCTCTTGACATTTTTGCCCCGGTTTTCTGGCTGCCCCCGGGAATGCGTGCCTCTACCAAGCACGCATGTGCGCTTTCCACCGAGGCGCGGGCACGCCCCCTTCCCCGCCCCGTTTGTTTTTTGCGCAAGCGCTGTGCGGCGCACCCTCTAGTATTCCCCCACCCCCTCCGAGCGCAGGCGTTCTTCCCGTAGCCTCGGTGCCCGCTACCTGGAGTCTGTCTATAGTGCGCAGGCGCGTGGTCTCTGTTTCCTTCCCTGTCCTCATCTTCCCCCCTCCCCCCTTCCCCTTCACGAAGCCGGCTTCGGGGCGAGCTCACTCCTGGGCGGAGGGTACTGAACGCCGGGTTCGGGAGACGCCTTCCTCGCTCCCGAAAATCATGTACCAGCCAAGCCGAGGAGCGGCCCGAAGGCTCCGCCGCTGCCTCCGCGCCTACCAGGCCAGGCCTCAGGTGAGGGGCAGGAAGGGGAGGGGAAGGAGAAGGGGACAGCGCGAGACCCTCTGCCGCCGCGGCTCCGGCGTCGCGTTGGGTGGCGCGCGCCCCTGAGAAGAGGGAGCAGGCGCAGTGGTGACCCACTCCCCTCACCCTTCCTCTCTCCCTCCCCGACACGCCGGCTTCCCGGCGCAGAGGACCCCTCAAGGCTCCTGGCCCGCGGCGGCGTGGGGCGCGGGGTCCCCAGCCCACCCACCTGACGGAGGAGGGTAGGGCTTCTCCTCGAGTAGTTGAGGAGTGCAGTGCCGGCGCTTCAGGCCCGCTTTCTCCCTCCGCATCCGGGAGGTTACCTGGGACTCGGAGGTGATTTGAAGGGCGGAGGGAAGGCGGAGCCGGAGGCGAGGGTGGAGGGTCTAGCCGCTCAGCCCCATTTTGCGAACCAAGCCCCGGCAGAAGTGTGAGGCATTCTCCGCGGGTAGTGCATCCCGGCATCCTGCTATTTTGATGCCTAAAGGAGACCCTTCTCCCCTCCCCGTCAGCCGCCTGTTACTAGAATTGAGCACCCCGAGCTTTGCCGGAGGGCGCCGAAATTTAGAGGGTGTCGGTAGTTCCTTCTGGCCGCTAGTTAATAAGAATCGGTTAAAATGGAAAACTGGCGAATCGTTTCCTCCGGGTGAGCGACTCCCAGCCCCGGTGCTGTGTCCTCTCCCTCTACTCCCCCACCCCACGCACGAATCCGCACGTGCTTTTTTCGTTTCCATAATCGCCCGCTGGAGGAGATTTAAAAAGCTGATTTGAGGGTTTGTGTCTCACTTTCCGAAATTGGCGGTTAAGGGTCCAGCCCTTAGGAAGCCCCTTTCCATCGGGCTGTCACTGTAACTGACGGGACGCCTCTAAAACAAGACGATTCGATAGAGATATCGTCAGGCAAAGGTATTTGTGCCCTGAGGACATTCCTACCTAGACATCCCACAGGCATCTCAAACTCAACATGGTCAAAACAAAAGTTTAACTTTCCCGTGAAGCACACACATCTATCTTCCCATATCTCCAAGGGTCCACTATTCTTCAGTCACCTTGGTTCACAAGCTCTGAGTCATCCTTGACTCTTTCTTACCATGGCCAGGCCGTCCTTCCCTGTATCCAATCATTTACCAAATCTTGTTGATTCTACTCCCCCAGCCAGTTTTATGTGCACCCCCTTCCCTCAGCTCTCCCTTCCGGGCCTTCATCACTTCTCACCTGCATCATTACAGGCTCAATATTCCTGAAGCACCAAATCTCTCCTCTGCTCAAGTCGCCTCAGGGGCCTACAAACCCCTCTGTTTGGCATTTAAATCCCTTCACCATGTGGCTTCCACCTCCTTCCAAACTTAATTCACCTTCTTTACATTTTCTGCTAAACTGGCCTAACTCACTGTTTCCCATACACAATAGTAATCTAGCTTCTGTCTCCATGCTTCTTTCTAGCTGTCCCCTTGAATCACAGTGTGCTTTCCTCACTTCTACCTTTTGGAATCTGAAGTTCCCCTTCATAGTTTAGTGCAAGAACCACTTTCTTTACAGGCTTCTTTTGACACCTGGGGGACCCCACCCCGCCGGGGTAGTGCTGTCTAACTCCAAATTATTACAAATACTTTGTATTTACTTGTAGGGATAGGAGTGAAACCTGTGATTTCATTGGCATAGGGAGGTCCAGGAAAGGAAACTTCCTCTACCAATACAGGTCAGCCATTTCTCTGCAACTTTAGGTCTAAGAGGGTTGCCTAGAACAGAGGTAGGACTTAGGACCTTGTTTCCCTGGCTGTGAACGTAGGAGGCCATGCTTGCTTCATTATATTTACCTGTATTTTCTTTCAGTGAAATATAAGAGTCTTAACCTCAGTGGCCTTTTTTGTTTGTTTTCATTCATTCATTCATCCATCCATTTATGCCTTTAAATGCAGCATTTGGATTAGTGGTTTGTGGCACAACAGGTGTTTAAGTGACTGTTGAATTTAATTTAATAGTCTAATGACAGAAAACATGATCTGCTGGAAAGAGTGGTGGACTTAAGGCAGGCTTGGCTGCTAGCTTTATTCTGTGGCCATCTCCTCACCACCTGTATGACCACCGGTATGCAAGTTGACTGGTTCTTCATTTAGAAAGATTAATCTATTTCCCGGAAACCTCATAATGTTAGGGCAAAATAAAGGGCTCAGGAACCTCTATAGTGTTGATTTGTGTGTAGGGTGGAAGAAGAAGAAAGAAAAGAAAAACACATCAGTTAATTTCCTCTAGGGTGTGTAATATATGTGTATATGTGTATATGTATATATGTATGTATGTATACATATATAAAGATGTTGTGATTCAGTTTTACTTTACAGTATGTGAAAGTGCATTTTAAAATGATTAAAATACTGGAGGGGCTTATTAACGAGGTTAGCCACCTGATAATGAATTTGTTCAGATCCAACAGTTCTTACAGATCATTCAGCTAAGTCACGTAGAGTTTGCAATCTTCTTTCCATGGAGGGAGTCCTTACACTGACAAAATCACAAATACTTAAAGCATTGGAACTTCTTGAAGCCTAACCGTATTTCAACAGCAAAAACAATACCTTCTGTTGTGCAGTGTATTGTGTCAGGTTGGATATGAGGTGATACAAAGTTTAAATATAATAGGTGGACTCTAGCACCACAGAGCCTATAATATAGTAGGATAATAGGATACGTTTAAAAGTAAGTATAACACAAAATAACCTATGCATAAAATAGAAAGGGGGTGTATTATTACACGTGGGGGCCACCAAGGGAACCTTCCTGAGCATTTAAAGCATTTGCTTTAAAGCATGTATGAACTGAGGCAGAGTAAAGTATGGCAGAAAGGTTTAACAAATATTCTAGGCGTAAACAGATGGCTTATTGACTTCCTGTTTTATTCTCTGCATTAGATAATGCAAACCTCTTTTTCTCCCAGCCCACATCTTTATTCTCAGCTAATAACTTGACCTCCTGTTAATTGAGAAGATGGAGGCCATGTGATATAAGCTCTCTTAGTCCTTTTCTTTCAGTACCTAAAACTCAGCATCATTATCTTTTTTCCTTGTCTTCATAGGAAAAGAAATATTCCTAATCAATAAAACTAATCCTACTTAAGATGACATGGCATGTTGGATAGAATGTTGGGAGTTGAGTCTCACGGATGAGTTTTAATCCTCTTTGTGACATTTATGAGCTGTGTAACTATGGGCAGTTATTTAAATTGTCTTAGCCTCAATTTTTCCTCTGTAATTTGGGGGTAGTAATGCCTCTAGGATTACTGTAGGGATCAAATGAGATAATATGTGCAAAACACTTTGTAATCCTTGGAATATCACATATGTAGTACATGTGGCCTTGATCTCATTTCTTCTACTTTTGCCAGGACCTTGCACTCACTAGGAGCCAACTCTTTTTTTTCTCATGCATCTTCAGTCTCTCCCTCTCAAATGGTTTCTTTCTGTCTACAAACATACTTATCTCCCTGAGTCAGATTGCGACATTAGGCCATGTAAATTTTCCATCTTGAGTTCACCACTCTTTCAAAAGGTGGGTAACGTTCCTAAGTATCAATCTTTTAGAATTGTGATTCTTAAGTCTTTCATAGTTGTTTGAGAGAAAGAAAACGAATCACTATTAAATACCTGTTATGTGCCAGGCACTGTACTAAGCTCTGAGGATACAATTATAAATAAAAACAAAGACTGTCCTTGCCCTCAAGATTCTTTCAGTCTAATTGGGAAAGAAAACAAAAGGAAACTGATAGAGAGGTCCATGTGGAGTTACCTGGTGATAGGACATGCTAGAGGGTTCTAAGAAGTTTAAAATCAGTGTGGAGGTGGGAAATGGGGAGAAAAACTTTGCTGAGCCTCTGCTTTAAATAGAGGCCCTGGAATTCATGGTCCTGCCCTCCAATCAAAGAGTGCATTCAGGGGGTTCGAGGGTACTGATGAAATGTCAGTACCAGGCAGATTTAATCTTGCAGCATAAAGAAAACCCCTGCTACAGACCTATATAGTGAAGCAAAACAAATTTCCCAATTGGCGTTATCAAAAAAACCCAGTCATTTTGTACTCTTGAGTCCTGAACCTCTATCAAGAGGTTGGTACCATGTTTCATCATAAGTCCTCTGGAATTATGGTTGGTCATGCTGATCAGAGTTCTTAAGTCTTTCAGAGTTTTTTGTGTTTATAGTATTGTTGTCATCATATAAATTGTTCTACTGGTTCTAGTCACTTCATTCTGCCTCAGTTCATAAACATCTTCCCGGGTGAAATCTCTCCCTTCGTCATTTCTTGCAGAACAGTAACAGTACATCACATTTATGTACTTGTTCAGACTTCTTCCAATTGATGGGCACCCCTTCAGTTTCCAGTTGTTCACCACCACAAAAAGATCTATCTTGACTATTCCAGCTAGGTGGTGAAGTGGTTAGAGTGCCTGGCCTGGAATCAGGAAGACTCCTCTTTGTGAGTTCAAATCCAGCCTCAGACACCTTACTAGCTATGTGACCCTGGGCAAGTCATTTAACCTTGTTTGCCTTAGTTACTCATCTGTAAAATGAGGTGGAAAAGGAAATGGGAAACCACTTGTGGTATATCTTTGCCAAGAAAACCCCAAATGGGTTCATGAAGAGTCAGACGTGACTGAACAACTGAAATGAATTTTTTTTTGCTGAGGACAGATCCCTTCCTTAGTCTACCCTTTATTCTCTCCTCTCCCTTGTATCCTTTCCCTCCTGTTTTCCATTTTGATACAATATTTCTTTTTTATTTTCAATTCACAGCACAAAACAAGTGTTTCCATAACATGGTATGATAAAAAAGCTGACTGCACATGAAATTGCAAAGCTACTATGTACAACTTGCTATTCCCTCCAGATATACAACAAAGTTATTGTGTAAATTTCTTTTCTTTTTTTTTCCTTTCTCCCTCTTCCCCCCATAAATATATTTCTTTACTCGGCTGTGTGTAGGTGTTCTTTCCTTTGACCTCCCCACCCCCCATCCCCCAGCTCCTTCCCCTTCTTTGAATAGCCTTCTACTTAGGTACCCTGATTATGTGAGATAATTTTCCCTAATCTTCCTCACCTTTCCCTCCCTTCCCATTCTTGTTTTAAGGTCATCAAAGTGTAATGAAGTCACTCCCAAGCCCTGTGTCTTTCTGTGACCCCTGATGATGATAGAGTTCTGAGGGGATACATGTCATGAGCCATATTAGAATGTAAACAATTTATCTTGTTTAATTCTTTATTATTGTCCATGTTTGCCTTTTTATTTTTGTCATAACTCCTGTGTTTTGCACTTCAGAGTATCTTCGAAGTTCTGGTCTTTTCATCAGGAATGATTGGAAGTCCTCTATTTCATTAAAGATCCATTTTTCCTCTGTAGGATTATACTTGGCTTTGCTAGGTAAGTTATTCTTGGTTGTAAGCCTATGTATTCTTTGCCTTCTGGAATATTGCATTCCAAGGTCTCCTCTTCTTTATGGTAGTGACTGCTAAATCTAGTGTGATCCTGACTATCTATGGCTTCTTGGTACTTGAATTCTTTCTTTCTGGCTGTTTGCGTATTTTTCCTTTGATCTGGAAACTCTGGATTTAGCTGCAGTGCTCCTGTGAGTTTTCATTTTGGGGTTTCTTTCAGGAGGTGATTGGTAGATTCTTTGTATTTTTACTTTATCCTCTGATTCTAAGAGATCTGGTCAGTGTTCTTGTATAATTTCTTGAAATAGAATATCTTGACTTTTTTGTTGGTTATGACTTTTCAGTATTCCAGTGATTCTTAAATGGTCTCTCCTTGACTTGTTTTCCAGATCAGTTTTTTATGATACTTTACATTTTTCTTCTGTTTTCGTTCTTTTAACTTTGTTCAGTGTTTCTTGTCTCATGGATTCATTCTAACATTCTAATTTTCAAGGAGTCCTTTACTTCGTTAAAGTTTGTACCTCTTATGCAAAGTGGTTAATTCTCTTTCCTATTCTGGCTTCCACAGTTCTCAGTTCTCCAGTTTTTTGCCCTAGAACTCATTTTTTCTGATTGTTTTGTCCGGCCTTCTTGTTTCATTTATAAAAGTGTTTTAGTTGTGCCTTCTTTAAGCTCCTGCTTTACTTCTTCTTGATATCTTAGTTGAACTTGTGCCAGATTGGGTTTCCTTTTGAGCCTTTGCTGGTAGGTATTTGGGGAATCGTCTTCTTCTTCTGGATTGGCATCTTGAGACAGCTTGTTACCAAAGTAGCTCTTGGCTGGCGTTGTCTCTTTCTCCTTGAGTCCTTACTTCACTCATCCCATCTCTCCTCCTTTTCACATCCAGACTTCTAGAAAAAAAAGCTACTTCTGCTCTCCTTGTCTCTACTTCCTTTTCTGTCACTCACCTCTCAGTCCTTTCATGCCGGCTTCCTACCTATATACAGTCCAACTACTCCCTCCAAAGTTACCCACGATTTCTTAACTGCCAGATCTGACTGCCTTTATTCACTCTTCATCCTTCTCACTTCTCTGTAACATTTGACATTGTTGGTTGCCTTCCTCCTGGATACTTTCTCTTTGAGTTTTTTGTGGTTCTTGGTTCTACTCCTGCCTCTCTGATTGTTTCCTTCTCAGTTTTCTTGGCTGGATCATCATCAGTATCACATCCCCTTCCTGCAGGTAGACTCCGTAGCTATATCTGCTTCCATCTTTGCATTTTCTCTTGTGGTGACTTCATCAACTTTTATGGCTCTAGTTAATCTTTGCAGCTATATAGCTAACCTTATTCTTGCTTTTGAGCTTCAGCTGCCTTGTGGGTATTTCCATCTAGGTATATGGAATGTATCTCCAAAGCAGGACTAATTATCTTCCTCTCCCTTGCCCCTAACGATCCACCTTGTGAACTTCCCTGTCTCTGTCAATGGCCCCAGCATCCTTCCAGTTTCTCAGGTTGCAACCTCAGTTTCTTCCATGACTTCTTATTCCCGTTGTCCCCACGTCTAATCTGTTGCCAAGTCTTTTGAAGTCTGCTTTCAAAACATCTCTTATATCCTTCCCTTTCTCTCTACTTACATGGCCGCCACTCTAGTTCAGGACCTCATCATCTCCCACCTGGACTGGTGCAGTTAGTTTCTTAATTCCTTCTCCTTCAAGTGTCTCCTGTTAAGGAACTTGCCGGAGTGATTTTCCTAAAGCATTAGCTTGACCGTGTCACTCTTCTTTTCAATAAACTCCAGTGGTTTTCTGTTCACCTTTAGGATAAGATACATCGTTATTTGGCAATTAATTTCCATCATAACCCGGCCCCAGCCAACCTTTCTCATCTTGTTATACATCACTCCCCTTTATGAATTTTGGTCTGGCATTGTTCCTCACATATAACACTGTCTCTCTTCTCTGTGCCTTTGCATACGGTGTTTATCTTCCATGTGTGGAATAGACTGTCACTTCATCTCTTCCTCTTAAAATCCCTAATTTTCCTCAAAGTTCAGCTCAAGAACTACTTTCTACATGAAATCTTTTCTCATTCTCCCTCCCAACTGCTTATGTCTTTCCTCAATTACCCTGTATTTATTTCGTGTGTACTTCTATGTGTAAATGTTGTCTCTCACCGATAGAATACAAGCCCCTTGAAGGCAAAGATTGTTTCATTTCGTCTGTTTCACCAGTGCCTGACATGTGACAATTCTGGCAAATAAATGCTTAATAAATGCTCACTGAAAAATCTCTCTCATCCTCTTTACTGCTAAATCTGAAAAAATGTATACCTATTTCCAGGATTTTGCTCACTGTTCTTTACACTCTGGGTTCAGCCTCTACCACTTTACTGAAACTGCTTTCTCTGAGGTTAACAAGGAACTCTTTATTTTTAAAAAATTGTTAAACCTTTTGTTTTGATATAACACCTTCATTTCCAAATGTATCCCTCCATCTACCCCTACCCATCAAACTGTCCATAGTAACAAAGAATAAAAAATGAGGAGGAAAAAAAATCTGTTCAGCAAAATTAACTAAAACAGCAAGCAAGTCTGATAATACGTGGAGTATCCCACACCTGTGCCACTCCCCACCTTTGCAGAGAAGTGTAAAAAAGACACTTTTGTTATCTCTCCTCTGCGCCATGTTGTTGTTAGAAGTTTACAGCGTTAAGTTACTTTTTTGTTCTTTCCCTGTATATTGCTGAAGGCATTGTTTTCTTGGTACTACATTCCACATCAGTTCATATGTTTTCTCATGTTTCTGTTAGTTCTAAATATTCATTTTTTACGGCATTGCAGTAACCCACTACATTCACATCATTTATTTAGCTACTCCCCCAGCCAATGTGCATCTATGATGTTTCTAGTTCTTTGCTCCCAAAAGAGTGCTGGTGTGAATATTTTGGCATGTATGGGAGATTTATTTCTGTCTTTAACTTCCTTGAGGTATATGCCTAGCAGTGGGGATCTCCAAGTCAAAGAATATGGATGTTTTCTTTACTTTTTAAAAAAAGCTTAATTCCAAATTACTTTGTAAAATGACAATTCACAATACGTAGTGTGCCTCTCTTTCTGACCCCTCTCCCCTTCCCGGCCTAATCATCAAATTCGTCCCCCCACCCTCCACACACTTTAAATTCCTTCACCTTTCTCTGCTCTTGAGACAATTGTCTCATTTCTACTGTGTAGTCTCCCTGACTTTGGCTTCAAAGACTCCACACTCTTTTTTCTTCTAACTCTTGTTTCCTTCCTGATTTTTTGTTCTTTCTTCCTTCCCTAATGTCAGTGTTTTCCTGGGTCTGTTTTTGGGTTCTTTGTTTTTCTTTATGCATGTTTTTCCTTAGCTATCTGTTTCTCCCACAGCTTCTGTTACCATCTCTATGCAGATAAAAGACAAATGAAATAATATATGTGAAACAGTTTGCAAGTCTGAAAGCATTACATAAATGTTCGCCAGTATTATGCAGTTGACTGCCCAGGCTATATCTCCCTTCTCCCTGTGCCCACCCCTTCTGAGTGCTAGACCTGCATCTCCAGCTGCCTTTAGGACATTTCCACTGGAACGTCCCATCAGAACTTCAAACTCAGAATATCCTAAATCAAACTAAACGTTACCTTCGTTACCACCCAGCCACTTGAACTTTTGCAGTAGTCTTAACAGGTCTTTCTCTCTTTAACACCCATCCCCTGTTGTGGTCACACTGCTGTCAGAATATTCTTTCTTAGCAATGTAATTTGGTTCAAAAATCTTTAGCCATTCTTCATTGCCTCCTGACTAAAGTTAGAATTGTTTTCTTAAGACTTCAAGACCTTCTACACTCTGGTACCATCCTGCCTTTCCAGCCATATGATCCCATCATTTTAAGACGAGGAATCCAGGGCCCAGAGAAGTTCCGTAACTTGCCAAGGTTCCACACGTGGCAGAGCCAGTATTCAAACCTAGGTCCTTTGTGGATTTAGCACTCTCTTCCACTGTGCCACACTGTTCAGCCCTAGCTGCTCCATTCTCGGGGCCTGTGGTTTAAACCAGTGGGGTCAGAATCAAATAGAAAGGGATCCCTTTGGGCCGAAGAGCTGCATATTGATTTATAACATTATGTATCCTATTTGTATTTATTTTGTTAGACATTTCCTAATTACATTTCAGTACAGTTCTGCATGAATAGTTGGACACTTCTGCCTTGCACTATTCCTTATGCCTAGAATACTGCCCCCTTCCCATCATCACTTGAATTCATGTCCTCCTTTAAATGCTACCTTCTCCCCTCAGTCAGTAATGACCACTACTCCTCCATCTCCCCCCCTCATCTGCATCTCTCTGATACTCTTACATGTAACGTGTATCAAAGTTGTGTTTGTCTTCTCATAGACTTATAAGGTCTATGAGGTTCTATCTACCTAGCACCTACACACAGAGCTTAATGTTAGTTGGATAGGTCAAAGCGTAGGGTGTGTTCAGTGTGAGTAGAGTTGATAATGGCCTTATGTGGAGGGCTGTTATGTGAGAGGAAGTCAGAAAGCTAGGAGATAGCATTGGAGTTGGGAGATCAGAGTTTCAACTTCATTTGGGAAACTGAAAGGCACTGGAGGTTTTTGAGCAGAGGGATGACTTAACCAAACTTGAACATAAGGAAAATATATTTGGCAAGTAGTGTGACAGTTTGGAGGGCAGAAAGTGGGAGCTCAGCCAGAAGAGGCTGCTGCAATAGGCTAGGCAGGTGGTAAGAGTATCCACTAGCATGGTAGCGGGAATTAAAAAGAGAGGTGAAAGAAGTACGGCCGGGGTAGAATCAGCACGACAGTCTTTCAGTCTGTTACAGCTTCCATCCTGTTCTCAATAATTCTGCCCCTTGTATTGCTGGGACCCTGGCCTTTGGGTCCACCTTCTGGGGTCAGTTGAGGGAGCTGAGTGGAGCCTCATATAATGGCTCAACTGAAGAAAACAGCTTCTTTATCCTTCCAATCACCTTCCTCTGTATCTAATCACTGTTTCTTTTCTTTTCCTCATAGGACCAAAAACCTCCTCAGGCCCCACCATTCCTACCCTTGTGGCTTACCTCACCAATGGTCACCCCTCCCTCAGCGTCTCCATATCTCCGCCTCCCTCCTCTCTCACTCCCTTCCAGCCAACTCTTCCCCCAAGTTCCCCAACAGCCCCTTCCTCAGGCCCAAGTCTTCATATCTCCCTGGGTGGGTCTTCCCTCTGGGAAGGGGGAGGATGGACCAGGGCCAGGGTTGCATGGGGGCTGCCTAGATGGGCTTAGAAGCCTCTTTGAAGAATTGCCTTGCCCCCACCCTGGAGCTCTGATCCCATTCCGGGCACCTGGAAGTCCTCATCCTGCTCCTGCCACTCCATCAGGGAACCCTAGCATGGAGGAACATCTAGCTGTCATGCATGAAAAACTGAGGCAGGAG
>CM053627.1:208147509-208160705 GCA_028646595.1 Phalanger gymnotis
TCAAGGGAGAAAATTCAATAAAGGGGGATAGCTTAGGAAGAAGCAAAATACAGTTAGTCTTTCACAACATGAGTGTTGTGGAAGGGTTATACATAATGATACACATGTGGCCCATGTTGAATTGCTTGACTTCTTAGGGAGGGTGGGTGGGAAGGGAAGAGAGAATTTGGAACTCAAAGTTTTAAAAAATAGATGTTCAAAAACAAAAACAAAAAAGTTTTTGCATGCAACTAGAAAAAAAGATACCCAGGCAATGGGGCATAGAAATTTATCCTGCCCTACGAGAAAGAAAAGGAAAAGGGGATGGGAGGGGAGTGGGGTGACAGAAGGGAGGGCTGACTGGGGAACAGGACAACCAGCATATACGCCATCTTTGAGTAGGGGGGAGGGTAGAAATGGGGAGAAAATTTGTAATTCAAACTCTTGTGAAAATCAATGCTGAAAACCAAATATATTAAATAATAATAATAACAAAAAAAGTTTGCCCACTGACTGGGGAATGACAATCACCTGTGATACATTAATGTAATGGCATAATATTTTACAAAAAGAAATAGTGACCGAAGAACACAGAAATTTGAGATTTGTGTGAACTGATAAAATGACAAAAGCAGAACCAAATGACTATACGGTGACTACAGTAATGTAAACAAAAATAATACTAAAGTTCATAAAAACTCAGATTAATATAATAACCAGTCTTGATTCTAGGAGATCATACTTTGTGGCAGAAAGGTGGTGGGCTATGGGTACAGAATGCTGCTATATGCTAACAGATATAGTACACATTTTGGTTTGTTTCGCTTAGTTATTTCCTTCCTTTGTTACAGGGGAATGTTCTTTTGTGGGGCATGGTAATAGCAAGTGATAGGGATGTTTAAAAAAAAGCATCAAGAAAGCATTTTTAAAAATATTCTACGTTAAGTACTTGCTTCATTAAGTATTAAAACTATGTAGTTCCTTATTAAGTACAGTACTTGCTTACGTATTAACATTATGGAGTTCCCTCTCTACTGCTTAAAGAGACAGGCATCACAGCACTTAAGTCCAATGCCCTTATTTTATGGATAGGGAATCTGAGGCCAAGTTAAGTGATTTGACCAAGGTCAGAAAGATAGAGCAGAACCAGGATTTTAAACCCAGTTCTTACATTCAAAATCAGTGCCCTTTCTACTGTTCCAACGCCCTTCCTCCCCTTCTTGTAATACAACAGCCTTAAATGATCCCTCTTCAGCTTTATCAAAACAGTAGCCTTTCATCCCGCTGGACCATGGTAGAATCAGTGTACAAAGCATCTACCCAGCAGGTGTGGTTCTCTGCGAACCCAAGGGATATTCTTTCAAAGCTGTTACTCCATGGACAGAAGCTGGTCCTAGCCCCAGTTCCTCATATGCCTTCACACCACACTCAGCCATGCAAAATGAATGAAGGCTGGAAACGGTGACTAGAGAAGATCCTTTAAACAAGTCATCAATTCTACCATGATCTAGTAAACCGATAAACAGTAAGCGGCTCAGCTAGGTGGAACAATGACAGAGCACCAGCCTGGACTCAAGAAGACTGAGTCTATATCCAACCTCGAACACTTACTAGCTGTGTAAGCTTATCATTTAACCTCTGCCTCAGTCTCCTCGCTTTAAAAATGAGATGATAACAGCAGCACCTATCCCTCAGGTGTGTTATGAGAATCAACTGAAGTATCTCTAAAGTGGTTATTAGCATAGTGCCTGTCACACAGTAGGTATTATATAAATGCTAGCTGTTACTATCAACTGGTCACTCAAGTGAATGATTGCTACATGCTATCTAGCCCTACAGAACTCCTTAGGGCAGCTAGCTAGATGGTGCAGTGGATAGAACTGAGCTTGGAATGCAGAAGACTTATCTTAATGAGTTCAAATCCAGACTCAGACACTTTACTAGCTGTTTGACCCAGAGGAAGTCACTTAACTCTGTTTGCCATAGTCTCTCATCTGTAAAATTAACTGGAGAACGAAATAGCAAACCAATCCAGTATCTCTGCCAAGAAAACCCCGAAGAGGGTCATGATAAGTACAACACTGAAAAATGACTTAACGGGACTCTTTGTTTTGCCATTTACTCCTCCAACTTACTTCTTTTATGACTCCCCCAACTTCAAATCCATGCCAACACCTTAATTATCACAGGTGGTAGAATTAAAAGTTGAAGAAATTTTAACTCTTTGCCTCTTGCTTACAACTCCTCCATTTGCCAGAAAGGCTCTATCATGGGACCCTGACAGTTAAGTAACCGCAGGCTAGCCAAGCCGAGTTTCTAATGCCAACAAACAAAGGAGATGTGTACCTACCCAGAAGTGGGGGTGGTAAGGGATATAGGAGGAATAACGCAGTGACCCCTGCAGGCTAAGTATCAGGCTCTTTTTAATTCCCTTCTAGGCCCCACTGTTCCTGAAGGAGAAAAAAGGCTTCATCAGAATGGGCTAGCAAAGATGGGTTGACCCTATCCTAGGCTAAATGACAACAAAGGCTATTGTCAAACTAACAACTGTCAACATCTTCCTGGTTGCTAACACCTCAGAAATCCAAAAGCATTCTGCAATGGGAAGGCTTTGATACCAAATTTAAAGACTCAGCAATGTCTACTCTTGACCACTGGCACAGATTGTCTCTTTGCTTCCAATTCTCCTTCCTTGGTTTAAAAGGTAAACAACCCAGCCCATCTCGCCTCATCTCTTCATTTGTATTCCTTCATGGATCTGTACTGGCACATTTGTCTAGCTGGTCCTAAAAGCAACTTGCAGGGTCCTCTCTGGTGTTGCTGATTCTTTGTGTAAAATTTTCAGGAAAATCTCTTAAAGGATGTGGAACACTTTCAAAATATGACTCTATAAACCTTCTGTCTTTAGAAAGGATGAGATTTTGGGGAAGGGAGGGAGAGGACTTCTATCCACATACAACCTCTTCTCTTATCTACATGATATATTTAGACATGGAATTTAGAGGTACTGTGGAAAAAAAGGCCAGTTCTAGGACACCTTGAAAACAGATTGAGAAGATACTGGGTTGGCAAGGAGGGAAAAACAGTGGGTGTGGCTCTAAAGAGAGAGCTTTTGTTAAATAGGAGATAGAAATTTAATACCTGTAACTTCCAAGGTCAGGCTCAGAAAGGAACTCTCGAAGAAGCATCCCATCTGTCATGTATCTGAGAACAGTCCGTTCAGAAGTACAGTCCTCGAAACGTATACTATAGCCAACCTGGGGGCAGCAGGTGAGAAAGGAAGATTGGGAAAGTTTGATATTTGAGGGATATTTGAGAACAGGAAGCTGGAGAAAAGAGAAGCTATGATACATGGGTTCCTGAGAAAGAGGAGGCCAGAGAAGCAGACCCTACCCCCAACTCCTTAGTTCCTTATTTTTCTCTTGTCATAACGGAGCTCACCTCATTTCCCAGCTTCACCCCCATTTCACGGGCCACTCTAGCTGCCACACTCATGGCTGCCACTCTCCGAGGCTGGGTACAGGCAATCTTCATTCCCTTCTGTGTGTAACCCTGAGATAAATATGAGGAAGAATAGGAGGTTGGGGGAAGAGGAAAATGTCCAGGCTTCCTCCCATTGCTTTATCTCCCAAAAGGAATTAAGGCTTTGGAAGGTTCAAAATATAGATAACACAGGCAAGTTGGGCCTAGGGTCCTCTGAAGAAGTCCTTACATGACCATGGTGAGCCCCAGTCTCTAACTCTCAAATGGTTGTAAGGAAGAAGAGTACAACTACAACAAATACAGAACAGAAGCAGAGAAGAGAGAAAAAAGGACACCGGAAAAGGGAACAAAGGATAATGAAGAAAGAAGAAGAAAAAGGCAGAGAATAAAACACTGTGCCCCTAGTTCTTCAACAACACTTAGTGAGGGGAAGTGTCTTCCATAGAGGACTCAGAATAATAAACAAGCCAAGTGGTGGGAGTGAGTAATGTCCTACCTCCTCAAAGAGGTACTGGGGGATCTGTGTGGTCTTTCCTGACCCTGTTTCACCCTCAATGATGAGGACCTGATGGTTGGCAATGGCATCGAGGAGGTCATTTCGAAATGGAAAAACAGGAAGGCTACGTCGGACAGCCCGGATTGACTCCTTCTGTTGGTCCCCAGATGAAGGGGGTGGAGCTGATGGTTCCTAAGAAAAGGGGGAGATGAGAGCTCTAGGCCCCATTTTCCCTCTCCTTCCAGATTCCACCCGTATAACCTCTTCTGACCTCATCACCCTGGAGCCGGGTGGCTCGAACAAATTCAATGGTCTCCTCTTCTTCTAGCACCAGCTGATACTTGGGCTCTGAGGGCGCAGCATCCTTGGCTCCAAACCGAAGGGAAGCTGCTCCTAAACGGGCCTCCTCCCAGCGCCTCTGCTCCTCTCCAGGGGCTCCTGACTCTTCTTCCACCAGCTCTACCCCACGGGTTGGCTAAGGGATGAGAAAGACAGAGATGGTGGGCATACATACATGTCAAAGTGTAGGCAGCAACATCATGTATCATGGATCACTCACACGCACCCCATTCGGATTTAATAAAACTACTAACCACGGTCCTAGAGGATAGATGAGGAATCACACGGTGGGGTGGGGGGGAACCTGGGCACCCTGGCAACACCCACACGCCCCTGCTCGAAGGATAACACACTACAAGCAGTGACTAAAGGTTGAACAGACTATTAGACCAGGTCATTGTTAATCATTTTTCTTTGTTACAAGGGAGGTTTCTATGGAGGTGGGAGTTGTAAAAAACTGAAAGTATCAATAAATGTTTAATAAAAAAAAAAGATCCAGGCATCCATATTTATCACGACCTCTCCTCAGAATCATCACCCTGTTCTCCTTACCCACCCTCATCAAACTCTAAACTTCAATAAGGTCAGCAAGAAAAAGAAAATAAGTGTTGCAGATATTTGGCCCCTGACCACAGTTTCTACCCTTAAATAGTCCCTATGCAAGCTTTCCTTTTCCCGAGGCCCAGAATGGCCAACCCTTTCCCTTCTCCCTCACCTGTCCACGAGTCTCTTCTGGCATGTGATATCGAGTTGTTGCCTCTAACTTTTCCTGCTCCCCAGCTGCCCGGTACTCCCGGGCCAGATCCCGTACTTTCTTCTTATATTTGAGTTCCTGCCGTTCGGTATGGCTCAGCTCCACATCTCCAAACAGAAATTCCTCATCTGCCAGCTCTGCCTCCAGATCCTCCAGCTTCTCACGTTCCCTCTTTGCAAGGTACTCTCTCCTAGATTTCTTTCGGAGCTCAGGTACCTGTTGTGGAACATTTTATGCCATTTTATATCATTTTTGTAATTCCAATAAGACTCAGAGCCTGAACTAGTTAACCAGAAGAAAAGCCTGATCCTAACAGTCTCTTTGTTCTCTGAGTAAGCTCAGAGATGTCTCTATCTTATATCAACAAACCCAGATGGAGCATTCCTTGCTCTGTCCATGGCCGTTAAGGGTGAAAACCTTGACCCCAGACACTATCTTGACTTATGTGACTTTTCCTTATCTTAATATTTTATGGGCATATGCTATGTTATGGAATGTTAATGACAAACTAAACACATAGATCCTGAGTTGTAATTTCAATTGACACTGTGTCAACTATCTGATTTGTTGTATTTACAATCTATCCTATTAAAGAAAATCCTTGTCTTGTATCATCATTAACATACATGTGGGTCATAAAAGTGATGTGATGCAGGCTGCTGTGTTGGGACTAAAATAATGTATTTAAGCTTACTAATTTCTTTGTTCGGGGAGTCAGACTTAGTCTGGCCCCCATGCATGCATATATCTGCTAAGTTTAAAAGGAATGAATGAATAAATAAACAAGCAATATGAATTTTTCTATCACCTAGCTTGTTTGTTTCCTTCAACCAACTTTCAGGTTTAACACTATTAGGAAGAAGTTATCTTGGTCTCTCTGTTTGAGGGCATGCACATACACGCATACAGGTGAGTGCGTGTGTGTGCACGCGCGCGCACGCACACACACACACACACACACAAAACCTCTGCAGATATCATGTCTTAAATAGATAAGGCAGACCCCAGTCCTTTTCCAATTCAGAATAAAATCTGAAAGGCCCCCAGCGTCTCTTACTATCTATATCCTTTTTAGGTCTAATTGGAGTTTCCTGCAAAAAAAAGGGTCTTTCTTGCAATTTGACCATAATCCCTCCCAGTGTAATACATATATAATTATCTTTCTCTGCACTGTAAGAAACCTTCCATTCTATAGCTGACCCAACTTCTCTCCTATAATGAGGTATATTTTTCCTGTAAGTAACAAGAAGAAGGCAGGCTCTGATTCAGCTCAAATGGTGGGCATTTCACACAGTGCATGTCCTTGTCCTACAATCACCTCCAGTGAAGCTGGCTGAATGATCATATTTGCAATGCTACTTTCGAGATAGACCTTTTGATTGCTGAGTATCAGATGAAATTTCCCTTTTCCCAAACTACAAAAACAGAATGGAACAGAGCAAAGCCCAATTCTGGGGAGAATGTCACGAAATATGAGTGGGTGGCAATATTAGCTTCTCCTAGTTTCACAGCCTAAAGCTGATGCCTGGACATTGTCAGAGATTATGCAGCCGTCACCCACACACATACTGGCTATATAACCCCGGGCAAGTCACTTAATTCTTGGAGCCTCAGGCAATTCTGTAAGGCCACAAATTGCAGAAGAGTTGCCAATTGGCACTGATAAAGGGAGTTTTCTCACCTAGTGTTAACTACACTAGTAAAACACAGGTTTGGACAAGTATATACGAACATATGAGTTATTATTAGCTATCTTAAAACAAAACGGAGGTGAAGTTTTCAAATTGATGGATCCTTTTTTATTTCACATAGGGATGACAACAGTTCATAGAACTCCTTTTTTATGCAGATAGATGCTGGTTTTAGATTGATAAAAACCTCAAGACCAGTAAGGTATGTCTGTCTTCTCTCTGTCTCTGGCTAGCACGCCTTCTTGAAAACTCTCAAAACTCTAATTAAATTAAACAGACATGTATCAAATGCCTACTCTGTATAAAGCACTGTGTAAGGCACTCAAATCTTTTTATCAAGGGTGGGAAAAACTTTTTTTCAAGGAGAAAATTGTCTCCCATTTTTGTCTGGAGTTGCTAGTTAGCTTACTGAGGGGTGATCAAGGCTTGGAAAAGCTTATCATGCTACACAAATTAAGATAATAGAACAGGTCCATTTCTCACAGAAGCACTACTTAGAATTGAAATAAGATCAGACTAGAGCTTAATGAATACAATAAAACAACAGAAGTAGCAGCATTTTATTTATTTTTTTTTTTTGAGCAGAGAAGGCAGGGTAATTGGGGTTAAGTGACTTGCCCAAGGTCACACAGCTAGTATGTCAAGTGTCTGAGACCGGATTTGAACTCAGGTCCTCCTGACTGTAGGGCTGGTGCTCTACTCACTACGCCACCTAGCTGCCCCCATAGCAGACATTTTAAAGGCACTTACTTTATGGTTACAAATCCCTGTTCCGTCAATTATCTCACCCAACAAGTCCATGACATGAGTAATACAATAGTAGCATCCTCATTTTAGAGATAAATAACATGAGGTTAGAGACTTGCCCAGGGTCATGCAGCTGGTGGAGCGACCATTCCAATCCAGGTCTTCCAACTCAGAATCCAGTGCTTTTTCTACTCTATCTCACAAGAACTAGAACCATCAGCTTGCCCCAGTTGGATGACCAGGCGGAGGACCCCATAGCAGTACGCTCTGACACCCTCCTCCTGCCACTCCTTTTCCCTCTGAGCTAACTTTTAATATCGGATTCATCAATGACATAAGGAAACAATTTCCAAAAGGAGTTTATCTCCCTTGTTAGTACAATGTACAAACCAACCACGGAGGGTTTGCAGTAAGCTTGAACATACTTCCTCCCTGTGCAAGCAGTCTTTCCCATGGTCGCCCTTTGGACCTCTTGATATACTGTCTACACATAATCCTAAGCCCAACTGCAATGTGTCTAAGACCTGACAACTGACAGGACATAAGACATAGAGGGAGGAGGGTCCACGTAGATCACCTAGCTCAACCAACTCATTTTACAGAAGAGTTAGATGAGGCCCACAATGGCTGAGTCACTTGCCCAAGGTCACAGAGACAGAAGCAGTGGACAGTGGAGTTTAATCAAAGTCAGGTACTCACTCCAAACTCTTTCCATTATACCACACGGGGGATCTTTTCCAAGTGTCTAATCTTGGCTCACTATGCCCTGGGGCTATGACTCACCATGGCTTTCTGGTCTTCTTCGGCCATCTTAAGGCGCTTCTGGGCCTCCTCATATGCCTTTGAGGAAAAAAAAGAGGCAGTTAAGGCAACAGGCGCCCACCCCGACCCCTATAGAATCGTAAGGATCGCAGAGACAGATTAGGAGTTCGAGTATTTTATGGGGAGAACTGTCTATGAATACAGATGCTAAAATGATGCTCAAGAGACCTTGTACTCCCCACAATTATACTTGCCAGAATAACAACACAGGGCTATCAAGAACCAGTTCCCTTCCTAAGGACTATCATGGAGAGTATGAAATTATAGGGGGGCCTTTGTTGGCTGCCACTTCTCTTTTGACTGCCTACATAAATTGTTATAAGATACACCAAAAATTACGCACCTTCTTGTCTGACCGCTCCAAAATATTGCGTGTTCGCTCCTTGTCCCGCTTTCGTACACGTTCGGCAAAAGCATCCCGTTCTTCCAGGTCCTGAAGCCGCTCCCTTTCAGTTCGTTCCCACTCATCTTCTGACTCTGGCTTCTGCTCTTTGTTGATCTCATTTACCCTGCAGACCAGCCCCAGTTTAGGTAAAGTAAGATAGAAACTGAGTCTAGTCGTGCCCTGTGTCACAATTCTTGGTTCTCCTGCTCAAATTCCACTCCCCTTGGGGAATTTTTGTTTCCGAGATACTCACTTTGTCTTTTTCTTGTCCCCCTCGGAGTCCTGCTCTTCCTCCTCCTCTTCCTGGGTCTTCTTCCTAAGATGTTTCCGTTTCTTGGTCTTTTTTTGGGACCCACTTCTCACTCGGCCCTGGATCTCCCCATCACTCTCTTCACTTTCCTCCAGAAGCTGGTACGAACGGTTCTTCTCTAGCAGAGCCAAAGCCTCACGCTCTGCCACCCGGGCTGGTTTCTCTACAACCGCCTTCCGTGGGACCTAGGAAAAGAAGGGATGACAAAGGGTTACGGCACCCTAGAGCACTTGCCTCATATCTTTCACCGTACACCCCTCCCCTGTAACTCCCCAGTTTCCACAAATCCGTTTTATTTCCCTTTATCATCTCCACAGACCAGCTCTCTCCTCCATTAAACTGAGCTCCCTGAGAGTAGGGGCTGTCTTTCGCCTCTCTGAATCCTGGCAGTTTAGCACAGTGCCTGACACACACAGCAGGCACTTAATAAATGCTTGTGGACGGTGACGGCTTCCTACATCTATTCCTATGACCGGAGCTACCACTAGACTATAGTCAACGAAGATAACAGCTTCCCCAGTTGTGGATGTCGGGGTGACGGTGCGGTGCGGGGAGGAATGACAGCGAGAGATCGAAGCGCTTCCTTTTTTCTGATCTCTTCACATGACATTTTGTTTTGCTCCTCTCTCATAATTCAACAATACCGCTTACTGCGTGCAAACCTATAGGAGTCTTATCCCACTGGCCGAACTCCTCGAGAACAGGAAGAGGGGCTCACGTTTCTGGCATCAACCCCACTGATGCTAAGCCGACGCTCATCGCGCTTTTGTGACCCTTCGTGCTCCCTTTAACCCGTCTGATCTGCACGGGCAAAGCCCCCTCGCGGCCCTTCCCGTGGGCGCAGCCCCGCTAGTATTTACGGGGCGCTTCGCAGCTATTTACAACGGAACCTCCCCTCCACCGCGAGGCGCGGGGGGCCGTTTACGAGGAGGAAATCCCATCCCGGCCCAGAGCGCCTCCATCCTCCCCCGTGCCCGGGTGCTGGCCTTCGGCTGCTCCCTGCGGCCTCCCAGAAGCACCTTGGCCCAGAGCCTCAACGCAAAGTCCCGGGCCGGCCCGCTGAGGTCTAAGGTGCCGGTGTCCCGCAGCAGCTCCACGAACTCGTCGGCCGTGCCGCAGCGCTTCGCGGTGCCGATGAGGAACTGCGCGACGTGCCGCTCGCTCAGGCCCAGCACGGCGTGCAGCTCGTCCTGCACCCAGCGCTCCAACCTGGCCGGGGTCGCCATGGTGACTTCGGAACGTCAGCCCGCCCCGACTTCCGGCACTCGGCCCCCGCCGGTCCGCGCGGCCGCGGCGCGTGCGCTCCGGAGGGAGGCTTGGAAACCCGGGGGGAAGACCGAGCGAGGCGGGAGGGGGCGGGGCCCGTCAGGGCCCCGGGGCACGGAGCCCGGAGCCCCCGGCACCCACCATTTCCGGGCCGTACCTCTAGAGAAGCAGGCAGGAAAATGGCCCTACGGAAAGGGAGCCGTCATGAGGCTGCGGCCAAGCAAAACTTCCGGTTTTAGTTCCCGCCGCGCTTCTTTTTTTGGCTTCCCCCTACAGGAGTGGAGGTATTATAGCATGCGTAGCGGCATTACGGACTTCGCGGGGCGGAGCATGAAGGATAGAAGTTAGATGTGTAGGAGGACTTCCCAGCAAGGAAAGGCAGTTGAGAACCAGGACCTGGGGAGAGGTGGAAGTGTTAAGCGTCTGCCTCTTCCGTCTGTGCTAGGGGAAGCGCCTCCTGGGTGGAGTTTGAAGGAAGGATGGAATTTTCTTAATATATAGGGCTTTGGCAATAATACAGTGGACATTTGTGAAAGCTATATAGAGATGCCCAAGAACTGGAAAATCCCCTAAACACTCACTATTATGTAAGCAGACTTGTCCACTGGTAGAGGTGAAATCTCCCAATTAGGGACCAGACTGTAAGGTCTTAAAGGAGAGTAGAGCTACAAACATTATCTTGCAGAATTGTAAGTAGGAATGTGCCTGAATTTTAGAAATAAGTGAATCGCTGGTTTCTTATATTCCAGTTCAAGAAGCTGGTATGTAGCCTTGAGGATGTTGCAACTTCTCTGGACTTCAGTTCCAACAGCTTTCCTAACCGTTTCATCCCTCCTCCAAATTTTCGTGACTCCCTCCCTCCCTCCCTCCTCATCCATTCAACTGAGAATCTTGACACGTATTTCACTGAAAAAAATTGAGGCTGCTCATAGAATTCCTTCTCTTTTCTTCATCCAAGATCATTCAGTTAGCCGCTATAGCTCTCTCCTTCACTTCTGTCTCACATAGATAGCCCTTCTTGCCATGGCAAACTCTACAACATACAAGAACATTCTCTTCTCCAGCAGATTGCTTCTATCATCCCTACTCTCTTGATAATCTTTAATCCCTTTTTATCTACTCGCTGCTTCCCTACATACTAAATATACCCACGTGGACCCCATCCTTATTTGATCCATCAGTCCTGATAGCTATTCTTCATCTTTCCCCGCTTTTCTGTGGCTACATTCCTTGAGAAAGTTGTCTACAATAGGTGCCTCCACCTCCTTTCCTCTCACTCTTAACCCTGTATGGTCTAGCTCCCATCTTCATCACTGAACCAAAACTACTCTCTCCAAAATTACTAACAATCTCCTAATTGCCAAATATAATGGCCTTTTCTCAGTCCTCATACTTCTTGACTTCTCTGTAGCCTTTGACACTGTTGATCGCCTTCTTTTAAAAAAAAAATACTCTTTTCTCTTTAAGTTTTTATGACAGTATTCTTTCCTGGTTCTTCTTCTACCAGTGTGCCTGCTCCTTCTTAGTCTCCTTTTCTGGATCCATTGAGGAGAGGAATCATTGTGGAGAAGAAGCCCACCTTCCTCATCACCAACAGTTATTACTTGACCAACTGCCACCAATAGTCAGATGGGCCCTAGGAGTGGCAGTAGGTCACCGGTCCTGTTTCAAGCCCGGCCCTTACAGCCATCATCTGTGGTGAAAGAGCCAGCCGCCCCCAGAAACTGCCAACCGACTGCCACACGAGATACCTAGAGAGAGAGCCAGAAGGCAACATGTGTCTGGCAAGTCAGACTACCATCATTACAACCTTGACCGCTATCTTCTTTCAGAACACTGCTGGGCACAGCCCAAGATCCTGAACCCAAGAGTCTTGGGAATAGTAATGCTTCCACACTCGTGCCTTCAGTCATTAACCTAGGAAGCAACCCCTCTGTAGATGCAGCATGACAGCTGCTCTTCGGCCACAGCTAACTGGACCCAGGCCTGGAAGACCCAGGATTCTTGCCCTTGATGCTATAAAATGATTCACCATTAGAAACCAATATGATTCTATCAGAGGCAATGACATAATCTGCTTTGCCTCTGCACCCTGAGGATCATGAAACCTTCTCTATATGTTATCTCCATTATATTGTGAGTTCCTTGACTAAGAGTAGGGACTGTCTTACCTTTCTCTGTGTATCCCCAGTGCTTGGCACAGTACTTTGTCCATAGCAGGTGCTTAATAAATGTTTTATTCATTCATTTGAGTGATGCCCACTAACCTTGGGTGTCCCCAAAGTGTGCGCTCTTCTCCTTTTTCTTTGTACTATTTCACTTGGTGATTCCATCACCTTCCATGGATTCTGTGATTCTCTCTCTACTGATGACTCTTTACTTACCTAGCTCCTCACCTCTCTCCTGACCTCTAATCTCCCATCTCCAGATGGATGTTCTCTAGACATCTTAACCCGAACATATCCAAAACTGAACTCATTTTTCCCTCCAAGGCTTTCTTGCCTGACTTTCCTATTATTGTGCACCACCATCCTCTTACCCAGGCTTAGAGCCTAAGTATCATCCTTAACCCCTCACTCTTACCCACCCCTCACCCAATCTGTTGCCAAATCCTGTTGTTTCTACTTTTTGTAACAACTGCACCATCCGTCCTCCCACTCTCTACCCTGACACTGCCACTATCCTGCTGCAAGCCCTCCTCACCTCATACTGGAACTATTGCAGTAACCTCCTGATTGGCCTCTCTGCCTCAAGTCTCTCTCCACACCACTCAGCTGTCAAAATGGTCTTCCCTAATGTACAGGTCTGACCAGATAACCCTCCTCTCCCATTGGACAAACTCCAATGGCTCCCTATCACCTCTAGGATCAAATGTGAAATTTTTTGGTCTACAAAGCCCTTAATACTGGCTTCCTTGCTGTTCT
>CM053627.1:208160805-208172135 GCA_028646595.1 Phalanger gymnotis
CTCTCTGCCTCAAGTCTCTCTCCACACCACTCAGCTGTCAAAATGGTCTTCCCTAATGTACAGGTCTGACCAGATAACCCTCTTCTCCCATTGGACAAACTCCAATGGCTCCCTATCACCTCTAGGATCAAATGTGAAATTTTTTGGTCTACAAAGCCCTTAATACTGGCTTCCTTGCTGTTCCTCAAACAAGGTACTCCATCTCTCCTTTCTGGGCATTTTCAGTGGCTGCCTTTAGTCCTAGAATTCTCTCCCTCATCTATATGTCTCCTGGTCACCCTGGCTTCCTCCAAGTTCCAGATAAAATATCACCTTCTATGAGAAGCCTTTCCCAATCTTCCTTAATTCTAGCACATTCCCTTACCTCCAACAAATCTCAACAATTTATCCTCGGTTGTATTGTTTGTACATAGTTATTTGCCTGTTGTCTTCGGATCTCATTAGACTGTGAGCTCCTTGAAAGTAGGAACTGGCTTCTTATTTCCTTAGTATCTCCAGTGCCTAGCACAGTACCTGGCACAAAGTAGGTGCTTCATACGAGCTTGTTGACTGAGTTTCTTTGTTCATAAAATGAAGAAGATTGAGGGCCTTTCCAGGTCTATTCCTTTTGGAGGCAGCTACAACAGAACTCCTTATCTCCCTTCTATGTGCTACTCACCCTAAGGAGGGAGTTTTCCTTAGCTATTTGTGTAGGGTATCAGGTCCACTTCTCCATCTTTTCAGTTCTTCTTGCTTGATTTTTTCCCCCCAAAGCTGTTTCCTCTGCACTGAAGTCTCTTCCTCTGCTTACAACCAATAAAGCTAAAGAAGAGAGTTCAGTCTGTTCCCTAGAACAGGGAATGCCCTTCCTTTCCTCCAGAGCATGAAAATCTGGTCAGTTCCATGCTTCCCACCCCATAGACTCCTCACTAGAAGAATGAAAGAGGTAGCCAGAGAGGCTTCCATTTTATTATGGAAAATTAAACAAGGCAAAAAAAAAAAACCACAGACAAGGAGATGTAAGGTAGGACCTCATTAGGACCCTCCTGTGTCCTCTTCAATTTAATTCTGGGTCACTGGAAGAAACATAAGAATTAACTACAAGGGAGGAAAAGATTGAGGTCACCCCTCCTCCTTTTGGAAGACCAAAATAATACTGAACAAGGCAGGGTTAGGGAAGGTAGATATTCAAGAAGAAAGCCAAGCTCCAAACAGTCCAAGGCAAGGGAGAGGACTGCCCACTGGCTGAGTTGTGGTAATATAACCATGGCAGGTGTGGTTTGTAAACCTGGGACTTTGGCTGAGTGAGGCTTGGGACAGTGGAAGCTGTAAACATAAGTGGGTGGAGACCCAGGCAGAGAAAAAGTACATCTTTAACCCCCAGAGGGGATGGATGCACCTGTAAACAAACAGAGGGAACGAGGGCAGGACTTCTCAAGGCAGGGTGGCCTGCACTTACCAACCTTGGGGGAGGGTAGGGTGTTGGCAATGGACAGAGTGCTAGTCAGTCAGAAGGAGAGTCCTACCTTCTCATGACTCAGTAGGCTTTGCCCCCTTCCCTAGGGGGTTGGGGTTCTTGACTCCCAGGAGACACTGAGCCAAAGACTCCTTTCACTGAAAATGTCTACGACACTGTCTGAACATAAGATCATGAGTTAGAGGGCAGAGATGGGCTCCCCCACCACAGCACAAGGAAGGTGAGGTGGAGAAGTGCATGGGATTTCCCCTTCCTGACAGCTCATTTTATGGGGTCTGTCAGCACAGCAGCTTCGAGGAAGGATGGGAGATTCATCTTCAACACTCGGGAGTGGGAAGGAGTTCTCGCCCTCCCAGTTGGAAAGGTCACCGGCGGCAGGATTCATCTGTGGGGGTGCGAGAATAAGCAAAAACAGACTGATTTTTGTGTCTTGCCCCACCCCCTCTCCCACCAGCCTCTTAGCCACTTTCTGGGGGGAGGGAATGGCACTGAACTGGAAAGCAAGAAAGCCAAATTCTAATCTTGACTTTGCCACTAACTAGCTGTGTGACTATGGAGGAGTCACAAAACAAAAGACTTGAATTAAAATGACCTCTGAATTCTCTTTCCGGCTCTGACATTCTATGTCTCTATCAGTCAACAAGCATTTATCAAGGTACCTGCTATGTGCTAATCACTGTACTAGACAAAGGTTCTTAGCATTTTTTGTACCATCATAGTAGATGCTTAATAATGTTTCTTGATTGATTTATTATAGACTGAGGGACCTCTTTGTCAATCGGACCACCTTTCATCATAATGTTAACAACATACATAACTGAATAAAATGCTAATGCCATTTGGGAGATACCTGTTTTTCGGAGCTAAGATCTAACAAGCAGTCTGTGCCCTGAGTTTGGCGTAACAATAATCCTTTGCACCCTGGAATGATCTCACCCTTTGGCAAAATGTACTGTGGAACAGCACCAGGTGTTCACCGAGGGATTTAGCTCCCCCTGTTTCCCAGGGACATCAGTCATGTATTCACAATTCCCGTTCCTTTGCAGGCACAGCACTCCTATTCCCATCACGGAATTCTGGTTCTGTGCTCCACAGGGCGGGCACAATCCCCCAAACCTGAGACAATACTTTTCCCACAGGGCCCATGGGAACACTAACTCAAGAGCTAAAAATGATTATGTCATGGTCTGGCCCACGATGTGTACAAACCTTGCCTTTAGTCTAGCATGTAAGCCCTCCTTCTTAGGAAAGAGGGCTTCTGTCTCCAGGTGTGGTTTTCCTCACTCTGAAACTAATTAAACTTCTGTGTCCTGACTCTCCTGACTTTCCTGTCTCTAGCTTTCTCTGTCTGTTTCTGCTCCAGCCACCCACCAGGTTAGAGGCCATGATTTTTTTCCCCATCCAGATTCAAGGCCTGAAATCTGTTTACAGATCCCACATTAAGAACCCTAGGCATTTACTAAAACAGTCCCTGCCTCAGGGAACTCTCGGCACTCTATTGCATTTTACTTCTAGGTCCTAGCCTAGCTCTAAAAATGCCAGGTTTGCCTCAGGACTCCAGGCATCAATCACTCTTCCTCCCAACCTCCCCTACCTAAAATCCCCTGACATTCTGAGCAGCCTTTCTCATAACAGACACCAGATGGCAGCCTAGACAAGCTTGATAATCGTCACCAGGTAGGGGCAACTTACCTACTAGCAGGGCCTTGGTCTGCAGTCCTCCCCGAAGTTCCCTTTGTAGTAGCAGCAACTCCTCCTCATCCTCCTCTTCATCTGTCAGGGATGGGGAGGGACCAGGAGCACTTGGAGCCTCAGGCTCAGGGCCCAACTCCTCCAGCACAGAACTTTCAGAAGGGTACTGATAGGTGGTCTCCAGGGCTGACTCATTAAAAGAAATTTTGAGCTAAGAAGGCAGAAGGAAAGGGAGAGAAGAAAGTAAAGCCAGGAGACCCAGCATAAATAAACAGAGGGGAGATGGGAGAGGACAGCATGGGGCAGATGATGGATTTAGTTGGCTGGGCCTGGACCTCTCCACATCAAATTTCTCTCCCTTCACCCCTACCCCCTAATACAACCAAGTGCCTTTCCCCTTCCCAGGAAGAACCTTGGTCTTTGGCCTTCCGGTCCCATATTTTCCCTTCTTTTGGTGTCCAGGCCCTTTCCAAACACTTTGGGATTGTGTTACGAATTCTGTATTTGGAGTCTGGGCATACTAGTTCTTCCATTTACAATCTGTTATAACTTTGGGCAAGTGGCTTAAAAGACCTCACTTTCCTTATCTACAAAATGAAGGAGTTAGACTAGATCACCCTTGAGTTCCCTTCCAGTACCAAACACATGAACCTATGACTAAAGTCACTCGTTCCACTAGCCTATTACGGTTCTTCCTACAAGCTACAGGACTTAAGGGAGTCAGGTATTGGGCTTTACTTTCCTAGGTGAAGAGGGCAGGATCAGTGATAGGTTGTGGAGAGCTAGGATATCCTGAGTTTTGAGAAGAACATAGGAGGGAGAGAGAGACCTTTCCTAAACATAAAGGGGCAAAGATTAAAAAACAGGCCAGTCACCTTAGGTCACTCCAAGAGGACCTGTGACTAACACAGGGGTCAGAGAACACCAGACTGGAGAGCCTACAAGCGGGAGTGGGGGGGTGGGGGAGGAGGTTTGGACAAGCAGAGTGGGCAGATGAGCAGACCCAGAGATAGAAAACCTCACTAAACAAACCAGCACATGTGCAGACTAAATCCCAGTTATTAAAGGCTGAGCTTCCCAACTCTACCCCTCCCCCTCCCACCATAAGAAGCTCAGAGCCAGGGAGAGGGAGGGATTAATGCTGAAGGCCATAGAGATTAAGGGGGCAAAAGAGGGGAAACCATCTCTAGTCTCCCCAAGGAATCAATTTGGGAAAAACAGCGAGGCCTGGCAACTTAGAAGTCTTAGGTGTTCTTGAGAAAAGTGGGACCTATAAAGAGGAATATTGTTGGGGGCTGCGGATGGGGGGAATTTGGAAGAGCACTAGATTAAGAGTCAGAGGGCCTGGGTTCGAAACCTGACTCTGCCACTTCCTACTTTTGTGACCCTGAGCAAGTCACTTCCTTTCTTTGGGCTTCAGTTTCCTCATATGCAAAAGAGGGGAATCAGACCAGATGATTACTAAGGCCCCTTTCAACTGTAAATCTTATGAACAGGGTCTTGGAAGCAAACAGAGAGATCAGCTCCCGTCTAAATCATGCCCATGGTCTAATGGCCGTGCTGTGGGAGGCCACAATCATCTCCCTCAAGGCAAACCATAAGTATATTCTTGCTTCCTTTGATAGACAATTATGGATCTGTCCATTGCGAGGTTGTCCAAACTCCATTTAAATCCATTTATATTTTCTGACTATATCATCTCTAGGGTTAGGCATTCTGTATGTAAATTTGTTATCCCCTTTGTGAAGTAAAACATCCTTTTATTTATCCAAAATTCATAACTTTTCCCTTCTCGAATTAGTTCTCCCCCAGCCCCCATCTTCTCTGACTGGGTTGCTCAGGAATGCACAGTGGCTCTGGGGGTGACTCACTCTCTCCTCTCCCACCAGCTATATAAGGTCACAAGGGGGCCTGGTGAGGGGATAGGCAGGGCTTCTTCACTGAGCCACGGGTACTTTGGGAAGAGGGGATGGGGTTTCCAATCCCTGGGAGTGGATTGGATTGTTAAGGCTGAGATTTATATCTGGATAATGGGGAGGATGAATTTGTTAGAATCAGCTGGAGATCAGTGGGAGTTGTTTAGGGAAAGCATGGGGGGAAGGGAGACTTGGAGGTTGGAGTCCATCCTTTAGTTACTATGGGGGGTGGGAGACAGGATTATTCAGTCTTTGAAGACAGCAGGATCTTCTGGGGGGAAAGGGGTGGTTTAGAGGAAGGGATCCAGAGAACAAGAGAGCTAAGGAGCTAGATGTTGGAGTTCCACCCTTTGTAAGAAAGCTTCTTTCTCCCTTCCCCCCACTCCTCTTAGACCCTGCTTCCTTCTTCTCTCACCACATCCTGAGTAGCGGCAGAGCAGGGCCTGGGCATGCAGCCCAGCCCCCCATGTCCGTACACCCCCACCACACTCGGCCCCACTAGACTTCCGGTTCCCGCCCTAGCCTTCCTGTTTGGATGACATATTCACTGCTCCCCTACACGGGGACCTAGGCATGTGCCCCCCCCCACTACCTCCATCAGCATTTTTTGCCCCTCCCATCCACTTGCCAGTTCCCCTCAGGAACCCAGGCTCTGCTGTTCCAACCAGCAGTGGAAACCTAGTAGAAAGAACACTAGGTTTGGACTTAAAAAACCTGGGTTCTAGTTTGGGGTCTGCCATTTCCTCCCTGACCTTGTGGGCAAATCACTTAATGGCAGAGGCTCTGTGAACCTCAGTTTACTTGTCTCTAAACTTAGACTTGGACCATCTACCTCCCATGATCGCTATGAGGAAAAAGCTCTGTGGATTGTAAAATTCTATATAAAATGTTAGCTTTCCCCAACACCACCTCCGTCTAAGCTGGAACAATGTTAACTACAACAGGACAAAGGACTTCTGTAAAGAAACACCCTGGTCAGAAGAGGGGCACCACTTGGAGCTGAGCTCTCTGAGGTTTTGCTTAGTCTCCGATATGCCCAGAATTGTGAGGGCAGCAGTCTCTCTTCACCACTGTTACCATGCCTTGTCTAGACACCAATTCCCTACTCTTATCTGCACCCTCAAAATCTTGGCAGGCGAGATTTCTTCATAACTTCACCTGAAAACTTTATGTGAAGTTATTTCTTCCACTTAGCAGAGCATTTCCTCCCCTTCCAAGACCCAAAGAGCTCATCCCCCAATCTATCTCCTAGCTCAACAACCAAGGAAAGGACCTCCACAGTCGGGAGAGCTAAGACCGAACTTCCTAAGGGAGCCGTGGCGTTGAAAGATGATCTGAACCCCATCGGGTGATCTTCCTCTTTCCAAAGGGATATTTCTCATTGCCGTTGAGAGACTGCTTTCCCATTTAGTAACTGTGTGATCTTAGGCAAGCCATTTAACCTTTTAATATTTTGGATTTAAATCTTGAAATCTGTTAAATGGGGGTAATGTTTTAAAACCTCGTAGTGTTGTGGTGAAAGGAGTTATAGATCGAAGAGCAATATGTAAATGGGAGATTATTATAACAAAACCCAAGGGTTATAGCAGGAGAGATCATGATACTACGAAGGACAAAACTGTGAAATTAAAAAAAACTGGTGGAAATCGCTGATTCTGGAACATTTCTTATCCTAGAGATATTCAGTTGTATCATCTGTGAGAGATGTTCTCTAAAGTATCTTTCAGCTTTAACATTCTATGATTCTGTGACTGTCTCTTAGGACAGAAATTGGTCGGTCTGGGTTGAGGAAGTGACCTTTCATGTTGGGCTGGGGGGAGAGAAGAGAAGGGGTACAATGGAAGGATAACTCTTACCAAGAAGGAAAGAGGTGCTTCTGCTGACACTACTCCCCCAATTCCGACCTAGTTTTTTTCTCCACTCTCTGAAAGTCTTGACTGAAGTCCCTTCTGCTGGAGCCAAACTATTTTTACCCTCCACCCCAGGGCATGCCCTTCAGTGAAGAGGGTGGGAAAGGGAGGGCAGGGCTCCCAAAAACTCTCCGATGATGACTACAGCATCCTCCAGCCAGTCTCCACTCCCCAACTCCTGTCTTCTCAGCCTCACTCTTTGGCTTACTTCTGATATTTTCCACCCCAGAGGGAGGGAGAGGCCAGAGTGAAAAGCCACAGAAAGGAAAACCAGCTACTGAGCCAGATCTGGGGAGAAAGGGAAACCCCAGAGAAGGAGGGAGGGGAGAGTAAGGGGAATATTTTGGAGAAGGCTCTTCTTGTCCTCAAGAGAAAAGAGAACTACTGTCTGTGGCTGGGGTACAGCTGGCATGTACAACCCAAGGGTCGTCGGCTTCGAGCAGCCACTGTGTCTCTGTCTCACCCCGGGGGCAGATTTAGGGCTCAAGGGCATTCTCTGAAACCTTCTCTTTCCTCTGCTTTCACTGTGCTCTTTTTGCTCCTCTCCATAACGCTGGCCTCTATCCCCAACCCAAACAATCCCTTTTCCTCTTCTTTTCTCTCCACGAGTAAGATCTAAATCAGTGTCCCTTCTCTTCTAGGCTACTAATTTCCCATTCCTAGGAAAATTATCCCCCAAACTTCTTTCTATTACTTCCTTTCCCTAAGATGTAATTTTCTTTTACTGTTTCCCATCTGGATTAAAAGTGTAATTTAGCCCGCCTTTTCCCGTCTGGTGGGGTCAGCAGTTCCTCTCTTCCCCCTGAGTGGAGAGAAATGAGCAGAAGCCCATACATAGTACCCTACCAAACAGAGGAAAAGAGGCCAGGAAGAATTCAGGGCCTAAGGGAAGGGAGAGAAAAAGAGACACACCCAGAGACAGAGACAGACTAATGGAGAGAGACCAGGAGAGCATTTTCCCTAGGGAAAGATGACTGGAAAAGGGGACAAAAGAGGAAGTGGGTCAAGACAGTGAAATGTAAGGAGAGAGGACATAGAGAAAAAGACACAAAGGGGCCCAGAGAGAGTTGGTGAATGGGAGCTCAAAGGGGCCAGGCTAGACTTCCCTACCTGTTTATGGTGTCTCTCAGGGGACCCCTTGGCGAGGCAGCTTCGGCTGAGACGGAGGTAGCCCCCAAGCACCAGTATCTCCTCAGCAGTGGGGTACCGCTTCTTCCCAGGGCCAGGGACCTGGGGTTCAGGTGGGGCAGGGGCCGCAGGGGGCCCAGAACGCCTAGGGTTAACTGTGAAGGTGTGTCCGCTACGGCGGGGGGCCCCTACCCCAGGCCCAGGTTTCACCCCATAGAACAAGCGACTCATCAGTGGGTCCCCTGGGGGCTGAGGAGTTGGTGGGGCAGGGGGTAGGGGAGATACGGAGGGTGGTGGTGGGGGCTGAGGTTCTGCTGCTTCCTCTTCCTGAGGCCCTGAGCCTTTGGTCCCAACTTCCTCAGGTGGTGGGGGGGAGGTTACAGGGTAGTGGCTTCTAAGGGAGCTCACCATCCTGCCTCCATCCCCAGCTTCCTCTACAGCAGCCCCTGTCCTTCCTTCTTCAGCCTTTGGTCCAGGCAACAGCAACTTCTGATCTCCAGAATCTGAATGCACTGTCTTCTGCTCGTGAGCTTCTGATCTCCCAGGGCTCCATTCTCGAGCCTTCCCAGAGTTTAGTCTCCATTTCCGTACTTCCATCTGTCTAGAACTCTTGTCTGCATCCTCTCCTGGATTCAACCTCATTTCTGCTGCCTCCATTACCCCTGGGCTTCGTTCTCGAAACTCACCAGGACTTAACCTACATCTTTGTGTCTCTAAAAGTCCTGAGTTCTCCCTGGATTTTCTCTGCATTAGTCTCTGTTCCGTCCCCACTTCTCCTGATCTCCCTTTGCTTTCTTCTCCTGGGTTTAACCTCCACTCTCGAGCTTCCAATAGCTCTGGACTCTGTTCGAAGACTTCTCTGGAATTCATCCTCCGTTTATGTATGTCTGTCATCCCCAGCCTCTGTTCTCCATGCTCTCCATGGTCTGCTGAGCTCAGTCTACATTCTCCCATTTCATATCCCCCAGAAGTCTGCTGTCGAGGTTCTATTGCATTCACATTTCGTTCTCCGGCTTCCCCCGGGCTTTTCGTCCATTTCCGGGATTCTGATCGTCCAGAGCTCCTCTCCTCAGTCTCCCTTGGGCTTAATCTCCATTCCAAGGCCTCTGCAGGCCTAAGCCTGTGCTCTTGAACTTCTGCTACCCCCAGCTTCCTATCTACAGGCTCCCCCAGGCCCAGCCTCTGCTCTCTCGACTCTCTTCCCACCAGACTCTGTCCCTGAGCTTCTGCCCCGCTGGCTCTCTGCTCTCGGGCTTCCACTCTCCCTGAAACATGTCCTCGACCCTCGGGTGGCCTCCGATCAGTGAGCTGCTCTTCCGCACTCTGCAGCTTCAGCTCTTGGCGCTCTTGGCGGATGAAGCGATTCTGGTGGACGGGTCCGATGGCCTCCAGAAGGACAACAGGCTCGTCAGGTTCAGGAGGTGCTGCATCTGGAGCCTCATTCCCAGGACCTGGTTCCCCCACTGGCACTCCTAGCTTGGCACGGCGTCTCTCCAATAGCCCCCGTTTCCAGGCTGGCATCTGGGCCAGTCGATCCTTCTCAGCCTGCTCCCGGCCTCGAACGGCAGCCTCCTCTTGTCTTCGCCTGGCTAGTAGTTGTAGCTTCCAATCTGGGACAGTAGCCATGGTCCCAGTGGGGCAAGAGAACTAGAGGGGAGGAGATGGAGCAGTGAGGGAGTGTTGTCAAGGGGAAGAAAGAAGCGGGAGAGCTGGAGAACGAGAGTACTGGTGGGGCAGAGAGAGAGAGAGGAAACGTGGTGTAGAGTTTGTGTGGGAACAGAAGCAAGAAGAAAGGAAGAGATAACCCCCCGGGGAGGAGGGAAAGATGGGGAGCCTAGGAAAGGGGAGAAAACTGCTAGGGAAGAATGGAAAGAAAGGGAGAGATTGGAGGAAAGACTGAGGAACTGAACATAAGAAATGTAGGGGGAGGGAAGAGACTGAGATATAGTGGAGGGGAAGAATGCTGGGAGGAAGCGAGAAAAAACCCAAGAGAGAATATTGGGGTATGGTGGAGGGTGACAGAATATTTCAGATGAGAGAAGAGAAAAAAGAAGCCAGTTTGGAGAAGAACCACGGGAAGGAACCAAGTGGGGTGGCTAAAGGGGGAGATAGGGAGGTTAGGGGAACTCCTGGCGTGTGGGGTGAAAAAGCAAAGCCATGGTGTTGGGAGAGGGGGGATGGATACGGAAAAAGGGAGAGGTAAGGGTGTACCAAAGGGGTAGGGGAAAGGGTAGGAAGGGGATAAGGAGAGAGGGGAGGAGGGAACTGTGCTGCAGACCTGCCAGTCACAGCGTGGCCCCTAGCGGACTCTTGCTTCCCCTCCAACCTCTCACCAGCCACGCCCCTCCTGTCCCGGGCCACCCCCACCCCCCGGCCCACGCACCCCGCCTCTTGGGGCGGGTCTGGGAAAAGACAGCACCCGGGGACTTTCGGAAACTAGGAGTCCAGGCACCCAACCCCTTCTCAGAACCCAGATGTCCACTCCTCCCCCTCTCCTATAATCCTCATGCCAGTCCTGGGACCCAGATGTCCAGCTCCGCTCTCCAGCCCTCTTTCCCTCAGTTAGGGACCTAGGCGTCCTCCCCACCCCTCACCCCCAGACCCCGCGGTCACTCTAACCCTGGAACCGAGATGTTGCGGTCCCTAGTCACTCTGGCACCCTTCTCCTACGGCCAATCGCTACACAAAGAAAATCGCCCAGTCTGAAGGAGTGGAGGGAGAAGGGGTGGCGGCCGGCGGTGATGGGGCGGGGGACACCTTTACTCTAAGTCTGAACCCCCCCTCCCTCCCAACTCACGTACGGCGGGGTCCCTCAGGGGGAGGGAGGGGGTGCGAGGTCGAGAAAGCGTCTGGAGAGGGAAAGAAGGAAGAGGAAGAGGGAGCCAGGGAGAGTTGGAGATGGGAGGGAGAAGGGAGGAAGGAGGGAACGAGGGAGGAGGAGAGACAGACCCAAACCAAGGGGGGCCGGGCTGGGGGCGGCGACCGCTTTGTCTGAGGACAATGGGGAGAGAGAAGGGGGCGAGAGGCGGAACTCCCTGCAAGGGGCGGGGCCTCCCTCGCCCGGGACCCCTAGCTAGCGATTCTTTGGGCAGCGCCCTGGACGCGCAGCCCCTGCCTCACCGCTCTCATTCTTCTGTGGGACCCGAGAATCCCGGTCCTCAGCCTCCAGCCGCCTCGCCCTCCTTCGGCCGTTCTGCCCCGCGGGACCCAGGTGTCCTTTCCGCCCAG
>CM053627.1:208172235-208185190 GCA_028646595.1 Phalanger gymnotis
GCCGATCTGGGATCCCAGTCGGCGAGATGCTCGGCTTTGATTTGGTTAGGGACCGGGCAGCAGTCCACCCGACCCTGGGGTAGTCCGGGTGTCGGCAGGCTGGACCGCTAGTGGCCAAGTAACTGTGTCCCTTTCCTGAAGGCTGGAGACTGAGATAGCCTCAAAAAGGTAGAGGGCGGGACCTTGGGGGATGGCTGCGGCACGGTGGCCACTGGAGGGAACAGTAGCTCTAGCTACTGCATTTGCTTTCTTTTCACCCTACTTGGTAGCTGCTGAGACAGTTGGTCTTCGGCCTCGCCCGCCCCCCATTCCAGTTCTGCCTTCCATTCTTTAAGGATCCAGAACCAACTAACAGTCCAAATCAGAGATAAATACTTGTGGCCGTAAGGGGCATATGAAGAAAAGACATGGATTTATTTGCCAGCTTCTTACATGTTCTCTGGGAAACATGAAGGCACTGGGAGTGAACACGTTCCTGTCCCATCCTCCCAACATCTGCTCTGAGGACATACGGCCTAAGTGGTGAGGGAGAAATCCTAAAAAGAACCTCAAGGATACTAAGGGAGGGCCTGGAGGATGGGATAGAGGGAGCTAAGGAATGGTACTTCCATCTGGAGGCTGGGAAACACCTCAGTTCCTGTCTAACTCTGGGGTGGGTAAAGATATAAATGAAAAGGAGGGGTCCCTGAGAATGGGTTTGGGGATCAGGGGTAGTGGACTGACCAGGGCCAACCTCTTTCCCCTGGGATTTGGAGAGGAAAATAGGCAGAAAGAGGCCTATCATTGGGGGATGGGCACAAAATCTTCACTCCTTCCACAGTCTTTCATCTCTCTTTCTAGATTGAATTGAGGGATCCTTAGGTAGGGGAGTGGGATCCTGGATTAAGAGATACTAAATCTGGAATCTGAGTGTGGGCTCCAAGTCAGTGAGCTAGCTCCATATCATATGCAGAGAATCGTGCCTGAAGTCCATAGGGAGAGAAATTTGGAGCCTAGGAGGTAGAGCTGGGAATTCAGGAGAGATAGTTTTGGGGGTGGGGAAGGCATCTAAGGACCCAGAAGCGCACAGCCTCAAGTTTCAAGGGGTGGCCTCTCAAGTTAGAGTAGGGGTGGAACCTGGAATCCAGAAGACAGATTCTCTAGGATAGCTCTTGGATTTCAGGGAACAGAACTTTGAATGGGGAGTAGGGGTGGGGGACAGTCAGGGCTTTAGAGCCTAGGGACAACAGTTTCATGCTAGGGGCTAGATTTCACTCAGCAGCTACATCATGAGGCCCAGCAAGTAACTGAAGCTTTCTTTGAAGCTGGGCACGGAGGTAGCGCAAGTCTTGCTGGTCTAGCCCATGTGCCAGGCCCAGGTAGAGGGTGAGCAGTGCAGCCAAGAGGATTCTGTCAAGGCCCAGTCGGGGCACAGCCCATAGCACTGTCAGGAGCTCCACACACACAGGATGTCTCAAGTGCTCAAAGAGTCTCAGTGCCCTAGGGGACTTCAGAGCCAATGGCTCTCCTAGCCCCAGCACATGGTAATATACCTATGGGATAGAAAGACATTAGATCAGAAATTGAGTCACCATATCCTTTTGCCTCTAATTCTACTCCCTCCCTTAATTCCTTATGAAAAGCTGATTCTGCTCATCTTCCAAGGTTACCTCTTCCATATCTCCAAGGATAGAAGTCTAATCCTCCCCCAATTCTTGGGACTAAGGTCTCCTCTCTGAGCCTATTTCTTGGCTCTTGACTCTTGACAAATTTATGGGAGCCACCATCATTTCTGGACTTTGGGGGAGGGGCTTAGTATCATGGCCCCATTAGGGGAGGGAAAAGAAAGGTAACCGGTAGACTAAGGTTAGGGTGGAGCAAAAACCCTGTGAGGATTGGTTAGGGCACGGGGAGATGGAAGGTGATTCAGTCTTGGAAGAGGGAAGGAATGAAGTCCAAAGGCTGGAGGCCCAGGGACTGGAAACATTACCTGTTTGAGGCCCATGAGCTCAGGATAGTCAAAAACCAAGAGGATGCTAAAAATGAGAAGCCAAGCCATGATGTGCATCACGAAGCAGAGAAGGGGTACCCAGGTTACCCAGGGCTCTGATTGTGCTTCCCAAAGGACTGGGCCCTCTGGCACTGGCTCCCAATAACGCATCACCACCTGGAAGGAACAGATTGGGGGGGTGGCTAGACTCAACTCCCCTTAGAATCCTATTCATCCAATATGTTAAGGAAGGCTCCCCACCTCACAGTGCTCTCTCTCTCTCTCTCTCTCTCACACACACACACACACACACACACACACACACACACACACCTCCAGTTTCCTGATGGTTTTCACTCCCAATAATTCATGCAGAGTGCCCAAGACAAGTTTCCAACCCCCTATTAACAAACACAAATTTTTTTGACATCCACTATAGGTAGGATACTGTGTTAGGTGATGGAATTACAAACACGTTCTAGATTATGCTTTATTTATTTTTCTTGGGCCTTAGAAGTAGGGAGCAGAGGATGGGGAGATATCGCTGCCACTCTAAAATCCTCTCTGGATCCCAGACCTTGCAATCAATCAACACCATTTATTATATGTCTGCTATGTGCCAGGCACTGTCCTAGGCACTGGGGATAAACAGGCAAAAATGAAAGTCCCTGCCCTCGTGAGACCCCCATTCTACAGGGGTGATAAGTACATATAAAATAAATACAGGGGATCAGGGAAGGTCTCATGTAGGAGATGGTGTTTGAGTTGGGCTTTGAAGTAAAGAAGAGATTCTAAGAGGCATAGAATGCATGGAGGTAGGGATGGGTGGGAGGGGAAAATTTGTGCAAAAGTCCAGAGATAGAAGGTAGAATAGTGTGTGTGTGTGTGTGTGTGTGTGTGTGTGTGTGTGTGTGTGTATGCATGTGTATATGAGAGAGAGAGAGAGAGAGAGAAAGAAAGAGAGCGTGCGCTAGCCTGGACAAACATGAGTATATGAAGGACAGCAATATAAAATAAGAGTTGGAAAGGCGGGTTGGAACCAGACTGAGAGGGGCTCTAAATGCTAAATAGGGAAGTTTCTGTTTGATCCTAAAGGTAGTAGGGAACCGCTTAAATATATTAAGCGGGCCAATCCTCTACTCTACAAACATCACTGGCACAGTGTGGAAGCACACAGGAGATAATAAACGTTTGGTGAATTTATAAGATGTGTGATCACTGCCCTAGAGGAGCTTACCATTTGGTTAGGAGAACAAATATGTATCTAGAGATAAATAATAAAGCAACATATAATCGTCAGGCATCTATCTCATATACAACAACTGTCTATGACGACGTCATAGTAGACAAAGGAGTTCAAAAGAGGGAGGGGATCAACACTAAAAACTGGCCATTGGTAAAGACTTCTTAGAGGAACTGGGGGATGGAAATCAGGCCTTAAAGTATGTGTAGGTTTTAGAAAAGAGAGGAGGCGGTAGGCATTCCAAGCAGGGGGGATTGGGAAGTAAAAAAAGAAGGGGGTATGTTTGGAAAACAATGGGCCTAGTCTGTCGACAGCAGGGAAGCAGTGGGAGCTGAGGTTGGAGAATTTAGTGATTAGAATGTGCAGGAGTCTGAATGCTCCCAGTTCACTCTCTTAATTCTGTTTACTCAGGAACCCAGGCATCTGGCACCCTCATCCCCAGGCTTCCTTTCCCCAGACCCTACTTGTCTTGGGGACCTAGCTGTCTAGCCCCCATACCTGCAGGGCCAGGGCAGTGCAGGCCACATAGAGCGACCTCTGCAAGACCCCAAAGTGCTGGGCCATCCATGTCTTCACAGGTTCTGCTGCCATAAGGCTGTGCTGCCCCATAAACAGCAGCACCAGCCCCAGGTCCTGCGCTAGAGCTGCCAAGATGCCAGGGTCCTGTAGGGCAGTCAGCCATTCCTGTCGACTATCTTAGGATGGAGGAAGATAGGATATCAAAAGGACAGTGAAAGAGCATTATTATTCTAAATATCTCCTCTGAATCTCAGGCCATTTCCCTCTGGAGGCTGACCAGGCTTCCCTGATTCCTGATGTCACTCAGAGAACCTGTCTAGACCATGCCCCTCTTATTCTCCATTCCTCATGAAGTGTGTTTATTTCCCATCTCCCACAATTCTCTTAGGGCCATATACAGGGTGTCCCTAAAGTTTGGACAGAGGAAAAATTTTTCAGTAACATTTTATTTAATTGGAATATTAACAGACCTTAGCCCCCTTGACTTCTTTTTCTGGGGTGTGCTAAAGGAGGTATACTCAATGAAAATCACAGATGCAACACACTTGACTGAACACATAAATAGTGAATGTGCTAAAAGATGCAACACACTTGATCGAATGCATAGAGTGAATGTGCTAAAATTGTCAGTAATGTGGGGTTACTGCATCGAGTTCACATGAATCTTGCAAAGCACATCAACCTTTGCATCACAAATGATGGAAATTATATTGAAGATGTTATCTGTTAATATTCCAATTAAATAAAATATTGCTGAAAATTTCATTCATTTCATTTCTTGAGAACATGCATTTTTGCCCAGGTGTCCAGACTTTAGGAGCACCCTGTATAGAAAAGCAGCTTCAAGAGATGTGGGCTGAACCTTTCAGAAAGAAATTTTGGAAGAAGAGGATTTGGGGGCTTCTGAGAAGTCTTTTAGATCAAGAGGGTGTTCGTGCCCAGAGGCCTGAAAAACCCTAAGCCAAATCTATTCACTTTTGCTCCGCCTATGGAAAAAAAAAAGTCAAATTTAGGAATTAGGAGAGACTTGAGTGCAAATTATGTCTCTGGTGCTTGGCAGCTTTGTGACCACGTAGGGGCAAACCATCTAGCCTGAGCCTTCTCTCTCAGGAGTTCAGTTTAGTTTGTAAAGCTGTAAATGTTATCACATCCTGCCCCCTAAGTATTTGCCTACATCACTTTTTAATACTTTTCCTCACTCCAAAGTATTCTTCCCCACATAAATTTCCATCCAAATCTTCATCCTCCCCCTTCAGGAACTCCCCAGAATTAAACTCCGATTTTTCCTTAGGTTTTCTCCCCACCTCCTCTCTTTACACTTCCTCCTTCCCTCACTTCAGTCCCATGTCGGCTCCACCCCCTCCTCCGCCCGCACCCTCCTCCGAGGCTCCCGCTCCAGAGCCCCTTACCTGGCCGCGGCTTCGGAGAGCCCCCGAGCAGCGGGTGCAAGGACGTAAAGCACACGAACTCTACCCCGGTGCCAAAGGCCAGAACGAAGGAGGCCAAGGCCGCAGGGACCAGGAGCAGCGCGGGGGCCATGGCCAGGGAGCGGTACCGGGCCCGGGGAGGAGCCTGCGAATTCCCGCTACACTAGCCCCGCCCCTGGCCAAGCCCACAGCCTGTGCTATTAATTCCAGTCTTTACGGATACTTCAGCGGGCTGAGGTAATTGCAGACGGTTTAATGAGACCGGAGCTTAGGCTTAAGGAGCGTTTCAAACAAAAAACATCATACTACTTTGGTTGGGTACCCACATTCCTGCAAATTTTGTCTGGCTCTCCGTATTTCTCCAGGTCTTCGGAAAAGGTTCTCTTGTTCCCTCCACATCCCACAAGAACCCTCCTAAGCCCTTATGTCACCTTCCCCATTTGAAAAGTTCTTTATACCACACCAGTCTTTCACGAAACATTTCTCCTAAATAGTTTATTTTATGTGTATTGAACAGTGTGGGCTGCATGGCGGGGGTAGGAGGGCTAAGACTCGGAGGTGGAGAGGAGGAATGCTTCTGGCTGGGCTTCCTGCCTCAGTACACCAGTGAGCAGGAACTCTGGCGAAAGGAGGGGCAGCTTAGCCCGAACAGCCGCAGAGCATCTTGAGAGGTCCTGAGGACACGCAATGACGAATCTCTGGGGCTAAGGACAGAGATAAGGAGAGTGGAGGAACAAAGAGGGAAAGAAATTGATTCAGAGTACAAGTGCACGTTATGACCAGTACAAAACTTCTCCCTACATCCTCCCACCCTTTGACCCCTTCCAGTTCTCCCATTTGCCTCCCCCTACCAACATCTTAGTTTCAATCCATACCTTAAAGGCCCGAGGTATGCTAGAAAGTGCAGTGCCCCCACAGCATGTGATGATCTCTCCCATTTGGGGGGGTGGGGGCTGCACTCCAGGAGTCACATAGATCTCATAGCCCTGGGGGAAAAAGAGGCCAGCTGAAGACTGGGATGGGAAATGAGATCTCTAGAGAGACCGAAGAAAAACCTTAGGGGAAGGCAATGGGGTGGGGGTGGGAAATGGACATACCTATGAGGAAAGTGTGTGACCAGGGTCCCACTCACCTCTAGCAGGCCCCGATCCTGAGCACGGCTCAGTGCCTCTCGAAGGCTGAAACCAAAGTTCTTCTCCTGCTCAGGATCATTCACCAAAAAGTCATCAGATGGCAGGAACCGGCCAGCCTTTCGGGACTGGAGGCAGGGAGGAGGAGTCAGTTCGACTCCTCTACAGGACTCTTCTGCCCATCTATCCCTTAGCCCTTACCCCAAATCCTTCCTTTATCTTCCTGGAACCATACCTCCTTCCCATTTTTTCTTTCAATTTATATCTACATGTACATAAATTTGTCAGCGATTTTATCTTCAGCCATTTGTATTTGTTACCGTTCTGGATCCCTCCTACTCTCTCACCTGGTGCAACCATTCCAGAGACAAAATGGGTATCCCCCGGCCCAGGGCACATAGGAATTTGACTGTACGTCTAACTCGATCTGTCACCAGGTGGGAGGCTTCTGCCACTGAAGTGGCCAGACTTCCACCCAGTGCCAGCACAGCCTGCTCTCCTGGTGCATCTACCACACCTGTGAAGAGCACCTGTAGGAAAAGAAGTCATTCAATGAAACCCAACAAGCCTATGCCTCCCTACTGACTTCTCTTAAAGTCCTGTATCTTCCACCTTTCTAAAGAATCCTTTACTACCACTTTCCAAAACCCTATGCCTTTCCTTCCAATTCCTCTCCATACCTTGGGAAGTCTTGATTCTCGACTGAGTCTAGCTCTCCGTAAGCTGCGGCTAGGCGTTCCCTTGACTTCCTCCTTTGCTTGAACTGCTAGTTCTGCAACCCCCACAGGGGTCTTCACAGTAGTCTGGGAGTAAGAAAGATCCCAATGAGTTCTCAGTGCAGTCTTACCCTCCTGAGCTAATCCCTGTCTCACTTCCTTACCTCAACTTCCACTGGCTTCTCTTCTTCTTCCTTGCTGGATTCTTGTCTCTGGGACCTACCTCTCCGGGGTTTCTTGGGGCATGGAGATGGCTCCTTGGTAGCCAGAGGCCGCTTTCGGCCTGAAAGTTTAGGCTTGGCCTCTGGGGTGGAGACAGGCATAACTATGGCCCCTACCCTCTGGTTCCTGGTAGCTCTAGGGGCAGGTGCCTCAGGTATGGAGGGCTCTGGGGTAGCTGTGAGTGACTCAGAACATTCTCCCACTCTTGCTTTCTGACTTCGGAGAGTCTTGCATAGGGGCACAGGGGTTTCAGATAATTCTGTTGGAATGGAAGCGGGGGGCTCAGGGAGATCTGGTACAACTGTGGTAGACCCACAAGTTCTGGTGGCCCCCCGTTTCCGGCTTTGACGAGTCTGAAGGCGGGGTTCAGGGATTACAGGCAAGTCTTTAGGGATGGGAGGGTGGAGCTCAGTGGCTACAGGGGCAATTGGTGCAGAGGAGGGACTAAAATGCTTCTGTGTCTGGCTCTGAAAAGAAGATTCTGATTTGTCTCTAGAATCTTGAGGGAGGAGAGGCTCAATATTTGGGGCCAGGAGAATCCCCTGCCTCCTGCTTCGTCTTGTCCTCAAGATAGGTGATTCCTGAGAAGCTGGAGAGGAAGAAGACTGGAGTGGTTTTGATGTTCTCCGATTTTGGCTCCGGGTGATTCTAGGACTTGAGGAAGGGGCTGGGGCTTCAGGGACTGGAACTTTAGATGCTACAAGAGGTATATTTGAGGAATCCTGGTCACCCTGCACATAAATCGGACAGTGATCAAAGGAAACATAAGATTAATATATTCAAGTTTACACAATATTAATTTGCATTTGCCCCTTTATATTCTTTTCCCCATCGAACTGGCAATTCTTCAAAGTAGAGAACTATCAAAAATTCTTATACAGAAGGGCCCCACCTTCCTCATTACTATCAGCAACTACTACTGAACATCTGTGTGGCAGCACCTCCCAAATCACTGGTCCAGCTTGTGGTCTAGCCCTCATAGCCACTGTCTGGGATAAGGCTAGACATTGCCACCAACTACAAACTACCACCACCCACAGGACAGGCAAGCCAGCCTAGCTAAGGTAACAAAGTACCCCTTGAGGGAGTTAGGAGGCAGCATGTGCTAGGCAAGTCAAACCATCACCGCTACTTTGACTGTCATCTACCCTCAGACTCCAATGGTAACCACCCAGAACCTAGTACCCAAGAGCCTTAGGAACAACAATGCTTCCAGTCTGGTGTCCAATAGTTTGAAGTCAAAAACCACTTCTTTGTCAGTGGCAATGACATTGAAGAAGAGATACTGCTTTTTTTTTTTTCCTTTTTGCCTCTGCACCCTGATTTGCAGCTGAAACCTTCCATATATGCTATCTTCCCCCACCAGAATGGAAGTTCCTTGAGAGCAGAACCTGTCCTTTTTCTTTATAGCCCGAGCTCAGCTGAGCACTTTACATGTAGTAAGCACTTAATGCTTTGTTCATTCATTCCTTCTTCTGGACCTTCTTGTGTCCCACCCCCACAGTGGCCAGCAAAAGGCTCTACAAAAAGAAACAGGACTGAGGATGAGGAAAGGCAAGAAGGAAAACAAAAATAGGAAGAAAGTCCCTGATTGAGACAGATTTAGATCAATAGAAAGCTATGAATAATGACACTGAAAACGAGACAGCTAACTGGAAATTAGATAATGGGGCAGCACAGGAGGAGGTAGAAGAATGTGAATGCCAGAAATGACAGTCAAGAGTAGCTTGGCATGAGGGAAAGGACTATGCAGAGCATCGGCAACAGGAACTCAGGGTGGGCAGAACAAAAGATTTTGTAGAAATGAGTGGCAGTTAAAGCAGATGTAGGGAGAATAGAGGAATAGCTCTTACCGTTGGCACTTCCTCAACAGGCAAACTTTTGCTATTGTTGAGGCCTAGGCAAGAAGAGAAAGTGAGTTTGGTTGGATTCTTGTGAACTTTACAGGGGCTGAAATATAGATTTCCTCTGTCACTCACCTCTCTGAGATCTACTATCACCAAGGATTTGGGGGTTTGAGGCCAATTCCTGCGGGTCAACTTCCTCAACTTTAGATTTTGGTACTGGAGCTGGATTCTGGACCTCCTGGTCATAGTCTTCTGACATCTGTCCCCCTGCCTCTCCTCCCAGCCTTTTTCTGGACACCTTCTCTTCTACCACCAGACTCTTGGTTTTTCTTTCTGGTGCTTGTCTTTCAAATATGTCTTTCTCAGAGGTTTGCCTCTCCATTTCCTTCTCTAGTGCCTTTGTTTCTCTACAACTTTTGACGTCTTTCTCTGTCATAACATTCTGCTCACCTGTACTTGATGCACATCTCTGGCCTCTTTCTAGTATCTCTGTTTGTACTACTGGACTCACTTTTTTTTTCTTGGGTCTCTTTGCCTTATTTGTCAATGTCTTTTTTTTAAAGGTTTTCTTTTCCATTTTTCTCTCCGGTGTCATTCTAGATGTCTCTATCACCTGGTTCTCCATGTCACTCTTCGTAGTTTGTCCCTGGTTCTCTGTGTTTGGATTCTCTGTGCCTTGACTCCTTGAGGGCTCTGTTTTTTCTGGGCTACCTGGCTGTAGGTCTGAGGCTGTCTTAGGTGGAGAGGGGCAAGCTCCATGAGCTGCAATGCAAGAGTTGGTGGGCTGAGTTCCTGATGGCTCTGAGCAGAATGGCTGTGTGGCTAACATTTCCCATGGCTCATCTGGACCACGTTGGGGAAGTCAAGGGAGAGAAACAGACTGAGAGGTGTTACAGAATCAAAATATAAACCAGTTTTGTAGACTTTTGAGTAAAACAAGAGACAAAGTGGGGTAGGGAAATGGTTGCAGATTTGGGGGGGCCCCAGATACATGAGAACTAGAAGTTATGAGTATAGACGTAATCCTAGGGTAAACAAGACAGCTCCTCTTTCAAATGCTTACTCCTCATTGTACAAGGAAAGAGAGCATTAACATCTAGTCTGGATCTAGGCTTCTGCCTCACCAGCCCTATTCCCAACCCTGAGGCACTTCTCATTCCAAATCTTATTCCCTCTTAGGGACAGTATAACAGAGCTCTTATTCCCATTAGAAACCCAAGTATTTGATTCCACAGTGGGTCTCACCTCCATGATTCTGATTCATTCCTTTTACAAAGCACTGAGTATCTGGTAAATCCAGGTCTGAAGTACCTGTGAAGGAGTCAAAAAAGATATTGGGCTCAGGACTCAACTTTGCTTTATTGTTTGCTATAGAAAATTGAGTATTGAGGGAAGGAGACATTAAAACTCACCATCACTCTTGTTCTGAAAATCTTCAGTACCTTCCACATCTGGATCACTACCCCGTTCTATACAATTCTGGATTCCTTCTTGGGCTGACTTCTCTAGAGTACTTGCTTCTACCGTGCTCACCTTTGGGAAGGGAGATAGGTGCTGCTCCAGTTTTGTTATAGGGATCCTACCCTGGATCTCAGCTTTCTTAGTGGTCATTTTCAATTCATGACTAGCTGGAGCCCACTCTACCCCACTGTCCTCTTCAGCTGGAAGTTGGCTCTTCTTCATATATGTCAAAGAACCATTGTTATCCGCATCTGTATCACTGTCCCTATCCCCACCAATGGGGTGCCGGCCCTTCTCAAGATGTACTGTGCAGAGTTCTGTTGGGGCCCCCTGCTTTTTTTATCTGTACTGCTTGTCCCACCTATGGGTACCTGATCTTTCCTCGGATGGACAACAGGTGGCGCTGCTGGGATAGAGTCCTCTTCTATATCTGTATCACTGTTCCCCATATCAGGCTGGCACATTTCCAAGTGTGCATTAGCTGGTCTCACTGAAGGACCCTCCTCTTCCAAGTCTGTACTGCTATCTTCCAAGGAAGAATGTTGAGTCCCTAGCAAAGGTGCCACAACTGAGGTTCTTTGGAGACTGCCCTCATCAACATCTGTATCACTGTCTCCGTCAGTGGGCAAGTTCTCCTTCAGATGTGCCTCAGATAGAACTGCCATGATGCCTTCATTTCTTTCCACATCTGTATCACTGTCCTTCCCCACAACTGAGGGGTGGTTCTCTCCACCACTCCCACTCCACTCCTTACCTACAGTAGACCCTTTCCTGGTAGCTAAAGAGGGCTCTATTGGGGGAGGCGCTTCCTCTTCATCTGTGTCACTATCCAGAATGAAAGTAAGTGGCAGTGCAGAGCCCTTGGTGCCTGGTGAAGCTCCCTCCACATCACTGATCGGAAAAGAGGAAAGATGGGAGAACTTGGAAATTCAGATCCCAAAAAAGGACTCAGGCATCCCAAAATTGTAGTTTCCAATTCTCTTCCCCTCCCACCCCAAATAACAGTTATTATTAAGGGCTAGCTATTATGCCCTGGGTTCTCCCTCCCTGAAGCTTCCCTCAGGTAAACTTCCCTTTGCAAATTCAGTTGTCTGACCCCTCAGTACTCACCTCTCTGATACTACAGTTTCAGAGGGGGAATATGTGACAGGTACCTTGACACTCCTGTCCAAAGTAGAATCTGGGGAGAAGAATGGACTTCATAATTTCCTATTCTCCAGGCTCTTCTACCTACCCACCACTTCCTGATACTTCAAATTTACCTCCTTCCTCCTCTGAATCTTCAGCCAATAAGGTCCCCTGGAATCGGGGTCCCCCCATCTCCGGAACTCTGGGTGTCTCTTCCACACTTAGAGCCCCCCGAGGGCCAGGAAGTGGGGGGTCACCCAGACGGTGATATTGGCAAGGCAGGTCAGCAAAGAGTACTAAGTCTTGGTCCCTCAACTGGTGGCCCACCCCAGGGCTTAGAAGCTTGGGGGGTTTCAGAAGGCGTGTATGATTGAGGCTCCCACAATCTCGAAGGATAGGTGCCCTGCCTTGGGCTGGAATCTCAATTATTGCATGCTGTTTGGAGATGGATGGAAAAGGCAGAGCCACGGTACAGCCAGGTATTCGGCCAACCACATTCTCCCCAGGGTACAGCAGGAAATCTGGGGGCAAAAATCCAATGAGATATTATTCTACAGCCAGAGATCTGCCGCATTCCTGGTCTTCAGTCAATTTTCTCTTTGGCTTCCCTCATCATGTATTTACATTTTCTTCAGGAAAAAAAAAGAAGACAATCTATAGGAAGGATCGAGAATTCACAATGTATGGGGGTGGAGGGGGAGGACAGGGGCAGAAATATCGGAAAAGCACAGGCCATCGGAGATCCTTAATTTACCGCCTCTTACCGATTTTAGCCCCATTCTCCTAAGCCATCACCAAAGGAAATATACCCCAGATTCATCTAGGTTGGCTAGCAGTTATCCTGTAAGGGATCAGATTAAACCTGGAGGAATTTCCCTTCCACATCTCCCCTTCTCTCTGCCCCTCGGCTGCCACGCACCCCTCCCCTCCCCGGGCCCCGCTAGCACCCAATCCCCTCTGACCTTTCTCAGGTCCTCGAACACTGCTGAACAGGTGCAGCCGCCCCACAGGCTCCAGCCCGAAATGTGGAGGGGAGCCATTAGAACCCTGGGGCTCCTCCTCCTGACTCTCCCAGTCCACCAATTGCGTGTCCTCCATTATCTGCGATGCGGGAAGGGGAAGGGAGAACACGCCACCACCCTCAGCGGGTCAGACGTCGAGGAATCTAGCACGAGGCTGGATGCCCGGGGCGGGGTGGGGGGAGGGGCCGGGGTGGCAACGAGCATTCGGGAAAACGCATCAAACAAAGGCTCGGCGGAGTACGGAAGAGGGTAAGGCGACAGAGGGGAGACT
>CM053627.1:208192196-208204977 GCA_028646595.1 Phalanger gymnotis
AAACAGACAGACCCAATACAATTCATAGTTACCAACATCTAGGTTCAGCCCGGGAGCTCAGAAGAAGGGCTGGCCCAGAGTCACATGCCACCACTGCTTCAGCAAAGAGCTCCAGGGAAGAAGAGGCCGACCCCTGGCTTTTATATCTTTGTCAGCATCAGGGCTGAGTCACATATGCGACTCACCCACGTGACCTAAAATCGTCACAAAGAGGTGGACTTAAATCCACCTGGTCTAAGAACCTCTGCTGTCCCAGACATGTAAACTAGGCCCTCCCTGGAGTTAGCCCCACCTTGGGCCCCACCTTAGTTGCCAATCCACATCCACATAGGTTTTACACCTAATTGGGGTTTGGGCCTGGGGCTTAGCACTTAGTAAGATTCAATGAAATAGCTGAATTACTCAAAGTAAACAAAAGCCAAACTCTTCAAGGGCACTTGTTGAACTAAGTGCTAAGGAGCCCATTTTGCTTACCAACACAGGAGGCAGGATAGAAGTGCCATGAAAAAGTACCATTTATTGAACCCCTCAGCCATTTACTCTCCTTATCTCAGCTCAGACTTCCCTGGACCAATTCTCACAATTCTATCCAAAGGAACATACCACAGGGACTCAGTTATCTGACTTCCCAAGACTCAGGTTTTCTTTCAAAAATTCATTATGAATGTCCCAGTCATTTTTTTTTTAGCAGCATCCGTGTCTTGAAATGTCGCTAGTGTGATTTTCTCTTTGGGTATTTTAAAATACCCTTAACCAAAAATGCCCAAGGAAATCACACACTGAGCAAAAACCACTACTCCATCCACTGTGACTATCTGGTGAGAGGAAAAAGGGGTTGGATTGCTGAGATGTGTGGGAGATGAAGATCGCTGAGACAAATAAGGATGGGGTTGAAGAGCACAGAAGAGTTGGAACTTCGGGGTAGGGGAGGCTAGACTCCTGAGTGCTGGGAAGACCAATGGATCCTGTAACTGTCTATCCCAAGCTCACACTGGGCTCTCTCTACATTTCTTTGAGCTTAGCAGGCCAGTCCTAGGAATGCCGCAGCAGAAGTACCAGGAAATTCCAACCCTGACACCACATCACTACCTTGCATCTCTAGACTTTCTAATTACTATCGACCTAAATCCTAATCTCTTCTAAAGTCTAATTAAAAAAAAAAACTCAAGAGAGTGGAAGGCCATGCCTAATTTTTTTAATTCGTTTTTAAAAAATCGCCCACCCACCCCACTCCTCCCTTTTTCATCTTGCAGCGTGGACAACAATAGAGAACTACATTTCCCAGTGAAGATTGCGTTTGGTCCCCGTAGGAGCGGCCAATGGGTACCAGACACTTGCCTGGTATGGACCAATCAGTGCTCCATTACCCGGGCTTTGTCTGCGGTGTAGCTGGCGCCTACCTCTTCATCCTTCCCTCCTCTCGGACCACGCAGCGCAAGCGCGCCCCGCCCTGCTTCTCCTCCCTCGCTTCCCCTCCCCCCTTCCTTCTTTCTCCCTCTCAGAACGTTTGTGTAGCTGTGTTCTGAACTAGCAGCTCCAGCCTCCCGGGGAATCTTCTATTGATAAAGAGCTCGTTCAGCGAAAAGGAGAAAATATACATTTATATATCATTCTCTCCTCGCTGCACATCACTTGAGACAAGCAAAAATAAATTCTAACCATGAGGGAAATCGTACATATCCAGGCTGGCCAGTGTGGCAATCAGATCGGTGCAAAGGTAAGGATTTTCGTTTTACATATTCTGTTCACCTCCATTGATTATTTTTTAAAGGAAAGAAAATTAAAAAGATTTCCTGGGGGGGAAAAAAGTAGTGGCGGGACTGTCGCTAGCCTCCCCTCCCTGCCCAAAGCAGCACGAACCAATAAATAAATAATCTAAGCTTATTTTTTTTTTTTGCGGCGGGAATTTTCATTACAGAAATTTGTAGGGTTTTTTTTTTCTTATTCTCTTACCTGGGTTAGTTTTGTTGTCGTGTCGCAACCTGGTCCTTTCTATCAGTTAAGAAGGGACTTCTTAATCCACGGAGTGGGTTAATTGGAAGGTGTGTCTCTTTCCCCTTGGGGTTTTTGGGGCTGGGGTTGAAGGAATGTGTAAAACGGATCTCAAAGCGACTTTTGTGTCGGAGATGGAAGAACGGAAACGCGCGAGACAAAGCGAGGCCAGTGCTGTCCCATGTGCATCTCAGCCTCTCTCCCTTTCCCCCCGCCCAAAACTGTGACTCTTGCCCGAATCCTAAGGAGAAGGTGAAAAACTGCATTGTGCACCGAGCTGGAGAAAAAGGGAAAGAAATAGGCAAGTAGGGTGTGAGGGGAACTCGTAGTCGACCCCCCCCCCCCAATATATATGAAATGTGTGATTTTGCTAAGTTCTGTCGTTTTCTTTTGTGAGGAGGAAGGGTGGGGGGACTTTTTCCCCCTTCGCTCTCTGAAAGCCCTCCCTTTAAGGGCGGGAGCGGGAGCGGGGGTGGGGTGGGGTGTGAGTTCCCGCGCGTTGTCTGGTGTTCCGCGTGGATAGTTCCACGAGGACAAAGCTTTAAAAGGTGGGTGACAAAGGAAGCAATTCCAATACATAAGGAGAAAAAATGGACACTATAGCAAAGAAACAACATTTTAGGGCAAAAGGGTTCCTTCTCCCTGCCCCCAGTGCGAAGATACCGTGTAACGGATGGGGGTGGAAAGGAAGTGGGAAGGAGAGTTTGCAACGTTGTGGCAAAAGGGCGGAGCCCGGTTGGGGCGGGACGAGAACTCCCTTGCGCTCTAGGGCCATGCTGGATCGAGGAAAGGAGCCCCACCCTTGGCTCCCATTGTCCATCATTTTCCCCCTTGCCTTCTCGCACCTCCCACAGGCTCACTCCACCGTGAGTTCTGTGGGATGGGTGGGTAGCAGCTGCAGTGCCTTTTTCTTTGTGCGCATCGGAGGGGCGTTGCCTGATGGGGGGAGAAAGGGAGGGCGGTAGTGACATTCATCTTTCCTATGCAGCGACCCAGGCATCTGGTCTCTACCCTCCTCCTGGATTACCTGGAACGAGTCGGTCTCCTTCAACCCTATTATCTCATGCATTTATAGGGCAGGATAATCCTGTAACGAGCTTCCTGTGCTGTCCCATCTGTTCCAGGAAGGGGCGGGGGAGGGAATCCCCTGGGTTTTTTAGGCGAAAAAATATGACTCCTGGATTGAGCAGAGTTGTGGGATTGAGAGTCTGTCATGGGAGTGAGGGAGCATAATTTTTAATCTATTCTGATTACTTCTTTACTCGTTTATCTGCCTAGTTCTGGGAGGTCATCAGTGATGAACATGGCATCGACCCCACCGGCACCTACCATGGGGACAGCGACCTGCAGTTGGACCGGATTTCTGTCTACTACAATGAAGCCACTGGTGAGGGGCAGGAAGGGCACCTTCCCCACTATTCTGCCTTCTGAAATAGGGGAAACCATTTGTCCTTGGGAGACCCTTTCTCCACTTCCCAAAGGCTCTGGTCATCTTCCCCTTCCCCTTTACAGACACACACACACACCCCTTTTCTCCACTGGGTAATCCCAGACTAGTTCTCCACTGCCACCTGGTGGTAAAAACTAGAACGGCAGCGGGAGGGCCACGTATTAAGGGACCCCGGGGACCCTCCCGTTCTCCAGCTGACACTTATTCTGCACTTTCTCCTGCAGGTGGCAAATATGTTCCCCGGGCCATATTGGTTGATCTTGAGCCTGGAACCATGGACTCTGTTCGTTCTGGACCTTTTGGCCAGATATTCAGGCCAGACAACTTTGTCTTTGGTGAGTCGAAGTGAATTTTTTAAAAAGGTAACAAAAAAGGGTAGAGAGGTAATAACCTTGCCACTGGGAGAGTGGGTGGAGAAGAAACTCATTCCTGGCTGTTGCCTCAAGTAAATTCCCAAATAGTCATCACTCTTGGATTTGAAGTTTCTTCATTCAGAATGAGGTGTTGGTTGAATCCTCTGGACAGGTTAGGGTCTTGTTGAAGGGAACTTGAAAAAGAGGCAAATTAACATACAGGTATTTTCAGGTAATTGAGGGCTCTTTAGGGGGAGTTTATTACCAATGTAGAATGATGGGGTGGGGAGGGAATTAGGAACTTCAAAACTGGGAAATGGGCTCAATGTAGGTTGTGGCCAGAAGAGTTCTAGAAAAGTAGGGGTGACTTGGAGGTAGAATAAGGGGAATGATTGAAAGGATCTTCTAAGACAGTGGTTTCAAACTTGGAAAGAGGGGCCACTAAATTAAGAATCTTTGCTGGTATATTAACTTAGAAAACCACACATTAATGTTATCTGTATTATACTGAATTTTTATTTAGTTAAATATTTCTCAATTACATTTTAATCTGGCTGTGTTTGACATCTCTGTTGTAAGGTATAAACGGATAAAAAATCTTTAGGTGATAGAGGAATGGGTTGGTGGTAGTGTGGGATATCACAGCATCCCTCCTGATCTACCCTGCCTCCCATCCTCAATTCTAGGCCAGTCCGGGGCAGGCAACAATTGGGCCAAAGGCCACTATACCGAGGGGGCAGAGCTGGTGGATTCAGTCTTGGATGTGGTTCGAAAGGAGGCAGAGAGCTGTGACTGCCTGCAAGGCTTCCAGCTGACCCACTCACTTGGTGGAGGCACAGGCTCAGGGATGGGCACCCTGCTCATCAGCAAGATCAGAGAAGAGTACCCTGACCGAATCATGAATACCTTTAGTGTGGTTCCATCACCCAAGGTCTCAGATACCGTGGTTGAGCCCTACAATGCCACACTCTCTGTCCACCAGTTAGTAGAAAACACAGACGAAACCTACTGCATCGATAACGAAGCACTCTATGACATCTGCTTCCGCACCCTCAAGCTGACCACGCCAACCTATGGTGACCTCAACCATCTAGTTTCTGCCACCATGAGTGGTGTCACCACCTGCCTTCGCTTCCCTGGCCAGCTTAATGCTGACCTCCGCAAATTGGCTGTCAACATGGTCCCTTTCCCTCGACTCCACTTCTTCATGCCTGGCTTTGCCCCCCTCACCAGTCGTGGGAGCCAGCAGTACCGTGCCCTAACTGTGCCTGAGCTCACCCAGCAAGTCTTTGATGCCAAGAACATGATGGCAGCGTGTGACCCTCGCCACGGGCGGTATCTCACCGTCGCCGCTGTGTTCCGTGGTCGGATGTCCATGAAGGAGGTGGACGAACAAATGCTCAACGTGCAAAACAAAAACAGTAGTTACTTCGTCGAGTGGATCCCCAACAACGTCAAGACCGCCGTCTGTGACATCCCACCCCGTGGGCTCAAGATGGCCGTCACCTTCATCGGCAACAGCACTGCCATCCAGGAGCTCTTCAAGCGCATCTCAGAGCAGTTCACTGCCATGTTCCGCCGGAAGGCCTTCCTCCACTGGTACACAGGGGAAGGGATGGACGAGATGGAGTTCACCGAGGCCGAGAGCAACATGAATGATCTCGTTTCTGAGTACCAACAATACCAGGATGCCACTGCTGAAGAGGAGGAGGATTTCGGTGAGGAGGCAGAGGAGGAGGCCTAAGGGAGATGCCCTGCCGCCTCAAGTCTTCTCCATTCTCCTAACATTCTTTCCCCATAACCCTTTTCCTCTAAGGTTTGCATTTTTGGCCTCCATCCTCTTTTTCTCTCCTTTCTGGGTGCTGAGCTCTCTGCCCTCTGTTTTTCCTTCCTTATGACCTGTCACCTCAGTAATATAATCTTTCTTCCCCACTCCCAGATTTCTCTCTAAGAAACAGAATGTCTTCAACCCAGAGCCTCAATTTAGGGGCCTTTGTGCCCACTCAGTGCCCTGAACTAAAATGGTGACCAAGAGGAAAGGCCCAGGACTCTTTGGCTTCCATTGATGAAGAAGGGGACCAAAATGTCATATTCCTAGTAGAGAGAGTTCTCTTGGTGGGTGTTTGGGAGGAAGGGAGGAAATAGAGTGTTCCGTTCCATAAAAGTCTGTTAGGGGAGCCAGGCTTTCTAGTGTAACTACCATCTCCAGATACTCCCTAACTTGTCATATTCCTCTCTTCAGGTACCCCTTTCCTGTATCTTTCTTTCTCTGCCCCAGCTCTGGGGGAAGTGTCGACAGTATTATTCCTCCCAGTTTTGGTTTCTCTCCCAAGTTTTGTTTTTCTTTGGAGGGGTCTGTGCCTCACTCTGCCAGGTGGGCTTCCCCCTCAGCTCTTTTTCTTCCCCTCATTTTGGGACCCACCCACCCTTCCCCAGTCTGAGAAGTGAGAACTATTTCAACTCCTAAAATTCCAGATAAGCTCCTCATTTGGGGATGATTTCAGTTTTCTTCCACTCCCCCCAAAAATGAATTCTCTCCAAAAGAAGGGAGTAGGGGCAACAGGACACTTCCCTTCCCATCATCAAACCTTTCCTTCATTTTCTCTCATCCTTTCCACTTCTGCAATTTCTATCTTGGGCTCTTCCCCCTCCCAACTTCCTAGGTTTCTGTTTTATGTTGAACTTGCTGCTTTTTTTCATATTGAAAAGACGACGCTCCCAAACCCAAAAATAAACAGGAAATGAGGAAAAAAAATCCAAGAGCTCAAATGTCTGGTTGATTCTTGGCGGCAAGGAGATGGGTGGTGGGGATACAAGGTTTGGGGTGGGACTTGGGAGTTTTCTTTTCACATCCCTTCAGATCAGCAGTTGTACAATCAGATTGATTTTAAATTGGAGTGGGAATGGGACAAATCTGATAGAACATTGAAACAGAAGTAGACTTGCAGTGGCTACTCAGAAAAGATAGAAATGCCTTATCAATACCAAGGTCTCTTTCTTGAAAGAGGCACCACAGTACCGTTCTCCATTATGCCACTTAAAAGGTCCAAGCAGTCCCTCTCTGAGTCCTCTATATTTTCATTCTCAAGTTTCTGGAATAGAATTTCTCATTCATTCTAAAGCTATTCCTCAGCTTAAGGAGAACCAGTATCCTGGGATTTGATGAAGCCTGTGTTCCCCTTTATCTCCTTTCCATAACTAAATGAACCATATGCTAGGCTTTTCATTAAAGAAAAAGTGGGGGAAAATGCCAGAACTCAGGCAGACAATCATTTAATTAGATGTATAAATAAGTGTGTATCGGGGGTAGGTGGTCACCAGCTTGGGATAGGATAGCTTCTGCCAGTGTGGGGTCAGGAATAGGGAGCAGCACCCCACAACAAGGCACAGGCAAATGAGCAAGAAGGTCCTTCCACCCCAACGTGGAAGGAAGTAGGGCCATTCGATTGGGGCAGAACAAGGAAGCCAGGGCTCAGTTCAGGAAAATTTCACATAAGTGTTGACTGGTGCATGAGGGAACAGGAACTTAATCCATACCCTCCTTTTGTTCTTGTTGCTCCAAAAACTGGCTTGTTCTAATTTACCTGAAGGAAGAGAAAAAGGAAGTATGAGCCAAGGACCCAGGCTTGTTGATCCATAAAAAACCCAGATATTCAGTCCCAACTTTTGTGTTATTGCTGAAAGACACCCTGGAGACTCACCTCCTTTAGGGAAGAAACAACATTACACAATTAATTACACGGTTTAGACTAGAACCCAGAGTTCTTGACAACCAGATTGTCTCTGGATAGGTACCCATACAGTCCCACCGCAGGCTTCTCACCTGGGAAATGCTGACACCTGTGAGCTTCTCCACACAATCTGGCAGGTGGCTTAGGATGTCCAATACCTCTCCAGTTACTTTGGCAGCACCCAGTGTACCTCCCCCACTAGATATCAGTGTGATCTTTTTGGCAGAACTCAGAGGACCACTGATCTCCTCTGCCACCTACATGGAAGAAGAAAAACCTGTTCAGCAGTCCTTATTTCTTGATGCCTTTACTCTCCAAGAATTCAATCTCTAACCTCAGTCCTCAATCTAAGCCCTTTGCCACCCCAACTCACTCATTCTTACTAGCTCTCACCAACTCTATTAAACCCAGGTCCTGTCCACAATAAGCACTTAATAAAACCTGCTTCTTGATCCAATTTCTCCATTTTCTGGTTTTATACTTAGTTTTGGCCCATCTTACCATTCCAATCCCTTGCCTTGGGCTCCCAGCATCCACTCGTTACTTTCCCTTCTATTTTCCCCTAAACTACTAGGAATCACTGCCCAAACCCAAACCTGGGGCAGTTTTTCTAGCAACATGTCCAGTTGAGCAGCCTCCTGGTACAACTGAAAGGCCTCTGCCTTCTTTGCCATCTGCTCAGCCTCTGCCCGGGCCCGGACCCCTATAGCATACGCTTCTGCTTCCCCACGGATCTGTGGAGACACGAGATTTTGTTTGGGGACAAAACGGAAGACTAGTGCTGGGGACAAGACTCCCAGCCGGTCCATTCTTTCCCTATCCCTGTCCCTTGACTGACCCGAATGGACTCAGCTTCAGCCTCTGCTTGCATAATCAGCTGGGACCTGAGAAAGAAAAGGGGAAAAAGCTGTGGGGGAGAGGGTGTTTTCTTCTGCCCTAGGGAGAGAGGAAGAGTTCATGGAGAAGGCTCTCTAATGCTAGAAATGAGCAGGAATTTTTATTAACAAGGCAAGCCAGGGTAGAAAAGAACAAAAGTCTCCCCCTGGGAAAACAAGGTTGTGGTGGAGCTAGTTGCCGGGCCTCACGGTGAGGATGTGGCGGCCAGCTTACCTCTCTGCCTCAGCCAGTCTTTCTAAGCGGTATCGCTCGGCCTCCGAGGGTTTCTTCACTCGAGCTTCCAGCTCCTTCTCTCGACGAGTTACTTCCTGTTCTTGCAATGCCACCTGCTGGGTCCGCTCTATCACCTGCACCTGCACCCGCTGCTCTTCTATGCGCTGCTTTGTCTTTGCTACCTGGGCGAATTAGGGACCAGAGGTCAGAAAACAGTGAGCCAGGGAACAGCGTTCAGATACCAAGAATAAGAGTATGATGGCTGGAACTGAATGTAACAATAGCCACACAGGACACTAAAGACACGGTGTGCAGAGAGGGCCTTATCATTCTTGCCTAGGTCAAACGCAGAGCTTTAGGACTTCTCCTAAAAACATTCCTAACCCACTTAATACTCCATTTGGACTATTATCCATGAACGCTGGCCCACATTACCACTGCGGTAGTCTAGTGCTACTTTCTATTCTCCACAATCCAAATTATCCTTCGGGTTGGCTTTTCCTTTTAGAGATGCAATCATATCATTTAGCTAAGTAGCCCCCTAATAAAGTGGAAACTTATTTGTCTGGCATTCAAGGCTCCCTACGTCTGGTGCCAAACTTATTTTGTACATTATGCTCCATTTAAAGTTGATTGCCTTTTGCACACACACCTCCCACCTCCCACTACCATTCTGATAAACATACTGCACTACCTTGTCCCCTTGTTCACACCCCTAGAGTACCCTCCTTCCCCATTTTTGCCTAGCCAGCCCCAAGTCTTCCCTGATACCTTACTAATAATGACAAAACCTTCAGACCTCACAAAGCCTTTTGTTCTGCAACTCTCTAATGATAATATACAATATTACCTGTTTGTGTCTTATCCTTCCCCCTTGCAACTAAGTTCCATTAAGCCAGAAACTGTATCTTTCTAAACTTTGTGTCACCTCCCACAGCACGCTGGTTTGTACACGATAAGCATTTAAAAGGGGCAGCTAGGTGTCGCAGTGAGTAGAGCACCGTGCCTGGAGCCAGGAGGGCCTGAGTTCAAATGTGGCCTCTGACACTTCACACTTACTAGCTGTGTGACCTTGGGCAAGTCATTTAACCCCAATTGCCCTGCCTTCCCCCCTGCAAAAAATAAAGAAAAATTAAGCATTTAAAAATGTTGATCGTTAAATGAGAGAACACATCCAAACTTTTTAGAAATGGCCTGTTTTCAGCCCATACTACCTGTTGGCCTCTCGCATTTCATAAGGCTACTAATTCACTGCCATCCTGTCAAGTTCTTTTTTTGATGGGCCCTCAACTTCCCTTTTCCAAGCTTCAAGAGTTAACTATGTGCACAATGCCAGAATTGGGTATAGTTTGAAATCTTGTATCATCAGCCACAATCACTATATTAAAGGTTTTGTTTAACTGTTTTGGAAAAGTGGATTTTATGGAGGGAAGGAGAGAATGCCTGTTGTAGCCAAATTATCAATTTAAAAAATTATGTTAAAAAACTCGAACAAAACAAAAAAAACCCCAAATACCTGTCTCTTTTCCCCTCCCCCATATCCTTCTAAGTTATGACTTTTCGTTATGCCCCCCTCTTAACTTTTGTCTTTCTGATACTTTTAGTATTATGGAAAAGATAGGGAAAGCAGGTCAGACTTGGGAGATCAGACGGAAAGCTAGCAAAAGAAAATGGGAGAGTAAGAATCAGAATGAGGGAGTCAGGGATTAGAGGTCAAGCACTGAAATCTGGCACAGACCTGCAGCTGGTAGGCCAGGTCAGCCTGTGCACGTCGAGTGTTGACCTCAATGTCATAGACAGCCTTCTTCAGCTCATAGTCCCTCTGGGCCTTGGCCATCTCTATCTCACTCACATACTGAGCAGACACTTTCTGCTGCTTTGCCTTCGCCTCCTGTTGGGGCAGAAGTCGATGTCAAGATAAGACTGGTAGTGGAATGACATTTCCCGTATGGCCTAGATTAAGTCACAACCTCCTCGAGTCTCAATTTCCTCATCTGGAAAGTCTCTCAGGTCATTTCCAGGTCTAGATCCTTTGACTGAAAAGTGAGGACACCTTCAGAAACATATCCCCACCTCCCCCAGGTCTTCACTCTGGCTTCCTACCAGCCTCTTCCCCTTCAAACAGCTTCTACCCACTTACCTCCATTCCCTGAACTGAGCACAAAATATACTATTCGAGGTCATATAGTCTAAACTTCCATCACCACCATTTTACAGACAAGGACATTGAGGTCCAGAGAAATAAAGTAATTTGTCTAAGTTCACTAGTATGTATCAAAGCCAAGGACTTAATTAGATTTTCTGGTTTCAAGCCCTCTATGACGCCATGCTAGCTCACACATGGCAAATATTTACTAACTGACTGAACCCAATCTCTTTCCCTGTCCCTCTCACCTGGATCCCAGCATCTCTTTTGGCCTCAGCTTCCCCAATACGTGCATCTTTCTGGACCTGAGCTGTTCGAGCCTTTCCCAGGGAGTGCAGATAATCCTGTGGGAAAAAGGAAACATAGGGTTATAGATACTGGATGCCTAAATCCTTTTGGATTGAAGGGGGGAAATATGAGCTAGGTAAAAAGAGAGGGAGGTGATAGCTGGACTTCTGGTTTACCTGGTCATCATGAATATCCTTGAGAGTATAGCTAACAACACTGATACCCATGTTGACAAGGTCAGATGAAGCTACTTTGAATACTTGCTCTGAAAATTTCTGGCGATCCTTATAGATCTCCTAGAGGAGACATGGGACAAAGAAGGTGATGTAAAATCTCTGTCCCACCACCCTTTTCTCCCCAAGCCCCATTTCTTTTCTACTGAGTCTCACCTCCCCATTGCTTCAGAACCTGCCCACATATAGCTTTCCCAGACCCATCTCTTTGGTTTCTAAGTCCTCTCTACTAATCCACCTCTACTGTCATGTGGGCCATGATTGCCCTCTGGTGGCCCTCCAAAGTCTCCAGTGCAATGTGGGCAATTTCACCCTCAGTCTTCCCTAGGAACATCTGACAGGCAGCAGCCAACATTTCCTTATTCTGACCTTGGATCTTCACCTGAGGAAAAAAAAGGTTTGTTGGGTAGTTTGGGGGAGTAGAACTTTCCTCTCCAGGGAGAGATATCAAGAAAATGAAGGAACAGTTTCTTATAAATCTTTTATGTCCAGGGAGAAAAGAGAAAGTCTGTAACATCCTTTTAAGAAAACAGGGTGGAGCAACAGCAGCTTTTGGGAGAAAGTTCTTATTTTCCAGGAAGGAGCAGGAAGAAGGGTGGGGCAAATAACAATACTGGGGTCGGGGGGAAGGAGAGAGAAAGAGAGACAGAAAGAAACAAAGATGGAGGGGATAATGAGCTTCAAAGAGGTAGGCTCACACCCTCACCTGGGCAATGCCAGTAACTGATATAGGAACCCCATGACGAGTATAGACCTTCTCACTCTTGACGTTGAGGGTCAGTGTGTTGAGAGAGATTCTGGAGAAAGAAAGTAGGGCTATGAGGAATAGAAGAAAGGAAAAGAGAATTTAATGTCCTTCTTTCTGCAATCCCCTTCTCACCTACCTCCTGATCTGTTGGATACAGGGCACGACAAAGACCCGGCCTCCTGCCACCATGACAGGGGGGCTTCTGCAGAAACCTGCAAGAATTGAGGACAATGAATCTGGCTGGGAAGGGAGTGTGGCATTCCTAGGATTTAGGACAAAGGGAATTAGAGAAGAGCTAATGTGAAAGGCATAGCTAATGTCTAACAGCCTGAGCAGTAGGTGGAAGGAAGGGATGAGCTACTAGAGGGAAAACAGACCTGTGGTAAGGGTAGGGCAGTTTAGAGTTGTGGGAGAGGAGCTAGATGGGAAGAAAATAAAATTTGCTGAGACAGGGGCAAGTAACCCCAGACGCTTTGTGCACCTTAAAGGGTTCGCTTATATAGATAGGTTATTATTAGCGGAGAGAATTGAGCTAGGCATTGTGTGTGTGTGTACAGCGTAATACCCTTGGGGAGTGGTCGAATTTATGGTTGCTTTGGAGGATCGGGAGGGGGAGGGGAGGCTGATAACACTTACCCGAGACCACCATAGCCTCATTTGGGCCACAAGTGAAAAACATGCTTCAGGGAGGGGCTAGAATGGGAAGGGAAATACGTGATTTTCAGGAGTC
>CM053627.1:208205477-208246360 GCA_028646595.1 Phalanger gymnotis
GAAAATACTATCCACATCCAGAGAAAGAATTATGGAGTCTGAATGCAGATCGAAGCATGCTATTTTTTCTCTCCCTTCTTTGTTTTGTTTTGTTTCTTCTTTCTTGTGGTTCATTCCATGGGTTATAATTCTTCTTTACAACATGACTAATGTGAAAATATGGTTAATATGAATGTATATGTAGAGCTTCTATCAGATTGCACTCCATCTTGTGGAGGGAGGAGAAGAGGAAGGGGGAGAAAATTTGAAACTCAAAATCTTACGGAAGTGAATGTTGTAAAGTAAAAATAAATAAATTTTTAAAAACAGAGCTAAGTTTTTAGCGTGTGTGTGTGTGTAGGTGTGTGTGTTTGTGTGTTTCAAGTTCTCTATGAGTCATCATGGCTTAGTAAAAAGAGTCCTGGACTTAAAAGTGCAATACTGATCTCTGCCTTGTGTAACTTTTATTTTTTTTTTCATTGCAGGAATTCTTTCTTCATATAACTTTTAAAGTCACTACCTCTCTGGGTCTGTGCTTTCCTATCTATGAAATAATGGAGTTGGACCAGACGACCTCTGAGGTTTCTTCCTCTTCTAGAATCCTGTGATTCTATAAGTTACAGGAGGCAGAAGACGACCTTACCAATTATCATGTGTCCAATAATGGAGCCAGCTACCTTAGGAGATTTTATTAAGTTATTCCTCATTAGAGGCAGAGCTGGGACAAGGTATTTTGGCAAGATTGGAAAATCTGAGTTTCCCCTTGCATTTGAAAACTGCACTCCTGTGTTTTATGTACTATCATGGGAAGCTTTCGGTCTCTATTAAAACGTCTGAAAATGGATTTTTTAAAGAATCTCCACACTCAAGTATCACGGAGGCAGAGTTTTTTGGTACTAATGTGCACATTTATAAAAAAAATTATATTTAAAAGGACCATTCCTGAATGTTGTGCCCTGGGTAGCTGTTCCTACCTTGTCTTATTCCTAGTTCTTACCCTGATTCTGATTGGAGGTACTCTCACTGAGGCCAGGTGATCACTTCTAATCATGTCATGGGTTGATTCATATATTGTATGGACTGCATATATGTTGGACTTCTTCTTTCCAGCTCTAAGATTCTCTGATTCTCTAATGTGACCTCTCTCACTCAAACCTACAGAAAGTATATGTAAAGTTGCAAAAAGAAACACATTGTACTACAAAGGAGTGCACATATTTTTACCACTCTGCCATGCACATACTGCAGGGACAACCTCACAATCATTCCAGATTCAGGCAGACACTGTCTCCCTACATGTACATATAAAGGCATAGAATACCACGAGCTGGAAGGATCCTTAAAGATTATCTGGTTCAAACCCCTCATTTTATAAATGAGGAAACTGAGGCCTACAGAGTTTAGTAGACTTGCCCAGACCCATACAGTTCATTAGTGGCAAAGAATAGCATGAGAGCTAAGTCTTCTGACTTGTAGGCCAGGAATCTTCCACCACACCACAGATTCATTTATCTTTTGTTTATACACATTCCTCTTTACCTTCTTCCTTAGTGTACTCCCTCTATACCTCTTCTGTAGACCTATGCAATCCCTTGACTCACTTGTTAAAGAGGCCTATTCACCGAATGGGCATTACCTCACCCTGAGTACATGAAAAGGCCTTAGCCTAAAAGGGCCAGGGTCTCCCATTGCGTCCTGGGTCATTATCTGGTCACCAGACCCAGATGGCTCTGGAGGAGAAAGGGAGGCTGCTGACCTTGCACAGCCCTCCCTCACATAAATCAGTCAACTGCAAGTCATGTCATCATTTCCCTGATGCCATGGTCCTCTTTGAAAACAAAGGGCAAACACAACAACCTCTTTCACAAACACATAACACATTTCTTCCACGTACAAAGACATACATACACACACACACACACACAAAATATGTGTACACTCTTTCCCAGCCTACACATGCCTGTTCTTTTCTCATACATTCCTGTTCTTTATACAATCTAGCACAAAAACACAGTTAACATACAGAAACACCCACATATCTTTTTCACAGGCACACATAAAAACCATAAAGTCATAGTGCCTCTTTATACATCCCCACTGGGAGCCTGTGGGGGTGGGTATGTGTGTGTGTGTATGTAGCTGTGTGTATGCGCATTTGAATGGCTCTGGGCTGGGCTAAGGGCACATCAACATAAAGACTCAGACAAATAGGACTGAGGGATAGGATTGATAATAGAAGTCTATCCATGATATCATATATTGAGCACTGAATTTATAGTTAGAAGACATAGTTTTGAATGCCATCTCCCTCCCCACCCCGGACAATTCATTTCTCATTTCTGTGTTTTAGTTTCTTCTTCTGTAAGACGAAGTGGGGTATGGTAAACTAGATGACCTCTAAGGTTCCTTCCCCCTCTAAAATCTTGTAATCCTATGAACCGGTTTGTATCTTGGTAGGAAGGAGGCAGAGACAAGAATTCATCAACTCTTGTTTATGATGGAAAATTTCTCCAGGGCATTAAGAGGGGGAGGGAAAATTAAGGGGGAATTTCCGGACACAGCTTCCAGCCCTCTCCCCCATCCCCCTCCAACATCTGCAACTGACTGTCCCAGCTCAGCTCACTCATTTGGATCTCTTAGCTAGGCAGGTCTGGTTAATTCTTCCTATTATCTCCTTAGCCTTGTTGTAGGGTGAGCAAGAACTGGACCACTCAGGGATCTTAACCTTAAACCTTTGGCTCCTCTCCATCCCCCACTTCCTGCTTCCCTCAGAGATGTAGGTATCCAATTCCCCCTTCCCCCCACCTACTTCTTGCCCCCACCTAAGGTCTCAGTACCACTTTCCCACACAGGAAGAGAAGGAAAGGTTGAAAGTGAATCATTAAGCATATATGTGGGGGTGTGTGTGTAGGGGTGAGTTATTGTTTGCATCAGGAAGCACTTGGGGAGGCCTGAGATTAAGGTTGGACTGGTTCCCACTGCTCTGATCCTAGTAATACAGGCCCATAGGTTTCCATGTTCTGCCTTGGCTCCCTGCTCCCTTGTTTTTTCTTCTTCATCTTCATGAAGCAACCCATTGTGTTCCTCCTTTCTTCTATACTTTACCTTGTTTCCGTTTTGGCCTTCATATTCCTCTTCTCTCCAGAGATGCCAGTATCCCCACTCCAGAAGCCCTTGTGCCCTACCCACCCCCAACCCACATCTGTGTGTTCCTATGCCCCGCCCTATGGTCTCTCTAGAATTTAAGTGTAATCTCAGGATTCTATCCACCAAGCTCTCATGCCTCTTTTCAGTGGCACTGGGAAGGAAGTCTAGAATCAGGGTTATACTGTATTGAATCAGACATTGGTGAGTTGAGGGAACTCATTTCCTACAAAGCTCATTTGTATAACAATGGGTTACTATTCTACTTGGTGAGACAAGAAAGGAGAGCTTCGATACAGGCCAAGACTAGAATACAGAACCAAGGCTTAGGGGGAATTAGGAAAGGAGTCCTTGGGAATAAGGGAATCTAACAATTTGGAGAATCTGACAATGTGGGGAATGGATGACTGGTAGTGTAGGGAACATGAGGCTATAGGGAAAAGAGATGAAAAGGAGAGAAATTCTGGGAAGGAGATTGTAAGAGCAGGCAGATGTGAAACAAAGATGGTGGTGGGGCTGAAGAGGGTGAGAAAACAGAAGATTGAAGAACAATATCTTTTGCTGATGGTTAACAGGGAATATGTATATGTGTGTGTGCACTGGTTTTTGTCTCCTTGCATATCAGGTAGGTTTCATGGCTTTTTGTTTTAAAAAGTAAATTTATTTACTTTTACTTATATTTATATCTGCCCCTTCCATTACCCCACCCCACCCCCATTGAACCTAAACAACAACAAAAAAATCTGGAAAGTATAAGCCCCATCATAAACACACATAGTCCAGGAAAACAAATTCTCAGACCGGCCTTTTCTGCTTCTAAGATTCTTACTTAAATGTATTCTCAGTCTTCATTGAGGCAAAGGAGGACTTTCCTCCCTTCTCCTTCCAATCTTCCTTTGCTAGGTACAGCTGCGCCTAGAGGATATGTGTCAAAGGCTGAATTCTGGGGTTATGAGGTTAATGAGTGACCCTAATGGCAGCTCATTTTAGGATAATGGTCAATTTATTTTCTGATGCAAGTGGATGGGGGAGGCACAAGCCTCTGGGTGCTCCCAGTAACTAGACATGTTATGACCATTAGAGACGTGGTGTTCCTGCACCCTGGAAATCAGCACAGCAGAGTCAGACCCTGCCAGGATGCAGCTTAATCGAGAGAGGAGTATTTGACTGATAAGAACCCGGGAGTCTGTGCCCTGACTGACACTCTCTTCCTGTCCTAACTACGCCCACCCTACACTTCTCTTTCAGGCTCCCTTTTCTGATTTGTCTTCCCTCCATACTCTGAAGCTAAGAAATGGATCATGCTTGCTCCCAAAGAGGCTCCCTGTGGCTGACCCCTTTCTTCAAAGGCTTCAGCCAGCCCTCCCCTGCTTCCAGCTTATGTGGTGTGGCGATAGAGTGTTTGAAGTTGAGAGCAGGAGTGTGAAAGGGAGCCAGGCAGGGGCTGTACGGGTGGTTTTCTTGGAAGGGAAAAGGTGGTGACTCAGAGCCAAGTTAGGGAAAAATCGAGCTCACTTGCTCCCTCTCTGCCCTGCCTGATTTTGGCCATGAGCTCATGAAACAGGAAGCCGTGTCTGGCCAGAGAAAGACAGGCCTGAGCCCTCCTTTCTAATTGTTTTTTCTATGTAGACTCATGGGCCCCCTGAGGCCTCAGGACGTCAGCAATTGCTGGTCTTTTGGCATGCAATTATGACCCTTTCTCCTCTCTGATGAATATGAGGAAGGGAGGGTGTCATTGTTTTCCCAATCTGGAAGCTGCTCATTCCTCAAATGAGGGGCTCTGATCTGGGCTGAAAGCATGATCGCCCCTCTTTTACCTCCTCTCTATGCCTTTCAGCCTACAGCACTTGGGTTTTCAGATGTGACTGCTAGAGTGCTTAAATAAAGAAGTGACTCTAGCCCAGAAGCCTGAGTTAATTAAAACAGTTAGTAGCTGGGACCACCCTTTTAGGCTCTTATGTAATAGAAGCGGTGGGATGGGGAGCTAAATTGGGCTGCTTAGATACCTTTGCGGCTCCCTCTAAAGAATTAGGACCAATGATAGGGGCTGCCAGCTTACCTAGGACTTCAGGAATTCTCGACATTCCTCTCCAGGAAAGACAGATATTATTTTAGTGAAAGTAATGACTGTGGTAGATGGGGCAGAACCCCCGACTCTGATGAATTAGATATGTGGGTGGGGGAAAATATGAGGGAAAATACTTCTGGGCCAAATGCTTTTGCAGGTTGATTGATGGTGTATACCTATCTCTAATGCTTATTAAGCGAGCAAGATAAATCCTCTCCCAATAGGTGTCTGCAGGCCTATAACACTTCATATTTAAAGCCTGATCTTTGCATTCCTTATCCCCCATAGTTGGAATTTGGTCCCTCTTCATCTCTGCCTCTTAGAATCCCTAGTTTCCTTCAAATGCTACTCCTTCATGAGACTTTTTCTGGTTCCCTCAGCTCCTAGCGTCTTGCCCCTCTGAAATTACTTTGTATTTATTTTTCATACGTTTATTATGTACTTATGTACGTGTGTTGTTTCCCCTACAGCATGTAAGCTCCACAAGAGGCAGCTACAACATTTTTGTCTTTCTACTTCCATTGCATAATACATTAAGCAGGAGCTTAATCAATCCTCGTTGACTGATTTGATTGATAGAGCCAAAGAGGACTTTCAATATGTTAAGAGAGAAACAGAAACCATTTTTTTTTTTAGGAAGTTGACTTAGAATTATTTCCAGAGCAGAACAGGAAGGGGCACTAAAATTAATCAACAAATATTTGAGTACAAGGCTAGGACTGAGGAAGCATGATGTGGAATTAAGCTCTTTCATGGTGCTGGGTACCGTTTTCGACATATTTCTTCTCTAGTTGCCCTAGCACAGTGTATTACACATATACTTAATCTACTTCAGTGGATCCCTGGCTTCATTCCTGTGAATGTGCTCTGCAGTGAAGCAGTTCACTGAATACACAAATGAATGTACGAATGCACAGCTTCTCATCTGGTCTGATTATTCCTTCACGTTTGCCCATTATTGGAACTGAACATTGTTTTTCAGTTTTCCAGAAGTGGCCCACCCAACTTGTTGGAGGCATTTCTCTAACGTTTTATGATGTGTAGCAAAAGAAAAAAATAAGATTTTATTTTACATTTTTTTTTTACTTCTGGTACCTTTACCAAATTTATTTCCAAGTGTAACACTGGGTCTGTCCATCTATTATTCCTTTTCTCTATTCAAGAGTAGCCCTACTTCTTTTTCCATAAGACGTTTCCAGGTGAATATTCCTTCTTTGTTGGAAATATTCTATAAGCCACTTACCTCCAACATTCTTCTCTCCTTTGCCCTTTGGGTCATTTGCAACTTTAATTCTTCTGTGATCGTATTGTTGCAGGTTTGGAAACTCTACAATCAGTCAACAAACTTGTATTAAGCACTTGCTGTATGTCAAACACTATGCTAAGCACTCTGGGTAGAAGACAAAAAATTTTTCCTGTCCTTAATGGGCTTGTAATCTAAAAGGAGAGATGTCATATAAATAACAAGGTACCTACAAGATATATATGGAAGATAACCTTGGAGGGGAAAGCACTTGCAGGTGGAAGGACCAACAAAGGCCTCCTGTAGAAGACATGATTTGAGCTGAGTCTTGAAGGAAGCCAAGGAAACTCAGAGATGGAGGTGAAGAGGGAAGGCATGGGGGACAGGCAGTGTAGAAACAAGAAGACAGGAAATGTGGTGCTCTGTCTGAGGGGCAGCAAGTAGGCTGAAGGATATTAACGTGTAAGAAGACTAGAAAAGTAGGAGGGGCCCCAGTCACAAAGCGTTTTAAGTACCAGATAGAGGACTTTATCGTGGGTCCTAGAGGTAATAGGGATCTGGTGTTTGTTGTATAACGGATGACAGTCAGACCTATGTGTTAGAAAAATCACTTCGGCAGCGTCGTCAGGGATGGATTTGAGTGGGGAGAAATTTGAGGCAATGTTGCAGGTCTGGCTCTAACGGGGCCATCAAAGGAAGGAAAACACGGTCCTAACACAGGAAGGCGGTGCAATGGATAGAGTGTAGGGCCTGGAGTCAGGAAGACCTGAGCTCAAATGAGCCTCAGATACCTACTAGCTGTGTGAATCTGGTCAAGTCACTTAACCTCTGTTTGCCTCAGTTTCCTTTGTAAAATGGGGATGATAGCAGCACCCACCCTCACAGCTGCTATGAGGATCAGATGAGATGATAACTGTAAAGCACTTGGTACAGTGCCTGGCACGCAGTAACCTTTATAAATGTTAGCTATTATTATTATTATTAAACCAGGATGGTGGCTATGTGATCAAAGAAGGGGACATACACGCACATACATAACTACACATATGAAATGTTGTGACGGTAGAAGCTCCAAACGTTGGTAATGGGTTGGGTGTGTGTAGTGAGTGAGAATGAGGAGCGGAGGATGACACTGAGGCTGTAAGCCTGGGTAACTGGAAGGATGCTTGGGCCCTTGATAGTGACAGAGAAATTTGGAAGAGGAAAGGGTTTTGGAGGAATAATGCTTTTGTTTTGGACGTGTTGACTTTGAGATCGCTACTAGACATCCAGTTCAAAATACATAAAGGACAGTTGTATACAATGATACGAGCCTGGAACTCAGGAAAGATCCTAGGGATGGGTATATGGATCTAGGAATCTTCTGTATAGGGATGACAATTGAATCCATGGGAGCTGATGAGATTGACAAAAAATATTGTATAGAGGGAAAAGAGAAGAGGGCCCATATGACCTTGGAGGATGCCTATGCCATTAGGTACAACATGGAACCGGAGATTGAGAAGAAGTAGAAATATAGGTGTAGAACTAGGAGACAGTAATGTTACAAAAACCTAAAGAGGAGAGAATATTCTGATGACCAATAGTGACAAATGATACCGAGAAGTCAAGAAAAATGAGAATTGAGAAAAGGCAATTAGATTTGGCAATCAAGAGATCATTGGTAACACCATTTCTGGAGAACAGTGGTATTAGAAAGATAAGTTTTTGTGTGGGAGCACAGTTTGGAATAAAAACCTTTGCCTTTGTCTCTGTCTTTATCTCTCGATATAGATGTAGCTATACATATTTAAATTGTCCAAAACTGTGATTTCATCTTTGTGGGGAATACCTTGTTCAGAAAGTCCCTCCATGGATACAGTGACTACTCTGACTTAGTCTTAGAGAGTTGCCTATGGCAGAGATTTAGGGACTTAGTAACATAAGTACTGGAGTATATGTCGGGGCAGAACACGAATCTAAATTCTCTTGACTTCAGAGCTGCTTTATATACTACCCCCACACTGCTTAATAAGCACTTGAAAATGTTTTCAAACAAAAGAAGCAAAAGACATAGTTCTTTGTAAAATGAGGGGGTTGGACTAGGTGGCCTCAAAGAGACCTTTTGATCTAGGACCTTATGATCTTATGGTTCTTGTCCCCAAGGAACTTACAGGCTGGTTGAGGAGATAAGACTTGTGCTCCCCCAAAGGGAAATAACACCAGCTAGCAACAAATGAGTGATTTAAACAATACGTGCTGTGAAAGTGTAAAGGAGGTGAGGAGAGCATTTTGGGCTGGAGTGGTCAGTGAGAGATTGATGAAAATGGTGGCATTGAGGCTGGGTCTTGAATGGTTCAGATTTAGGAGTGTAGCGGGAAAAGGAGAGGGGCATGCCGAGCTGGATATTAACATGAACAAATCTATCGATGTGGGAATATATAAGGCACATTGGGGGTTTGTCTGGTGGAGGAAGATGAGTTGCTCAATTTGGTTAATTGAAGGAAAGGAGGAGGAAATAAAGCCAGGAAGTTAGACATTAATCGAATCGTGTTTTAGAGAGGACTTTGAATATCTGGCTAAGGAATTTGGACTTTTTCCTGTAAGTCAAAGGGAGCCATTAAACATTGTTACTAGGCATCATAGAGTAGTGAGGTGGTGCAGTGGATAGAGCACCGGGCTTGGAATGAGGAAAATTTTATCTTCATGAGTTCCAATTGGGCCTCTGACACTTACTAGCTGTGTGACCCTGGGCAAGTCACTTAACTCTTTCTGCCTCAGTTCCTCATTGGTAAAATGAGAACTGGAGAAGGAAATGGCAAACCACTCCAGTATCTTTGCCAAGAAAACCTCAAATGGGGTCACGAAAAGTCATGCATGACTGAACAGCAACGAACTACATATGATAGTCCATATTGACAATCTGGTTTTGGGGAACCTCTCTCAGAGCCATATTTGCAGCAACCTTTTTCTACTCTGGATATCACCCCAATTTCTATGCTATTCTGGAAACTCTGTAGCCTGTTATAGGGAAATCGATCTTTTACCAGCTCCACAAACCAAAATCCCCAAAAGTAATTATAAGAAATGTTAAACTGTTAGTTTAACTTACACTCGGATACTATGATTTGTGCATAACTTTCTCTTACAGAATTAAAGGGGGTGACCTCACTGGATAAGCAAAAATTAGACACACCTTTAAATAAGCCCTAGGGTTCAGTTTGGTAGGAGTATAGATCTGGAGTGTTTTGTGGAGGAGACCTTTGCCAGGGCAGGGAGGGGGGCATATTTCTCTTTCTTCTCCTGTATCTAATTGTATATGTAGTCTAGAGGGGAAGGAGAGGAGTGGGAAATATCCTATCCATTGGTTTGAGAGGTCATCATCTGGAAAGAGTTTGAGGTTGAGGTAGCACACACATTCCAGATAGATACTCATAAAGTCACTCAAAGGCGCGAGGTAGGTATTTGAGAACTCACATCCTGGCAGTGGAGAAGAGAACCAGTGTAGAGAGAAGCAGATCTTGAAAGCCTAGCTGAGCAACCACTTAGTAGAGATTATGTGGCCGAGGGGAGCTGCATGAGAACTCTACAGAGAGAAGTCTTATGAACCCTGAAGTGCCAGGAGTTGTGAGTTACCTTTGTCATACCTGCATTCTGTGCAATTTGCCTCATTATTATCATACAATGAGCTTGAGTTGATCCTTTCCATGTACTCTGTATTTGTGCCCCAGATTCATGGGAGAAACGTTTCATAGTTATTTCTGCTATACCATCTTAGTAAATGCATTTGTCTTGAGCTAATCAGGTCTACTGGGTGATTGTTAATGGAAAGGACATTGATGGGGGTGGGGGCATTCTTGAATAATTGTATTAGGAATGGAATACCCACAGGATTGCCCCCAAACCAGAAGAATAACCACCCTCTGGGGAGCCAACCCAATAATGAGTGCAAGTTAGAGAAGCAGCCCTGTGTGGATACTATATATTCCTGCTTTCTATTTTTGACTTACTGCTTCCCTGCCTGTCATATCAAAGGTAGGAAACTGACCCATGCCTGATTCAGGTCCACTCCACTCCCATAAAACCCCTGATCTTGTTTGTCTTATCGAACCACACCATGGTAATAGAATTTTCTCCAGCTGGATTAGCCAAGAGTTATCTGGTGAACCTGAAGACCATTGCATAGAAAGGTCCATCAGCTTTCCTGGTTGTATCATTTCTTTGATGACCTGGCTCTCTGTCCCTGACCTAGATATTTCATTATAGGGCTTGGACCTTCCCTTGTGTGATTTTAAATGAACAATCTCAAAGCCTACCCATTACTGGCTCATCTGATCGTTTTGTGAAAACCTTCATTATTTTCCAAATTGCTGGTATGGACTGGTAAAGCAAGGGTAGATGAAAACAATATTTTAAGATCGAACTGACAATTCAAAAGGATTAGGGCAGGGAGAGACTATGGACAATGAGGTCAATTAAGCTACAATAATAACAGCAGACCAACTTTAAATTTATGAAGTATTTTGCAGCCTTGTGAAATAGACAGTATAAGAAATATTGTGCTCATTTGACAAAAGAGGAAACAGTGGAATAACTACTGTTAGTCACAAAAGTAAGTGTCAGAGTCAGGATCTGCACCAAATCCAGGGTTCCTGCCGTGATAAAGTGGTGCCACTGAACCAAGCCAGTCAGTGTAAGTTTTCAGGAAGTTGAATGAAGAAATACGGCTCTTCCTCATCCCCTCTCTGTCTCCTTCCCACCAGTTATATAGTTGAGGGGCTAGAGCCCTGGGACTGGAAGCAAGAACCTTTGTTCTAGTTTTGACTCAGTCCCTGTTTCACTGTGACAGTGGCTTATGAAACTTCCTCTCTACATCACCACTGTGGCTAAATTAATTGACTTGTGATTTTTCATATCAGATTAATATCTCTGGAATGGGGTAGTAGAGAAGAACAGACATCAGAGTCAGGAAAAGCTTCAGTCTAGTCCTGCCCCTGTCACACATGGGCTCTGTGTACTTGCACAGATCAGTTAGAAATTCCACTCAGTGCCGCAGGTAACTCTCTACCACTCTAAGCTGAGGAACATGTATACAAGATTATTTTTCCACATGTATGATTATGCATGTGTAAGTTGTTTATATATATATACATGTATGTATATATATATACATGTAGATGTGGCTCATGTGTAGCATGAAGTGATATGATCTGAGGTCCGGCCTGCCTCTGAGGAGCAGGAAAAGGGCTATACCTGTATAGAAGGAGAGACAAGAACGTTCTGGTAAAGCTCAGGCTGGGTAATCTCTCTTCTAGTTTCCAAGAGGGGTATGGGGCAAGAATTATATCTGTCTGCCATGTCCCAAATATCTCTGGTCTAAGGGTAGGATAGGATAAGAAGAAAAAGTTCCTTCTTTGCCCTTAAATAGGGTAGAGTAGCTCCAAACATACCTTTGGGCTTGGCCCCTTCTCATTAAACTCTGGTTATACAAAAGACCATCACAGATACTGAATAGCAAATAAACCCATTTATCTGAGTAGGACAGCAAACAGAAACCAGAGAATTTTACAGCTTGAAAAATAGCAAAGATTACATATGAGTGAATGGCGAATGAGCTCTTCAGTTAGGAATGAGATAAGACCTTCAACCTGGGAGAAAGAGAAAGATCTCACCTAAAAGAAGTCCATTCCCCATGGTCTCTAGAATTCCAAGCAAGTCCCGGGACATGATGGGGCTGGCTTCTTATGCACATCTAAAGTCTCTCTCTCTCTCTCTCTCTCTCTCTCTCTCTCTCCCTCTCTCTTTTCTGCCTACCTAGAAGTTCTCTTTCTAGGGAAAGGGGAAGAGAATAAGCATTTATCAAACACCTGCTAAGTACAAAGTGCTATAATAAATGATTTACAGATTTTATATCATTTGATCCTCCAGGTCCAGCTCTCTTTCCACTGTATATCCTCTAGATGCCATACGATCCCCTAAGGGCATAAAAAGTCTTAGTCATGTGGAATCTGGGCCTCTCGGTCTCGGTAGATTTCTGAAGACCTCGAGGGTTGCCTCATCCTTCACTAGACTGTCCTGTTCTGATGACCACAAGTGTTTCTGTATGGAGATGTGTGTGGGGGACGTCCAATGAAGCCAAGTGCCACTGCATCCTTCTGGCATATCCTTGCTGTGGCCCACCTTCTGCTAACTATTCAATTACTTTCAAATGCCTCATTTCATCTTACATCAAACCTGAACTAAGAGAACGCTGACATTAGAGCCACCTGCAACACACGCTATCTCATTAGATCCTCCCAGCAACCCTGGGAGGCAGGTTCTATTATTACCCCCACTTTACAGATGAGGAACTGGGGCAAACAGAGGTTAAGTGACTTGCCTAGCATGTCTGAGGCAGGATTCAAACTCAGGTCTTCCTAACTTCAAATCCAGTGCCTATCTCCATTTCATCACTTAGTAACTCCAGTATCTGAGGTGTGATGAATACGTATAATTCTAGCATAATACACCCCAGGGAAGGTGAGGAAAGGAGCGAGTTCCCACACAATCCTGCTCCTGCTCCTGCTCCTCTCAAAGGCAGAAATCACAGTCTCTAGAGAGTGGTGGGCCAGATCCCAGACCAGACATCCATCCATGCCTCACTGGACCTGAGTCATCTTTATATTTAGGCAGCAGACACATAGATTTTCTACGTATAAGAGCACAGCATGGAATTATAAGAACACTGTTAGATACTAAAGCTCAGAAGGAACTGAGACAGTTGAGAAAAATTAAGGATAACAAAATTTTTTTTAAGGTATATAGGGGAGAAAAAGAAGATCAAAGAAATAATAGGATATGGTAAGTATTTTTTCTGCCAAGGAGAATGATATTTGCATGGTTCAGTAAATCCGTTAATCTCTCTACTCCATTTAAAGTAAATGTCAAAATGTTAAAACTTTATGTATTTATAAGTAAGAACATATCCCTATGGTACACTAGGTATAAATAAGGCCCAGACTGTCCTTAGGTACAATAGGAATTCTGTCTGTATTGGCCAAGGACCTTGATTGAAATCAGAGAGCGCCTGGTATCAAAGAAGAGAGAGTGTTCCAGCTGCCACCAAGAAGGAATCAATTGAAGGGGAGGAATAGAGCCTCAAGCCTCAGGCCCCACCTCCCTGTCTTGGTTTTCTTCCTGACTCCTTGGCCAGAGGAGCCTGGTGAACTTCAAAGTTAAGCGAGATTTTGGTCTTCCAATCTTCTCATCAGCATTCTAGCATTATTCCTGGAACTGATGATGGCAGTGTCTGCGTTAGGAGCCAAGGACAGAGTGAACGAGATAAGGAAAGCAGATAGACTCTGTGAAGGACTCAGAAGAAAAGCTACCCTATAATTAAGGGAAACACGTTGAAAATTCCAGCAAAAGAATACCAGGAGTTGTGAGTTATACATTTGCCATATGTGCTCTCTGACCTTGAGACTGTATTCTCTGGACACTGGTAGAAGAGTGTGTCTCAGACTTTTGGAAGGATGTTTGTTTGTTTGTTTTTTTACAACAACTGCCTTACTATACCATGTCAGAAAATCCTCCTTTCTAAAAGTTAATTAAGTCTGGCCAACTAATTGATATTAACTGATGATAATGGTAAGAAGTTCACCAGTTGGGGCTTTTGAGCCATCTAGCATATAGACAGACGTCCCCCACCTGCAACCCCTCACAGCTAACTGTTGAGCTCTGAGAAGATGTATACCCATACTCTGGGGACCATCATGGGGAGTAGAAAGCTACTGGGAGTAGCTTATATATGGGGCATGCACTACACACAAGAAATGACAGAACTGAAATGGCAAAAGCAGAACCGAGTACTAGGATGAGAAGATAGTAATAGAGTACCCACTTGTCTTTGGTGAAGTCAGATCACTCATTGAAAATAAACTACATCTCTGGCTATTGAGGCAGCCAGACAGTGTAGTAGTTTGAATGCTGGGCTTGGAGTCAGGAAAACTGGAGTTTAAATACTAAATATGTTTAAAGACAGGTACTGGCTCTTTGACTTGGGGGAAGTTAGTCACTCAGGAAACATTTATCAAGTGCTACTACGTGCCAGGCCCTGTACTGAGCACTGGGGCTACAATAAAGGCAAAAGACTTCTCTCAGGGAGCTCACAGTCTAATGGGTGAGAAAACTTGCAAACACTTATCTACAAGCAAGCTGTATCAAGATAAATTGGAAACAATCTCTAAAGGGAAGGCATTTTCTAGTCTCCCTAAAGGGGGCTCAAGAAAGGCTTACTGCAGAAGAGGAAATATTAGATGAGACTTGTAGAAAGCCAGGAGGCAATGATGAGGAAGGAGAGCATTCCAGGCATGGGTGACAGTCAGTGAAAATGCCCAGAGTTGGGAGATGAAGTGTCTTTGAGGCACAGCAAGGAGACCGTTGTCCCTGAATCACAGAATAGGGGTGTAATGTATAAGAAGACAAGAATGGTGTGGGGGTAGGTGCTAGGCAGAAAGGGCTTTGGAAGGCAAACAGAGGATTTTATATTTAATCCTGGAGATGATAGGGAGCTACTGGAGTTTATTGAGTAGAAGGATGACATGGCCAGACCTGTGCTTTAGAAAGATCAGTTTGATAGCTGAATGCAGGATGGATGGAGTGGGGAGAGACCTGTGGCTGTGGCAGTGTGGCGCATAACTAACAACAGCTGAGGAAACAATCTGAGCTATATGATTTATTAGCAAAACAGGCATAATAAAGAAATCAACAAACTCCCCGGTTAGTCCATAGACCTGAATACAGAGTGAGACAGATTTTTGTGTCTTAAAAACAATTATTCAAATAAGACAAATTAATTAAAAGGAAACAATTAACCAGGATACAATGTTAGGTAATCTGACTTCTAATTAGAAGAAAAATTAGGGATTTTCAAAGTTGAGAGAGGGAGATCGAACAGGCACAATTCCCTGAATTCAGAAAAAGAGGTGTCTCATTCCTCCTAGGCATCTGCATTTAATCAAAGGATCATGGAAACAACAGCTGATTGGCCAGTATGGGGCCAGTTTTCAGATAAGATATATGGACTGCTTGAGATGTATAATGGTAAGAAAATTCCTTGCATCAGTTTTTGGATCTGACTATGTTTCTGGTCAGCATGATCTAGGTCCTTAGTTAAGGGTCTCAAAGCAACAGGTAGAGGTAGGCTAGCTTCCCAGCCATGAAGGGCTAGGTTTAAACAATGCAATCAAGTTTTCTCGCAATTCACATAATTGGATAAAATTTTCTCACAAGGCAGAAATCGGACTAAATTCATAATTGAATAGACAGGGAACTGAACTAACTCCAGAACTGAGTCACAAGATGAAGTCAGAACTCAATCCTCACAGCAGGGAAACCAATCAGCAGGCTATTGCAATAGTTTAGAGATTTAACGAGGGTAAAATCAACAGGCCATGGCAACAGATTGGATATGAGGGGTGAGAGAGTGAGGAATGGAGGATGACACCTCGGTTGTGAGCCCAGGGGAACGGGAGGATGGTGGTACCCTCGACAATAATAGGGAAGGTAGGAAGAGAAGTTTTGGGAGGGGGAAAGATAATGAATTCAGGTTTTGGACATGTTGAGTTTAGCCTGTTTTCTGATCCATAAAACGAGGATAATAATAGACACTTCACAGGATTGTTTCAAGGATCAAATCAATTAGATAGTATATGCAAAATTCTCTGCAAACTTTAAAGCGCTATATAAATGTTAGGTATAATTGCGGAAACAACTAGAAGATGTGATTGTGGAGCAACTATCAGTGATAGATCAAAGATTGTGAAAAACTGGAGAAGAACCATGGGACTAGATAAGACAAATGTGGTTTTCCGAAAAGGGAAAGAGAACAGAATTTTCAATCTGTAGCCTCGTGAGTTTGACTTTGGTTCCCGGGAAAGTTCTAGAATGGATCACCAAAGACAGAGTCAGTGAGCATCTAGAAAGAGAATGACTGCAAACAGTCAGCATGGGAAAAGGACATGTGATGGAAGACAAGCCTGATTTCTCCCCTTTTTGACAGGTTTACTAAGCCAGTACATTAAAGAATGCTGTAAATAGAACTTACATTTATTTTGTTAAAGTATGTAATAAGGTTTTTCATACTATTTCTGTGAAAAAGAGGGGAGACATGTGGACCAGACAATCATACAATTGAATGGATTGAGAAGTGGTTGAATGGTTGGACTCATAGAGATGTTCTTAATGGTTCAGCGTTAACTTGGCAGGAGATCTATAGGGGATTGCCCTGGGGATCATTGCTGCTTAATATTTTTATGAGTTATTAGGAGAAAGATTTGGATGGCACACTGGTCAAATTTGCAGATGACGCAAGTTAGGCGGGGGAGGATAAAATCAAGACCTAAAAAGATCTCGATAGGTTACAGCAATCTAACATGAGTCAGCAGTGTGATATAATGGTGAAAAAAAAAGATGATGTGATTTTGAGTTGCAGTGAGAGAGGCATAGATTGCAGGAAGTAGGAAATGATTGTGCTTCTGGACTCCATTCCAGTCAGACACTTCTGGAGTCTAATGTCTGGTTTGGGGGAGCACGGTTTCAAGAGAACATGGATAAACTGGAGATTATATAGAGGGGGGCAACCAAGATGGGAAGAGGACTTGAGTTCATTTCATATGAGGATTCCTCAAAGGAGCTGAGAGTGTTTATTCTGGAGATGAGTAGATGCAGGGGAAGCATGACAGCCATTTTTAAATATTTGAAGGACTTTCATAGGATTGGACTGTTCCTGTTTGGCCCCAGTGCAGAACTAGAACTAATGGTGACAGCTGTGAGAGACAAATCTAACGTTGGTGTCAGGAAAAACCCTAATAATTAGAGCCAGACAAGGATTGGATAGCCTGTTTGAGAAGTAATGCATTCTCCCTTGTTGGAGATCTTCAAGCAAAGGCCAGGTAACTACATGTCATGTATGTTATAATGGGGATTCCTTTGGGTTATGCATTAGGCTAGATGGATATGACCTATCTTCCAGCCTCCTCCACCCACCAAAAAAAAAAAATCTAGACTGACCATTGAAGGTTGAGTCATAAAATTTCAGTTGATAGGAACCTCAGAGGTCATTTAGTCTAAGCCACACTTGAACTGGAAGTCCCGGTATAATATACTGGGCAAATGGTCATCCATTTGTGGAGGAAAACCTCTATTAATAGGGAACTCACTACCTCTAAATGTGTTCCATTCCATCTTTGGATGGTTTTGGTTTTTAGGAGGCTTTTTGTTACATAAAGCCAAATTCTTTCTTGCTTTAACTTTTATCTACTGAATAAATGGGTAAATTAAAAAGCTTTTTTTTAAAGTGCTAACAATTCAGGGCACTATGTGCAACCAGAGTTGCCACCCAGGAATCATTATAAATAAAAATCATGTTTGCCATGGCTCTCTCACTCAATAGCCATACAACCCACAGTTTGGCTCACTCGAAAGACTCTGTCCCTTAGGATATTCTTTGTTACTTGATTAATGGGTGCTGAGATTTGGTTGTACATACTCTTCTCATAATACACAGAATCATCAGCAACTATGCAAAACAATGGTCCTCAAGAATTATGTCATCATAGACAGGGGCCCATTGCGCTAATGGAAAAGGTAAGGCATTGGGGCTGGAACTGACGGTCTCCACCTCTGAAAACATTGCCACCCGCTCATGAAGGACATTTATACATGAAAGGGCCCAGGAAAGTATAATCTTGGATATACTATTTCCTTTTAACAATAGAAGCCTCTGGTATACTACTCATCTTGTTAGAGGACCATACCCATACTTATAATGGACATTTCTAGGTTAAGGGTAAAAGTATGGATATGTGTCATCCATTCAGTAGTAATTAGAGCTCCATAACATGCAAACGATTATTTTTCAAAGATAGTGTCATGAGTGGCTGCTTCAGAAGTTTAACAGTCATTTGGTCATTGATCCGCTATCCTTCTGTACCTTGCTAAAGTCTCCACTTAGCCTGGTCCTTATTAACAGAAACCTCTAAGAACATAAATCTCACAGGATAATAACAGCCCAAGGAGAGAGAATTCCCAGTATAAAGAACCACGCTAGGAAGCCCCTTCATGAAGAAGGGCCATCAAAATACCCAGATAGGGAATATGGGTTCTCCCAAACCTGCAAAGTCCAATAAGTCCCTGGGCTTAGTTTGATTTGATGTGTGTATGAGAGAGATAGGGACAGAGAGAGACAGAGAGACGGAGTCAATAGCTCATTACAGACTACGTAACCCAAAGGTCATCTTTGTCTATTTCCTGCCTGTCCACATCCTTTGCTTCTCATAACTATATGTGCCAGTAAAGCCTTTCTAGGCTTGGGGTCCACCCTCCACATGGTAGCAATTACAGTCTTTACTTGACTGTCCCCCATGCCTGGAACTCTCTCCTTCCTCATCTCAGCCACCTGGCTTTGCTGTCTTTTTTCAAGTTCCAACAAAAATCCCACCTTATATATTTCCTGATCCCTCTTAATTCTATTGCCTTCCTTCTGTTGATTATTTTCAGTTTAGCCTGTATGTAGCATGTGTGTATGTCAGAGATAGGGGAAATATCAGAAGCAGAGGTGTTCTATTTTCCTTGTTATTTTACATAGGGTTCCACCTTGTTCCTCTCCTTACTTCCGGAGGACTTCCTAGCTTTTCTGCAAGAGAGGCATGGATTCAGGGATACTTCTAGTCTAGGCCCTCAGATACGTTCTACTATAGAAAGCAAGAGATAGTGAGAAACAAATAAGCATTTAATGAAATGGAGATTGAGGTGCAAAGACAAGGGGACTCAAAAAGACAAAGAGACCCAGTTAGACTATGAACAGAAACAGACCAAGAGTGATAAAGGTAGAGGAAGATGGAAAAAAAGAGAGAGTAAATGAATGCAAAAGCCTTTATTAAACATTTTCTGTGTGCAAAACACTCTTCTAAGCACTGGGGATATAAATAAAAAGGCAAGACAGTCCCCTCTCTCAAAGACCTCACATTCTAATGAGGGGAGACAGGATATATAGGAAGCTTCAATTCCAAGTCAGATAGAAAGGCCCAGGGGACATTAAGGTGGTGGTGGTGGTGGGGCAAAGCAGATGATAAAGCATCTTCTTTAAAGTTTCTGCTGCTGAACCATTTGGCAGTGCCAAGGACTTTGGTGAAGGTCAAAGCATTCTGTTCCTGGTCTTTTGTAGCAGCGGCTTCAGAACCTGCAGAAGTGGCCAAATGTTGACCCCACAAAGACCGATTCGTTGGATGATGGCTTAGGGGGCCGGGCTGGAAGCAGGGTCAATATTTAGAGCTCTTGGCTATGTTTGGGACCTCCAGTCCTAGCCCCAGTGCTTTCTTCCTTCATTAGCCCAATGGACTCTTTCCTACTGTTGTTAGCAGTTGGTCAGTGGTTGGTAGTGGTACTATTAAGGATATTGGTTCCATTTGCCACAGGGGTTGCTCCTTCAGTGGTGGCTTTGGGGGTCTGGCTGGAATCGAGGCTGGTGGTCTGGGGGGCACACCTGTTCCTGAGGTCTTTGAGTTCCAGGTCTCCATGGTGGCTAAGAAAAAATGATAGAGAGAAGTTGAGACAGACAGAGAAACTTTAGAAACATAAAGACAGCAACATGCTGAGATCCAAAGAGACCAAGGCAAATGGAGGCATTTATTTCTTCCTACTCCCTACTGAACTCTGAGAGAGTATCTCTAGAACAGACTAGATGTGTATATCTTCTGACGCCTAACTTAGGGCATCTTTTCCCCTGAAATAGAGATCTCAGGGAATTTAGGTGAAGGAAAATGGACCAAATAATATCTGGAGGTTACAGAAAGCCTTGGAGAAGACCTAGGGAAAAAAAAATTTACATAAGGAACAGAGAGCAATATTGCCAAGACACCAGCTTCGGGATGATTGGGTAATGACTTCCGCCATCTAGACAAGATGATGTCAGAACCTTTTTGGATTTCAGCCCACACTACTCAAGGCCAGGAAGCTGCCTCTCTTTTTAACTTCCTGCTGTATTGTGAGCCACAACTTTATTGTTTTGAGGGAGGGAAAGCCTTTTCATTTGCAACATGTAGAACTGAAAAACATAAAGTGGATGTCGAAAACTAAAAATAAATAAACTAATAAAAAGGAATCGAAAAAACATATCCCAGCGTATTCTTTCCTACATGAATGTGTGGAGGGGTGGGGATAGGAGAACCCCTTGTAGGCCTGTAGCAATAAGGTATAACTTGTTGCTTCTTACTGACTTGCCCCCAAGGAGTTTGACATTCTCTAAATAACACTGGCTTCTCTCTCACATGCCAGACAGAGACTGTGGGAGACTGCGAAAGAAGCACATACTGGCAAAGACACTAACAAATGCAGGAAGTCAAAGATAAAAGGCAAATTGCACAATGCCTGCCATTCTACCGTAGGGAGAGGATATATTTCCAAAATGATTGAATCTTATGGAGCTTCTACTGAAAGTCTCCTCCACTTTCTCAAGGTCTGTCTCAGCTGCCCCCCTCCCTCCCCCGCCTCATCCATGAAGCTTCTGGGATATTCTCAGCCACTGGACAATAAACTCCATGAAAGCGGGGTCATTGTTTTATTGAATTTTGGTATATTTGGCTAGCTAGATGGGGCAGTGCATAGAGCACTAGGCCTGGAGTCAGGAAGACCTGAGTTCAAATCCAGCCCCAGACACTTACTAGTCGTGTGACCCTGGGCAAGTAATTTAACCCTGCTTGCCTCGGTTTCCTCATCTGTAAAATGAACTGGACAAGGAAATGGCAAACCACTCTTTGCCGAGAAAATCCCAAATGGGGTCATTAAAAGTCAGACATGACTGATTTCAGTCGAGTGTTGTTTATCGTTCGTTCTTGAAGAGGACCAGTGACATGGGAAAGGCGATGTCTTGCCTTGCAAGTGAATTGGATTCGAGTGAGGCAGAGCTGTGTGGTCATCCACCTCGCTCTCTGCCAGCGTCACGAGAATCTAGCGGCGACATGTTGGCAGTGGCTCTGGATGCAGTGGGAGACCCTGGCCTTTTGAAGCTAAGAGCTTTCCCAGGTCTCAGTTTGTCTGAGGCAATGCCCATTTGGCGATTAAGGCTAGGTAAGAATCGAGGCAATTGAGGCCTAGTTTGCCTTGGTAAAAGAATCAATCTGTCTGGGGAAAGACCCTCAGAGTTTCTGGCCAGAACAGAAAGAATCACTATTTACACTCACTTTGAGCCAACGAAACCCAAACAATGCACAAGGGAGGCTTGGGCCGAACAACCACTACAACAAATATTCCTCAGTGATACTTAGCGCAAGAGAAAAGCAACATGGTACCATGGAAAGAACAGTGTTTCAAAAGTTGGAGAACTCTGGATTTAAATCCCATCTTTTGATGATAACTACCTGTGAGACTGTGGTCAGATCTCTTAATTTCCTTTGGTCTTGATTTCCTCACGTGTAAAAGGGTGGATTTGAACTAGATAGCCTCTTGAGGTCCTTCCTACTTCTAGGTCTAGCACATAGTAGGTGCTCTCAGTAAATCGTTCTCGATGTTTCCTCAGAAATAGGAAAGTCTTTTTACTTAAAGAGAATTGGACTTGGAGTCAGATAATCTCCTAACTGCCAGGTATCCTGCCAAGGTGACCTTGGACAAGTCACATAGCTTCTCTGGGTCTCCGTTTCCACATCTATACCAGAAGATGGGTGGATCAGATGACTACAGAGATCCCTTCCAGCTCTCTGACCTTGTGATCCTAAGGAACTTTCTCCTTTAATAGCTGAAAGTATCTACTGCGTCACTGAATTTTTCAAGAATGCTTTGTCAGGATCTCTTCTTTGTCTGTTTCTGTCTTTCATCGTATTTTTTCATGTACCATTCGTATTATCTTCTATTAGATTGTAAGCTCTTTGAGGGCAGGGACTACATGGTTTGTTTTAGTGGTCCTAGTTACTAGCAAAGTGCCTTGAACGCAAGTAGGCGTTTAATAAATCGAATTGAGAGGTCTTCTTGGTGAGAGCATCCTGATCTCCATTAACTGCTGCTTACTGCCTTCCCTTAAAGAATCTCAAATAATGAATACTGAAAAAAAAAGCCCTCACAACCTCAAGCCCCCACATCTGGCACAACCTTATCATCTCCCAAGCCATAGGGCTGGGGATTCTACCTCCTCCTTTGGTTGATTGTTCCAGCAGCTTAACCACCGACGCTGTCAGAAAATTCTTCCAAGATGCCTAACCACAACCACTCGCAGTACGCCCTGGAAATCTTTTATGTAACGATTTCCTTGTTTTTGATGTGGTGGGGATTCTGGGAGTGCTCGGCTAGTCTCACTTTGCAATATATCAAGCCAAACCCTCAGTATAAGTGGATGCTCTTGCTTTAACCTTGATGTGATGATGCATTTTTTTTCTGGGTTACGGTCGTTGTGATTTTGGTTAGTAGTCCGGGGTATGTCCTTCTAGAGAAAGGAATGAAGTCATGATGAATCTCAGCTAGAGGTCATTCTAGGACTGTAATTGGAGCTTCGAAGGGAGGGTAGTTAACTGAAAGAGAAAGAAACTGTCTATCCCTTTGTGATAGTGGTCTTTCTTTCAAGGTGATCAGAACAGCCCTCCAGCTGGGGTCTGCCTGGTCTAACCTCTTATCTCCCTATATTTCTGGAGATGATTTAGGGTTCTCTCTGTTGAAATCTTCAACAATTTCGTCATTTATTAATTGCTCACTGTGCACACAGTACTCCAATGGCCGTTGAGGGAGATACATTAAGTGTAAGCGTGGGGTTTGGGTTTGAAGTACTGATGGGCCATCTAGGTAGAAGTATGCTACAGGCAATTGGAGATCCTGGTATGGAGCTCGGGAGAGAGGTTAGGGTCAAGGGGGAAAGGAAGGAAAGGCAATAAGCATTTTTAAAAATTCTCTTTACTTATTTTATTTTTAATTTATAAAATAAAACAAGCATTTCCATAACATAATAGAATAAAAATAATGATTACACGTGAAACCGCAAATCTATTATATACAACTTGCTATTTCTTTTGAATATATCATAGAGCTATCCTGCAAATTTCTTTTTTTTCTTCCCTGACCCACCCCTCAGGAAATCAGGATTTGTACAGCACCTGCTATGTGCCAGGAGCTGTGCTAAGCACTTTACAAATATTTTCTCATGGGAACCTCATAACAACCCTGAAAAAAGGTGATGTTGTTATCCCCACTTGAGGTGGCATGGCTAATGAGCATCTGAGGCTGAATCTGAACTCCAGGCCCAACATTCTCTCCACTGTATTAGTGATCTACATTTATATACTATCTTCTTAGAGTTAGTAGTTAGAGCAGTAAATGAGCTTGCAGAGGGGGGGGGGAGAGAAAGGGGAGGGGAGGGGGGAGAGGGGGGATGGGGGGGAGAACATTAAGAAAAAAAGAGAAGCCGAGAAGAGAATTTTGTGGTATGCCCACATTAAGGGAAAGAGGAAGAAGAGACAGCAGAGGAGCTGTGGGAACAGTAAAGAGGCAAGAGGAAAATTAGGACAATTTAGTGTTCTGAATGCCGAGGGTGGACAAGGGAGGGGAACAGCATCAAATGCTGCAGGTAGGTCAAGGAGGGTGAGGACTGAAAAATGGCTTTTGGATTTTGCAGTAAAAGGGCTGTTGGTGACCATGGTGGGAACAACAGTTTCACAGGGGTTAGGTAATCTTTCCCTAAAAGGCAAATGAAGCCATCCTCAAAATTAAAATGGTCCCTGGGGCTCAGGCTGGAGCAGTTGAAAGAACATCGTAATTGCTTAAGCATAAAATTAGACCAAGAGCGACCGAGCCACTTGATGAGTACAAAGAGGTAGGGAAAGTTGTGTAGAAATGAACCAATGCTGTATCCTTCATGAATATTCTCTTTCATGCTATTGTTAAGTAAACTTTTTTTCTTAAATGTTAGATGGTCTACAAGTGTCTCATTTTGTCCCAAAACTAAGCCTAAATCACCAGACTGGCTTGAGTCAAGTCTGGCCTAGATTTTATGAGTGATGAGGACAAAGGCATCCACATAGCATGGGGTGAATGGATCATAAGGAATTAGAAGCATAGGTTGTTGTAGATCACTTTTTCAAAAAGCTTAGCAATAGAAGAGAATAGTTCAAGCATTACTAAGAATTTTGGAAGAGTCGAAGAGGAGAGTTGAAGGAGTTCCTGCTACATGGCCTCAATATTCTTCATATCTAGGAGACTAGATCATCTATTATGAATGTAGGGAATGGACTTATGGTGAGGGCAAAGGACTTGAAACAGTTTTAAATAGAAAAAAGTTAGGGAATCAGTAAGAGTCGAACACGATTGCTAAGTACAAATCAGAACCCTGCCGAGGTTATGTACCATGAAGTATTGAAAAAATGACTCCTGAAAACTCTGGGGAAAAAAAACAAAACAGAAGAGCCAAGAAAAAAAATGAAGCAGGTGAGAAAGTGCAAATATATGAAATACAACTACTTTCCCTCCAATAAAGAATAGTTTTGTCCCAAATCCCCTTCTCCACTCATTAATGGAATTAAAGGATCTTTGGACTCTAGATAATTCTTTATCCATTGAACAAATACAAGATGCGACAATAATGCAATGACACTTAATTTTGTTGTGTACCTTGTAATCTATCTCTTAAGACAATCCCAATAGAGTAGCTCCAAAAAATTCTTAAACCAAAGCAGCATAGAGTCACAGAATGCTGAAATTCCGGGTTTAGACATATCAGGTCTGATCTTGGGAGCTACCCAAAAAAGTCTTTATTTCTGATTTATATTGCCCCCTACCCAGAATTTACTTTGGCAAAATTCTCCAATATATCTTGTATCTGAGTCCCCACAGGCTCCCCCTAAGAACTTCCCAGATGTAAAGGAGTTGATCTTTGATCCACTCACCAGCCCAGAATATAATTACAAGATATTAATGAGGGTTTAACCTAAGGATAAAGATGCATCTGCTCCCTTTGAGATGTGAAAACCATTTTTCCCCCCTGAGAAAATCAAAGGGAACAGCATCATTAGATGAGCAGAGATTAAAAAAGCTAAATGTGAGGGATAGACCTCATTTGTAAAGGACTGCAAACAGTGGAGGAGAGAAATAGAAGAGGAAGGAAGAATGATGGAGAATTATTTTTCCTCCCTTTTTCCACTGACCATGTAGCTTTAAGAGATGGGTAGGAAACCTTATTGTTTCTTACTGCATCAGTAAAAAACAGAGACATACTCCAGAAAAACACAGGTGCATCTTCAAGGAGCAGGACCCTTGGCAGTAGAAAAAGGGAATTGGCTATGGAGAAGAACAGACACTGAGTTTCTAAAATGAGTAACTCACCCAACAGGGACACTATATAAAAGCGGAGTGTAAGATTTCTACAAAGAGAAAAGAGGCTATCATGGCATCTTCAGTTTCCTTTACTGTACATATAACCTAAACATTGCTTCACTACCGTTATATTTTAAGTTTGAGCCCACTCCTTCTACCCCGTGGATGCTGTATGATTTTGTGGGAGTGTAGAATCCACTCTCCCACAAATTATGGGAATATGGGGAAAATGTTTTTTAACTACTGCTTTTTACTATGTCATCTTAATCTAATCTTTGTGTTTTTTTTCTTTTTCTACTACCTTTTAAAAAACTGCCATCTTTTATTGTGTTTTTACCTTTGGTAAGAGGTAATTGTGTCTATTAGTTGGTTGTTGAAGGAAGGTATACAAGTGGTGGCTTATGAATTTATAATATTAGGAGTGGGTTTCTACATGATATGCCCCCTCCCCCCAACAAAGAGTAGTAACAACCTTCAGGGATGAGAGGAATGATCATAAATAACCAATTATTGGGGAGATCCAAGGTGTTTCCCCCTTCCTATCTCATCATGCTCTACTGGATTAAATCAGTATCTGAAGGAAATTGTTGCTTGGATTAAGTTTCTCCTCAGTCTTGTTCAGGTCCTAGCCAAGTGTGGAGACCCTTTGTGTTCTACTCAGGATGAGGTGGGGGTGGGGGTAGATCCTTTTCTAGATTGCCCTAGGATGGTCTGGGAGCAAGAGTGATCAAAGCCAAGGTCCCCCCCCCCAAATTACAATGGGTCCACCTCTCATTATAATATTAATTCTTCTCATTAATTGTTAACTAGTCAGGGTTGAGTGGGTTCCATGAGGGTTTTTTGGCATTCAAGAGGGCCACCGACCCCTTTTATAGCTTATCCACTATCTTATAGCTTATCCACAGCATAATTAATAAAACGATTAATTACCCAGAAATTATGTCTCTCAAACTTTTTATACATCACAGGGCACTGAACCTGGAAGTGTGAGTTCAGGTTGGGGGAGTAGTTTTGAGGGGGTGCTTATATTCAAGATAACAATTCATTTAATCTCTTACAGAAAACACAAGGAACAGGAACCCATAGACAATTGCACAAAATACATAAAAACTCATAATAGTTTGCAAACAACATAATTGTTTTTCTACAGTGGATCTCATTTCCTACAGGGTCCTAAAGTCTTCCAAATTCAGTACCACTCTGTTTGCTAGATAAACAACTCTGGACATTGTGGTGAACTATTTTTACTCCCCAGAGATCCTTTAAACCAAGGCTTTTTAACCTTTTTTGGGTCTTAGATTTCTTTGGCATTCAGGTGAAGCTTATGGACCCCTTTTCAGAATAATGGTTTTAAATGTGTAAAATAAAATACATAGGAAGGAAAGTGATTATATTTAAGTACGGTTATCAAAATATTTTTAAAAATAAGTTTTTGGATCTCTTGTTAATGATCCCTATTCTAAGGGCTTGGACTCCCCTGGAAGAGAAACACACTTGGGGACTGCTAGATAAAAACCCCTTTGCTATAATACACACATTGTTTAAATAATTCAGGTGAAATCAAAGTGCCAAGTTCAGGCCCCTTCCCCCCCCCCCCCCCCCCGCCCCCCATCAAAACTTTAATCCTTTGATCTTCCTTCTAGCCCTGGGAGCCACCTGCATAGTCTTCTCTTGCAAGAGGTGTGATTTTCAGGAAAGTCCCCTTCCCTCAATAGAAAGCTGGCTTCCTAAATACGTGATTTAAGTGTTATCGGTGTGATAACCTCTGAGGCTGATGCTGCCTCAGAAATTCCCCTTCTCCTGCTAGGTTAGATTCTGAGATTTTACTCACCTGGAAACTCCTCCTCTCTGACCTTCTCCTGTCCCTCCCTTCCTGCCAAGCCCCTTTTCTAAGTAGGAGAATGGGCCTTGGGAACAACATGATTGAGAACTCTCTTGGCCCATGAAAGCAAGCAAGTATATGCCTCTCTCTAGGAATTTTCAATACTCCATCACTGTCTCAACTGGGGCTGTTTCTTGAGCTAAAGGGCTGCATCTTGGTCTAAGAGGAAATAGTCAATATGTCTCTGGGGTCCAGAAAATCTTTTCTGGGACCATGTGGGCTCAAGTACATGCAGGTCCCCATGTGCTTCTACATCTGGACATGGACTATATATAGATTTAGAGTTGGAAAGAACCTCAAAGTTCATCTCATCCAATTTACAAACAAGGAAACTAATTGCTCAGGGAAATTAAGTGACTTATCCAACGTCCCACAGATAGTAAATATCAGAGGCAGGATTTGAACCTAGGTCCTCCTGCTCTATTGAAAGTCCTTTTTTTTTTTCTGCTATATCATGACTACCTTCCTGAGCAGCCAATAATGACTCTCTAGAACAAGGGGGAAAGGGACCAGAAGGGTCTATAGTCCCCTTTTAATAGTCTAGAGTAAAGGAACAGCTCTTCTCAAAATAGTCTGTCCCACTAAGGAGAAGTTACAAAAACATTCCCCTCAAGCTAGAATTGAGAAAGAGACATTCTCTCCATTCCCCAACTCCTTTTCTTCTGATTAGAGAATGGAATGTAGAGTTTCTTTTAGAAATTCTGCTTAAGGAGAGCACCCACACTAGCTATCAATTCATTTTTAAATCTTTATTTTGTTATTAATATTTAAAAAAACATTTTATTTTCAACTCATGGAACAAAACAAGCACTTCCCATAACAGTACAACAGAAAAGATGATTGCCCACGAAACTGCAAATCTATCATGTACAATTTTCTATTCCCTCCAAATATACAGCAAAGTTATGTAAATTTCTTTTTTTCCCTTCTTTCTTCCCCCCTCCTCCCACCCTAGAGATGGCTACCCTTAGACACAAATCGGTATATGTATATATACACATATATGTAAATTATTCTATATATGCTTTTATTTATCAGTTCTTTCTCTGGATGCAGATAGCATCTTCATATGTCTTTTGTTTTTAATTTGTGTGTTTATAATGAAATGACTCAGTTGTTCAAAGTCTTTTTAAAAACAATATTACTGTTACTGCATACAATGTTCCTCTGGTTCTGCTCACTTCACTCTTCACCATTTCATACAAATCTTTCCATGCCTTTCTAAGATCATTGAGTTTGTCATTTCTTATAGCACAGTAGTATTCCACCACAGCCATATACCACAACGTGTTTGGCGATTCCCCAACTGATGGGGATCTCTGCAATTTCCAGTTTTTTGCCACCACAAAGAGAGCTGCTATAAACACCCCAGTCACATTGAAAGTTATCATTGCTATTTATAAAAGATCAGGGCCACGATGGAGATCTCAGTTTAAAGGAGGGCAGTCAGGTGAAATGAAGTGATGAAAGGGAGAAATTGTATCATAACTTCATTTTTTTCTTAGCTGTCCTCCTTTGAACTTCTCCATCGTGGCCCTGATCTGTGTCCCTTCTCCCCTACCCCTTCCAGCTTTCTCTTCTGTGTTGTCTTCCCCCATTTCAGTGTAAGTTCCTTGAGGACAGGAGCTGTATTTCTTTTTCTTTTTTTTTTTGCATTTGTATCTCCTGCACTCAGCACAGCACCAGGCACATAGAAGTCACAATAAATGTTTATTGACTGATGGACTGACTAATGGGTCCATCTTTTGCTAGATTGGGTTAATCAGTTTGCAACTCAGGGCTGTCTCCTCACCTAACTCAGCTATTGCTGCTACCAGCTCTGGTGGTCTCAGATACAGAATTTGGTTACTAAAGGGACCTCTAATGATTCTTCTGACCTTTTAAAGCTCATAAGGTTATATAACCCAATCAAGTCGCTCTCCTGATATTCATTCACTTAAGAACAAGAAAGGATAGACACAGAGAAATAAGCGAGTTGTGTTCAGAGATGCCTGGTGGTAACCAAGTAGGGAGACAAAGCAGCCAGCGCCTCTGTCCCACCCAGTCTTCCTCACTTGAAAGCTGCCTTGGAAGAAAGTGAGATAATTGGCCACTCGAACCTAAAAAGGTTCATACAAAAATATGAACCCTCAGTTCTGATTCCTCAGCCAATTAGAAGACCCTTAAGAATAACAGTAACATCCCTTAGTCGTTTGTGGTCTTCCAGAAGTAGGCTCACTAAGCCTTTGCATTGTAGAATGGAATCTGTTAGGCAATATTGTGCATGCCTAGTATAACCTATCAGGAAGCGCAAATCTGAGCATGCTTTACGGTCTGGACTTTCCTTGGCCAATTTTAGGTAAGGAAACTGAAGCTCGAAGAAGTGATACCAAAGAGACAGCTAGCTGGCGCAGTGGAGAGAGAGCAGGAGTCAGAGGAAGGAAGACCCGAGTTTGAATATTATTCCAGTCACTAATTAACTGTGTAACTAAACTTTAGTTCCCTCATCATAAAATGGGGGTAATGGTAGCACCTACTTTATAAAGTTGTTAGGAGGATCGAATAAGAGAAAATGTAAAGTACTTCAAAAACCTTAAAGTACTGTTTAAATGCTACGTTATTATTATTGTTATTAATTATTATTAATTACTATCTGGGACTAGGGAGGAAGTAGAGCCAGAAGGCAGAGAAGACATATCCAGAATTAATTAGTACAAGACCATAAGATGAAGGAATGAAAAAAGCATTTATTAAGTGCTTATTGTGTTCCAGGAACTGTGTTGAGCCCTGAGGATACAAAAACAACAAAAAAAGAGAAAGTGCCTGCCCTCAAGGAGCTTATACTATTCTTATAGAGAACACATATAGTAGCCAAAGAAGGGTGAAGTCACAGGAAGGTGAATGGAGCTATAGGGAAATTGAATGATGTCCTGTCTCCAGTAGAATTGAGTTGATTATTGTTCCTAGAGGAAGAGATCGAAAGTGGGAATGGAACACATGCATAGAAGGTGGCCTAGCTGGGTGTCTGGGGCTAGCTAGATGTAGGGGGCTCTTGTCAATTAGCTTAGCCCCAGAGCAGAAGGTTGCAATAGCAAGAACAGAGCGGTGAGCTGAGGGACATCAGAGGCTGTCCAGGTGCAGATGTTATGAATTGTTTTAGACACTGATGAGCTGTGTAACTCTAGACAATTCTCTTAAACTTTCTCGGTCCCAGTTTTTTCATCTATAAAATGGGGATAGTAATAGCATCTACATCATAAGGTTGTTGTGAGGACCCAATGAGATAATGAGGAGAACTTTAAGAAGACAGACTGGCCTGCCTGATAAGTGAGAGTCAGCCATGCCTGGCTACCATGTAGCATCTCATGAGAGGCTATTACCTTGCATGGTATTGGACTTTCTCTCCAGGCCTCAGTTCCTCACATGTAAAAAGAGGGCGTTGTGCCAGGTGACCTTTAAAGTCCTTTCCTGCTCTAAATCTGTGATCCTATTTCTCCAGCATCCAGGGGTCAGGGGCTAAGCTACTGGGGCTACAAGAAAGACTTAGTGGTGCCTGGTCAGTGGAGCCAGCAACCTAAGACTGCCCTGACAAAAGTGGCCACTGTTGGATGTACCTGCATCTTAGAACCACAGGTCCTGGGCTATAAGAGGAGGAGCTGATAAATATTAGTGAGAAGATGCCATCTTTCTGTCCCCTTGAGACTTTGACTATAGGGAGAGGGAAGTGAAACTGTGAACTCAAGTCATTAACTGGCTGACTACATACGGACTGGAAGAGAAGGCTACTTCTTTGCCTAAGCAGAGAGCTGACAATACGGGGAATATTGATATGGTGTTTTATTTTCTATTTCTTGCAGTATTTTAATTATAGCAGCTAGGTGGCACAGGGGATAGAGCATGGGCCTGGAGTTAAGAAGAGCTGAGTTCAAATCTAGCCTCAGACACTTACTAGCTATGTGACCCTAGACAAGTCACTTAACCCTGTGCAGTTTCCTCACCTGTAAAACGAGCTGAAAAAGGAAATGCCAAAAACCACTCCAGTCTCTTTGCCAAGAAAACCCCAAGTAGAGTCACAAAGAGTCAGACATGACTGAACAACCAAAAAGCCATCAACTATAACATGAACGTATTTTCCCTTGGTGTCAGGCGAAACTGGAATGGAGATAAGAATCTTAATGGCAAATGAGACATTTGGAGATTTTCCCAGATAAAGATATAAAGTAAGGTTGTAATAGAGTTGAGAAATGTCATATGTGTATGATTTTGCATTTTTAAAATTCTAGACAAAGCTGAGAGAGAGCTTGGCCAGGCTAGCAGACAGGTGTTTCTATATCATTTTAGGGGCAAGCTTCCTGTACTTGGCAGCATCAGCTAATCTCTCTTTATACAAGAGGACTAAGTTACCATCTTAAACACCAACATACTTGATAAGTGGGATATTCTCTAGCCTACCTAACTTTATACAGGGGATATTAAAAACTCTTATATTATTTGTGGGGCTGGTAATCAAAAAGCCCATCTTGGGAAGAGATGAAATCCACAATGAGTTTTAATACTTAGAAACAACTGGTTTGATTGGTTTTATTCTGAATTTCATACTGCTCTCCAGTCTAACTGAAGACTGAACCTTGCTTGGGTCACTCACCTGGAATGCTACCCTTAAAAGTCTCCTCCCATCTAGGCCTGACTCAGTCAACTACCAGAAAGCCCACTGGGACAATGCCAATGTGATTTTCCATGCAATTAATAATTCCAATCACCAAAAAGTTTTTTAAGTGCAGAGAATCCTGCTCAAATGCTTGGGAAGATGCAAATTTTAGACAAAGACGGTTCTTGCCTGCATGAAACTTATAGTCTAGTGTATGTGTGTGGGAATAATATCTAGAGACAATGATAAAGCATAGTGTTAAAGAATAGAAACACTAGAAGGATATAAAAGAATGTTACGTGATGGGACAGTAGGCAGTGGATAGGACAGTAGGGAGGGATAGGAGCTAAGGAAGGAGGGGGAGTCTGAGTTGGGCTTTAAGAGATGAGTAACAATTATTCTGGGAAGGGAGGGAGGGAGAACATTCCAGGCATAGCGAACAGACTGAGCAAAAAGGTACAGAGGCATGACAGTGTGAAAAGAGGACAAAAAATAGCTCAGTTTATGAGGAGTATAGAATACTTTGAAAACAGGGTTATAAACAGCAAAGACAGTTTTGCTCTAGTGTGCCCATATCTTGGGGGTGCCAGGGGTGGCAGTGAATGTCCTCTCCACTATCCCTAAACCATACAATGATTCTCTTCCCATTGTCCTGCTGCCCTACAATCTCTTCCCCACTCCCTCTCCCCCTGCCCCATTTAATTTGTCCCAAGCAGTATCAGCTAATTATGGTTTTATCTGAGAGGGCACTCAGATAAGTGGGAGTTAACTACAACTATGTGTGTCAAACCCACCACAATACACTCTGTCCGTCTTTATACCAAGACTTATCTCATCTCCCTTTTCATCTTTTGCATTGGGGACATTAAAACAATACTGTCATTCTGGGAACAGATGTATCAGTCAATCCTATTAGAAGAATGTAGGTCTTCTCCTATTAGAAGAGTGCTTGAATTCCCCCTTATCTATTGTCTTCCCCTATTAGGATGTAAGCTTTTTAAATTAATGCTTTATCTTGCTTTTTGCATAGAATGTGGCCCCCAAAGGGCCATTTTTTGGAGCTTGTACCATTCTAGTCCACCATGTGGAAACTTTGGGGGAAACTACTCGTGCCCTTGCATGACTGAAGGGCTCCCCTAAATATCTGCTTCGCTGGATGAACAGATGACTCAGGGGCTTGTAAGGGGAGTTGGTGAAGGGTTGCTGTCGAAAAGAAGGTAGTAAATTATGGAAGGTCCTGAATCAGGCTAAGGAGTTTATAGGCAGTGAGAACCCAATGAAGCCTTTTAAGCAACTGAATGACATGGCCCAATATTCACATAAGAATGCTGTATGTGGATACACAGAAGGAAGAAGCAGTAGTTATTCTCTTTAATATTCTCAGAACAAATAAATAAACTGAGAAACTCTATAGGAAAGCTGAGAAGCTTCTGAGCTCTTGCTCCGAAAGAAAGGGAGCTCTTCAGCCAAGGAACCCTGTAATTAACTGCCTTTGCACTAATGGTGGTGGAGTGCTGGGCCCACAGGGTATAGAGAGCATGGTCTAAGGGGAGCACAGTTTACAAATCTAAGAGACCCTTTCTAATGACTGATAGGGTTAAAAAGAAGGAATCCAGGATTGCCCGATGCTGGTGAATCTTGTTTCTAGTTTGAATGAGGTCCTTAAAGGGGTTGCCTCATTCCATACAGACTAGTGGGGGTTGTAAAACTCCTAATCCCAACTTTCATGTTAGATAGGCTTTCTAGGCAACATCAGGATTGATGGAATCTCCCTTGTCAGCAGCTTCAGCAGTCAGGTACAGTAAAGATTGTGACTGTGAAGGTGGATCTGGGGATGGGTGTGATGAGGAAAGGCCTGGGCCTGGAGAGGCCTGAGGGTTATGATGTAGCAAGTACACTCTAGCTGACTCCCCCAGAGCTAGGCAGCCTGCATGTGCCCCTAAAGGTTCTAGAGGTATCCTAAGGAATTTTGGGTTTTTTTTCTAATGCTATCAACATGAGTCCCAACAAAGTAAGCTATTGGTGACTAGCACCCCATTTCCATTTAACCAATTTGTATCAGTTAGCTTTTAGAAAAGTATATTTATTTTGAAGCTATAGCAATAACAAAAGTACAAACATTTTCCCTGAATATCTTGGGAGTATTTTCGGCACTATACCACCATGATCTCTGGAGAGAGTAGACTCGCTATCAGTACAGTTTCTACATAAAATTGGTCCCACCAAGTTTATGTTCCAACATGACTGCTGGAAAAGTCTTTTCTCATGAGAGAAATGATTATTTTCCTCTCATGTTAATAACCAATTATTAAATTAGGATTAAGGTTTTTTCTTACTATTTCCTTATTCAGAACCAGCCCCTGTGGGTTATTCAACCAATCTCTGAAGGATATTGCTGATAAATCAGGTTGCCCAAATTCTCTGAGTACATGCTTTTCAATCTTGGGTGGGACTCCTCCCAACTAGAAGACCTTACAAACAGAATCCATGTAGGGGAACCTCCTTTCCCTCAATAGATTGTGAATTCTTCAAAAGCTTGGATGGCATCTTATCCTTATCTCATATTCCTTTGCAGTATATGGCAATGAATTGGACATATTATAGATGTTCCATAAATGTTCATTGAATTACAGAACATTTGGGTACCACCTTTTTCTTTGCTGGATAGGCCCATCCTCCTCCCTTTTCTTTATGGAATGTAGGTATGCAATATATTTCTGATGTCTAGGAAGAGTCATGATATGTTAGGGAAGTTCTTAAGAGAGACATTGGGGCAAAGGGAGTAAGGGAATGCTTCAGGGAGTTGGAATTTGGTGACTCTGAGGCCTGTATGTTTCTAATTCTCTAAAGCAGGCCTGAACAACGTAGAGCCCCCGAAGACCACTTGTGGCCCACCAAAGGATTTTGGGCAGTCCCTGAAAAATGTAGAGGATGTAAAAGAAAGTAAAGTTGTAAGGAGTGCTTTTTATGTGCCCCCCAACCTGCCTTCCATTAGTCACTATCGTGCCAGTCATGCAACTTGTCTGGGGGGGTTGCCACTGGGCACTTTCTCCTGTTTGTCACATGACCTGGGGCAATAAACCATCTCCAATCTGTCTCTACTCTGAGAGAATTGAGGGTCCTATCTTTTCGCTGTGTTTTTGGTCGGTTTACTAAATGTAAACAGTGAAAAAACCTGAAAAACGTATTAAAACTGGTACCGCTTAGCAAAGTAATTTTTAGAACATTAATCTGATTACATGATAAATAAATCTTAAGTAACAAGTATAATTAATTGATATTAACTGAAATTTCCATTTTTAAAAAATATGGTTTATTTGCAAAATCATTTAATCATTAATTATACCTTTACTTGGAAAGTGAGCCACTAAAAACCTATCTGCAGCTGAAGTTTAGCCTATTTTAATTCTGGACTCTACCTACTGCCAAGTTGTGCAGGTCTGCCCTAAAGGCACTATAGGGCACTAACAGTATTTTCTTTGTAAAGCTTCATGTAACTTCTTGGTTGTACTCTTCTGCAAGCCTAAGGTCCTTGTTGCTTCCAAAAAGAAGCCATAATGGGAGGGGTAAATTTTCTGAGGCATTTCCTCTTCCCCGGTCTTTAAGACTGCTTAAATCCCACCTCCTGTAGTGTGACCTTTCTGTCTCTTGCCCTAGTGCCTTCACCCAGACTTCCTTCGGTTGTTTACATTGTATATATCTGAGGCATAGTTGTTTGTAGTTTCCTCCCGTTTAGACTGTAAATTCCTTGAAGTGCTTTTACCTTTCTGTGTAGACACGGTAAGCCCTTCAAAATGCTTGTTGACTGAGGTCATTTTAAGGTTGTACGGTGAGTGGGAAATTTTGAGATGTAGTTGTCTGCTTTTCCAAAGATAAATCAGTCACAATAAAGAACCTGCCAATAGAAGGTAGTGGATTCGATACAAGGGGCCAACCCTAAGGCTGGGACAAACCCATGCCTAACCCTTGAGAGTGACAGCCAAATCTGGCTTTTAAGATTTCCAGTGACCAGCCTGCAGACATCTGGCAACTGGCCAGAAAGCCAGTACTATGTATTTTCATCTCTTTTTGTGACTCTGAGAGCAAGCACGCTCTCATATACAGCCTACAAATACAGCCTACGGAGGTGAGTCTCTCTCTTCTTCCTATAAATCATACCATGAGCCTTGACACAGAAGCAGGTGGAGAAATTGAGAAGGCAAATGGCTATAGCCACTGGGGAACTGAGATGTCAAGATCTCCCTAACATGTCACTAGATGGTATGTTATGGGTTGCTTAACATTTCTTTTTTAGAAAATTGCCTTAATTTGAAAATTTTTTTGTTGCACAAATATCTGGTTACATATATATATAGTTTTTATTTTGAGTTCCAAATTCCCTCTCTCCCTCACCCACAGGGAAGGCATTGTTTAGTATTTCTGTTGCTATACTCATTTAAAAAAATCAGTAAAATGTAAAACTCTAATCTGAGTGTGAATGAATACATCTTTCAAGGTACACAAAGTTGGGGAGAAGATAGGGTTTCAAGCAGAATGGGATATGCGAGTTCAGGAGGCCCTCTTAACAGGCCTAGTTTTGATAAAATCATGAATTATTGTTGAGAATCTTCATCTTCTAGGTAGAACCCTAGGGAGAAGAACTGGGAGCTGAGGTACCCGGGTACTCCTGTCAGCACATGTGTAAGCCATTCTGAAAGTGGCCTCAGAGCTACGAGCAGTTAATTATAATCTGAGCATTTGAAAAGGGAGAAGATAGGCAAGAGCTGGCATAGTTCAAGCCCTTCTATTTGTAGTATAGACATTATACCTTGAAGAGTGTGCGATGGCCCTGTCCCCTTAGGAGGCTCATGAGAAGTACTAGTTTTTCCCCCAGTATATGTGTGTGTGTGTGGGGGGGGTGTATGTGGGTGTGGGTGTATGTGTTTGTGCAGACAAGTACACTGCCTACCCTTTATATAATCGTGCTGTTGTGCATCTAGTAACCAAGGTGAAACAGTTTCCCTCTCCACTCCCTTTCCACTCATTAGACTTTTGCTTCACTTTCTTGTGTGGCTGCAGGGCATTGATCTATACTAATGAGGAGAAATCCTGTACCAATGAGCTCTGGGCCTCAGATTGCATTCTAAATCATGAAAAATCTGGGGCTTTGCTGTAATGAGGAAGAGTGAAGATTTAAGCTGAAGAAATAATTATTACTCCTTCGAAGTAAAGTTTGTTTCATTTACCATATTTATATCCCTCACACCATGTGCCTGGCACTTGAATGAATGACTGCCGAACGTTTGAAGCTAGATGAGAAGATGGGTTTTGAGAGATTCAGCAACTTGACCTAATAGGGTCCCAGGATCATAGATCTTAGAGACTGTTTGATTTAATTCCTTAATTATAAAGATGAAGGAACTAAAGTCCAGAAAGGTGCAGTGATTTGACCAAAATCACACAGCTGTAATAGATTTGCAGTTCACTACTCTTTCCACTACAAAATGCTGCCTCTAAAAATATATGACAGAATTATTAAGTATTGGAACCAAGAATTTGAACTCAGGTCACCTGACCCCAGGTCCAACCATTTTTCCACTATATCAGACAGAGAGGTGGGGGGTTAGCAGGACATTAAGGAGAGAAGGGCAAACAGCGCCTTGCATAGGGAGTACTGCGGAAGAAGGAAATGGTTATATGGTTACATGGTCATTGGAACTGAGCGAGATAGAAGGTCAAGGGCTAGTGGTGAAGGTGGAGGTATTCCCTTAGGAAGCAGGCCATTCTTCATTGCAGAATCTCCATGTTCCTCTAATTCTACTTCTCTTTACCGAAACGTCCCAGAAAAAGAAGTTGCCACTTTTTTAATTAAAAGGGGAAAAAAAGGTGCTAACAGTGGTCTAGGGAAGGTTGAACATCAGGACCAAAAATATTGAAGTCTTGTCAATATCCCAGGTGATATCTGAGAGGTTTACAGGCAAGGCGAAAACCCCCTAAATGTCGCTTGTTAGAAATTTGAGTCTCATATATAAAGGGCCAGCATTCCAGAGGGTAAAAGAACTTTGTGAAATGACAATGTAATATGGAAGTGTGGTCAAATGTACGAAACAAGACTAGGTCATTGACAGAGCAGAGGAAGGCAGTGTTTAAAGTTATCAGGAATATGTTTGGCAGCCTAATTTAAGTTCAGGATGGAGCTTGCAAATGTAATGCAGAGCACTCGACTATATGTTTTCTTTTTAAATTCTCGTTTAATAACGACTTTTATTTTTTTTAATTAATTAATTTTTAGTTGTCAACATTCACTTCCATAAGTTTTAAGTTTTCTCCACCTCCCTCCCTTCTCCCCTTCCCAAAATGGTGTGCAATCTGGTATGGGCTATATGCATACATTCTTATTAAACATATTTCACATTAGTCGTGTTGTATAGAAGAATTAGAACGAATGAGGGGAACCAGGAGAAAGAAAAAACAAAACAAAGCAAAAAAGAGAGCAAATAGTATGCTTCAATCTGTATTCAGACTCCATATTTCTTTCTCTGCATGTGGATGTAATAATGACTTTGAAATGGATGCTTCATTAAAAGTGGTTCACTCACGTAAGTGTTAATAGTGCCCATGTAGAGACACTTATTTTGGGACATTTGAAAAAATAATCATAATGCCAATACACTTTGAAAAAGAACTTTAGAGTAATGGGAATGTCACCATCACCGAACTGATCTGTCTGGATTAAAAATAAAATAAAAAGGCTATATAAAAAGAAAGTCAGTCGAGTTACTAAAAGAGAGTGACACTTCTTTCCCCCGGCATTCCTCTCCCTCCCAAACCCAGAATAGTTTCTGCTTACCTAAAAAAATGCCCTCTTTGACAGAGAGATCATGTGGAAGGTGGGGCTTGAGCTGAGCCTTCCAGGAAATAAGGTGTTCCAAAGGGCAGAGGTGAAGAGTGAGGGCATTGGTCAATGCAAGAGCTCAGGGAAGCCCTTTGACCATAATTTTCTGACTGTCCAGGTAGCCATGTCCTAGACCCATTATTAGCCATGTATAGGGTAAGAGTTGCACTGGATAAGGATCACCCCCTAGTGGTCATAAACAAAAAAATATGCCAGTCAGGTTAATGTAGCTGTAACTAGTTTTTAACTGACTTTTGCCTCTTTTGGTGTCCTCACTGCTTAGTACAATGCTATGTGCCTGGCACAGGGCAGATGCTTAATAAATGTATATTGACCACTCTAAGGAAGAAAATTCCTAACAATTAGGGATATCTAAAAGTGGGATCACTTCCCTCAGGAGGTAGCAGATTCTTCCTCCCTGGGGGTGTTCAGGGGATGCTGGGTGAGAAGGGATCAGACCCACAAGTAGCCCCTGTAGTTCCAGCCTGGGTGAGAGAGGAAGACCTAGTATAAAAACAAAGCAAAAAAACAAAACCCTAAGCACATATTATGTGCCAAGCCCTATGATTTTTAGGTCCTAGGAATGCAAAGACAAAACCAAAACCATCCCTGCCCTCAAGGAGCTTATATTCTAGAGGAGGAAAATAAATGTATACACATAAGTAAAATAAAAATTGATACAAAGTAGAAGTGAGAGTGATTGTAGGAAGGCACTAGTCGCTGATCAGGGGTCAGAAAAAGCCTCATGGAAGAAGCAGGGCTTGGACTGAACCTTGAAGGAAGATAAGGATTCTAAGAGACAGAAGGGAAGAGGGAAGAGCACTCCAGGCGTGGGAATGCTTGCAAAGCTTCAGAGATGGACAATGGGAAGTGTTTGTTACTCTCAGACAAAAACAAAGCCTGGCTGGACCAGGGCCTCCCTGAAAGGGAATAATGGTTAATCAGATAGCCAGATTGTAAAGAGCTTCGAATGCCAAAGTGTGCGTTTGATTCTGGAGACCCAAGCTTTAGCATTAGACTAACTGTCGAATGGACTAAGATTTAAAACACCAGGCCTGACACAGAACTGATTCCACCTTCCATATGAGGAACGTCCTCTCGGCCTGCTCTTTCTTCTGATATATTGGGATGTAACTCCTGAACTAGTCCTTATATGGGCTCATTTCAGTCCCTAGGGATCCAGATCTTCAATTTGAACTACCTGAAACCCCAGGTCCTTAGCTCCTTAGTATTTTGAGAAGGAAAATCACATTAGTGGTACTGTCTGTCTTCATTAAGACCCTGGAAAGTAGAGGCCCCACTCCATGAATACGTTTGGCCATCAAATTTGTAGCTCCTACTCCCTAATTCTAACGGTCTTTACTTTTTCTGGGGAAAAACTTTTCATTTGCTTCACAGTCTTCACCCTCATGCTGCTCTGCAGACCTTTTCCTCCTCTGCCCTCCCTTTCTATTATGCCCTCAGGAAACCTGTTCAATCATTAATAAACTTTCCCTCATCTCTTCTCACAACCTTTTCATCTTTTTGTACTCAAAGTGGTTTTCTCTGGAAAATACTTGCTACTTTCTCAGCACGGGCAGTTGGTCGCTCCTTCCCTCATGCCCTGGAATACATTGAGCCAGGGAGGAGGAACCGCATGCTTCTTGCTCCCCTTCCCTCTTCCCCTCCCCCCACTCTTCCCATCCAAAGCCAATAAAAAGCTTGTTACCAGTATGTATGATCAAGCAAAATAAGTTACCACAATTACCATGATCAAAAACACAT
>CM053627.1:208246860-208269367 GCA_028646595.1 Phalanger gymnotis
TCTCCCCTTCCCTCTTCCCCTCCTCTCCTCTCCCCTTCCCTCTTCCCCTCCTCTCCTCTCCTCTCCTCTCCTCTCCTCTCCTCTAAATCAGATGACTACCAAATCTACATATCTTGTCCTAATAAGTCTTCTGAAGTCCAGTAACCCATTATCACCTGCTTGCTGGATATCTTCTCTTGAATGCCTCACAGGTATCTCAAACCTAACATGTCAAAATCAGAACTCATCTCCAGTGTATTGGAGGCTGTGTAAAGCAGTGGTAGACTTGGATTCAGTAAGACCTGGGTTCAAATTCTGCCACAAGCACTTATTATTTATGCCACCTGGAAAAATCACTTAACCTCTCACTGCCTCAGTTTCCTGATTTGTAAATGAATGGGTTGGATTCAGTGGCCTCAAAGGTCCCTTCTAGGATATTCTATACCTACCCTTCCTTCAAACTTCCATTGAAATCCTTACCATCATGCCAGTTACCCAGGTTGCAGTCTTTCTAAACCCTTCCCTCTTCTTCACTCTCCCTATCCAATCAGTTGTCAGGTTTTACTAATTATACCTCCACAACATTCCTTGTATCCTTCTCCTTCTTTCTATGCACACAATCACCTTCCTAGCTCAGGCTTTATCACCTATTGCCTGGACTACAGTCACCACTTCTTACTTCGTCTCACTACTTGTAGTATCTCCCTTCTTCAATCTATCCTCCTGCCAGAATAATCTGTCTAAGGCTCAGTTCTGACCACGTCACGTGTCTTCTGAAAAAACCTTTGGTGATTACCCCTTTCCTAGAAGTTAAAATAGAAATTCCTGAGTGTAGCTTTTAATGTCCTCCACAATCTGATGCCCATCTACTTTTCCAGGTTTATTTAGTGCTACTCTCCTTCAAAGACGGTATTCTAGAGTTCTTCTCTAAACGTGGTCCCCTCTGCTGCCTCCGTGCACAAACCATTTCCCTTCCCAGAAATGCCCTTATACTTCATCTTCACCCAGAGGTGCATTGGAACCAGCTCAAACTGGCTAGGGAGTTATCGTTAAAATTTCAGTTTGAGCCATTTACACCTTAGTAATCAGCAAACACTATGAATCAGGGCATGGTAGGTGCCTTATAAATGCTTATTCCCCTTCGTCACCCCCTGGGGAAAAAAGCAGGGATACATTAGTGGGTTAAATCTCTTTCCCGCCATCCTAAAAGAAACTCATGACTTCTGGTGAAAGGCAAACTCTGGATTTGCTCCTCTGTCTCTTGCTGCTCCTTGGTTTCTACTTCCTCTTGGCTCTTAATCTTGTTTGGTCTTGGCATTTATTTTTCAAATCAGGACCCACTCTGGATCCAGCAAGACCTATAGGATGGTGGATGGTGGCGAAATCTACTGGTGGAAGGGCCGGGAGACATAATAATACAAAATAGCATCTTAGAGGCTCTCTTGTGAGATTGGCAGTAATACTCTAATGCTCCAATGCGTCTGGGATTTCATTAATGATTCCCTTTGCCATGGAGATGGGAATCCACCCCTCTCTGCTCATTCAGCTGCCATTTAGTGTACTTCCATGAATTTACTGCAGTGGTTCACCCAATGTCCTGGGGGTCTTCTTTACAACCAGGATTGCTTGTACTAATTTTTTTTAAAACATCTTTTTTAATTCTTTTTTTTGTAGGGGGGAAGGGAGGGCAATTGAGGTTAAGTGACTTGCCCAAGGTCACACAGCTAGTAAATGTGTCAAGTGTTTGAGGTTGGATTTGAACTCAGGTCCTCCTGACTCCAGCGCTGGTGCTCTACTTACTGCCCCACCTAGCTGCCCTGCTTGTACTAATTTCTACACTGTACTGAAACAGATATGGAAATGCTTGGCGGCCTCTAAGGGTAATTTTACTGAGAAAATGAGACAAATAAAAGAATGCTGCAGGAATATAGAAAAAATTCCATGTAATATAGATGGAGGTAAGCACTAGTTAGCTAATTTTGTGCCCAGTACGAGACTATCAAACTGTCACTCCCATAGCCTCATAGTGTGGTAAGCTTGGGATAGTAGATACATGTTTTATGTATTGTTCTATTTCCCTTAGCATTTTGGTTTTTCAGTAGAGAGAACCACACTTCTCTCATTTGCCTCGCCTGTCTTATAGCTCTGATGGATTTAAAGTAAGTAGCAACTTTACTGAGGAGAGATTTCTTAATAGGTCTGGGTGCTAAACAGAGCTAGTCAAACTTTAACGAAAGACAGAGTTAAAGTTGGAATGTCTTCTAGGCCTGGAAACAGCCTGTTTTGCCCATAACCTACTTCCTGCCCCTCTGTGGTTATGGGAACTCAGGTGTCAATTTCTTTTTGCCCCAAGCCAAAATTTTTTTCTGCTGGTTCTACCCTTTGTAATCTGCTTACCCTGATAGTGCATATTAGACAATTCCCAGATTTCCTTTGCTTGACGCTGAAATGCAGTGGTCACTTTATCTCCAAGGTTCCTGTGATTTCTATTTCAGCAATGATTTCCTACTTGTTGATCAGAATCAGGTCCAGAATATGAGTTTTCCTCATTGCTTCTTTCACCTTTTGAAAGAAGAAGGCAAGCCTTTATTTGCTGTTCTATTTCAGAGGGAGGGAGGGAGAGGGAGAGAGAAACAGAGAAACAGAGACAGCCAGACACAAAGACAGACAGAGAAGATAGACCAGACAGCCAGAGACAGAGAAGGAGAGAACTTCCACAGATACATAGATTTTGAAGTCCCCCATCATTTCATGCCTCCTTGCCATCTTGTGATTTGTTTATCAAACTCATCAAGATCACCTCAGTTCTGCCTTTGCTAATTTTCACTGGCATATTCTCCAGCATGCTCCAATCAATCAACAAACATTTTTTAGGTGCTTACTATGTGCCAGGTACTGGGAATACAAAAAAGGGACAAAACTCCCCGCCTCCCTCCCCAGCAGTCACTGCCCTCAAGGGGTTTACATATTGGTGGAGGAGACAACATGTAAATAAATAATTACACATATGATGAATATAGAGTAGGAGAGAAAGAGAAAAATCTTGAGAAAAATCTTAGAGAAAAACCTGGAAAGGATGGATGTGGGGTCATAAAAGAAGTCAGGAATGTCAAGAGGCAAGGGTGAGGAGCAAAAGCATTCCAGGCATTGAGGAGAGATGGTGCAAAGACACCAAGACGAGAGATGAAGGTTTGTCTGTGAATATAGTGAGTAGGCTTGTACCATCAGAGTGTATGGAGGAGAGTAAAGGGAAAGAAGTTTGGAAAGGTAGGTAGGGGCCAGGTTGTGAAGAGCCTAAAATGCCAAACAGAAGACAAATTTGATCCCGGAGGTAATAAGGGACCACTGGAGTTTACTGAGGGGGTGGGGGTGGGGATGGGGGTGGGTGAGGTGGTGTTGGTGACATAGTCAAACCTATGCTTTAGGGAAATTACTTTGGCAGATGTGTTGAGGATAGGTTGTAGCAGGGAAAGACAAGGCAGGGAGATCAAATAAGAGGCTATTGTAATAGTTCAGGTGAAAGTGTAACTGGATAAACAGAGAGAAGAGGCTATATGGGAAAGAAGTTGTGAAGGTAGAAACCACAAGATCTGGCAACTGATTGGTTATGTGGGGTGAGTGTGTAATTGCAAACCTGGGGTGATTAAGAGGGTGCTTCTCTCCTTTGGTTCCTGGATTTTTTCCACATGAGTATATCATCTTACTATACAATGCTACTCCAAATCCCATACTTCAATACCATCTTTTTAGCCGCTGCTAGCTTCCCAAACCCATTTTTCTTTTCTGCATCACCTTGGCCAGCAGTGATGAAAATCTTGTATTCTTAGGACCTTAAGTTTCTTACCCAAGTTTTCATTACTTTTAGGACTTTATTCTAGATTCCTTCCAGCAATATCATTTATGCCCAGTGGCATAATGGCAATGACCATGTGGTTTGAGAGTCTTGGGAGGTTCTCTATGACATCTTGGACACATATCTAGGTAAGAGAGAAAATGTCTCTACTGTCATTATCAGGTGAATAAATGGCTGCCTTCCCATGTCTTAGCCATCCCCTTTTCTCCCTGTGACTCTTACTTGATGATCACCAATGTAACACAATGTAACACACCTCTGATGACAGATCTTCATTCTTTGGAGAAGAAACAGCTGCTTTTTCCACGCCCTTCTATTTCTCAGAGAGTTCAGTTCTCCCTCTTTGGGAAAGGCCTCATATCCATTGCTTGTCTGCCATGTTTTAGTATTCTTCTTGCTTCTCTCCCCTGCATCACGTTCTTCTAATCTCTAGACGCATGCCAATATCCTCCTCTCCCACCATTCCTCTTCTCCTTTGTTTTCAGAATGAATCCTTTCTTCCATTTCTTAAAAAGAACACTTCATTTTATAAGGAAAAGTATTCCTCAAGCACCTTTACTTCTACTTCTAGAAGGGAAGCCATGCTCACCATGAACAAAGGCAACAGTCACTTGGCTATTGAAGAAAGACAAACGTAGCAAGCTTTATGAAGGTCAGCAATTTTTTTCCCTGTTCTACAAATTTTGTGGAAGTAGAAGTCTTCAGGTTTTGTTGTTCTTGTTAGTCATTGATCACCCCCAACCTAACAATATTCATTCAATTTGGAATATTGTATAGATGATGGCATCACCTAAATGCTAAAAGCAAAAAACAAAACCAGTTCAACATAGGACTAGTCTTAGATCTTTACAGGTAACATACCTGTGAATAAATAATGACCAAACTGGTCAAGAAGTATTAGCAATTTTGTCCCTGACTAATTTCTTTCCATCTCGCTTGTTCTGTTGGAATCATATTGTCCTAGTCATAGTCAATGTCAACTAGCATTTATCACCTATGTGTCAGATATTCTGCTAGGCACTGAGGACACAGAGAAAGGCAAAATCAGTTTCTGCTCTCAAAGAGCCTACAGTCTAATGAGGGAGACAGCATGCAAACAACTATGTACAAAGAAGATAGATATATTGAGGATAAATAGGAGATAATCTCAGAGGAAGGGCACTAAAATTAAGGAAGATGGGAAAAGGCTTCTTGCAGAGGTAGGACTTTCAATGAAGCACATGGATGGCTCTCTGGTCATTTGAAACAGTGTGGTATAGGGAAAAGAGGGCTTGATTTGGAGTCAGAGGTCCTTAGTTTACACCCTGGTTCTGCCATGTATTTCTATATGACCTTGGGCAAATCACTTAACTTCTCTGTCTTAATTCCTCATTTATAAGACAAAGGGGGTTAGACGTGGCATAAATGGTCCCTTCCAGTTCTAAACTCTAATTCTATAATTTTTATTCATTGCCTTCGCTTCCTCACTTCCCAGTTAGCTTTCAACTCCTTGCAATATATCTATGACTTCCTACTCTGCCGTTTGACCAAAACTGTGTGCTCTCTCTCTCTCTCTCTCTGTCTCTCTCTCTCATCTATTGATGAATCAGTCTAACAGTCTTTTCCCCGTCCTTGTCTTTCTTGACTTTCTACAGTTTTTGACATTGTTCATCAGCCCCACATCTTACATATTTTTTCCTCCTTGGGTTTTCATGACATTGCTCTCTCCTAGATCTCCTCCTACCTCCTTGCTCAGTTCTTTTCAGTTTCATTAGCTAAGTCATCACCCATTTTCTGGTCTCTACGTGTGTGGGTGCCCTTGCTCTGTCCTGCGTCCTCTTTCTTTTCATATACACTTGATCACCTCTAAAAAGGTGGCTCTATACATCCAGCTCTTAGGTCGCTCATTGCCTAGCATAGCGCCTTATAGATAAATGCTTTTAAAAGGTTTATGAACTACTTACTTCTCAGCGATTTGCTTTAAAGTAAATCAGTCTGTTTAAACTTTAAAGTGCTAGAAACATTAGCTATTATTATTCTTCCCAAGAGGTGTTTAATGTTGGTAGCCTCTTGACACTGGCATGCTGACACAGATCTCTGTCCATTAATTTGTGGTAAGACTATCAGGAAGGTTGCTTTACCTTCCAATCTCAGTTATGTGCCACAACTTTCAGAGTTGTGCCCAGAGCGATTCTTCCTTTCATATCTGCTTTCGAAGATATAAATGTAGCCTATGAACCTTTAGTTAGTGAACAAGTGAGTGTGAGACCTTAGAAGACATTAAGAAGCAACACTATTGAAAGAGTAATGTGCTGTATATACTATTGCTTCACTGATTGAAGTGAGTAATTTTGTATAAGATTAATGTGTTGACAAGGAGTTGAGCCAAATAATTAATTAGGTGTGGGCTAGATTATTCTGAAAGTGTTGTAACACTGCCTCTTGGATCACTCTCTTGTTCCATCCCTAGGGGTAGGCAGTAAGCAATTAACTTTACATCTTTTCCACTCTTGTGTAAGTTCCTTTCCTTTTCACCTTGAATACTATGTCATTTGTATCACTTTGTGTGATTAAACCTGCAAGCTATGTTCCTCAGAGCCTCCTTTGGAAAATATTTCCAAACAACTTATCAACAGTTACATAACCTTATAGTTTCCCCCCCCCCCTCCTCCAACCCCCCCCCCCCCCAAACTAGTTCCGCTGCGGCTCTTTGGCCTTGAAAGAATTTACTTTTCATTCTCTCCAGTTCTTGGCTGAATTTTAAATTAAATGGATGAAGAGTCACAATAGTCCTACAAATCTGGTCTATTACTTGAGATGTAAGTATTTGAGCAAATGTGCATCTGGAGAACCCAAACTAGGGGTCTGTAAGGAAGCCCTATGTTCAAATACCATCATTTTAATTTAAAAAATCAATACATATTTATTTTTAACTTTATTTCAGTTCAAAATTCTCTACCTCCCGCAACCATTGAGAAGGCAAGAAAAACAAAGCCCATAATGTATGTATAGTCACGTAAAACAAATTCCTGCCTTAGCCATGTTCGAAAAAAGAGAGGAAGAAAAGAAGGGCAAAAGAGAGAGGGAAAAAAAAGAAAGAAGAAAAGAAAGAAAGAGAGAAAAAGAAAAAAGAAGGAAAGGAAGAAAGAAAAAAGAAAGGAAGAAAGAAAGAAAGAAAAAGAAAGAAAGGAAGGAAGGAAGAAAGAAAGAAAAGAAGGAAGGAAAGAAGGAAGAAAGAAAGAGAAAGAAAGAAAGAAAGAAAGAAAGAAAGGAAGGAAGAAAGGAAGGAAGGAAGGAAGAAAGAAGAAGAAAGAGAGGAGGAAAAGAAAACAAGCTTTAATTTGCACTGGGTCTATCACTTCTCTATCTGGAGGTGGATAACGTGTTTCATCACGAGTTCTTTGGAGTTGTAGTTGTTCTTTGTTAGATTACAGTTTCTAATCTTTCAGAGTTGATTGTCCTTATGATATTGTTGTTATTGTAAAAATTGTTCTCCGGTTCTGCTCACTTCACTCTATATCCATTCATAGAAATCTTCTCAGGTTTCTCTGAAACCATCCCCTTCATAATTTCTTACAGCACAATAGTATTCCATCACATTTTTAAGCTATTGACTTGTTCAGCCATTCCCCAGCCGATGACATCTCATTTTCCAATTCTTTGCTACCATAAAAAGAGCTGCTATAGTTTTTGTATGTATGGGCCCTTTCCCTCTTACTTTGATTTCTTTGAGTCAATAAGCTTTTATTAAACATTTAGTATGTGCAAGGAAGGTACTGTGCTAGCTTTGAGGATCACAGATAAAATGGATAATAGCTCCTGCTTTCAAAGAGCTTATATTCTACTGCGGGATACATGTAAACAGATAAGTAAGGTAATGTGAAGGAGAAGAGAGACTTAACAATTGAGTAGACCAGGAAAGGTTCCCCTCCTGGAGGTATGGGTGTGGGAGCTGAGATTTGAAGGAAGCTAGGGATTCTTTGTGACAGAAACAAAGCTCTGGTTAGAGTAGTGTAGTGTCTTCTGGACATCTTTTTGTGATTTGACAAATTCTTTAAAACAAATTTCCAGTTTTAAATCTATGGTTCAATTCAATTTAACAAGCATTTTATTAAGCACTGACTAAGCTAGGCTTTGTGCTAGGTGCTAGGAACAGGAAAACAAAAATTGACACAGTTCCTGTCCTCACGTGTTCCTGTGATAGGAAGCATGAGTCAGATTTTTGGCCTCAAATGTAAACTTTTGCTCTGAAACCTGTAAACAATTCATGAAAATACACTTTATGATGATGAACCAGGTCAATGTTGATGTTAGCATTTATCTACTTCCTTTTTTCTTCTAAATTTAGAATTTTAATCAGTTTTACATATTGAACTTGTATAAACAAATCTATTATGAATTGTAAATGTAACGTTTTAATAGTAAACAGTACTAGCAACCACACACACAAACATGCGGTTTTCAAGAAATTGACTGGGGATAAGGACTGTGGTTAGTGTCACAAAATTAGCTGGCACATGTTAGCTAGACCAGGTTAAAAACTAAACAAAACATAACTGACCTTCATCTAAACTAAGGTGAAGCATCCGTCACAACAAAGGAATCATGAGTAGGTTTTGAGCAAATTGCTCTAGGTAAAGAACAACGAGGAATTTGGGGGTGGAGGCAGATGGGGAGGGTAGAACTTCTAGTTCAATACACCAGGAGAAAAGCATAATTATGAGGCTTCAGCAAAGTCTGTGCAGAATAGTCTAGAGGCCTAATGGAGGAATGCTTAGAGGCAGATAGGAATGACTTGTCCTCAGCCGATGCTTCTCATATGGGATTGAGGAAGAGGAAAAGGAAAAAGATCAGATACCCTCTAAACTGTTCCAGCCAAGCCAATCTGTGACTATCTTGAAGTTAACTTAGCATAAGATTTTCATGCTCTGGATTGGAATATTTCAGTGTGAGCTCATCCATGTGGGTACTCCCTCCAGCAAGGGCTGTAACCTATTCATCCGTACTTCATCGTCCTGTGTGACTCTTCTTGTTCATATCCTTTTGTAATTTCCTAATAGAAAGGCTCATCCAATATACCAGGGCTTTCCTACTGTTATTATGTGAATACCAATGCAACACAAGCATTTTCTATCTGTTGTTTCTTCACCCACCTCAACTCACCACCAGAGTCAGGGATGACAAAAATTTAGCTCACGTAAATAGAACGGTATTTATGAAAGCACAACTCAGCATCAAATTTAGTGCCTTGGGTGGGGACTTAAGTTGCCAGACACATGAAAGACATTACAGAAAAATTTAAAATACTGAAATATGTGCAAGGAACCTGAGTGTTAGGCTCTGGGATCAGATTAGCTGTAGGTTATCCTTGATCTTGAGGGTCTCCCAACGGCCTGGGGCATCTGCTACCCACTTCTCTGCCTGCCAAACTACTCCTAACTGATTTGATCTAGAAATAGCCTTCCTCCTAGAGTTTGGCTAGAAGTGGGCATTAGAGGAAGCTAGGTGGCATACTGGATAGAGCACTGGACCTGGAGTCATGACAACCTGAGTTCAAATCCAGCCTCAGATACTTAATGGATTTGTGACTCTGGGCAAATCACTTAACCTCTTTCTGCCTCAGTTTTCTCATCTGTAAAGTGGGGATAATAATAGCACCTACTTGTAAGGGTTGCTGTGAAGGATAAAATGAGATATTATTTGTAAAGCATATTGCAAACCTTTAAAAGCCTATGTAGATGCTATTACTTAAATATTTTTATAAAGTAAATAACCATTTCCCCAGACTTCAACCAGCATTTCATATTTTGCCTCTGTAAAGCACTATGTATACCAGCAAATAGGAAGAAGTAGGTTTGAACTTTGGCTCAACTTTTTTTTTCTTTTACTATGTATTCAACCTGGGGAAGGTAACTTATTTTTCTGACCTCCAATTTCCTTATCTGTAAAAATGACTGGGCTGGCCTAGATGATATTTCAATTCTAAAGCCTTTGCTCATACAAAAAATATCTAACATATATTTTTGTGTATATTAGTTATCTGGTATATGCCTTTCCCCTTAGTAGGCTGAAAGTTCTGCAGAGACAGGGATCACGTTTTAGTTATGCGACTTACAAAGTTTACAGAGACCAGGTTCAATTTTGGGGGCTTTTTGATAATCATACTCACCTTGGCCTTCATGGTTTCCCATGAGAACAGCAGAATTTTGCTCATATGTATGGCTCTATAGAAAAAGTAAAGGGCTCCTATGCAACAAATCAGGTTAAAATATGTTAAATATTGTTTTTCCCCCTTCCAAAAAAAATCACCAAGAACTCACACTTGACTGATTTCATTCAGAAATTCCTCCACTTACATAGGAACTCCTCTGTTGCTCTGCCACTGTTACCTCATTGCTGCTGGCTCACGTATAATGCCTCTGATACATCCCTGGGGCTACATGGTTCCCTGGAGGGGACTCAAAGATGTCCTCTAAGGGAACGTCCCCTTCAGGAAATCGGGGCAAGGCTGTATGTGTAGTTCTTTGCTCTAGGTATTGCTTTCTCTGTGTGTGTCTGTCTCTGTCATCATCCTCTGTCTCTCATCATTCTGTGTATCTGTTTCTCATTCTCCCTCTAGTTCTCTTCTCATTGTTTCTCATTCTTTCTATCTCTCTTCTTTGTCTTTCATCATTCAGTCTCTCTCTCCTCTCATTTTTCATCATTCCATCTCTGTTTCTCTTCTCCTTTCATCTTTTTTCTTTTCTCTGTCTGCCTCTGTTTCTGTCTCATCTTCTCTGCCTTTTAAAAGTCAATTCAGATTATAGCTTTGGATTTTAAAGCACATTCCTTTCAGTAAATTCCTTTGAATGAGAGAGCAGGCCTCAGTACTAAGATAGTCCAGAACCGATGGAATACCTTCCCCTGCCTGTGTGATTTTGGGCAAGTCACTTAACCTCTCCATACCACTAGGCAACTAAGAGAAGTTGCCAACCTTCATGGCAGAGGAAATTTCTTCCTCTGAAAGTGATTTCCTATAACAATGGCATTTACAGGTCCAGTGACCAAATTCCACTTACTCTAAAAGTCCAATGAGTGGATTCTTTGAGACTACGATGATCACGGAAAGCAAGATCAGGGGACCTGGATGAGGAGGGAGACCCTGTTTGGTGACTGACGATTTTGAGGGAATTAATTTGTACCCCCCAGATCAGAGTCAAAATCTAGAGGGATCGGGTGGATATAGAGATGGGAAGGGGTGTGTGCTTCCAGGTGTGTGCAATTTGCAGTGAGCCAATGTAAGTGAAGTAAGGAGTGTCACCTGGTGGCTTGCATAGACACAGCACCCTGTAACACCTGTGGAGGGGCATGCCTCTGGAAATGCAGTCCATGGGAACTGCAGGTGGCAGATGTTTCATATATTGATGTCTGCTTTTTCTCAGGAGTGGTCAGTTTTCCTCCTTCCCCTTTTGCATTGACCCCCTCATTTCTAATCCCTCCACATCTCTTTTTGCTCCTTCTTTTCCATTTCCCCCTCCTCATCATTATCATTTTTTCTACTGCCTCAATTTCTTGCTCTTTACCATCTTCTTCCTTTCTCACTCTTTGCTTTTCCATCTGTTCTTTGCCTTACTTTCCCCTTTATTGCCCATTTTCTCTCCCCCATTCTCCACATTTCATTTTCTTACTGCTCTTATAAGATCTTTCTATTTGCTACTTCAGTACCTTCTGTACTTCTACCTTTCACTTAATTCCCTTGTCCCCTTTCCCTTCATCCTGAACTTCTCTACTTTCTTATCCTCGTTCATCTCTATATTTATCCTCATTCAATATCTGTATCTTCCGGAATCTCATCTTGCTCCTGTCTCTCATTTTCTCTGTTCCTCCTCTTCTCCCCTTCTACTTTCTCTTTCGTTAACCTCCATTCCACTGGTTCGGCCTCTTACATCTCTCCCCCTCCTCACTTTATTCATTCCTAGAACTCCTTTGCTCTCCACCCTCCTGTTCTTCAAACTCTTCCCTTGGTACTTTATTATTTTGTTCCATAGTCCTCAGCAGGGCTGGTCCTACCCTGGAAAATGTTACAGACAGCATGTATAAGGGATATTTCACATTTCCCATGGAACCTTCCTAGCTCTTGAGGGGAAGATAGAGAGAATAAAGACTAGGGTTATAAAACTACAGGAAGAAGTAGTAGGGAAAGATAAGAATTTAGTGCGAGGAGAGTGTTGAAAAGGTAGAGAAGCTTCCAACAATGTTTGGATAATGGAATGGAAGAAGTTAAGTTAAAGGAAAATGAGTCACTGCCTGACTCATACACCTAATCAATGAATCACCAATGAATTAGCAAAGCCCTCAATAACTCCTTATATACATTTTCTAGTGCCCCCCCATCCCTCTCGCTTTATCCCATCAGTCTTTTCCCCTTTTCCTTCAGTATCTGATCCTTTGCCCCACCTCAAGCCTTATGTCTGCCCCACTCCTAAAAGTATCTTCCAGACCTCTGCTCTCTTCCTGTGCCCACAGTCCTGTATCCCTAGTGCTTTACTCCTTAAGGTGTTCTAGTCTTCACTCACAGTCCTGTATCCCTAGCGCTTTACTCTTTAAGGTATTCTAGTCTTCACTCACATCCTAATGCTCAAACTACTCACTGCTTTTCCCTTAGTACCCTTAATTCCTTCCTCCTTCTCCCAAGGTATATTTATATGAGCTCCCAAAACCTATCCTCATCTCCCTGTAACATTGCCTCTAAGATGTACCTTATTCCTATGTCCATCTATTCCTGTCTTTTTATCTCCCTCTGCTATCCTACTGTACTCTATCCCTCATTTATCCCCCCTCTCTTTTCCCCTCATCCTCTCTATCTTCTTCCTCAATCTACTTGTTTCTTTTTCAAATTCTATCTCATTTCCATCTTTATTCTCTTCTCTATCTTCCTGTTTTCCTCCTTGCTTTCCTCTATCTCCTTCATTCCCTCTCATCTTTTCCTCAGTCCCTCCTATCACCTTTCCTTCCATCTCTCCACCTTTTCTTTACTTTCCCTCGTCCCATTCTTCTTTACCTTTTCTTCCTCCTTTCCACCCCATTCTTTTCTTCCTCTTCCTCCTTTTTTCTCCTTTCTCTTCTTTTTCTTCCTGCCTGTCCCTTCTCTCCTCTTCCTTCTCCTCTTTTTTTTTGTTTTTCATTTTTTTTTGGAGGGGGGAAGGCAGGGCAATTGGGGTTAAGTGACTTGACCAAGGTCACACAGCTAGTAAGTGTATCAAGTGTCCAAGGCTGGATTTGAACTCAGGTCCTCCTGATTCTAGGGCTGGTGCTCTGGTCACTGTGCCACCTAGCTGCCCCCTTCCTTCTCCTCTTAATCCACTTCTCTCTTCCTATTCTTTTTCTCCCCTGTACTCTTTACTTATTGTAGACGGGGTAGTAAAGTATAGAGAAAAGTGTTCTGGTTTTGGAGTCAGTAGAAATCCAAGTGAAAATATCACCTCGATCACCTATGTGATCAAATGCAAGTCACTTAGCCTAATTCTCAGCTTTGATGTTTGTTCTGAGGATCAAATGAAGTAATATGTGCACCTGGAGGCTGTGGTTGATTAGGGGAATCCTAATCAATTTCGTCCTCTCAACTCACTTAATGAAATTGCGGAGCGTGGCACAGTCAGAGGATCTGGGTTCAAATTTCAGTCCTGTCACATGCGTGACTCAGGCAAGGCACTCAGCCTCTAAAGCTTCGGTTTCCTCATCTATGTGAAAGCGTCGGATTAGGTGACTTAATATTGCTCCCAGCTCTAAAATAATGGGCCAATAACAGCAACAATTGTGATGTGTTAAGGTTTTGCCTCTTCCGTCTCCCTCCTCCTCCTCACTCCCATCTTTCTCTTCCTCATCCCCTCTTCCCCATGCTCCTCTTCTCCCTTCCTTTTATACTTCTAGACTCTACCTCATTCCTATCTTCCTTTCCTCTTCCTCTGATTATGTTATCCTCCTTTTCTCTCCTTCTTCCCCTTTCTCTCCTTCCTCTCCCTCCACTTCTGTTCGTATTCTCTTATCTCATTTTCCTTCTCACCTCACTGCTCTTTACATCCTCCCTCCTACCCTTTAGTCATTTTTTTAAAAAACGTGTCTGTGTGAAGGTTTGTATACGTATTGTTCTAGGGTGATACATTTCTGGACTAGTTTGGGAACAGTGCCAGTTTTCAGGGTGATCCATGTGGATCTGATCTTTGTCTTTCTGCAACAATATTTTTGTAAAAAATGAGAATTGTTACTATTATAGAAAGGTTGTATCAGAGAAAAATTATTATTATTATCTGTGTCACATAAAAGTACAGGATTGCCACATAAGCCACGTATCAGGCCACATATCTATGGGACTGCTCTGGGCAGTCCCCTCTTCCCTATATTTTGGTTAGTCACTTTGATTCTCTGGGTTTTTTCCCCCTTATCTGCTCTGCTACTGATTGAAACAATACATAGATATCACTGTGCCCACAGTGGCGTGAATATATGATGAAGTAATTGACACAAAAAGACGAAGACATGGAGCTAGGCGAGTCGTATGGTCAGACTATAGACTGATTTTAATGGAATTACTGACAGTATTTTATACAGGTTAATTGCTGAGTCATCCAGATTTCAAAGAAGAGTACAATAAAGCATTGGTTAAGTTTTTTATCTCCTTGTTACTGGGAGCGAGACACTATTTTTCCTCAAGGCTAACCAAATTGAAACATTTATGTTCTCTCCCATATAGATAACCAGACTGAAACATTTCTGTCATCTCCCATATAGATAATTAGCTACAAAGGCGGGTTTTCTTTGCCAAGTTTTCTTATCCTAAAACTGGCCTTATCATGCATAAACCATTTCTCAATTGACCCTGCCTTGCAGAGGCCTAAGCAGGATATAGCTGGCTACCCACATATCACTTTTTCCACAGCCTGTCCCTGTCTTCTTGATATCCTTTGTGACAAATATTCTCTCTTCTAAGTTATATTGTGATCTTTTGATTATCTCACTATTTTCCTAGACCGAGAATGGGTTTTGAAGATGCAGCACCTATTTCTAGGAAAATTAAGAAGTTACATCTCCCTCTTTTTTTTTCATTCACAATTGTTCCTGACATTATATAGTCACATAATTATTGAAATACTCAAATTATATCCTGGAAGGCCCCCTGGCAGGGGGGGTGGGGAGGGTGTGTTTGTATAGGACACAGAAAGCAATCTAGAGGAAGAGATCACAAGATCCCCCATTCCATTCAGGCCTGATGTCGGGGTATATCTACTTTGCCTCCAAGGGTCCCAAGGTACTAGGGAACTGGCACATGCAAAAAAACACGCCAAGTATAAATTATATTTTAATTGTTGAACAATGAGCCAGTTAGTTGGATAGATAATCTGTGTGATGTTACGGAGACAGAAAAGTCCTGGATTTAAATCCTGGCTGGATTCAGGATACCTGGGTTCAAATCTTTTCCTTCTGCCACTAGCTAGCTGTGTAACTTTGGACAAGTCAATTTATTCCTCTGCTCTTCAGTCTATCACAGAATTTTAGAGCCAGACATTCAAAACCTTATTTTGCATATGGGCTTAAGTATGGTATCCCAGTCACAAGTTTGCTACCCACTTGGACAAGTCATTTTACTCGGGCCTTACTTTCCCCATATAGAGGGAAGATCTCATTGGTGGAGATGGATTATTCAATGATCTGTGCCTGTGTGAGGGGTGGAATTGGTGAAAGTTTTAGAAAAGAGAGTCTCATCTTCTGGCTTCTAGCTTTGAGAGAACAGACAAGCTGTTTTAGGCTCTCTGAATGTCCCTGAGGCAGCTGGAAGGCACAATGGATAATCTGGCACTGGGCCTGGAGTCAGGAAGACCTCAGACACTTACTAGCTCTGTGACCTTGGGCTCAGGAGAGGTCGGCTTAGCTGCTATCTAAGACCTCTTCCAACTCTAATATTCTTTGATTCCATGACATAATCAAGCACATTTAAAAACATGCAACAAAATTGTAGAAGTCCTATTGAACTTTGAGTCTTTTTGAGTTTGGCCAAGACCACTGGAAGCTGAAGGAATCTTTCAAAGGCTGAAGCAATTTGAAGTTAGATTTTTGCCTTTGGAAGGTATCTGGGTCACCTTACAAGCTAACCTCTGGACAGCTTAAGCCACCTGAATCGGTATCTTCTTCCTTCTGGACATAGGAATCAGAAATCATCTTTTCAGTTAGCTATAGCTTGGTTCAGGTGGGGAAACCTACCCGGGATTAAAAGGGTTCTGACAGCTCCTGACTCAGCTGCCATTGATAGTTAATCTGTTATCTCATACTGAGACCCATTCTTAGCTTGTCTTTTTGTAGCATTCCACTCTGTGCTTTGGCTTAACTTCCTGTATTTTTCCATCCTTCTTTTACTGCCAACTCTATAATGTCTAGGAGATGGGGGTGTGACCAGAACCCAGCTCCTTTGAGGTATAAGGTGGTGCCTATTCTAGTGAATAAGTGTCATAGGCCACAGAATAGCAGTAAGCCCCAAGAGCACTAACTCATAGGATCTCAGAGTGGAAGGGGCCCAATTTATACATAAGCAACATCTCCACATTTAGACAGCTCTAATTGTCCCCTTATATTACATTGAGAGCTATTATTACTAACTTATTATTATTATTGCTAACTAGCTCTTTGGTGGGAGTCCTTAATAATTTTTAAGAATGCAAAGGAGTCCCAAGACAAGAATTTGAGGCCCACTGTTCTAGGTTGTGCCAAAAGTTGAGTGTCTAGTATTCTGTTTGGTAAAGCAAACTGTTTGTTAAATTATTAACTAAACTCTGAACCTTTTTTGGGGAATTTTGTGTATATTTTTGAGAATATCATAAATTATAACTAAAATAGCTTATATTCGATTTTCAAAGCCAAGAGGCAACTCTGCTCATTTTTCGAACCTCTCTCTGCCCAAGCAGGAAATGTTTAGAAATAGTTTAAATGAATAAAGCTTGTTTCTATCTGGCCTGTATTGCAAACAAGTCATTACATATTCCTGCTGAAGCATGTTGGACTTCCTGACAATGCACGACAGGCTTGCGTGCCAATACTTGCTTCTTAAGACCTGTTGGTGGACTTGACCACTGAGTGGTTATAAATTGCGTTTTGTGTGTTTATTTGGAAAATAATGTAATCACTATGAGTTTAACTCTGTTACACAACAGATGAAACATGTATGAAAGGTTTTTCAAAATTCTCTTTTCTTCTTTCCTTTTGCTTCTACCACCCCCTTATTTTTATTCAACGCCCCCCACCCCCAATTGCACCCAAGGCTACTACCTCCCCACTAGGTTGGTCCAGCACCTTCCAGGGGGTGGTATTGTCCACTTTGGGATCTATGATAAAGCCTCAAAAGTCTTTCCCAAGAGAGACTTTTATTCTTGCCATGAGAAGAAGCAGGAGGTTCAAGTTAGACTTCTGATAATTGTCTTTTAATGTGGAAGGAGTACCCCAACGGAAATACACACATATAGACACATAACATATAGAGATACACACATGTGTGTATATATGCATGTATATCTGAGGTTTCACTCCCTTCCCACAAAAGGGCAGTTCCACAATAAACACACATAGTGAATAGTAAATAAACCTATTTATCCAAGTTGACTGAGAATAGAAATCAGAGAAACTATACATATGAGAATAAATACCAAGTAATGCACAGAGTAAATGAACTCTCCCATTGAGAATGAAATTATTTCAGCTTAACCAAGAAAGAAAGTCTTAGATCTCGCCCAAGGGGAAATTCCTCAAAGTCTCTAGAGTAATAAGCTGGAAACAGGGATATGATCAAAGTGCTGCCTCCTCCTTCTTCCCACTGTCTTTCTTCAGGAACCTGTTATTGTTGTTGAATCATGTCTGATTCTTCATCATCCCATAAACCATATTGTCCACGGAGATTTCTTGGCAAAGATACTGGAGTGGTTTGCCATTTCCTTCTCCAGTAAGATTAAGACAAACAGAGGTTAAGTAACTTGCCCAGGGTCACACAGCTAGTAAGTGTCTGAGGTCTTCCTGATTCTAGGCCATCTAGTTGCCTCGGGGACATGCAGAGGACCTAAAACAGTTTGTCTTTTCTCCAAAGCCAGAAGTCAGAATATGAAGCTCCCTTTTCTAAAACTTTCAGCAATTCCATCTCTCACACAGGGGTCAATGAATAATCAATCCCCACCAGTGAGGAGAGTCTTATGCAAATGGTCTGTAACCCATGGGTCAAGAATAAAAAAAAAACACGATCAAACACTTAATATGTGCAAAGAAGAAGGGCATTGTAGCTCTGCTGTGTCTAAATGCAACAAATACCTCTGGGCTTTCATTATACTGCTGACAGAGGTGGGACCCAATACCCAAACACCCTGGTGATCTTTGCTTATCATATAGAATCTTTTAGGAAGATCAAAGGACTGGCAAAGAGCTCAAGGAGTCACTGACAGCCCCCTCTACACACACACACACACACACACCCCACACAACTCCCTCCTCCCAGTTCAAAAGTTTATTCAGAGATGTTCGACTTTGGAGACTTTCTAGCATCTGGGGAAGAAATTCATTGTAGGAAGTAATGTGTTCTCCTTGCACAAATATGGTGTGGGGAGTGCCAGAGGAGCAATATGCACAATTCACCTCAAAAATCATAACATTGCATTTTATGATTTAGAAAACACTTTACATGTTGTTTGATTCTCACAACCCTGAGAGGTAGGTGCTATTATAGCCTCCCATTTTATAGATGAAATAATTGAAGGGGCAGCTGGTAGTTCAGAGCTCTGGGCCTGGAGTCAGGAAGACCCAAGTTCAAATCTAGCCTCAGACACTGGCTATGTGATCCTGGGTAAGTTGCTTAACTTTATTTGCCTCAGTTTCCTCATCTGTAAAATGATCTGGAGAAGGCAATGGCAAACCACCCCAGTATCTTTGCCAAGAAAACCCCAAATGAGGTCATGGAGAGTTAGACAAGGCTGAAATGACTGAACAAATACAACAACAAACAAGCTGAGAGTTTACGTAACTTCCCCACAAAGTCACAAAGCTATTAAGCATCTGAGACAGGATATAAGGTTTCCAGGCTGTTGTAAGAATCAAGAGAGGAGCCCAGAAAGTAAAGAAGGGGTGAACCAAGAGAAGACAGAGTACCAGGAAGGAAAGGTGTGTAATGTCACAGCAAGAACAAGGAGAAAGAAGACTGAGAAGAAGCCATTTGATCTGGCAAATAGGAAATTACTGGTGAACTTGGAGGAGTAAATTTCAATAGAGTGGTGAGTCTAGGAGTTAGATTTAAATATAGTGAGGAAAAGGAGGCAACAAATATAGAAAACTCTACAAGTTTAAAATAAAGGGGAGGAAAGAAATGGGATGATTGAAGGGGCAGAAGATTGGGATCAAGAGAACTTTCTTTAGTGTAATTTATATAATTAAGAACAGATAAACCAAGTTAAATCTTGGAGATTTGTCAATAATAGCATGGCTTTGCCCCTATCCATCTGGGAAAAGATCTAAAATCTGAGGTTTTTTTTCTCCCCAGTTACCCAAGACTTCCCCTGGGAACATTAGATTAAGTTTATGTAAAGTTTTCATCTAGATGTCCTCAGTTTCCTTTCAAGGCATAGAATAACACTCGATTCAAACAGGTCTCAGACAGTGTGACTTGATGGGTGGGCTTAAGTCACTGAAGGGAATGGAGATATGTCTTTTCCTTAGCCCAGGAAGAAACTGGATTGTCAAGTAGTTTGAAGCTGGAAGAGTTCTGGTGGCCTTTGAAGTTCTGAACTACTCTGCAAAAGAATGGAGAGAGGAGACTGAGCTGGGAGCTGAGCTGCCATGGGGAGAAAAACAATGGTGTTGCTATGGCAACTGGGACTGCGGCCTAAGCATAGAAGATGGTTTCAGCAGCTCAAGGTCTGCTTTACGGAGTAAAGAATTCAGTCTCTATGTGCTAAGGTTGATGAACCCTTTAAGAATTTTAGAAGGATTTATTCTCCCCTCCCCCTTCTTTATGTCTGAATGGGTGAATGTTTCAATCCCAAATTCTGTTTATTTTATTTGTTTCCCTCACTGTTTTCAATAGCACTTTAAAGCAAGATTTCTCATCTTAAAGCAAGATTAGATTAATCTCAAATGTTTTTGGAATGTATGCCTTTAGTTGCTTACATAAGGTGTGTGTGAGTGTGCGTGTGTGTGTGTGTGTATGTATGTGTGTGTGTGTGTGTGTGTGCGTATTGTCAACTTCCAGTGTCTGGTTTCAAAAGAGACAAAATTAGGTCGCATAATAAGCTAGTGGAATCATACAGGCGAGGGAGTCTCAGTGAAACTGAGCTCAAAGAAGCCATAAAGGAGATTATATAAGGAAGTGCTCCCTCTCTCTTCTGACTCAGGATGCCAGTGTCAGCCAAAATTAGTTTCCATAGAGCAAGAGAATGCTCCCAAGACATCTGGTTTCTGTAGCCATAAACAAGGGGATGTCATAAAATATGAGCGGTATCATAACAGGAGAGGGCCACAAAACAGCAAGATTAGAGAAATGCCATTAATTGAGATCAGACCTGCACAACTTGGCAGTAGGTAGGGGCCAAATTAAAACAGGCTAAACTTCTTAGGCTGCCGATAGGTTTTTAGTGGTTCACTTTCCAAGTAAAGGCATAATTAATAATTAAACTATTTTGCAAATAAACTATGTTTTTGAAAAGGGAAATTTAAATTAAAATCAATTAATTACTCTTATTACTTAAGATTTTTGTCATGAAATCACATTAATGTTAAAAAATTACTTTGCTCAGCGGTACAAGTTTTAATACATTTTTCAGGTTTTCTTATTTACATTTAGTTAATGTAAATGTAAGAAGTTACACTTCTTGTCCACAGTTTATCATACTCCGGAATCATGTTTGAAATCAATTTCTTTAGAAATCTGAAAACTAACTCTAGTGGCCATCTCATTTTCTGAGTTTACTTTCTTGAAAAACCGTTGTTCCCCACTGAGAGTTTTCAACAATGTGGATGCTTTGTTTTTCATTGGTGTCCAATTTGGTTAAGTCAGGATGTTTTGATTCGAAATGATAAGGAAGCTTGTATTCCTTCCCCACGGCTATTACTTCTCAGCAAACAAGACACAATATTTTGTCTATCGTTTAAGTAAACAAGCATCTATTGTCCACTCCCGATTAAACGCTATGCTCTGATTCCATCTCGTTTCTTTTTATTACCTGTTTTACAAAGTCACCCCCAAAACTTTGATGTTAGAAGCAAAAAATATCCACAGCAACTGCTCAGGTACAAAGAAATACTGAACTGAGCACCTGACCTTGGGGAGAGCACTAGATACTCAGTGACCTGGAGGGCGGCTGTGCTGTGGGGTAGGGGAGGGAGCCCTCGGGTTGTTGCTGCTCGTCCTGTAGTGGGTCCACTGCATCGGCGCATGGCTGCACCCACTTTGTCTCTGTTCAACACCAGCAATGACTAAAAATACAATGAAAATGTGCGCTCTTGCTCCTCTCAGACTAGGCAAACTGCCCATGGTTGGTTGCCATGGGTCATGTGACAAATAGGAGACAGCGTGCAGTGGCAACCTGCTCGCCAAGTCACACGATGGGCGCAATAGCGACCAGTGGAAAATGGGGTAAGCACTCGTTACATCTTTACTTTTTTTTTCTTCTCGGGCCACCTGAAGTCCTTTGGTGGACTGCAAGCTGCCCCTGCCGTATGTTGCGCAGGCCTGATCAAGATAGTGTCGGTTCAAGGCGCCTGGTCTTTATCAGTCATAAACAGGAGCATGCTTCTGGTCAGTTTCATCTGGTCTTGTGACTGCCGACACAGCAAGAACGCCTTGGATTCACTCAGAGAGCATAGCAAAGGACCGTTAATAAGGGCTCAAATCATCCTCTCCAATTGGCTAGTCCAAGGTTTTTGGCCTTCAGGTGATGAGGGGCTCAAGAGGATCTCACAGTATGTGTGGTTAATGACTGCTTTGAGTATTCAAGAATTGAAATAGGTCAGGGATTAACTCTGTCCTGGCCATCAGAAATTACTCTGCTCTGGGAGCTCTGAGATTTTATGATTTTTATTCATTATCCTTATATTTTTTGTAAATTTTTTATTTTAAACTTAAATACAGAATGAGAAAAGAAAAAAATGCCATGTCCATAGCAGAACATAAGAGAAGATTCAATATAAAACAGTTAATTTCCATTTCAAGAAAACCTGTATAATAAATACTGTACGCAATTTCCAAAGCTGCCCAGATTTTCTTTGCTGCCTTGTTGGTTTTCTTTTGTTCTCTGTTATGCACTTTTCTGTCCTCTTCCCATCACCCTAAAGAAGGCCACAATTAAGTGTGGATATATATACAAAAACATAGATAGCTATAAACATACACATGTATACATATGTACCCTGATACACATATATGTAAGATCGTACTATGCTTATTTCCTCCTATCATTTGTTTCTTTGAAGGTGGATAGCATCTTCCTTCTTAAATCCATCTTTCTATGTTTTTCTAATTCAACCAGGTCATTTCCTATATTGCAGTAATATTTCAACCCAATCACATCCCATCTGAGAGATTGTCTTTGGGGCAGCTAGGTGGTGGGGAGAGTAGAGCACTGGCCCTGGAGTCAGAAGTACCTGAGTTCAAATTAGGCCTCACACACACATTTACTAGCTGTGTGACCTTGGGCAAGTCAC
>CM053627.1:208269867-208290575 GCA_028646595.1 Phalanger gymnotis
ATTGGGCAATAGAGGGATGACAAGGGATGGAGGTGCAAAAAAGAAAAAAGCTAGGGGGCTTTCCATGTAAACGAGTCACCTCCATCACTCTGGGATTAGTCACCATAACAAGGTAAAACAAGAGCAGAGGTCCTCTAGCTTCTTATGACTAAGCAAGTGAACTTACAATCTGTGGTTTGTAGCTCCAAGGCCTACTATCAGAACTTATGATCAACACCCCTGTGGAATCATATCAAACTGACTAATACTGATTGGAATAAAATAGGGATCCAATTAATCAACTATTATAGTAGGAGTGGCAGGGAGAGCCTCTGGATGGCATTCCTAAAGTGGGAATTTGAGGAACCAAGGGCAATCTCTGAGGGGACCCTGGGGAAATTTGGGCTCCAGAGCTTGCTGAGTGATTGTCCAATGATCGGCAGCATTTTAGTAGCACCTCCTTCACTTGACACATCACCTTCTGACTTATTACCTATCTCAGTCTCTATACAACTAGTGGGTTTCTCTACTCAGAATGCACTTGAGTTCCTATCACTTCTTTTCTTCTGTTCATTAGGGAGTCTGACTATCTGTGATCAAGCAGATATTCTGCCTCCTATGGAGAAAAGGCAGTTGTGATGAATTATCTGAATAGGGTCCCCACCATTCTCTGGGTCTTTGCTGTAAAGAAGCAAGTTGCCCAGTCTCTCAGCTACTTGGTATGGAGTAGCTTTCCATCAGTCCATTGTCTTTGGTGTTCTCAGAATGCCAAGCTTTCTCAGCAAGACCATCACTTGGCTGGAATTCTTGACAATGAACTCCACAATCATAACATCACTTGTTTCTTTCAGAGCTCTTCTGAGCCTAAGTCATGGCAGGTTAGTAGCCTTCTTAATAAGAGCCAGCATTTATATGGCACTTTATGATTTGCAAAGCACTTTACATATATTATCTAATTTGATCCTCATAACTATTAGCATCCCAATTTTAACTGAGGCATAGGAAAGTTATCTGACTTACTCAGGGGTCATGAATCTGAGGGAAGCTCTAAGTGTCTCAGTTAGAATTTGAATTCAAGTCTTCCTGATTCTATGTGCCATATGCTGGCTAACACTCCACCCTATTCTTTTAGTTAATATTTTAACCAAGAAGGAGGGAAGAGGAGGAATAAGCATTTATTAAGCACCTACTATGTGCCAGACACTGTGCTAAGTACTTTACAAATATTTCATTTGATCCTCACAACAACCCTGGGTGGTAGGTGCTGCCATTACCCACATTTTACGGTTGAGGAAACTGAGGCAAACAGAGGTTAAGTGACTTGCCCAGGGTTACGGATCTAATAAATGCCTGAGCCAAGAGCTTGTGAGTCTTTCCATCCTTTCCATCTTCTTGTTTCTATCCAAAGCACAAGTCAACAGATAGGTTTGATTCTTGACCAAAGGAAGTATGCCACCCTACAAATGCTGCTACTGCTATTTCACCACATCTGGTGGACCTCGAGTTCCTTTCCTGTGGCCTTACTTTCCTGATTGATGACAGTTCACCCTATCCATCTGGTCCCAGATCTAAGCACATTATTATTCCAGGCCATTATCCTTTCAGTCTACTGTGAACAAATGGCCAACCTGCTTCCTCCTCTTATTCTGGGTATGATAGTCAAATTAACATTATCACCAAGGCTTGAGCAGAAATCTCAGTGGAGTACATAAAAGCTGTCTCTACTTTGTCTTCCCCTTTTGTAGTAATCTGATATTTTGCTCTAGATAAATCTAACACTGAGAACTCCTGGCAGACGGTCTAGGGCACCTTAAACTCTTGGCATAGTGTACCACTAGTACAAAGCCCAATAGTCTACACACATCTGTTTTTTTCCTGTTCTTCTTTGTACCACAACTATAGGTGATAACAGAGAAATTGCTAGGATTTGTGGTAATGTCTATTGACACTTTCCAGTGAAAAACTCATTTTTTCCCAACTTAGGTACTTGCCAATACTATAGTAATCCATTCATATGGCTGATCCTGGCTATCTAGACATCTACTGTTTCTCTCCCAGAATCTACTTCTGAAAGGATTCCTAGGTTGAGTCGATTATCTCCCTGGGAAGTGGGAGATCTGCACCCAGCAGTATCTTGGATGAAGCATCTTTTCCCAATTTAAGCAAGCACCTCAGTTTTTCCATGGGCAAGCCTTCTTTGCCTACTAAGGTTTTCTTCTTCAGAAGGGTATAGGGAACAGTTTCTGGTATTATCACTTACGGCACTATGTCAGGAATTTTTGAGAGATCACCTGTGTCTGGTAATTCACAGAAAAACAGACTAAATAGTGTCTTCCAGTCTGAAATTCACTTTATATTTCACTTACCTCTGTGCACTTCTGTTGGCTCCAGTGCTAATCCCCACAGATAGAGGAACAGACCACTAGCATAGGAATCTATGACTCTGACTCCCAGAGTCCTCTGCTGTTCACTCTCATGACCAGCAGGGAGCTCTAGTCTTACTGCTTCATGTCTCTGCCCATCTCCTGGATGATGTCCCTCAAAGGCAAAGAAAGAGGAATAGAGAACCTTTAAAGACACCCTTTGACATTTCCCCAAAAATGTAGACTAAGTTTGGAGAGTATTATTTTTACTATATTAATCTGACCCATCCATGAACACTGAATGTCCCTTCAATTTTTCAGATTCCTTTTCTTTTTAGTCAATATGTTTTTACAATTCATACATATTTCTAGGTAGGTTAATTCCAAAATATTTGGTATTTTGACAAGATTATAAATGGGATTTCTTTCCATTATGATTATATTTTCTTGAATTTTTTGCTCGCAAATAATGCAAATGATTTTTGCGGGTTTATCTTGGATTCTACAATCTTACTAATCTGATTAATTATCAATGTTAATTTTTTTGGATAAAAGAGTTGAATTTTCTAGATACAGCAAGGTTATTTACAAATAGCAATATTTTGACTTATTTCTTTCTAGTGCAAATCCCTCTAATATCTTTTCCCTGTCTTACTGCAAGAATTTTCAATACGATGTTAAATGGAAGCGGTAAAAATGGACATTCTTGTTTTGTACCACATAACAATGTATTTCTATTGTATAGAACCCTATCGTACAGGCTTTTACCTTAAGATAGATTGTTTTTATGATGCTGAAGAAAAATCTCTGTATTCACATTCACATACATAGTGCTTTTATCATGAATGAATATTAAATTTTTTTCAAAGCCATTTCATTCATATGTAGATATAATTACACTTTTTAAAAAATGCTGTAAGTTAATCTAATGTTGAACCAATTTGCTATAAATCCTATTTGGTCACAATGGATAATTTTTTAAAAATTGCTATATTATATAAGTTCTATCATGTCTTTCACAATCTGGCTCAAGACTCACCTTTCTCTCCTAAGCAGTCTTTAATTAATTCCCACTCCATTCTGTAATCTTCACTGTCATTGCCTTGCTCTCAATTATTGTCCTCCCTGCTCTCCATCTATACTTGGAAAGACAAGATACATTCCTAAAAAAGATAAATTAAGATGTAATAGGAGTAACCTTATTCCTGCATTACCTGGGCAGCCCCCACGATCCTCTGGGTTGGGACATGCGGGAGCCATTACAAGGAGCACATATAGCGATGGATGCACCATGGGCCACTTCTAGAGAAACGTTATACTCAGTGCTGAAGGGCTTGTGCTGTGGAATGATGCCTCAATCCTTTAGTAGTCTCTGGGGACTTGTGGTTTGGGATAATGCAGCAATCTCTTATTGGTTTCTTGGTCCCTGTGATCGAGAGTGGGGATGGGGTGGAGCCAAGCCCATGCTTTGACCACTTCCAGTAACACATGTATTTTTACTGAAGGGTACACACAACCAGTGGCTTCTGGTTGGTCTCTTGGACCCCATTATGGGGAAAGGAGCTATGCCAAAGAGGACTAGCAAAGAGGAGGCACCCACTGAATGCCAGAAGAGTGCTGCCACCTCCTCTCTTTCCCTCAAATTCTGAATGCATTGTTTGAGACTCAGGCAGAGTCCCCTTGGACTTTGGGATTGGAAGGGATTCTTTCACCACCCCGCCCCCCTGCAAAGGCAGTGAGCACATGTGCTTGTCTAAGACTGAATCTCATGTCCCTAAATGACTCTCGCCCTTTGTTTCTTTCCCTGATAAGCAGTCTTGAGGTGAATGTTTCTAGCCTTGGCAGCTTTCTCCTGAATTCAAGAAGTCAGGAGTTCCTGGGTGCTGACCGCCAGTAGGAAATATTATCCAGGGGTGGGGGACCTGCAGCCTGGGGGCCACATGTGGCCTTCTAGGTCCTTGTGTGTGGCCTTTTGACTGAGTCCAAGTTTTACAGAACAAATCATTTTATTAAGGGGATTTGTTCTGTGAAGTTTGAATTCAGTTAAAAGGTCACACTTGAGGACCTAGAGGGCTACATGTGGCCTTGAGGCCACAGGTTCCCCAGTTTCCCACCCCTGCAACCTTCTCAGAGGATCTGTCCATCACCAGAAGAATGAACTATATCCTGTCTGGAAAGAAGATCTGAACCTTGAGCTGCTAGTCAGGCAATGCGGAATGAGGTGAAAATGAAATCTGTTCAAAAGTCCCATACATCTCTCAAGTCTTTGTCACTATTATCTGAATATTACCTAGGAAGATCCCTTCACTTCTGCAGTCTTTTTAGACTGAAAGATACCTTTACCCCTTTGCATAGGTGTCCAGAAAAAAAAGTACTCATGGTATAATTTGTTTTCATTATATTTGAATTTATTTAAAACTTAAATACAAAGAAAGAAAAGAAAAAAAATTGCTATGTACACAGCAGAACATAAGAGAGGATTCAATATAAAGCAATAAATTTCCATTTCAAGAAAACCTATATAATAAATCTACACATTATTTCCAAAGCTGTCCATCTTTTCTTTGCTTCTTTGTATGTTTTCTTTAGTTCTCTGCTGTGTACTTTTTACTTTATTTACTTTATTATTTATTATTTTTTTATTTTTACTTTTTTATATATTTTTATTTATTTTATTTTTACTTTTATTATTTTTCCCCTTCCTCCACTCCCTCAAAGACTACAATTAAGCATAGATACACACACATATACACAGACATAGACATCCATAAATATATATATGCATACACATATACACTCAAACGCATATATGTTAGACAGTATTTCCACTCGTCCTCTGTTTCTCTGTAGGTTGATAACATCTTTCTTCATAAGTACAAGTCTTTCTGTATTTTTCTAAATCTACTAGCTCATTATTTCTTACACCACAACAATATTCTGGCAATTCACATTCCATCTGGGAGGCTGTTCACGAGAATTTTTTCTCCAATTTTTCTGCATTCCCTCTATTCTTGGTTACATAAGTTTTATTTATAAAGGAAAATTTTAATTTAAAATATTCAAAATTATCCATTTTACACTTCAACACTGCTCTCACCTTATAATATAGTTTAAAGTCTAATACTACTGAATCTAGTTCTTTCATATCTTTTCTCCCTGGTTTCCCTGAAGTTCCTGACCCTCTGCTCTTCCAAGTGAACTCTGTTATTTTTTCTGACTCAGTAAGATTTTTTTTAGTGACTTAATTGGGATGGTATTACATAAAAAGGTTAGTTAAGTAAAATTGTCATTTAAAAAATCATATTAGCTCTATCTACCCATGGATAATAAATGTTGCTTCAATTATTTAGATCTAACTTTGTATAACAGGCGTCTTTTGTTTATATTCATATGGTTCCTGTGTCTGTTTTGGCAGTTATATGAATCATATTTTTCATATTGTCTAGTTATTTTATATGGTCTAAAACTATTGATTAATATGACTGACACATAGTGTAGTTTCCCCATTTATCTCTTTTGATTAATCTGATTTTAGCTTTAACTTTGTCTGAGGTCATGATTACTATCCTTGCTTTTTTACATAATAAATTCTATTCCTGACCTTTATTTTATGTTTGTGCCTATCTCTCATTGTTAAGCATTTCCTAAAAGCAACATATGTTGAATTCAAATTTTTACTCTGCTACCAATTTCCATTTTATGGGTAAATTCATCCCATTCACATTCTAAACTATAATTACTTGTATATTTTCCTCCTTCCTCCTTTTCTCATTATCCTTCTCACCCTATTCATATCTCTCCTCACTCCTCTACTTTACTTCTGTCCACTACTTTGTAGTCCTATTCCTTAACATACCTCCCCCACCAAGAATCAATCCCTCCCATCATCCTCCCTCCCTTCCCTATCCCTTTGCCCTTTTGTTTCTTTCTGAACTTAGAAGACTTTTATACCCTTTTGGATATGTGTGTGTGTGTGTGTGTGTGTGTGTGTGTGTGTGTGTGTGTGTGTGTATTGTTTCCTCTTTAATCTATTTCTAATGAGAGTAGGATTCCATAACTACCCACCCTCCTCCCCCATCTAATTCCTCTGTATCAGTTCGTGACATACTTTTAAATTTAATCTGCATTATTAATATTTTCATCATCACTTTCTCAAGTCTAGACAACCAATGAAACAACAAATCAAGTCCTTATTGTGGCACTGTTGATTTCTGAGGTTTTATTGCTCACATTGCAAATTTACCAATCAGCTCACACTCAGTAGGTACAAGCTGGCTCTAGCATATCTTTCCTTGTACAGACTCTCCTCTGATTGTTCAGTTCTTCCTGGAGCCCCGATTTTAACTAAGGAAGGGCCCATGACAGCCACATTCACTCCTTCATTTTTTTCCCTGCTCTTGACTCTAGAATTCTTTCTTCACCATTCCCTGGGTACCTTTTTCACCCCTCAATCTAGTTATTCAGCTTATTCTTATGGGATATCTTCTTCCATTAGATTTTAAGCTCCTTGAGGGCAAGGACACCTCTTTCCTTTTCCTTCTGATTGTATTCCCAGCACTTAGCACATTGCCTGAAGCATAGTAAAAGCTTAATAATTTCTTATTGAAATGAACCCTTGGGAGGGTATAACAGAGGTTCTATTTTACAGTCCTTTAAGTACCTCATGTGTTTCTGTATCTATTTATGGATTCCTGCAAGTCTTTTGTGATGGGATACTGTTTTAAGTTTTATATATTTGTTATGTGTACTTGATTTTTTTGTGTTTAAAAAATAAAATGCTAAAGCACTCCTTTTGTGGTGGAAGAAACAGATAGCTGCCCTATGCCAAAGATCTACTATTTTGTACATTGAGTAACTTTCTTTTTTTTCTTTTCTTTCTTTTTGTTGCTTATAAGAAGCATATTTAATTTCATTATTTTTTTATTTCATTAGATATTTCCTAATTACATGTAAAAAAACTTTTTTAAACAATAATTAAAATTTTTTTTTTGAGTTTTGTATTCTTTCCCTTTCTCCTTGAGAAGGCAAGCAATTTGATTTTGATTACACACGTAAGTGTTGATTTATTATCTGAAATAGAAAAGCCTGCAGTACAAAGCTTCAGAGTATAATGATTCATTTGCAATCAAATCGAGTCATCTGACTCCTCAGTCGGAATTGAAATTCATAATTGAAAAAGAAAAATTAAAAGTTACAGCAATCTTAGGAAACTTGTTTAGAACATAATTCAGTTGGACAAGGTGGGTCATCTAACTAGTTTACTTCTCCCAGGCTTTCCAAACCCAAAATAGAGTTGATGAGGTTAAAGAAAATGGTGAGGGTAGGGAACCATCTGTTTTTAGGGGTACTTGAGACCCCAAAATACTGACACAACGAGTCCTGCTGAATGAATTCGACCCAAGCCTTCTCAGCCAAAGGAAAATAGTTTATAAAAGATTCTTCATATTGGGTAGACTCTTAAGGAGTCTAACTGTATGGGACAGAATTTTTAAATAATAGGAGAGACATCCTTAGGAGGAACAAAGTAAATTTATTTCACAAACCTTGCAAGATTTGGGCACACCTCCATAATGGAGGAGGCGAGGTAAAAGGGAACCTGTCCTAATTTATGCTCTTAATAAAAAAGATTCCCACCCACCTCTATCCCTTTTCACCATTGGCTGGGAGGTGGGCTTACAGTCTAGACTGGAAAACTACACAGAGGACCAAGGTTGATCTGGTCCATTCAGGTTTTTCCCTATCAGAACTCACCTGCCAGGGTGGCGTCTGAAAGTCTAGGAGAAGAAATGGGGTGGTGGTGGGGGGAGAGACCTTTCTACAGCAAAGAACAAATAGCTCACAGGAAATTCATTATCTTCTAACACCTGAGAGACGGGGGGAAGGGCATGCCTTCCAAAATTACAAGGCCAAATCCCAAAACCTCTCCATTAGACATACCCTGTGAAGTCTTCACAATTATCCGTCCCATTCATAACCATTTGTGACACTGAAGAGGTTTAAGTAAAAATGATGATAGGTGGGGAACCATAGGTTTCTAGGGGTGCTCGTGACCCCAGAATACCAACACGCTGGGTCCTGCCGAAAGAATTCGACTCGAGCCTTCTCAGCCAAGGGAAAAGACAAAGTTTATTAGGGATTCACCATATTGGGTTGTCTTAAGAAATCCCACCCTTTGTGTCGTCAGTTTCCACAAGCTGGCCAGATTCAACCTACTGAATTAGATTGAATCTGAGCGCCTTCATGGAGACAAGATGGAGATCATATACACAAAGGTTGTAGGAGGGATTAAGGGGTGGTCTGGGGTGTCTAGAGGAAGGGTTTAGGGAGGGTCTTGAGGACGAGTCTAAGGAGGGCGAGATGAGGTCAGAGTCCAAGAACCAAGAGAATGGAATTAAGGGTTGGAAGTAGCCGAAGGCATGGATACTGATAGTATCAAGGGTGGGAAGTAGCTGGACAATAAAGGGCGAGGCTAGGTAGAGATTTGGGCCTAATGATAACGTAAGGCTTATGGCCTTAGGGAAAGGCCTGATCTAGTTGGAAGATTCAAGGACAGTTCAAGGGGGCTCCCAGAGACTGTATTCCAGATTCAAGGGAGTTCCCAGAGACTGTGCCCTCATCAACACTAATGCCAGCTGGCCAGAACAATCTAAACTAAGCTAGATTGAATCTGAGCTCCTTCATGGAGGCAAGATGAAACTTATATACAGAAAGATTATGGGAGGGATCTAGGGGTGGTCAAGTAGTCTGGAGTGAATAGAGGAGAGGTTTAGGGAGGGTCTTGAGGAGTGGTCTAAGGAGGATCTTGATGGGACTGGGGTGGCTAGAGGTCAAGACTCCAAGAGTGAGATTAAAGGTGGGAAACAGCTGAAGGCCACCTGGAGAGAACAGACTATACAGGGCCAGACTAGTTTAAGGGTAACACAGATTTGGGCCTAGCAATTAGGAAAGGTTTATGGCCTCAGGGGAAGGCCAGACTTAGTGGGAAGATTCAAGGAGAGTTCAAGGGGGTTCCCAGATACTGTACCTCCATCAGTTATTGCCAAAATTGGGAGTATGGATGGAAGCATAATGGGGCTTTTTCTAGGTTAGGACAACTGCTAGATTTAATATTTTATTGTATTAGAACTCGTGTCTATCATTCCGTGAACTTTTTTGGGAAGTAGCTTTTAGTGGTCTCTCAAGGGGTATCTTCTGTGGATCTGTGTAGACAGGAAAGAAGAACTGAAAAGAACTGAAGAACTGAAAAGAAGAACTTACTAAAAAGAAGAACTTATAGTCAATAAGCTAGAAGTCACCCCACCCCCCAAGCTTTCAGAAAGGGAACTTGATCTTTAGCAAAGAGTCCTATAATGTCTAACTTAACCCTATGATTATTTTATTCCTAAAAGAATTTTTTTCCTATTCTAACTTATCTGCTATTGATTCTTATCAATCTAGCCATTAAATCTATAGATAATTTAGGTGTAAGGGAATATTTATGCTAGATTACTGTTAGAGTTAGCTCTTCCTAAGTCTAAGGGTCTAGGTGTCTTGGGAACCCTGACATGCTAGGGCAAAGGGCATGGGTCTACCTTGAAAGAATTCCACCATTCAAGCCTTCTTTCAAGTCTAAGTAGTTTATTAAAACATGGGTTGGGGTTGGTGAGATTCCTAGTGAGTCTGCGCATTTGGTAGGGATAAGGCTAACTTTTTTTTATAAGAAAAAAGATTGTGGGAAGATTTGGATGGGATTAAGGAGGGGCAGATACCCTGGGGTGATCTGCAGGTAACGGAGAAGGTGTTTAGATGGACTAAGGGGTGGTAAGTAGCCTGAGGTGGTCCAGAGGTAATAGACAATGAAGGTCTGGGCTGTGTCAGGGCCACAAGGAAAAGACTGTGGAAAGAATTATTGAGTATCTAGGTGGGGATGTGTGGGAAAGTTTAGGAGCTGGACTGCGGTTTTTTTTTGGGAGGTCCAGGTCCCATACCACATTACTGAGGAAAGGAAACTTAATCCTACAATAAATCAAAGTAATCAATACCAACTGATTTAGAGGTTATCCTTTTCAAAAAGTCATGTAAAATTCCTTATTAACCATGTCGCAAAATAAATAAAATGAAACAATAAAAATAAAGATAGTAAAAAGAAGTATGCTTCAATCTACATTCAGAGTTCATCAGTTTTCTCTCTGGAGGTATACAGCGTGTTTTATCATGGGTGCTTTGGAATTGTCTTGGATCATTGTCTTGATCAGAGTAGCTAAGTCATTCGTCCTTACAATATCGCTGTTACTGTGTACAGTGGTGTCCTGGTTCTATTCACTTCACTTTGCGGGAGTTCACATAAGTCTTCCCAGGTTTTTCTGAAACTATCCCACTTGTCATTTCTTATAGCACAATAATATTCCATCAAAGTCATATACCCTTTCCCTAAGCCATTCCCTAAGTGATGGACATCTCCTCAATCTCCAATTCTTTGCCACCATTAAAAAAAAGCTACAATAAATATATATATATATATATATATATATATATATATATATATATATATACACATATTTTACATATAGGCCTGTTATTGAGTAACTTTCTAGGAGGGACCCTACTAAATTCCCTTTTTGGGAATGCCCTAGGCCTGAACCGTACCTGAACTTTATTTAAGAGATTTCTCCCTAGAGTTCTACTTAGGAAAGAGGCATAATGATCCACAGAGTTAAAGAAAAGTCTGATTCCCCTCTCTTTGGGGTCAAGCTCCCTTGGGACATGAACCTAGTTTAGGTGAGGAAAAAGCTGAGATCCTTTTTTGAGAATACCTACCTCTGAAAGTGCATGAGGTGAGAACAGTAGTTATCATTGCTCAACCCCTTGTTTTAAGATGAAAGCATTTAACTCTGGACCAAAGGCAGGGAAAGTCTTATAGAAGAACAGGGTCTTGAGGAAGACCTTGAAAGACTGGTGGGACTTAGATATGGCTAGGGCAAGAAAAACAATAAAGACAAGATAAGCACAGTGATTGGGTGGATTGGATGGTGCAAAACCAACAGGCTAGAAAAAGACGAGCAGAACTGCACACTTTCTACATTGCTTTTCTCTGTCAAGAAGACTGTTTAGACTAAAAAGTCTTGAACAAGAAAGGTTAAGAGGGGAGTTAAAGGCCAAATTAATGAAGACATAGAAAGCATTTAGTGGCTCTGAATAGTTCTAGTCATCTAACCACAGCATAAATTATATCCCAGGGTACAGTAAGAATCTGCAGCTGTGACTGAATCTACTGTCAATGACCACAGAAGAATCAAGAAAAAAAGAGGGTGTCACAAACTGCGAATGAATAAATGTGCCAATTTTTCAAAAATAGATGAAAGTAGATTCTGTAAAATATGAAACAGCAAGCTTGAAGCCTATTCTTGGAAAAATGCGGAATCAGTTATGCAATGAATATTTCATAGTAGTGATGGTTTGGCCTTGTTTGACTGAAGTGGAGTACTTGTCTGTCTTGGTCTCTGTTTCTCCATCACTTCTCTGTCTGTCTCTCTCTGTCTCTCTCTCCTCCCTTCATCTGCCTATGTGTCTCTGTGTGTCTGTTACTGTCTCCCTTTGTCTCTTCTCTGTCCTTCACTTAGCAGAGTCATTCTCTCCCAATTCCTCCTTTCAGGAAGGAATTTCTCAGGAGTCACTGCCCTTTGTTCTCAGGGGGAGGATTCTTTAAACCTGCTCTAGAAAATGGAGCAATGAGAAAGGAAAACAACTTGAGTGGATTTCTCTTGCTTTTCCTTACCAAGTTTCTTCTCTCCAGAATAGTGCTGACTCATTGGTGTTTAAGATGGTCAAGATTAATTTAATCTTTTCCTTGCTTTGTGGGAGCTTTAATACTATGTATCAATAAAATCTCTTTGGTTTGTCTTAGGTCCCCAGCTACTAATCACAGCCATTTAGAAAGACAGCCTTCTTTTTTTTGGAAGTAGCCGATCATAGCTTCCTTTTCAGTGGGCTTTGGGCAAATCAAACACAGAGACCAATAATACATTGGGCTAACTGCAGTTTAGTTTTAATTTAGGCTTTTGGAGACTAGGTGGACATAAATGCAAAACAGACATTAAAAAAGCAGAGAGAAACTTTGGAATAAGTACATCCTCCCCAGGGAGGGAGAGGAAAGATGGGGAAAAAGAAGCGTGCCGTCATTATCATTTTTAGCAAGTGAGAACAGGTACATTCTTTCTGCTGTGGTTCTGGGTGTCCCTGAATGTTCATTCACATCCTTGTCGAGCATCTTCTCCCTGCCCCATCCCTTACCCCTAACTCCATTCTGGGTAGCAGCTGGAACAACAACAGCGGTGCTGGTGCTGAGCACCTATCCACTGTGCAGTTCTCCCACCCTCTTTCATCGTTTTAGCGCACTATCAATCCGCAGTTGAAGGTATGTGTTATCATGGTAGAAGTCTGTTGAGTGTGGGTGCTGGCAGCAGCCTCCCCATGACTTCTCTCTTCCCAGATATACACTGTGGCTGCGATTTTTTTTTCCCTCTTTGTGGCCGCTCGACTCCTTCTTAGGGCTCTTGGACCTCTTGCCTCTTGATAGAATTTGGGTCTGCATCCTCCTTCAGGACAAGAAGAGAGGGAAACTGACTTTTTCTGGAGGTAATAATAGCCCCCAGGAGTGCTGTGTTGGTAAGCAAAGTGGGCTCCTTAGCACTTAGTACAAGTGCCCTTGAAGAGTTTGGTTTGTTTCCTTTGAGTAATTCAGCGTATTTCATAGAGTCTTACTAGGTGCTAAGCCCCAGGCCCAAACCCCAATTAGGTATAAAACCTATGTGAATGTGGATTGGTAACTAAGCTGGGGCCCAAGGTGGCGCTAACTCAGGGGAGGGCCTAGTTTACAAATGAGTTTGAATGATAGGTTTGGGACATCAGAGACTCTTAGACCACTTGGGTTTAAGTTGCCTCTTTGTGATGATTTTAGGTCACGTGGGTGAGTCGCATGTGTGACTCACCCCTGACGCTGACAAAGATATAAAACCAGGGGTTGGCCTTCTCTTTGGAGCTCTCACCCACAGCCGTGGTGGTGCCAGTGACTCTGGGCCAGCCCTTGTTCTGAGCTCCCGGGTTGAACCTAGATGTTGGTTACTACGAATCTGTATTTGGTCTGTCTGTTGATGTTTGTAATTTGCTCTGAAACTCAGGGTGCTGGCTTTTTCCCCTGAACTAAGTGAATGATATTTGTATGCTGAATTAAAGTAAGCTTGTCAACCCCCTCACCTTGCTTTCCTTAGTTAAGCAGATCAAAAGAACCTGTGCTGTTGGCAGCTTTCTGGGTGCTGGCTGTGGGTGGATCTTATACCCCCACAGCAGCTGCCAGCTGGATTGTGGAAACAGGTCCTTGGATCAGGTTATGATGATGATTTCTGTTCTCTGTTGAAGGCATTCATCTCAGTTAACTCTGTGGGCAAGTGGGAGTTACAAATAATTTGTGAGCAAACCTGAAATTATGTCATATGAGCATCAGTGGATGGCACTAGCAATATATAACTTGGAGAAGACTTGGGGAGGGTGGGGATGAGAGCAGTTTTTTTTTAAAGGAATAATGATGGTAATGGCTTACATTTATATAACACTTTAAGGTTTAAAAGGATAAACAACTAGGTAGATAGAAGGATGGACCTGGATTCAGTGAGATGAATTAAAATTGGCCTTAAACACTTACTAGCAGTATGACTATGGGCAAGCCACTTCACTGATGCCTGCTTCAGTTCTTCTGTAAATTGGGAATAATGCTAGCACCTACCTCCCAGGTTGTTGTGAGGATAAGATGAAATATTTATAAAGTACTTTGCAAACCTTAAAGTGCTATATAACTATTAGCTATTATAATAACCTTGTGAGGTAAGCAGTGCTATTATCACTCCCATTTTCCAGAAGAGAAAAATTGTGTTTTAGAGAGGTTAAGTGATCTGCCCATAGTCACACAGGTAGGAAATATGGAGCCAAGATTTGAACCAAGGCAATAAACACAACATGGATGATAATTGTGAAAATGCCTATGTGGTTTTGTATAACAAAATATGAGAGACTCTCCATGTAGAAGGTAGAAGAAGTAAAACATTTATTCAGACATTAGATAACCAAACCCCCAAACCAATAAGTCCAATGCCACAAAGTAGCAACCAACTCCCCAAACCAGTAAGACCACTTTCTCATAACAGCAAGGAACTTAAAACACAATACCACAGCATGGAGCCTCCCATAACCCAATCCATAACCTTCTGCCCCAAAGCTGGGGCCATCCCAGAAACACACAGCACAGTTAGCTCCCCTTCGTCTGCTCTCTCCCTCAGCTCTAACTGCTCTGAGCATTTCCTGCTCCCCCCTTTCCTGTTCCTCTCATTCAGCAAACTCCTCCCACCACACATGACTTAGGCTTCCTGTGATGTAAACAGGTCACATGGGCCTATTAATGAGTGTGAAAGATCTTCAAATTTACATTACTGTTACACTTTAGTATTCTGCCCCAAATATTTGAAGGACAAGTAAGGCAGAGAAGCAATTAAACATTCATCTGAGTGCATCCAAAAGGAAAAACTAAGAACAGTAGATGAAATTTAATAAGAAAACATAGTTTTAGAACAATATGAAGAAATTAGAATGAACTAATGGAGGTCCTAATGGAGGAAGGCAAATTTGACCTCATGGGTAGCATTGAAACTTGGTGAGATAAGACTGGAATTTGACTTGAAAAAGGAGATCTTTATTCAAAATTTTTTTAAAAAAAGAAATAATGAATTAGAGTAACATTGCCTTTGCAATAACTAATTGCATCTACTGGCTGATTGTTAATGGGAAGCTGGTTAGGGTTCATGAGTTATAGCGTTAGAAGTAACTACCCATTGGATATCCTATAAGGGATTTTTAACCTGAGAACTTGCAAAAAAAATGTTTTGATAATTGTATTTCAATTTGAATGATTTTCTTTGTAATCCTTTGTATTTTATTTTGTGAATTTTAAAATGTTTTCTTGAGAAGGGGTGCAAAGGGTTAATCAGGCTGACAATTGTCCTAGAGCATGAGGGAGCAGCTGCCCTCTGGGGAACCATCTTATCCAGGAGGACATCATTAGAGAGTCTGTCAGATTTCTTGCTGAAATCAAAATACATAGGTCTCCTGATCGCTGAGTCTAATAACCCTTTGCAAAAAAGGAAATTAACTTCTTTCAATATGAATTGCTTGAGAAAACCTATGTGGACTCCTAGTTCTTGCCATTTTCTTTTCTAAGTGATCACATACTATCTGTTTAAAAATCTAACATTAGGTTTGCTGTTTGAGGAGTGGCCAGTAGGTCAGTTTAGATGATGTATCTGCAGGGTGGAGTGGTGGATAAGGAGATATCCTTGGAGAAAAGAAGATGAATTTAAGTCCTGCCTTAAGTCCTGACACTTGGTGTTGGTCATAACCTGGGCCAGTCACCTAACTTCTCAATGTTCTAGGCCATTCGCTAAACCTCTAAATTACATAACAGTTGCCCATCTACATTGGTAGAGGAAGTTTCTTCATGGGAAGTTCCCTACACCAATGAAATAACTGCTTTACTTCTTAAAAAATAAAATACAATAAGATATATGCTTATTCTGTATAAGATATATGTGATTATAATCACGATTTTGCGTGTGTATGTGTGCGTATCAAATGGATTTGTAGCATTGACATGACTGGGCTGGAGAAGATTTGGTTGGGGGGGACATTCCAATAAGAGTATTTATATAACACTTTCTATATGCCAGGGACTTTACAAATATTATCTCATTTGGTTCTCACAAGAACGCTGGAAGGCGGGTGCTATGATTTCCCTGTTTTACACGTGAAGAAACTGAGATCAGATGAGGTTAAGTGACTTGCTAGTGACATAACTGGTGTCTGAGACTAGATTTGAACTCAGGTCTTGATGATAGGTCCAGAGCTTTATCCACTGCTCCACCTAATCGACAAGTGTCTTCAAGTATTTGAATGTATGTCATATGGGAGGATTGCATTTTTTCTTTTTGCTCCTGCCTTTTTTTTTAAAAAAATCTCTTAACATGCTTTTCTAACACTGTATCTGTGCGTGTATTTCCTCTCCATTCAGGCAGGGAGCCTGCCGGCACCCGGCACAGCGCTCTCCACAAAGCGGAGACATGCTTGCCTTCGCAAACGTTTGCTTTTTGCTTTACTGCTGGTTTGGATACCGAAGTATTATTAGCTCCTCCCCCGTCTCCTTTCTATCAGTTACAGTACTTTGCAAGTGCTAAAAAGTTGCTTTGTAATCGTCCAGAGGCGTTTTTGGCGCCAGTACCACGAACAAAGCCACCCAGGGAGATGAGGCAGCTCTTTGAGAACAACAGAGCGGCCTCTTTTCCAAACCACGAGGTTCCGCGCTCACGCTCAGGAAACCCACACGTTTCTCCATGCCCTGGCCAAGGTAGCCACAGCTCTCTCGACGCCCCCACTTCGGCCGTGCGCAGTCCATCTCGGAACCAGGGGATTTAGGCAAGGAGCAGATTTCCCAGGAAACCTCAGATCAAATCCACCCGAGTCCTTATCTCCTTAGTTTTCCAGACCTAGGTAGTGACGTAGGTGCCCCGTGGGTTTCCCCGGATGGCCTCATTGTCTGGAGTGGGCTGCTACGCCATCTTGCGGCCGCATGTGAGTCATTGCAGGGACCTCAAGAGTCAGGGTCCTGAGGATGGTAAATGAAATTGCTTCTCAGCCACTGGCCGCAGCTCCTCCCACTGCGGAGCTATTCTGGGGAGTGGGAGAAAGACGAAGGATTGTGGGAGGGAGGCATACCCCAGGGAATTAGAATTATGGTCTATAGTTGCAGTGTTAATTCGGGGATTTTTCTGTCATTCTGTAATTCTTCCCTAGTTTTCTTCTTTATGAGTTTTTAACCTAGTCCATCAGTTTTAGAAGGGTGGTGAGGGATCTAGAAGACAGAGTGCCTGAAAGGAAGCTGTTTGTGTCACAGGACACTCCCATCTCCCCACTCCGGGCATTTTCACTGGCGATCCCCCATGTGTGGAACTGTCTCCCCCTACCTCTCTGCCTCCAGGCTTTCTCTGCAAGAGACGTTTCCCAGCGCTCCTTAATCTTAGTGCCTTCCCTCTTAGACTGTCTATCCTCCAATGATCTGGTATATATCTTGTACATATTTGTTTGCAAATATACACAGATAGACACATGTATACAGACATGTCTACCTATACATGTATATTGTATATATAAGTATCTACATATATAGTTACAGATATCTGAATATAACTTATAAATTGTTGTTGGCATGTTGTCTTCCCCAATAGACCTAAACTGGCACAGCATATAGAGCCCAATTAGGAAGACTTGAATTTAAATCTGGATGAAGACACCAGCTGTGTGACTTTGGCCAAGTCACTTAATCATTGTTTGCCTCAGTTTTCCCAACTGTAAAAATGGCATAATAATATAATCTACCTCCAAGGGTTGTGAGAATCAAATGAAATAATATTTGTAAAGTGCTTAATAGCATAGTGCTTGTTATAGTAGGCTCTTAAAAAATACTGGTTGACTATTTGGTGACTCAAAGCAAAGAGACTTGGTTTTTCATCCTGTCTGACATTTGACTTCTAGCATATAATGCTCCAGGCTAAGAATGATAGATGGCCATGATCTCAGAAGAATTAAAATAAATTAATAAAATCGCTGGAAGGAACATGGGAAATGTTGGGTGGAACCTGTGAGAAGAAAAGAACAATGAGAGACTGAGTGTAAGCAGCTTGTAGCAGGTTACCAAAGATGACTTCTGTGAAAGAACTTGTATAAAAGACATGCTCAAGCATGTTGGAGCTGGAGTAGTAGAAGGAAGGAGGAGAGGAAACAAGGAAGCAAGTATTCATTAGGTGCTGACTCTGTGCCAGCCATGCTGCCTATGGATGCACTGTGAGATATTAAATAGACAAGAGAAAAGCCTCTGGTTCATTGAGTCAATCTTCTGTGGAAGATCCCCGGGGGAAAAATGGAAAAGTATTACCCAAGTTGAGAGTGAGTCCCTTATAGTGATGAACTCATAGGTCTACACAGGAAAGGTTCTTAGCGATCATCTAGTGTAGGGGTGGGGAACCTGTGGCCTCAAGGCCACATGAGGCCTTCTAGGTCCTTGGGTGCAGCTTTTTGACTGAGTCCAAGTTTACAAAACATCCTTTTATTAAGGAGGATTTGTTCTGTGAAGTTTGGATTCAAAGGGCTACACTTGAGGACCTGGAGGGCCACATGTGGCCTCGAGGCTGCAGGTTCCCCTCCCCTGATTTCTACTCCAATCACCTTACTGTAAAGATCAAGAAATTGAAGCCCAGAGAAGTTAAGTGACTTGACCGATTTTACCCAGGTGTTAAGTGGCAGAGCTAGGATTCAAACTCAGCTTCAGTGACTCCACGTTCAGTACTCTTTCCACTTCACATCACTTCCCTTTAGGAATGCACCAAAGTAAATAGTTACCTTTCTATATGGTTAAAATAGCTGTTTCTGCATTGGCAAGGTGGTGATGAATAATCCCTCTCCTATCTACTGCACAACATAATTATAAAAACTCAGAGCAGTAAGAGAACCCAGAAACCATTTAACCCATCCTGTTAAGGGATCAAGAATTCCTTTTGATATATGGTCATCCAGTCTCCCTTTGAAAATCAGCAATTAGGATGATTTTCTGAGGTAAGTATTTTCAGAATTTTCAAAAATTCCATTTTTGGCCAGCTTGGCTTGCTAGGAATTTTTTCTCGTATCAAGCTTTAAATTTCATTCCTGTAACATTTACCCATAGCTCCGGGTCCACCAATGAACAAGTCTAATATATTTTCAACATTATAGCCCTTCAAATACTAAATCAACAAATATTAATTAAATGATAGCTGTGTGCCAAAAACTATGCCAGGTCTTAGGGATACAAAGATAATAGTGAAACAATTTGTGTCCTTAAGGATCTTACAATCTTTTTTGGAAGACACAGCATGTTCACGAACATACGCATATATACACAGAAATAGGTAAAAGAGATAAAGAATTCATTTAGCACATACCATATGCCAGGGATATATGGGGTATTCAGGGAAGACTAGCACCTCTGGTGTGGGGACTCTTTTTTAGGGCTGCTCTCATCTTTCACCCAGCCCTCACCTGTGGGTCCAAGAAGCTATAGCATGTGCAGTGGTCACACTCTGGTAAAACTGCCTTGGCAGGTGGGCTAAACCAGGGTGACAGTAAATGACTGGCCTCAAACCCATTGGTGAGTTAGGAGAATGTCTTCTCCAAGCAAGTGAAGACTTCCCCCAGTGGAATGGAAAAACAAGAGCAGTTTGTTCCAGTGGCCATGAAGGCAGCCAAAGCCGACACTGTGGAGTACTTAGAGCTCGATCAGACGTTAGAAGACTCCAAAATCATCCATTGCATCTCTGGCCATTGCCAGCGGTCCTTGCCTTGCCACTGGACTGTGATGATTCTGGAAGAGAGAGTGGTTACAGGATTTGGAACTCAAAACTTTTTTTTAAATGTCTTAAAATTGTTTTAACATGTAATTTAGGAAAATGAAATATTACATAAAAAAGAGAAAGTGAAGCTGATGATTTCATATGACTCTGCTTCCAAATCACTTAAGAGTTAAGACATCACCCATGACATGTTTGTCCTCTTCAAAATGAAGGACAAATGACAACAGCTATATGCCAGGCATTGTATATTCAAAACAGATTCAAGATAAATTTTTAAGACGGAGGGGGCAGGGAAGGACTAATAACTGAAAGGATAGAAAAGCTTTACTATAGAAAATGGTATTTGATCAGATCTTTGAAGGAAACTCAGGGTTTTAAGAGATGGAGATGAAGAAGGAATGCATTACAGAAATGGGGAATAGCCAATGCAAAGGCATTGAGATGGGGGATAAAGTACCTTTTATGAGAAATAATAAGAAGGCTAATTTGGTTGAATGTGAAGGGGACTAATATGTGATAAGGCTGGAAGGGTAAGTTGGGGCCAGCTTTTCGCAATGCCAGACCGAGAGGTTTATATTTAATTCTAGAGGTAATAGGGAGCTTCTGGAGAATATTTTTTTTCTTCTTAAGATCCTTATTTATTTAATATTTTTAATATTAATAATATTTATTTAATATTTATTTAATATCAGCATTAATTTTCAGTAGAGTTTGAATTCCAAATTTTCTCCCCATTTCTACCCCCCCACTCCAAGATGGCATATATTCTGATTGCCCAATTCCCCAGTCAACTCTCCCTTCTGTCATCCCACTCCCCCCCCCATCTCCTTTTCCCTTGCTTTCTGATAGGGCAAGATAGATTTTTATGTCCCATTGACTGTATATCTTATTTCCTAGTTGCATGCAAAAA
>CM053627.1:208291075-208312514 GCA_028646595.1 Phalanger gymnotis
TGAACAAGGGGGAGTGGCCATATGAGTGTACAGATAAGACAAGTACTGTGGAGATCGAAATGACAAGATTTGGCACCTTATTGGATATGGAGGGAGAATAACAAGTGGAGGATGACTTAGATGTTGTTAAATTGAGTGACACCCTAGCTAGATATAGGGTTAGAAGAAGGGTAGGTTTGGGGAAAAAATTAATGAGTTCTGTACATAATGATGACTATGGAAATCCAGTTCTGAATATCCCATAGGCAGTTTGTGATGTGGGACTGGAGCTTAGGAGAGAGATTAGAGCTAGATATATAGATCTGGAAGTTATCAGAGTAGAGATGATAACTAAACCTATAGGGGCTGATGAGTTCACCAAGAGAAAAAGTTTAGAGAAAGAATAGAGGACGACCCAGGGCAGAGCTGTAGCAGTATGCCTACTGTTAAGGGTCATGATAAAGAATGATGAGCCTGTAAAGGAGACTGAGAAGGAGTGATAGAAGAATGGTGTCATGCTGCCCAGAGGTCAAAAAGGACTGAAAAAAGGTCAGCACATTTGACAATTAAAAGATCAGAAGACAACTCAAAGACAAGAATCTTCCTAAATGTTCCTCCTAAGTTTTGTCTTCTCCTGGCTAAACAAACTGAGGATATTATATTGATCCTTGTATGGCATAGTTTTGAGTACATTTACTATAGTGATAACCCACCTCTGTATTTTCTTTTGGTCTCTTCTGTATTTTTAAAAATTGCTTTAAAGACCTTTTTTTTCCTTTCTTTCTTTCTTCAAGCAATGCTATTTGCTAGCTTCACCTTTCCCCCAAAATAAAAAAAATAAAAACACTTCTTTGTGACAAATAAGCATAGTCAAGCAAAACAAATCTGCACATTTTCAACGTCCAAAAATATATTTCATTCTGTACCTTGATTCCAACCTCTCTGTTGGGAGGTGGGTAGTATTCTTCCCCGCTGATCGTCGAGACTTGTGGTTGACTATTAATCAGTTTTTTAAAAGTTCTTTCAAAGTTCTGCTCACTTTTAATTTGCATCAAGTTATACAAGTTTCCCAGGATTCTCAGAAACCATGCCATTCATCATTTCTTATGGTATTACACTATTACATATACCATCATAAGTCGTTTATATACCACTCATGTGCCACAATTTGTTCAGCCATCTTTTAATTGATGGCATCTTCTGCTTATAGTTCAAAAAGAGCTTCTAAAAATATTGAGGTACAGATAGACCCTTTTCCACTTTCTTCGATCTCTTTGGGGAGAAGCTTATATTCTAATAGACATCCTCCATAGAGTAGTAGTGCCTAGGGAATGGTATTTTGACTTGGAAAATACAGAAACTATAGTTACAGTTAAAAATACTGATGATCACATCACTTGTAGGCATAAAGAAGCCAAGAGGTGACCCCTCAGAGTTAATTGAGAGACTTTATCATCTTGAGGCCCCGTTTTCCTCACTATAGTTTTTGGGGGGCCCTGCTTAAGCACTACCCCTATCTATCCACTAGGACTCAGACATAAACCATAGAACCCAGGTGACCCGGGTTTTCTATAACTGTTATCATGTGGTAGAGGGATTAGACTTGTCCAGTTTGGCCACACAGGGCAGAATCAGGACCAATGGATATATGTTGCAAAGATTCAAATTCCAGTTTCGATTTAAAGAAAAATTTTTAACACTGTCCAAAAGTGTAATGGGCTGCCTTGGAAGGAGGAAGTTTCACCCTCACTGGAGATCTTTCATTAGGGACTGGATGGCCACTTGTAGAGTTTACCATATTGGAAGATTCCTATCTGGTAGAGAAGTTGGACAGTTCTTCCCATCCCAGATGTTCAGTGATTCTGTGAGCTGCCAATCCCACTATGCATTACCACCAAATTCCCGTCTCTTCTCCTGTGCAAAGGCTGCTTCTTTCAGCCTATTGACTGAAACCCTTACCTGTGTCAATCCTACAGCCTCCCTCATCTTGCTGACTGAATAAAAAGGGCCACACGTTCTCTGCCTCTTGAAAAATGTCTCCCTTTGTCCAAGCTGTCTCTTTGTCTAGCTGTTCTGTTGTTTTTTGCCCCCGTACAGTCTCCTTTCTTCTCCAGCTTTTCTTCCCCTAACCTTGCCCTCCCCCACTTTGCCTGGCTCTTAGCACTACTCTCTCCCAGCGGGGGCTGAGAAGGCTTGGAAGAGGGGTATGGGACTGGCGTTGCCATGACCACCGCAAAGCCGGCCGCAGCTGGTCCGGGCAGCTGCTCCCAGGATCCTGTGCTGGGACTAAGCACCGCCCTGAGTGGACAAAGCCAAGGAACCGGGAGGCCCTGGGGCCCCACGGCAGGCACCCCCCCCTCCAAATTCAGGGCCTAAACGGAAAGGACCCAGGGGATCCCTGAGCCCAGCCACAGGTCAGAGGTGGGGGAATGAATGGGTGAGTGATCTGGGGGTTGGAAATAAGGACTGCAGTTTGGACGTCCCTCTCTAGGAGGAGGGACAGACAGAAAGGGAGGGACAGACCAAGTGACTGTCTGGAAAAGAAGGGCGGAGGGGAGGAAAGATTGGGGTTGGGGAAATAAGGTAGCAGGAGTGGATGGGAGGGGAAACGGGACAAGGGAAGTAGGGAATGTGGAATAGACTTTGGGTGTGGGGAATCGTGCTGGGGAAAGGGATGGGGGTTGGGAGCTGAGGTGGGTAGGATGCTACCAGGTTGAGGATCTGTGTGACCTCATCTTCAACCTCGATATCCTTCATCTTTCCCCCTGTCTTCTCTTAGTCTCCCTGTCTTCTCTATCCTATTACCTCCTATCTTGCTCCTAGTCACTCTTTTTCATTCCCCTTGCTCCCTCCGCTCCTCAGCTATTGCTGCCCTCTGTTTATCGGTTTTACACACACACCCATTTTTCTCAGTCTCTCACCCTTTTACTATGCTCTCCCTCCAATCATTCCTTCAAAGGGTTATTAAACTAATCTTGCTTTTATATTGAAATGGCCATGTCACTCCTTTGCTCAAAACCCTCCCATGGTTCCCTATTATCTACAAAGTTCAACCTCCTTAGTATTTAAGAACCTCCATATACCGCCCATCCATCTTAGCCTTCTTTTATACTACTTTCCTCCCCTCCCCCTTGGAATATTCTATGCTGCAATCAAATTGAACCCACTGTACATGGCTTGGAATTTTCTACCTCTGTGCTTTCACTCACGGGGTATTGTATGCCTGGAATGCTTTCCCCTCTGTTGAATTCTTCCTCATCCTTTAAAGAGTAATTTAACTGTTGCTTGGCTATGAAGCCTCCCCTGTTTCCTCCTCTTACTCCCTGCTCTCTACACCAGGGAGTAGTTCCTTTTTGGGATCTCACATCTTTGTTTTCACTTCTCTTTTCACTTCACTAAAGTAATTTTGTGTGTATAGATATTCATGTATGTTACAGCTCTTTATTAGATTGTAATTTCCATGAAAGCAGGTGCTTTTTGTGTTTACTAGCACCTAACATAGTCCTCTGAAATTTAATAGAATTCTTTTAGCCTTACCCTATTTCTCCATACCTGTCTTCCTCAGTTGATCCTTTGCTCCTTCCTCTTTTATTTCCCCTACTTTTCTTTGGGGACCTCTGACTCACCCCTTCCTTCTTTCTCACCTTTCTGTTCCTCAGCCTCTCCTCTTTCCTCTTTCCTTTTTCTCTGTTTTTTGTCTCTCCATTTCACTCTTCCTCAAACTCCTCTCCTTTATCTGTGGTCCTTATTTTATTTTTTTTCAAGTAGGACCAAAGCATGGTTCAGTGATCCAAGTATCAGGCCTTCTTAGTTTAGTTACTACCAACTCCGCCCCCCCTCTTCCGCCCCCCCCAATACCTTTTATATGAAGGCTCCTTTGCTCTCTGGCCCCCAGCTGTTTTCCTGCTTCTCCCCAGAGCCAGCTGCATCTCCAGGAGGAAATCTAGCCCATTATGGGAGGTCCATCCAGGCCTGATCTCTCCTTCTTCTTGATGTTTTCCAACAGTGGTTTAGTGGTCTACTGAGCTAGGAGCTTCACTCTCCTATTGCCCCCCCCACCCCCAGCCTTCAGCTTCTCCAGTTGCTTTCCCTGACACAGCTGTGCACTCCCCCATGGGCAGTAAATTCATAGATTGCTAGAGCCAGAGGACACCTTATAAATCATCTAGTCTATTCATCTCCTTTAGCAGGTGGGGAAACTGAGTCCCATAGAGCTATTCTAGGCTTGACTTGCCCAAGGTCACACTGTTAGTGACGGGGCTAGGACTTTAGACCTACACAGTCCAGCCCCTTTTGCTTTTCTGTGGTGCCAATTGAAGCTTGATAAGCAAGATAAGGCTAGCCAAGGACATGGGAACTCCTGGCAAATAAGATGTGGCTGTGTAGAACTGGAGAAACATAGGGTCCTCAGGGGAACTGAGATGATACGAAGACATGAGGGCTTGTGGGGAGAGAAAAAGGGCCTGGGATGATGACACGGGAGCCTCTAAGATGGGGTAGAGAGGCTATGAGGACTCTAGGGAGGTGGGAATGAGGACATCAAGACTCTCCATATGGGGAAATTGGGGTCCTTTGGCTCACTCTGGAGCCATCTGTATTCCTGGGCTCTCCCCTCTCCCGCCCCTGGGAATCTCAGCTCCAGTCTTACATTCCAGTTGGCTCCAGCCTCCTTTCCCTTGTCACTTGACTCCGCTTGGCTCAGCATACTTCCTCTTCCTACTCTTCCCCCCACCTCCCAGGCTGTCTACCCCCAGTCCTAGGCTGGGGTGCTCTGGAAGGAGTTAAGATGAGTGAGCATCTCAGCCCAGAGACTGCTAGGGGACTGGGGCCAGGCTAGGTTTATAGCCTTCCTGGTCCCCAGATCTCCTTTTCTCACCTTGACCCCTCTCTGTCTGGCATTGCCTTATTATGAGCCCCGGTCAATATTGGTCTGGAGTGGGGAATGTTTCAATGGAGTGTGAGGGGCTCGAGCTCCATTCCTTAAAAGTCTGGCTCTGGCTTTATGTCCTCCCTCACTGGAGTTTCCCTTTCTCCTTGTTGCTGCTACATCTGCCTGCCAGGATTCTAGTCGTCTCCGGCCTCCTGGAAAAGGAGGATGGGGGTGGAGGCTGAGGTGTGGTTACCTATTCTAGGACCTAGCCCCTCCCTGCTCAGGTCCGCCTCCCCTCCTCCCTTCCTCTCCTTGTCTGGCCTCTTGCGGAACCCAGTTTCCCCATCTGCCTGCCGATCTCTTCTCTGGAGCGGTATGAATGCTTTGGGTTGGACCACATAGGGTGGGAAGGCTGTATGTATGTCCATCTGTGTTAGTGTGTGCTATGGAGTTTGTATTCAGGTGTGAGAGTGTCAGCCTTTTTATGTCTTCCTGTCTGCTTTTCTGTACCAGTTTCTGACTGGGACTTAACATTTCTATCTTGAGAATCTTATCTGTGTGCCTCTAGGAACAGGTGTGAACTTTTTCTCTGATGACATAATTATCAAGGGGACTATGTATCACCCGGCATATAGGTGTAGGATCGTGTATATAGGTCTGGGTGTGTATGGGGGCGGGGGAAAGAGGTCTGAACCTGGTTAAGGTGAGTGTCGAGGCGTGGGGCAGAATGGATCGTCCCCACTTCCCCGTGTTCTTCCCTTCTCCCCTTTCTCTTTATGTCAGTCCAGTTAAGAGACTGCCTTTTCTCTACTTCATTCTCTTCTTTCTCAACATTTATTCTTCACTTTGTGTGTTCCTCTCTCCTTGTATCTGTCTTAGTCTTCTCACTCTCTCACTCCTCCTGGCTCAGGGTTCTATATTTAGACAGTATACTCTAAACGTTGAGATCCTGGGGCTACCACCAGATACTGCTTCCAGAAGCTGTGACTGGTTGGGCTTGCTGGGGTCAGGAGACCTGGACCCTGGTTTGAGAACCAGGACATAGGGAATGGACACAAGGGCACTTTACCTGATTGGAGCTGGGACCTCTGGCTGGGGAGTGGTAGTGGTGAGAGTTGGTAGGGTGGGAGAGTGGGAAGAACCAGTGGTTAGTTGACTGATAGACTGATATTTTGTCCATAACGGAAGCCTTGGGTATGAAATGGTGTTAGATGAGATTATATGGCTAAGAGAAAGGACACCGAAGTCCCATGGAAAGGCAAGTAACTAGGAAAGCGACAGGCAGATGGGACATTGTGCTCCTCCCCCACTGGGTGCTTTGGGTGTGCTCAGTTCTAGGCTGGGCCTGCAAGAACCTGCTCCTTCCCACCTGCCCTGGGGGCCTCTCTTGCTCACACCCCTCTTTTGGAACTGAGCCCAGAAAAGGAGGAGACAGAAAGAAGAGGTTACCTCTTCTAGCCTGGCTCTCTGCCTTTGACACCACTGCTCTAAGTCTGCTGTTTGGGGGAAAAGGGGAAAGTGGAAACATTAGAGAGGAGAAGAGCAGCAAAGTTATGGGGTGAAAACAAATGTAGGCTGTGAACCGAGTGCAGTGCAGTAGAAGCCTACAAGGAGGTGGGGGAAGGGAGAAGAGGGCTGGGCAGGGGAGTGGCCAGTGCAGACAAGAAATGGAATCCGTGGAGTGGGAAAAGGAGTCCTAGGGGGCCAGGGAAGGGCTAGAGCAAAAGGGGCAGTGATGAGAAAGGGATATAAAAGTAGTGGAAAAGATATAAGGCAAGCTGGGGTAGGGAGGAATTTAGGAGCTGCAGATGGCAGCGTAAGGGAAAAGGGAGGGAAAGGGAGAAGAGAGAAGAGAAAGGTAAGGTAAAGGAAGAGAAGAAGGAAGGCAAAGAGGTAGCTGAGTTGTAGGAGGAGAGAGTTTGCTCCCTGGACCCTGAGAAGCTCCAGTTCTTGGATACTCTCCCCAGAAAAGGCCCCCCAACAGCTGCTCCTGGGAACCACCTCCTGACACCCGAGCCTGACTGGCGCCTCCCTCTCTGGGCTCCCTCCCTTCTCTCCTCCCCCACCTCCTGCTTGGCAGGGCCCAACTACTGAAGAGGCTGGGCTATCAGAGGCAGGAAGCCTGAGTCTTCCAGAAAGAGGGATGAGAGGTAGGGAGTGATGAGGATGTCCCGATGGAGAGAACAGAAACCTGATAGGGTGGGACCCCTGGGTCCTAGGAGGGAAGTGGTAGCTAAAGGGAGAGGGTCTGGGGTTTGGGACACAGCATGCTTATTGTTTCTACTTGGTTCGATCAGACTGTTTCACTCTAGCATCCCTGTCCCAATCATTACCCTTCAGACTAGTTTCCTGTCCAGTAAGAGCCCTCCTGTCTTTCTCTGCCACAGACGCATTCTGGAACTTCTCTGGGGCAGTTCCTCAGTGTTTAGCACTCATGCCATGCCAAATACGGCATATTCAGCTGGAGAACCCCCCTAAAATGTTGCCCTCCTCCCTTTCCTCCAAAGCAAGATCTGTTTTGCCCTCTGGCTACCCCTGTCATGGGATCATAGGATCACATTTTTAGAGCTGGAAAGAATCTGAGGCAATGGGCCTATTAGAGGTCATCAAATATAACTCCCACTTTTTATAGAAGAAGAAAGTGAAACCCAGAGTTAAGTGATTTGCTTAGGGTCACATAGCTAGTAAGCATCCTAGGGATGATTTGAACCCAGGTCTTCCTGACCTCAAGCCCAGCACTGCATCCATTGAACTGCACTAGGAATTATCTGCATAGGGATGGTATTTGAACCCTTGGGAGCCAATGAGGTTACCAGAGTATAGTAGGAAAAGAGGAGGGCCCAGAATAGAGACTTGGGATAGATACTCCTTTAGACAATAGGCATGACGTGGATGATAGCACATTCTTACTGGCAACTCCTCTCCCTAAACTGCTCCCAACAATATATACCGAAAAAACCCCAAACTAAACAAACAGAACCAGTATCTACCAATAGCCAATCATACTCCAAGAATCTGCCTTAGGATGATGGTATAATGGTTATACCTTTACCCTTTAATGAAAGGATTTGTTCTGTGAAGTTTGGAGTCGAAGGGCCGCACTTGAGGACCTAGAGAGCTGCATGTGGCCTCGAGGCTGCAAGTTGCCCACCCCTGGGACCAAATCACAGCCTCAGAAGTTTCTGCCCCCACCCAAACCCTAGACAAACTGTAAGGTACTGTCCATTTGGCTGTACATGTGCATAGGCTAGCCCCCCAAGCCTCTGCAGAGCTCCAACTGATTAGAGCAAAGACTGGCATTTCTGGAGGACTTGGAGATTATTAAAGCAGGAGTCGTTGGATTTAAGGGAAGAGACCCAGGGGAAGTAGTAAAAATAAGGAAGAATGTTTAGCTACTTTTCCCCCTTTTCTTTTCCTCTCAGGTTTCTCTTCTTTCCCCATCTGTTTCTTGGGCCTATAGTATGTGCACCAAGGGGCTGAAGCTCCTTATTCTTTGTGTGTTTGTGTACAAGAGATATTTCTTTTGCTAGGCTTTTATTGCTGTTTGTGCATCTGAAGTTTTATTATTTACCCCAACATTCATCTCTTATTTGCGTATTAATGAAATCAGATTTGTTAAGTCTTATTTGTGGTTAACAGTTAATGTCAGTATGAGGGTATGGGGGTGCATGTCTCTGGATCTATATAGGTTTGATATGTGGATGTGAGAGAGTTGTAGTTGGGTCCAAATGAGATGATAGAAGAAATGCACTATGTAAATAATGTCACATACAGGTCTTCAGACCTGTACACCTATGTCAGGGTATGATGTTTGCCACATTATGTCTGTATGCATATGCAGATCCACATGGGCTTGCATGATGCTGTGTCTATCCCTGTGTTTACAGTATGGATGTGGGTCTGAGCAAGTGTGTGTATAGGGAACTGTGTGTGTCAGTGACTAGGGGGTGGCTGGGTGGAGTGGAAGAAGGCAGGGTGTCCTCATCCTGGGATATAATTGGCTTTTGGGTTGACAGGAAGGGTTATTCTGGGCCAGCTCTGTCTGAGAGGGTCTGGGTCTGAATCGGCGTCTCCATTCCCTAGGGAGAGACAGAGGTCATTATAGGTCTCAGGGTTCCTTGTTCTCGGTGTCTGTATATAAGTCTTTCTGTGTGTCTTTTTGAATCAACCTCTCTATCTCTGTCTTGGCCTTTCATTCTGTGTGTCTCTTGGTGTTTTTCTCTCTGCCTTCTGTTCTGTGTCTCTGTATCTCTGCTGGGGGCTCTGTCTCAGTCTCTGTCTGGTCTCGGCGCCAGCAATGACTCACCCAGGGCTGGGCGTGAAGGTTACTCAAGGAAACAAGGGCCCTGCTGTTCCCAAGGGATGGGGGTGGAGAATAGGACCCAGGAATCCAACATGCAGAACTCCTGGGATTCCAATGGCCTGCTCCTCTCTCCCTGCCTCTCCCTCCTCCCTAGCTTATGCTCACCTCAGGAACCCAAGCATCCTGCTTCCTAGTCTCTGTCTCTGGCTCTCCCCCTACCACCCCCACCCCCTCACCCATCCCCTCAGCTGCTGTCTCAGAGCCTGGGGTTTCAGCTGCCTCCTACATTCCTGCCCCAGGGCATTGTGGGAGCAGCTGAGGAAGGACAAAGGAACGAGGGAGTGTCCCTTCTCCCCACTCCTCCTACCTTCTAGGGGGAACCTAGGGGAAACTCCCTTTAAACCCTTCCCCCTATCTCCAGGGGACAACTAAATTTTCTTCAACTCTGGATTTCTCCTTAAGAGAGATGGGGAGGGGGGAAATGATGAGGCAACAGGATGTCTGGGTCCCAGAAAAAGAGTAAGGACTAATTAGATAGAACTGGGGAGCCACAGCACTTTGGGCTTGAAGGAAGTAGTGGTTAGAACTGCCTGTGTTCCTAAGAGAAAGAGGTGCTTGTAAATGAGATGACATATACCTGAAGGGAGCCAGTGCTAAAGGGAGCTGCAGGGACTTGGTAGCTTTGAGTCTGGGGACAGAATGCTTGAATTCAATGAAGGTTAGGAAGCAGACACTTAGAGCGATAGCTGTCTAGGACATACGCAGGGAGTGGAGAAAGTGGGCTCCAAAGCTAGGGATTAAAAACTCTCTCCTTTTTTTTTTGTTTTTTTGTACTATTTCTCTTAGCTGAGATCTCTCTGTTCTTTCTCCTCTCTTCCAGCAGAGATGCTGTTCCCTCCACCATAGGGCTATGGGATCTGGAGCCATGGGGCTACTTATCCTGTTGTCTTTGCTGCCAGTGATACTGATAGCAGTTGAAAATGCTGACATGGAGGGACACTTTGACCCTGGTGAGGAGGCTAGATATCTAGTTCTCTGAGGGGAGAGGATCTCTGGAGGGGGAAATTTAGTGGTACTCATTGCTGTTTCTATCTCTTACGTCCATGCAGCCAAATGCCGCTATGCCCTGGGTATGCAAGACCGAACCATTCCTGACAGTGACATCTCAGCCTCTAGTTCCTGGTCAGATTCCACTGCTGCTCGACATAGCAGGTACCCTCATCACATAGGTCCTCCCAAACAGAAAACAACAGTTTTTCTATGACCCTTCGTATCTGTCTCTAACTTTTCTCCTCCAGAGGCTCCTCCTCTTCTTTTCTTTTGGAGACCTAGTTGAAACCGAAAGCTGTTTCAGTAGGCTCACTAATACCAGAGACCTTACAGTAATACCATGAAGCCAAGGGGCATTATAATGACAGTAAAACTCTGTAACAGGGGAGCCTGTCCAGTAATAGATCCATCTCTGGGATTCCAAACACTAACTCAAGTCCCTCTGTCTTCCTTCCAGATTAGAGAGCAGCGATGGAGATGGGGCGTGGTGTCCAGCAGGGCCAGTGTTTCCGATGGAATCAGAGTACCTGCAGGTGGACCTTCGACGGCTCCACTTGGTGGCCCTGGTGGGGACCCAAGGACGGCATGCTGGGGGGTTGGGCAAGGAGTTCTCTCCTAGTTACCGGCTGAGATACTCCCGCGATGGTCACCGATGGATGGACTGGAAGGACCGATGGGGCCAGGAGGTGAAGAGAGGCAGGGGAGGGGGATAATTAATAGAGGAGATTGGGGTTATAGAAAGCATCTAGATGTGGCATCTGGGAGCAGAAGGACAGATTCTGTGTAGGGGAGAGGTAAAAGAGTCAATTGAGTCAGGAAAAGGGAAGGTGGAATTGGGGAAAGGAACAGAGAATAGAGAAAAAAAATCGTGAAGTTGGAAGATTTTAGAGATCATCTAGACCAGATGAGTCAAACCCCCAGGCCAACAGGCCTTTGGTCAGCACTCCTTAGTGCAGCAGTACAATAGAGCATAGATAACGTTAATTTGTGGTTTTCTAAGTCAGTATGCAGCCTGCCGGGATCCTTATGTATGGTTTAGTGACCTCCCATTTCTATCTGAGTTTGACGCTACTGATCTAGACCAACCCCCTCATTTTGCAGATGAGGACACTGAGGCTGAGAGAGATGAACTGGTTTGCCCAAGGTCACACAGCTAGTTGGAGGTAGATCCATGTCCCTTGACTCTCAGTCTGGTATTTCTTTCACGCTTCCCTCCCTGCTCTGACATGGTACTCTAGGTTGGAGATGGGGGTCAGCGAGCAGACAGTATGGGAGTTTGAGCCAAGCATCTGGCTTTCTCATCCATTCCATCTCTGAGCCCTATGCTTCTTCTCATCCCTCCTTCACCCCTGCCCCAGGTGATCTCAGGGAATGAGGACACCGGCGGAGTGGTGTTGAAGGATCTGGGACCCCCCATGGTGGCCCGTCTTGTCCGATTCTACCCCAGGGCTGACAGAGTCATGAGCGTCTGTCTTCGAGTGGAGTTATATGGCTGCCTCTGGAGGGGTGAGTTCCGCACCTCTTCCTGGGGGGAGCTAAAATTTGGGTTTCTTGTTTTAGAGAGAGCCCTAAAGCCACTGTGTTATATCCTCAGGGAAAAAGAGGGGTACTAAACCTCTCATTCACCGCTGGTAAAAGGTTGAAATTGCCAGTAGCCGTATCAGTGGGCCAAGCGGAAGGGTTGTGAAAAAAAATGTCAATCTACCGATCAATGAGCAGTTTAAAATGCCTACTGTGTGTCTGTGCTGGGGATACAAAGACAAAGAGAAACATCCCGCCTGCCCGCAGGGCGCTTACACTCTTTCAGGGGAGACAACTTGTGTGGATCTAATTATAGGCAAAATAAACACGAGGCAATGGGCTGGGCAGTGCTTGCACTTGGTAGAATCAAAAAGAACTCACGTGGACGGCGGTGGCACACAAATTGAGCTGTGAACTAGGGGTTCTAAGAGGCAGAAGTCAGGTGGGAGATCCTTCCAGGCATGTGGGACACACAGTTTGTGCAAAGTCAGAGAGATGGGAAAGGAAAAGTAGTGTGAGAAGATCGTGAAGGTCAGTGTGGCTGGATCATATAATACATTAAGGGGAGGAATGCATAACAAGCCTGCAAAGGTCAATAATGGGGAAGCTGGAAACTTAACATTTTTCCCAAAGTCAAGAAAAAGTTGTAAACAATGTGGATTCCCCTCTCTAACTCCATTTCCTTCCGTTTTGTCTTAGACGGACTGCTCTCCTACACAGCCCCTGTGGGGCAGACTATGTATTTGCCTGAGACTGTGCATCTCAATGATTCAACCTATGATGGACACACAGTTGGCGGGTGAGAGAGGCAGGTCTCTGGAGAGCTAGAGCTAGGGCTTTGAAGAAGAGCAAGAGGGAAGGAAAAAGCAGAGATGAGATATAGGGTCTACAATGCAGAAATTTAATGTGCTTACTATGCACATATGTAAAAGGGGTTTGGTTTTTCTTTCATTTCCAATATGGGGGAAGAGTGGGAGGGAGAAAAGGACTTTTTGCTGATTGAAAAAAAATAAAATATAATTTAAAAAATATTGGGGGCCTAGTTTGAGGGAGGGAGACAAACTCATGGATGAGGATGATAAAGGTGAAAGAGGGAGCAGGAAACAAACTGAGGAGGAAAATGAGAGTTACAGAGAGTAGGTCCAGGGCACCTAATAAAAAAAAACCCTATGGACAGGAGATGAAAAGGCTGTTTGGCCTGGGGGGAGTAGAGGTAAGCCCTAACATTTGAGGGATGAGGCTGGAGTTGGAGATATGGAAACAGGGCTAGAGTGTTGGGCCTAAGGGCTGGAGCTCAAAGAAGGGTGAGAGTGTTAGAAGACACCCCATTCCTGTTCTAAAAACCACTCACCCTGCTTTCCTCCCTGAACCTAGCTTGCAATATGGAGGCCTGGGCCAACTGGCAGATGGTGTGGTGGGGTTGGATGACTTCAGGCAGAGCCAGGAGCTGCGAGTATGGCCAGGCTATGATTACGTAGGATGGAATAACAAGAGCTTCCCCAGTGGCTACGTGGAGATGGAATTTGAGTTTGACCAACTGCGGGTCTTCCAGACTATGCGGGTGAGGATTCTGTGGCTGAAGCCCAAATAGAAAAGACATAATGGCTTTGTTGGGGGTGTGGGTGTGAAAAAGACATAAAGAGATACTATAGCAGGGAGAGGTCCTGCCGTTATGATCCGGTTTCCTTTTATTCCTACTCAGGTCCACTGTAACAACATGCATACCCTGGGGGCCCGGCTCCCTGGTGGGGTAGAATGCCGCTTCAAGCGAAGCCCAGCCACAGCCTGGGAGGGAGAGCCAGCACATCAGGCCTTAGGAGGAAGTCTAGGGGACCCCAGGGCCCGGTCTGTGGTGGTGTCGTTGGGGGGCCGCGTAGCTCGATTTCTGCAGTGCCGCTTCCGTTTTACTGGGTCCTGGCTACTCTTTAGTGAAATCTCCTTCTTTTCTAGTAAGTGTCTCTCCAACACCACCCTTCATTCCCAGACCCATTTATGGTGGAATAATACCATTCGTGGCCCTTGTCTGCTGTCTCAGATCCTCAGCGTCTGGCAATTTCTCTTCCCCTTTGCCCCTAAGAATATCCTGAGATGTTCTTATACAGTGACATCCCAAGTCTCCTGCCCCAACTCCCTTCCTCTCTCACTGTCTCAACCTGTATAGTTCTGTTGTGTTCCTTTATAACTCATCCACTTGTTTCCCCAAGCCCATCTGTGTTCCTGGTCATTGCTTACAATCTATATTGTTTGTTGGTCATCCCACTCCGACCAGTCTTTCTTGTGTCTTCTTTGTCTTTTTATCCATTTTGCTAGCAGTTATTTTCATTCTTGTGCCTCCATAAATCTTCGGACCACACTCCTCAGTTGTAACCAATATGGGTCTTCTCTGTCAAACTGCGTGTTCATTCTTTTGGACTCATGCTGTCCTGTGTCTCCTCCATCTGTCTGTCTTTCTCCATCCCAAACTTCCCCAACAGCCTTCTCTCAGCTGCTACAGAATTCATTTCTGATCCTTATGTTTCAGAGGAATGTTTTATTCTCATCTAACTCATCTTCCCCACATATTTTACTTTTCATCTCTCCTCTCCTTGGTTACCTTTTTCTCTTTACCCAACTCCCTCTTCTCTATTTGTTCTCCCCAGATATTGTGAATGAATCCTCTCCAGCTTTGGGTGGCACCCGACCACCTGCCCCTTGGTGGCCCCCAGGCCCGGTTTCTACCAACTTCAGCAGCTTGGGTAACGTCCCCGCTCTCTGTCCTTCCCTTCCTCCCTACTCCTCGAATTTAGTCCAACAAATGTTTATAAAATGCATCAGATTGTGCCCTTGGGACATAAAGACCCAAAACTACCCTGTGTTCCAGATAAGTTTACATCATGCTGGACCGCCCAGCTTTTCATCCCTAGTCTTGAGCTCTGACTTCTTTCTCCTTCTCTCTGCACAGAGCTGGAGCCTCGGGGGCAGCAGCCTGTGGCCAAAGCAGAGGGCAGCCCCACGGCCATTTTGATTGGTTGCTTGGTGGCCATCATCCTGCTGCTGCTGCTTATCATTGCCCTCATGCTCTGGAGGCAGCATTGGCGCAGGCTTCTTGGCAAGGTGGGTAAGGGTTTGGGAAGGTCAGGGAGGGGTTTGTGTCTTGAGGGAATATAAGATCCAGGACTGAAAGGGAATGAATGGGGAGGAGGACAGGACAAAAGACAGGGATAATAACAAGTATTTATAAAGTGCTTTTCACAAGTTGTCTCATTTGTTCCTCACAACAGCTCTGTGAGATATAGGCTATTATTGTAGCCATTTTACAGATGAGAAAATTGAGGTTGAGAGAAAGGTTAAGGGATTTGACTCAGTGTCACATAGCCAGAAGGAACTGAGGAAGGATTGGAACTCAAGTCTTCCTGACTCCAAGTTCATTACTCCACCTAGCTGATGGGAATAGTTGGTATAGCTAGGAAAAAACCTAGGTGGGTAGAAGGTGGTAGAGGCCAATGTGTGCTTTGACTCCCAGGATCTCTCATTTTCCCCTGACTCCTGCCAGGCTGAGCGACGAGTGTCAGAGGAGGAGCTGACAGTTCATCTCTCTGTCCCTGGGGACACTGTACTCATCAACAACCGTCCAGGACCTCGAGAACCACCCCCTTATCAGGAACCTCGGCCCCGTGGGAATCCACCTCACCCTGTTCCCAGTGCCCCTAATGGCTCTGGTATGGCCTTCAGAGGGAAAGATTAATACCATCTGCCCCCACTCCTATGATCTTTCTCTCTTTCTCTGTCTCTCTGTTTCTGTCTCTCTGTCTCTGTCTTTCTCTCTCTGTCTCTGTCTCTCTTCGCCTGTCTGTCTGTCTGTCTTTCTGTCTGTCTTTCTCTGTCACTCTCTCTCTGTCTCTCTGTCTCTGTCTGTCTGTCTTTCTCTCTGTCTCTCTTCGCCTGTCTGTCTGTCTGTCTTTCTGTCTGTCTTTCTCTGTCTCTCTCTCTCTCATTGTCTCTGTCTTTACCTTCTACCTTGTTTTTTCTCTATGGCCTCCTTCAGGATGCCATAATTCATCCCCTTGTTTCCCCAGGTCCATCTGTATTCCTGGTCACCCCTTACATTCTATATTGTTTGTGTTGGTCAATCTCATCCCCACCAGTCTTTCCAATGTCTTCCTTGTCTTTGTGTCTCCCATACTCAACTCTTTGGACCATACTTCTCACTTCTCGGTTGTACCCAATATATGTCTTCTCTGTCAGCCTGTCCATATGTTCTTCTAGACTCATCCTCCCCTGTGTCTCTTCCATCTGTCTGTCTTGTCTTCTTAGTCTCTACCCATCCCTTGTCTCCACCAGAGTCATAACTAATTTGGGGCAACTCAGGTTTTGCCCCTGGGCACCAGAATTTAGAGGGTGTAAAAATTTAACAGTGGAGAAGCCACAATCGTAACTAGTTACCCCTCCTGCTCAAGATAACTTTGTATTAATTACTTAAAATTTTTTCATACCATTAATTTAAAAAAATTATCTCAGGGCATGCAATTCATGATGCTTGCCCCTTGCCTCAGGCATCAAAATACCAGTTAAGGCTCTGGTCTCCTATTCATTTGTCTATCCCCCCTGGTCTCACCCTATCCCGGTGTCTCCCCCATCCCTCCTTCTCCCGACAGCGATGCTGCTCTCCAATCCAGCCTACCGCCTCCTCCTGGCCACTTACGCCTGTCCCCCCCGAGGCTTTGGCCCCCCCACACCCGCCTGGGCCAAACCTACCAACACCCAGGGTAAGCCCCGTCATCCCCTGGGCTCCCCCAGGTTCCCCACTCCACAGTGGTGTGGGAAAAAGACTTTGACTCCTTATGCTTTCTTTGCTCCCAACCATGTCCTCTTCTGCTCTCCAGAGCACTGGAGGAGAAAACTCTTGCACCTTTAGCTCTACTGTATTGTTTTCTGCCCTTTTTTGCGGTCTTTCTTTAGAGTAATGGAGGAAAAAGACTCACTTGGATTGAGTTCTTGGCTTTCTCCTTTTCTTTTTTCCTTTAGCACATTCTCTTTAGCTTTTTATAATTGAAGAGGAAGGTGGTTTCACAGCCTTAACTCTTTCTGTCACTTCCCAGTCCTTATCTTTTGGTTTCCCCCCTCTCTCCAGAGCTACATAGGAGGAAGCTCCACCACCCCTGGCACTCCCCCTTTCCCGTTATGTTTCTTCTCTATGGAGTTGCAGAGTTGAAGGTTCTCAAATCCCATACCTTCTCTGTCTCTTCTCACTCCTTTGTGTTTGCTTTGTTGTCTCTCCTAGGGCCCCCCCCCCAGCTTCAAAGAAAATTCTCTAACCTGTCTACACTTTTCCCCGTGTCTAGATTCCTTGTTATAGGATTTGTAGAGGAAAGGGTTCTTCTATTCTCTGTTCCCTCTCTGTGGCCCTCTGCTGTTTCTACTCTGTTTTGGGGGCTGGTGGATTGGATGGTAAAGGTTTGGGAGGGATATTGAAATGGTAAAGTCAGAGTTGAAGGGCTGGGAGGGGAGGGCAGTTGAGTAAGAGGAAAATCTGAGTGAGGGAATTTAAGGTTTAGAAAAATGTGGATGGGTAAATCTCCCCTCCTGTCCAGATAGATACAAGAGTATCTTTATTGCTGAAAGATCCTTAGGAAAGAAATTCCTCTGGTCTTCAGAGCTCATCTTGTTCTGTTGTCACATCCCTCATGTAGTGAAGTCAGATCTTTATCCCACCTGTTTTTTTAACTTTAGACTCCCCTTTGTGGGTAGATGAAAAACAAGAAAATAAAAGACCTAGAGGATGTCCAGGTTCTGTTCACCTGGGGAATGCAGGAGGGAAGGGGGTAAGAGCACTTAGGTACTTTGGTGGGGAGGGCTACCTACCTCTGAACTGTGCCACTAGGAATCTGGGGCCACTTCAGCTGCTCTTAATGCCTGTCTCTTCTGCCCTACCTTGCAGCCTGCCATGGAGACTACATGGAGCCAGAGAAGCCATGTGCCCCACTGTTGCCTCCACCCTCCCAGAGCAGCGTCCCCCACTATGCTGAAGCTGACATCGTCACTCTACAGGGTGTCACTGGGGGAAATACCTATGCTGTCCCTGCACTGCCTCCAGGGGCTACAGGTGATGGCCCTCCCCGAGGGGATTTCCCCCGATCCCGGCTCCGCTTCAAGGAGAAGCTAGGTGAAGGCCAGTTCGGGGAGGTGAGGAGGAACTCAATTCGGTTCAATTCAGCAAACTTTTATTAAGTTCCTGCTGGGTGCAAGGCACTGGAGATGCAAAGGCAAAAACAAGAAAAAGACCTGCCCTCAAGGAGCTTACATTCTACTTGGGGGATACAGCAGGTACACAGATAAATGAATACAGGGTGATTTGTGGAGGAAGAGAGTATGAATAATTGGGAGGACCAGGGAAAGCTTCACCAGGAAGCTCATGCCTGAGCTGATCTGTGAATGAGGTTAGGGAGTCTAAGAGGTAGAGGTAAGGAGAGGTTACTCCAGGTGTGAAGGTGAACAGCTGGGCTCACAGATTGTGCAAATGCAGGGAGGCGGGAGATATTTGTCCAGTTTGGGGAACAGCTAGTAAGCTAATTTGGTTGGCGTGTAAAGGGGAGTAATGCCAAATAAGGCAGGAAAGGTAGGTCTGAGCCAGATGGTGGAGGGCCTTAAAGAATAGGCTGAGGGGGTAGTATTTTATCCTATGGGCAATAGAGAGCTTCTGAAGCAGTGGAGTGGCATTGTCAGACCTGTGCCTTAGGAAGATTCTTTAGGAAGCTGTGTAGAGGACAGGTTGGACAGGGGAAGGACTGCAAGCAATGAACAAATTAGGAAGCTATTGCTACAGTCTCAGAATCCATCGCCTAGGTGATAGGCGGTGAGGCTCTGAACTGTGATAGTGGCTGTACAAGTGGAAAGAAAGCTATATAGTCACAATGAGCAATGTTTGACAATCGAATGGACACAGAGGTAAAGAGGGAAAATCAAGAGGCCTCTAACATCACTCTTGACCTTTCCTTTGACCTCTGACCAGTGACCCAAACCTCCTTCTTTTGAGTGATATTGGCACCAGAGTAACCACTTTTATCTTTCCTTTTCTTCATCCTGGGCAATGGCAGCTCTACGACAGATGGTGGTGGTAACACCTCACATTAGTATCGTATAATTCAGTTTTCAATGAGCTTTCAGCTCTATTTCCTCATCTTTGTAACAACCCAGGGAAGTAGGCAAGACAGGTACTATTAAGACCATTTTACAGATTGAGATTCAGAGAAGTTAAGTTAATTGCCCAAAGTCACACAGCAAGTAGGTAGAGCTAGGACTGTGGCTCCCAGTCAGTCCATCATGCCAGTACTTCTTGACTCCATGACCTCTTTTATCCTTGTAGTATCCCCCAATGACCTAGCTCTCTTCTTTCTCTCCCCTTCACAGGTACATTTGTGTGAGGTAGAGAGTCCCCAGGATCTGCTTAACCTAGAGTTCCCCCTCAATGTGAGGAAGGGACGCCCCTTGCTGGTGGCTGTCAAGATCCTTCGCCCAGATGCCACAAAGAATGCCAGGCAAGACTCTCGAATTCATTGGGGGGCTTGGGATAGGTAGGTGGAGGCAGGAGAGAGGCTACAGGGTGAGGGGAAGAAGGGGCTGATTCTGAAGGGAGTGGCAGGATCCAAAAGAAGGAATTCATCGATTTGATTAATTCTCTTGTGAGCAGGGAGATGGAGAGGGGAATGTTAGAAACTGCCTTTTCTAATCTTCTCTATCCTCTAGGAATGATTTCCTGAAAGAGGTGAAGATCATGTCAAGACTGAAGGACCCTAATATAATTCGGCTGCTAGGGGTGTGTGTGCAGGATGACCCCCTCTGTATGATTACTGACTACATGGAGAATGGTGACCTTAATCAGTTCCTCAGTGCCCACCGATTAGAGGACAAAGCTGTAGATGGCAGCCCAGGAGATGGGGGAGTCACTCAGGGGCCCACCATCAGGTAACTACCCCAAGGCTAAAGCAAAAAAGGGGTTAATGAAGGTTAGCCCTTGCTCTTGCCGACCCTGGCCTGGCAACACACACACACACACATACACACACACCCGAGGCTATCCTCTAGTGGTAGAACATGGCAGGGATCATTGAGTTAGTAAGGATTTATGATGTTAGGATTTATAACAGGGCTTTTAGCCTTTTCTGTGTGATGAAACCTTTTGAAATTCTGGTGAAGTCTATGGATCCCTTCTCAGAATAATTTTTGTAAATAATTGAAGGAAATGCTAATTTTCAGGTAAAGGTTAATGAAAATAAAGATGTAATTTTTTCTCATCTAAATTCACAGATCCCCATGAAATTTATCTTTTGACCCCTTTGGAGTCCCTAGACCCCAGGTTAAGATTTTTACCTGTGATTTTACAGAGAGAAGGTAGGCAGAGACTCCCAGACAGGGCAAAGAGACAGCTAAGGTTTCATTCTGGTGGTCTGCTTAAAGGCCCTGGGAACAGGTAGACAGAAGGGATATTTGGAATCACAAAGGAACCGGAACCTGATCACCATATTTCCCTGTCATCCCTTCCCTAACCTCATAGCACAAGTCTGGAACCCTATAAATAGAAACCTTCTGTGGGTGAGAGCAGGGAGATGGTTTGATATGAAAATCCCATCTGGCCCCTTGGAGAGATGTCAGCAGTGCTGGTGGGTAGTTCATACCATCTCTTCACTGGAAGGGAGCTGGACAGTATAACTTGGGCAACCTTCCTTATCCAGCCTGGGGCTCTTGAGACTTTCCTCTCTGATGCTGGGATCCCGCTGTCTTTCAGCTACACAATGCTGCTTCATGTGGCAGCCCAGATTGCCTCTGGTATGCGATACCTTGCCACACTCAATTTTGTGCACCGGGACCTAGCCACAAGGAACTGCTTGGTGGGTGAGCATTTCACCATCAAAATCGCTGACTTTGGAATGAGCCGAAACCTCTATGCTGGGGATTATTATCGTGTGCAGGGCCGAGCTGTTCTACCCATCCGATGGATGGCTTGGGAGTGCATTCTTATGGTAAGGAAGTCCCTTGGTAAGTAGGAAGAAGAGAAAGAGAAGCAGGGAGAGATGTGGCTAGGGACCTGGGTTCTAGTTGAGACTCTGTCACTCATTAACGAAGTAACTTTGAGCAACTTCTTGGGGAACTTACCTTGAGTAACTTCTCTCTGGGTCTTAGTTTCCTCACGTGTAAAATGCAGAGGTTCAACTAGGTGATTTCTAAAGTCTCTTCCAGCTTTAATGTCCTATTTTCTAAGGAATTAGAGAAAAGGGCTAGTCATTGGGATTGACTGCAGGGTATATGTGGTAGGGAGAGCAGAGATAAATCAGGAGGAAGAATGACAAGGGAGGGAGGAAAGAGGCAAAAGTCAGACTGTGAGGCTAAGGCATAAAGCTGTGAAGAGATGGGGAGAGGGTAGAATCAGAAGGAAGAGAGCCTTGGGACAAGAAAATGGTTAAAGGGGAAGTGGAAGGATGATGGAGAGTGGGGAAAAGGTAGAATCCTTGTGTAGTAGGAAGGCCGAATTTATGATCTCAAAAAGGATCATGTATATATCTGAATGGTTTGAAATCGTTGGGTATACAGAATTCTCCAAGCAGAAGGCATCGAAAAATTTATTCAGGGCCCAGAGCAACAAATTAGCGAACCAACCTCCCCATTCCAGTATTGTGAACACAAGCCTCCAGGCCCAGTAGGCCCGCCTCACAAGAGTAGCCAGGAGGCCACAAAAAAATAAG
>CM053627.1:208313014-208334389 GCA_028646595.1 Phalanger gymnotis
TGGCATAAATCATATTCACCGCTCGAACTCCTGGGTCCACACAGGGGTCGGCTCTGCTTCGGATTTTTTCCAGCTATAGTTTTCTCGCCTCTCCTCGCAGCCAAGCCTCTGGCGTTCTTAAGTCCCGCCTCAACGACTAGAGACCAGAGTCCAGAGACCCATTGGTTCTCGAATTGGCCCCTCTTAAGTCCTTAATCTACGCCCACACAGGTTTCACACCTGATAGGGCTTTGGGCCTGGGGCTTAGCATTTAACAGGTGAAAGTACTTTCACCATAAACAAAAGCCAAACTCCTCAAGGGCACCCGTTAAACTAAACCCATTTTGCCTTACTGGCACACCTTGGGAAAGATGGGCCACTAAAAGTCAGCAGGGTTTTAGGAGAGGATAGAATCATGAAAAAGTCCTCCTCATGGTGAGGGGACCCAGGAAAACAAAGATCTAAGTGTGAGGGACCAGTGTGTTTAGGGAAAAGGTCTTGGAATCTTCTGCACTAAATTCCCATCCTGACTAATCCCTTTTCCCACCCCTCCAGGGAAAGTTCACAACAGCCAGCGACGTGTGGGCCTTTGGAGTAACCTTGTGGGAGGTGTTGATGCTGTGTCGAGCTCAACCTTTTGGGCAGCTTACTGATGAGCAAGTCATCGAGAATGCCGGGGAGTTCTTCAGGGACCAAGGCCGGCAGGTCAGAAGTTGGTCTGGGGTAGGAGAGGAGGATACGAGTGCTTCTGGGGAGGTGGGACTTAGGCTGGAGGGCAGAGGTTTGGTAGGAACAGCACCAAATTTGGACCTGGGTTTGAGATCCAGCTTTGCCATTTCACCTGTATGATGAATTTGCTCAAGCAAGCCTTCTTTTCTCCATTGTCTGATACAATCTAGGTGTATCTGGCCCGCCCTGATGCCTGCCCTCTGGGACTCTATGAACTGATGCTTCAGTGTTGGAGCCGAGAACCAGAGGAACGCCCCCCTTTCCCCCAGTTGCACCAATATCTGACAGAAGATGCCCTCAATATGGTGTGAATCTTGGCACCTACTCTTCATTTGCCTACCCACCTTCCTTACGTGGCTCAGTGTTGGGGACAGCAGCTGTACCTGAAGAAGAGGGCACAATTCTCCTGTTCCCATTACCCCGCTCCTAACTCGTTTGTCCATTCCCAGATCTGCTGGTCCCCATCCCCGTGATCTCCATTGTGCTATCTCTCCTCCTTTCCTGCCTCTTCTCTGTTGAGCACAAAGCTACCCCGTATGGAGGCAGAGGGAAAGACTGATCTCCGGCAGGCTGTGTCTGCTGCAGGAGATGGGGATTATGTGATCGCTTCTCCTTTTTTCGGCCTTTCTTTGATAACTTCCTTATTTTTCTCCCTATATCTCTTTCCCTCTTTCCCAGTCTGTCTCTCCTGTTCCCCACCCACCCAGCTGGCCCTGGGATTGGGATTTCCTCTGACCTCTGGCAATCCTCAAAGTGAGGGAGGGCATCTATTGGGCAGACACTGGATGTGGCTTATTGGGGCAACGGGGCCCCACTGGAAGACACTGGTTCCTGGAGAGATGGCTGTAGCCCCACCAGTCCCTCTCTCTCTCTCTCTGTCACACACTGGACATAACTGGCTGAGAATTTGGGGGCTAGGGAGGACAGGAAGTAGGGATGGATATCCTCTGTCACTTCCCCTGGAATTGTCCCTGGCTCTGTCCCTCACCTTTCTCCATCTCCCAATACACTGGACTTGGGGGTTGATTCACCCCTACTTCTCTAACTTCTCATCTCCCCCATCCTCTTCCCCCATGCTGTAGATAGTGCTTGTCTGAGTCTGTAAGTTTCTTTGGAGTAAATATTTTGACTTGGGGGGAGTGGGGTGGGGGGAGGTAATGTATCTGGCCCCTGGGTTAGATGTCTTTATTATTGATATTGCTTTGGGTTTTCTATAATCACTTGGGTTTGTACATTGGGGGGGAGGGGAGAGACACAGATTTTTACACTAATATATGAAGCTAGTTGGAGGTAATTTTAATCTCCTGCGATAGGCAGGTAATAAAGGTTGAGTTTTCCAAATGTGCTCTATGTCTGATTCTTGGCATTGCTACAAAATCCTCCTCCTACCCTAATTTCCTCTGCTTCATTTCCCACAATGTCATGCACTTCTCAAATCTCCTTCCCTAAGAAGAGGAAGGAAGGAAGGAAGGAGGGAGGGAGGCAAGGAAGGAGGGAAGGGGGAAGGAAGACAAGGAAGGAGGGAAGGGGGAAGGAAGAAAGGAGGGAGGGAAGGAAGGAAGGAAGGAGAGGGAGGCAAGGAAGGAAGGAAAGAGGGAGGGAAAAGGGAAAGAAGAAAAGAAACAACCATCTATTAAGTTCCTATTATGTGCCAGGTACTGTGTTAAGCACTTTACTAATATCTCATTTGATCCTCATGACACCCTTGAGAGGTAGGTGGTATTATTATCCCATTTTACAGTCAAGGAAACTGAGTCCAGCTGAGGTGACGTGACTTGTCCAGGGTCCCACAGCTAGGATGTGTTAGAGACTGCATTTGAATTCAGATCTTCCTGACTTCAGGCCCAGCTCTGCTTCACCACCTAGGAGAATTTTCCATTTCCGAGGGGGGAAGGGAGAAAGGGACTGTGATTTTTGTAGGAGGGAGAGACAACAAGAAAACAGACGTTCTACCAGAAGATGAAAATCAGGAAATGAAATATAGAGGTAGATGTAGGAAGTAAATCAGGGAGCCGCCTGGGTAGTGCTCGATGCAAAGGAAGTCCTGTTTGGTTTGAGCTGGAGGGAGACTGGATAGAACAGAAGTAAAGAATTTTACAATTGGTAGAGACTGTCAAAGTCGGTTGAGACCATTTTCTTACATCTAAATTGTTCAGTAAGTGAAGATACTCAGGATCAGAGATTTAAAGCCTCTCTCTACATAGCAATTGGCAAGACTAAGACAAAGACCCCCAGCTCCCGACCGAGCTCTTTTCATCACATGGCCATAAGACAAGTGCCTCTACTCTGTCCTCATTCCTTCTTGCCTCCTCCAAGAACTTGCTCGAGCATTTATCCTGAATATTCATTGTGATGATACAAAATGTCCATTTTGAGTCTTTCCTTTACTGGGAATTTAGCATTTGCCTGAAAACATGCTTAGCTCTTCTCGGGCCTAATAAACAAAAACAAAACCAAATCTTTCCTTGATCTTTTTTAGCCTATTCATAGTAATAGCTAGCATTTACATAACACTTTTCAAAGCACCTTATCATTATCTCATTTGATCCTCATAATAACCCTGAGGTACAAGTGCTGTTATTATCCTCATTTTACAGATTAGGAAACTGAGACAGGTTAAAGACAGCTGGAAAATGTCTGAGATGATAATTTGAACTTTGGTCTTCTGGACTCCAGGCCCAGCCCTCTAGCCTGTGCCACCCAGCTGGCATTTCAGCTTTCTCCATTTTATTCCTAAGCTTCTTGAGAAATAGTCTATACCTAATAGGTCTAATTCCTCAGTATCATTCCACACTGTCTAAAACAATCTGGTTTTTGTCCCCAATTTTATACTGATACAGTTCTAAGGTCTACTGCTTCCTAATTACCAACTTCCAAGACCTTTTTTTTTTTAGACACAGATATACACACATATACATATATGTAAAATCATATTATCCATACTTCTGTTTATCAGTTCGTTCTCTGGAGGTGGGTAGCATCTCCATAAGTTCTTTGTAGTTGATTCATGTGTTTATAATGCTCTTATAATAAATTAGTCATTCGCAGTTGGTCTTCAAACATTATTGCTGTTACTGTATACAATGTCTCTCGGTTCCACTCATTTCACTCTTCATTATTTCAGGCAAGTCTTTCCATATTTTACTAAAATCAACCTGCTCATTATTTCTTACGGTGCAATAGTATTTTATCACAATCGCATACCACAACTTCCTTAATACTTCTGTAACTGATGGGCATTCCTTCAATTTTCAGGTCTTTGCCACCACAAAGAAAGCTGCTATAAATTTTTCAAAATATATAAGTTCATTTTCTTTTTCTCTGATCACCTTGGAAAACAACCTAATAGTTGTATTACTGGGTCAAAGAGTATACATAGTTTTATGGTTAGTTCACAGTTCTGTCTTGGCCTTATTTGTCTTCGTCCTTGACCTTAGGGCAGCTTTTTTTCCCCCCTTTTTTAAAATTTTAATTTAATTTTAAAAATTTATTTAATTTTAGTTTTCAACATTCACTTTCAATAAGCTTTTGAGTTTTAAATTTTCTCCACCTCCCTCCCCTCACTCCTCCCCAAGAAGATATGTAATCTGATAAGGGCTCTACATACACATTCCTATTAAACACATTTTCACATTAGTCATGCTGTAAAGAAGAATTAGAATAAATGGGAGAAACCATGAGAAATTAAAAACAAAACAACAACAAAAAAAGAGAGAGCAAATAGCATGCTTCCATCTGCATTCAGACTCCACAGCTCCTTCTCTGGGTGCGGATAGCATTCTCCATCATGAGTCCCTTGGAGTTGTCCTAGATCCTTGCATTGCTGAGAAGAGTTAAGTCTATCAAAGTCAGTCATCACACAATGTGGTTGTTACTGTGTACAGGGTTCCTGGTTCTGCTCATTTCACTCAGCATCAGTTTCATATAAATCTTTCCAGGTTTTTCTGAAGTCCACCTACTCCTCATTTCTTATAGCACAATAGTATTCCATTACATTCATATACCACAAGTTGTTCAGCCACTCTTCAACTAACTGATGGGCATTCCCCTCAATTTCCAATTCTTGGCCACTACAAAAAGAGCTGCTATAAATATTTTTGTACATGTACATTTTGTACATGTATAAATATTTTGTACATTTTTATACATGTCCTTTTCCCATTTTTATGGTTTCTTTGGGATGCAGTAGGGCAGCTTTTGAGTTTATTATCATCCCCATGCTATTGGATATTCCCTCCTTTCTTGGCTCAAGTATAATACATTCTCCTAGTGATCTTCCTACCTCTGTAACTACCTTCTCATCTCTTTCACTGGCTTTGTATCCTCTTCTTAACCCATTAATGTGTGCGTTCTTGAAGAGGTTGATCTCCATTCTCTTCCATCTCTCTGCTTTCACTCTTAATGACTCGATTCACTTCTGTGCCTTCAGCTACCACTTCTGCTTAGATGACTCTCAAATCTGTCTCCAATATTGACCTCTGAGCTTCAGACCTGCCCCTCCTGCTGCCTACAGAACTCACTATGGGATCACAGATTCAGAGCTGAGAGGAACCTCTTAGAGGCCAATGAATCAAACCCTTTCATCATGAAGAAACTGAGTCACAGTGGCGGTGAAATCACTTGCCCAAGGTCACATAGCTAGAGTCTGAGGTAGAATTCCTGACTCTAAGTACAACATCGTAACCACTTACCCATGGTGCCTTTCAATACATCTTTCCCTCTAAAGGTGTCCCTCTTTCTGATTTCATTGTATCTGCAACACTTCCATTCACCTGATCTCCCAAGTCAGAAATTTGGGTTCCCTTTGACTTTTCCTTCAGCTTCATCTGTTATATCTAAATAGTTACCAAACCCTCTCTCTTCTGTGATTCCGCAATCCCTCAGTCCATTTCTTCTCCATTTCCACAGCACAGACTCCTCATTAACCCCTGCCAGGACTATCACAGCCCATCCCTAACAGGTCTTCCTGTCCCGTTTCTTTCTGCTCTGACTAGATGGTACAGTGGTTAGAATGCTGCCTGCTGCCAAGAGGAGCTGAGTTTGAATCTCAACTCAGTCATTTACATACCAGCCATGAGACCCTGGGCAAACAACCTGCTTTTTGTCAGATTCAGTTGACCCATGTATAAAATGAGAATAATAGAATTCCCTAGCATTGTTGAGGATAAAATAAGATAAATGTAAAACATAAAGTGCTAGATAAATGTTAGAAATTATTAGTTTAAAAATGATTGTTTTTCATCACATTGCTGGCAGCCTAATCTTTTTTATGTGTAGATCTGGCTGTACCATTCTCCTGGTGAAGAATCTTTAGTGTCTAACCCATAGCCCACCAAGGAAAACTCAGACTCTTTTGCTTGTCACTCAGGAGTATCTTGCTGTATCCCTCCCTTTCCAGCTTTACTTCAAATTACTCCCTTGTATGAATTCTATACTCCTTTGAAAGTGGGCTGCTCTTTGTTCCCCAAACATACCCCGTGTTCTCTCACCTCTTCGGCTTTGCTCATGTTATTCCCTATGCTTGAAATGTCCTTCCTCCCCTACTTTACCTGCTGAATTCCTACCCATTTTTTAAAGTCCGATCAATCATCACCTCCTTTGACAAGCATTTCCTGATTCTTCCATCCCACTCAATGCCCCCTTGAGCTTTGTTGTGCAATGCTTGACATTTATCACGTACTATCTTGTATTATAATCACCTGTGTTTGTGCCATCACTTCCAGAACCAGATGCATTTTTATTTCTCTCCTCCAACTCACCGGTCATGGTGGAGTTGGAATACTCCTTGCTCCTCATCTCTTCCAGGCTTGCTCTCTCTACCACCACCATCACTCAGTAACCTCTTTTCTTTCGAAGTTTATATAATCTATATTTGCTACCCAATCAAGATTTGGGTAGCTGTTACCTTTCTACCTCTATGACTCCTTTCTTCCTCAATTATCACAGTACTTATCTCACAGTCTTTTCTCCTTAACTCCTGTTCTTATAGTAGGGGATGTATACACACATATACATATGCATATGCACACATGTGTACATACACACATATACATATATACTTGCACATATGTATGTATACATATATGTGTGTATATTCCCACACACAAATAGATACAGAAACTCTCAAACACCCTAACCTTGACTTACTCATTTTCCATTATCTATTTTACCCCACTTCAGCTATGCACAGAAATGGTTATACTTTAATCTTGCCATCACCCACAGATGTTCCACTTCCATGTTCACAAACACAAATTCTTTATCTAATCACAATCTATTGTGATCTCACCTCTCTCTCTGCCTTGCAACTCCAAACCCTGCTCTCTGTCCATGACCTCCAATCCCTCAATGCCTCAATTCTTTTATTGAGTATCACCTCCGCACTAGGCATATTTTTCTCCCTCTCCCTTCTTGAGAAACAAGATCAACCCCACACTGTTCTCTTCTCTTGAATCCCTTGACCCCTTATTCTATTGCCAATCTTGCCTCAAGCCTTAGCCTTAGCCTACTCCCACCAACTGTTGCCTTTGCTCCTACTTACATGCTGGAACTAAGCTGTAGAAAATCACAAAACTGTGCTGACTGGGTCTACTACCAATGTATGTTATATAATCTCAACCAGACTCCCATTGAAGCTTTTATACCTCCCTAATTGATTCACTATGTCAGTCGCCACCGTGGTTTTTTATACTCTTTCATCTCTCCTCAAACCTCTCATGGCTTCCCCTTCCCATGTGCTCTCAGCTAAAACCTTGCTTCATATTTCACTGAAAAAATTGAGGCCATTTGTAAAGGGCTCTTTCTTATCTCCCTGCTCCTCATCTCCCATCGCTCAGATTCATTCTGCTCTGATCTCCCTCACCCCTGTCTCCAGCAATTTCCTGGAGCATATTTGCCTGACTTTCCTATTACTGTTGAGGGCACAGTCATCTTCTCTGCCAGGGTCACAACCGAGGCGTCTTCCTCTACTCCTCACTCACTCTCACCCCTCCCATTTGATCTGTTGCCAAAGTCTGCCTTTCGTACATTTACAACATCTTTCTACGCCGCTTCTTTCCCCTGAGGCTGTTCCCCCCCCCACCATGCAGGCCCTCATCAACTCCTGCCAGTTCTATCACAATAGGCTGCTGGTCGGTTTTGCTTCCTCAAACTTCTCCCCACTCCATGCCACACTCCATTCAGTTGTTCTTAAAGCCCAGGCCTGATCATGCCGATGCCCTATTAAATTCTAGTGGCTTCCTATAACCCCCGGGATCAAACGTAAAATCACGTGTTTGGCATTCAAGGCTCTTCACAACCTAGCCGCTTCTGACCTCTCCAGTCTTCTTATACCCTGTTCCACATCCCGGGTACCGTGTGATCCGGCTTCTTGTTGTCCCTTGAAGAAGGTACTCCACTTCCTGGCTCCTGGCATGTTCACTGGCTATCCTTCTTGCCTAGAATTTTCTCCCTCCTATATTCTCTGGCTTCTTTTCAATTCCAGGTAACTTCCCACCTACCCATCTTTTCCTATCCCCTTAATGCTAGTGCTTTCCCTCTGTGGATTACTCTGGTTTATCGTGGTTATAGCTTATTGTACCAGATTATTCGAATGTTGTCCTCACAATTAGACTGTGAGTTCCTTGAGAGTAGGGACAGTTGTCCCTCCATTTAGTACGGTGACTGGTACTTAGTACAGTGATGTAGCAGGTACTTAATAAATGCTTGCTGACTGATTGCTAAACTGTAAGCTCTACAGAGGCAGAGGCAATATCTTATTTATATTTTGTACTTCCTTATGAACAAACTGACGCACGCTGCATACAGTAGGTGCTTAATAAATGTTTGTTCAAGACTCTTTGGGCCTTCATCCCACTTTCCAATCATGCTGAGTCAGATCTCCCAAAAAAGGCTACCTGAATCTCTCCCTCAAGGTTCTCAAGGTATCTCTGAACAGCTGGGCATTTTCTATGGCAATAGGATTAAGCCTAAGTTCTGCTTCGTTCTCCCCAAATATCAATGACCAATGATTAGCATCCCAGTATCATTTAACACAGGGGCAAACTATACTGAGGGACAAATCTGACTTGTAGCTGGTTTTTGTAGGACCCCAAGCTAAGAATGGTTGTTGCATTTTTTAATATAATAAGACTTTATTCAAAAACGTGAAAAAATTTCTTAGCTCAAGCACAGTTCAAAAACAGGAGGAAGGTCAGATTTGGACCATGGGCTGTGATCTCTGATTTAATCAATTAACATCAACAAGCTTTTACAAAGACACATTTACTAAGAAGATATTGCAAAAACTAAAAGTACAAAACCTCTCTCCCTAAAATGGTAGTATTATTGTCCCCTACATCACTTTAGTCCCCAGAGTAGGCTTAACCATAAAGCGTTGATTACAAAGCATCACCAGACCTCTGTTCCTCTGACCTTTGGAATCACACGAAGTCATTCCACCTGCAATAGTCTACCTATGGGCAAGGAAGAATAGACAAAACAGTTTGAGAAGCAACAACAGGGCCATGTGCTCATGACTTCATGTCAGCTTGGGTAGGGCTGAAGGCTGTTGGCTCTCTCTCTCCCTCCACCCTTTCTTGGAAGCTTATAGCCTAAGTCCTTGTCTCCTCGTTGGAACATGGCCAAGCAGGAAAGAGAAGGAGGCTCAATTTGGCCTGTTTTGTTGTTGTTGTTCAGTCACGCCCAATTCTTTTTGAGCCCATTTGGGGTTTTCTTAGCAAAGAAGCTGGAGTGGTTTGCCACTTCCTTCTTTAGCTGCCCAGGATCACGCAGCTAGTAAGTATTTGAAGCCAGATGTGAACTTGGGAAGATGAGACTTCCTGACTCTGCGCTCAACACTCTAGACATCGGGGTGCCTGTTGAATTTACCAGTTCTAGATCAGCAGCCAGTCCAAAGTCCACTTCCTTACTACGTGGTTATCAGAATAGAAGTAGCTATAGAACACCTGAATATATCCCAAAATAGAGTTGGGAGGAGAGTCTATTTCTTATCATTAGTCATTTCCAGAAGCATACTCAACAACTGTGCATGCTCAAAGGACTGAACCCTTCTTATACAAAAGCTACATCATGAATTAGAAGATCAAAGAAGAGATAGATTTATTGCTTATGACGCATAATGTATTGTTAACAAATAATAAGAAAGAAGACAGAACTGCTTTAATTTGACTTTGCTGATATGTATATTCTTTTCAAATGATATACTTTTCAAGCTAAAAGTTTAGGAGAAAAGGTAGAGAAGAAAATAAAATCTAAGAGGTGAAGACAAAGTGAAAGACCATCCTAACCGGTATCCTCATCTATAAAATAAGGGAGTTGGACTCCAAGGTACCTTCTAGTTTTTTCATCTAGGACCTTATGAAATTAATGTGTCTCTATCAGGCACAATGAGTCAAACATTACTTCCAGGATGCAAAAAGGAAGTTCCTTGTGTGAGGCCAGAGCCACTTTCAGTAATCTTTAAGAAATCAGGGATAATAGCAGAGGTGCCAGAAAACTTGGGAGGGGCAAATGTCACAGATTTTTCTTAAAAAAGTATCTCCCCCATCTATTTGGTAGATTTTTGGAAACTACAGAGGAATAAGCCTGACATCATGAAAACTGCAAACTATGAGAGTTATATAAGGGGCCTTAGAGACCGTTTAGTCCAACTCCCTAATTTTACAGATAAGGAAATAACTGTTTTTGAATTTTGAAACATTTTATTGATTCAAAATTTTTCATATTACATTAATTTTCAATTATATCCTTCCTCTTTTCCTCCTCAAAGAACCATTCCTTGTAATTAATGAACAAAAAAGAGGAAACAAGAACATTTTATCAGAACTAACCAACACATCAGTTCAATCTAACAGTACGTGTATATTCTATACCTGTAGTTCACCCCGCATCTGAAAAGAAGGTTTGGAAGTACATTTCGTCATCTCTTCTTCAATCATTCACTTTTTTGTTTCCTTTTGAATTGTTATAGTTATTACGTATATTGTTTTCCTGGTTCTGCTTACTTCACTTGGGATCCATTCATATAGGTCTATTCATTTATCTGTGAATTTTTCTTATTCATCACTTTTGGGGTAATATTCCATTATATTTATACGCCACATTTTGTCTGGGCATTCCCCAATGGAAGGGCCTCAACTTTGTTTCCAGTTCTTTACTACAACAAGAAATGCTGCTATGAATATTTTGTTATATAGAAAAACTTTCTTTTTCTCTTTATTTTCCTGAGGTGCATGGCTAGCAGTGAGAAAATAGCATGATTCTAAATTCCTTGAAGGAATTAATTATTAAAGTCATGAATTGTGAGCATTTAGAAAAAGAGCAATGGTCCTTAGAAATCATGGAATTGTAAATTTAGAGCTGGACGGGATTGTGGAGGTCATATAGTCTAATCCCCTCCCTTCACACATGAGAAAACTGAGGCTCAGAGAGATCAGATAACTTGTCCATGGTCAGACAGCTACTAAGTGTCAGAAGTGGGATTTGAAGCAAGGTCTTCTTGGCTCCAAGCCCAGAACATACCCCACTATGGTTTACAAAGAAGTTATGCCAAAGTTGTTTCATTTGCTTTTTTGATAGGGACAGCTCATGGTGTGGTAGATAGAGTTTTGGACTCCCAGTTAAGGAAGACCTGAGTTCAAACTCTGCCTCAGACATTATATTTAGCTATGGGATGCCAGGCCAGTTGCTTAATCTCTGCCTCAGTTTTTTTCATCTGTAAAATGGGGATAATAAGGGCACCTGCCTTACAGAGTTGTGGTGAGAATCAAATGATTGTGAGACTCAAATACATGCAAAGTGCTTTGTAAATCTTAAAGTGGTAGATATAAATGCTAGCTTACTAGACAGGTTTCTAGACTGGTAGATCGGAGTAATGATGTAGGTACGATGTCTCTTGATTTTAAGGAGACATTTGATAAGTTTTATCATAATGGCATTGTGGAGAAAATGGGAAAAAATGTTGGAAGGATGTGAGCATAGGTTACCCAAAGGAAGAAAGGAAGGAAGGAAACAAATATTTAAGTTCACACCATGTGCTAAGTGCTTTAGGATGTTATCTCATTTGATCCACACAACAACCCTTAGAGGCAGGTGTTGGTATTATCCCCATTTTGTAGTTGAAGAGACTAAGGCAGGCAGATTTGTTGTTGTTGTCCGGTGGTGTCCAACTCTTCATGATCCCCTTCAGGGTTTTCTTGGAAAAGATGCTGGAGTGGTTTGTCATTTCCTTTTCCAGCTCATTTTACAGAGGAGGAAAGTGAGGCAAATAGGGTAAGTGACTTGCTCAGGGTCACACAGCTAGTATTAAGAGGCTGGATTTGAACCCAGGAAGAGCAGTCTTCCTGATTCGAGGCTTTGCACTCTATCCACTGCACTACCTAGCTGCCCCTAGGCAGACAGAGCACATTGATTAATCCTAGAAATATCTGGGGAGAGGTCTCTCAGTAATATGCTGCAGGGCTGCGTCCTTGGACCTGTCTCTTTCTTTCTATCTATAGTCAACAATTTGTTTTAAGTAGAAGACATTTTCTTTGAATTTTCAGATGGTACAGAGTTGGGAGGGTTGACTAACAACAGTTCAAATAGTTCAAAATAATAATAATTCAAAACCTAAAATTACCTCGATAGACAACAAGAACGTATCACCACCAGGATGAAATCTGACAGATAAACGTGGGTTTCATTTAGATCCCGAGGATCAGTTTCACAAGTACAATGGCTTAGTCATTTACAGGAAAAAGAAGGTAAGGGAGCGGAGCGAATTGCAAGCTCCACAAGAGTCAAGTGTGATACAATGGCCAAGAAAAGCTTACGCGACCCTGGGAGATCTTAAGACACAGAGCTTCCAGGAAGGAGTCCTACTCTATCTCACCCAAATCAGAACCTATCTGGGTGCTGCGTTTGTTCTGGACACCGAAGCCTAGGAAGGCCATTGACAAACTGAAGAACATCCGGAGGAGACCAACCAGGATGGCCAAGGACCTTGAGGTCATTCCCTGAGAGGATCAGATGCAGGAACCGAGAAGAGAAGGCTGGGGGAGGGGCGGAGAGACAGACCATAATAGCTGTCAAATATTTGAATGGATTGTTATGTTTGGCCCCAAAATGCTTGGACCAGAGTGAAAGGTATAGAAAAGTAGATTTAATTTTGGCACGAGGAAAAAAAGTCCTAAGAATTAGCACTGACCTAGGGTGAAAGGTACTGTCCAGGGTGAGATTAAAAGACGGGGACGAATAGAGCGTCGGAACTAAAGCAACACTCCTACGGTTTCCTAGCCGGCCCTCCCAACGCAGGGTCGCCTAGGTCCCCACCCCATCCTGCCGAGGGGCTCGCTGGGAGTTGTGGTCTGAGGAGGCCTCCCTACGCTTTCACGAAAGAGCGGGTAAAGGCGTGGACTCGGATTCCCAGCTTGCTTTGCAGCCCCGTTCTCCCTCCCTCTCGCCCCTCCCCTCGGTCAGTCCTGGCGTCTCGACTGCCTGCCCTCGCTCTACCTAAGCTGCTCCAGCCCCGCGGAGCCGGAGCTCCGGGGCGGGCGGCGGGGGCGCGGAGGAGGGCGCGAGGCCGGGGTGAGTGTGTGCCACGGCGCTGGCGGGGAGGGGGAGGGACCCGGAGGAACCCGAAGTGTGTGCGCGCGTGATGTATGTGGTGCGGCGTGTATGGAATGTGTGTGTTGTGTGGTGTGTGTGTGGTGAGCAGAGCGTGGCGATGGGCGATGTGTATACACTGCGTGTGGTGTTGATGCGGTCATGTGTGGTGCAAAGTGTGGTATGTATCGTGTGTAGTGATGTGTGTAATGGTATGTGTAGAGTAGTAGTGATGTGTGTAATGTGTTGTGTAGCGACATGTGTAATGTGTATAGTTTGTGCAGTGGTGTGTAATGTGTGTACTATGCATAGAATGGTTTGTGCGTGTAGTATGTGTAGTATGTTGCGTGCACAGTAATGTGTGTAGAGTGTAGCGGTGTGATAATATGTGTAGTGTGTTGTCTGTGTAGTGATATGTAATGTGTGTAGGGTGCGGCGTGTATGATATGTGTAGTGTGTGTGTTGTATGTATAATGACTTGTGTAAGGTGTGTAGTGTCTAGTGATTGAAGTGTGTGTGCTATCTACAGATGTTCGTGCCACACGCCTGTGCAGGGGGAGGCACCCTTGTGCTACATTCTCTAATCCTGATTCCGTAGCGCTTCGAGGTTTGTGAAGGGCTTTCCTCACGTTTCTTCCTTTAAATGCAAGAATCCCATTATCCCCCTTTGGTCAGTTACAGAGCTAGCGAGCCTCTGAGTGGGTGCTTGAGGTCAATGCCAGTGCTGATTCCAGTCTGCAGTGTTGCTTCTCCCCAAAGGGCTTTAAGGTGGTTCACTGTCTCCGTTTTACAGATAAAACAACTGAGCTTCCGAGAGATGAAGTGACGTGCTCAACGTATTATCGCTAGTAGCTGGCTGAAATGGAACACAAGAATTTAGTCCAGCTGAGGGAGGGGGGTGTGGTCCCCCTCTTTTGAGGAGAAAGGATCTTGAGAGAGACTAAGAAGAGGGATTTGATTTTTAGGGAAAAGAGATGAGGTGCATGGTAGTACAAAATCATAAAATTCAAACCCATTTAGTCTAAATCCCTCACTTATTGTCAGTCAACAATCATTTATTAAGTGCTTATACAAGCCAAGTAGTGTCCTAAGTACTGGACATACAAAGAAAGACAAAAAAAAACTCTACCCCCCCAAAAAACCCAGTTCCTACTCTGTAAGAGCTCACAGTCTAATGGGGGAGACAACATGTAAATAACTATGTACAAACAAGATATATACAGGATAAATTGGAGGTAATCTCAGAAAGAATGAAGTTTTAGTGACTTCAGAAGTTAGTCCACCAAGGTTACCTGGGAGTTTGTAAAATGGCAAAACGGATTCAAATCCAGGTCATAGAAAATTGGTTCAACGTCCTCATTATGCACATGAGGAAAAAGAGGTGAGGTGACTTGTCAAAGGCCTTAGGATGTGAATTCTGAGCTCCTAGATTTCAAATCTAGCATTCTTTCATCATGACTTTCTAAGGTAAAATCATAGTGCAGTAGGAGAGGCAACATCTGGAAGCAGAACTTTGCTGGGAGTTGGGAGACCTGCATGATAATGTTACATCTGCCTCTAGGTAGCTGTGTGACTCTGGGCAAGTCACTTAACCCAGTTTGCCTCTGTTTCCTCATCCGTAAAATAAGCTGGAGAAGGAAATGCAAACCACTCCAGTGTCTTTGCCAAGAAAACCCCAAAATGGAGTCATGAAGAGTTGGACACGGCTGAACAACAAACAGCAACAAAAACATGTATATACTGTGTTTTACAAATATTTCACATCATTGTAAAAACATTCCTGAGAAGTGTATAGGGCACTTGTCCCCATTTCTAGATGAAGAAATTGAAGTGACTTGCCCAAGGTCATACATTTAATTAGGTGTGTTTTCAAACCTATTGTCTGTCTACTGCTCTTCACGTTACATTATATCATATCATATCATATCACTCTTAATTCTTTGCCCCAGAAGAGTCTAGTGAAATATGGGATGTCTGGCAACTCTCTAGATGAGATACAAAGAGGGGAGAGAGACTGTTGAGGAAGACAAGTGGATGCAAGTTAGATTTAGCAGAAATATGGGTTGATGTGGAAAGGAGAATAATATTGGAGAGGATGGAAACGATATTTGACTGCTAGGTTGGGAGAGGTGATCTGTTGGTTGTTGACATTGATGGTGCTGCACAGATTAATCACATATTTCTCCTCTCTCCTCAGATGATGGAGGGGACTCCACCTCGGACCGGGCTGAACCGGGGACAGCTACAGTGCCGTAACCTGCAGGAGTTTTTGAGGGGTTTGAGTCCTGGAGTACTAGACCGACTTTATGGCCACCCGGCCACCTGCCTGGCTGTCTTTAGGTGAGAGAGATCCTCTTTGTGACAGGGACCCAGAAACTACTAATTGTGAAGGACTCGGCTGATCCTGCATCACCATGAGAGAGACTGAAATGCCAGTCAGCCTGGCATGGGAGGAGGAAGAAGGGCCAGGATGCTATCAGAGATGGTGTTTTGGGTATAGGTATTTGGAGAGATGCTTGGTAGCTGAGAAACAGTTAGAAGACGAATTATTATGTTAATGCCTCATATCTTTATCCTATCTCCTACAGGGAGCTCCCATCCTTGGCTAAGAACTGGGTGATGCGGATGTTGTTTCTGGAGCAGCCATTGCCCCAAGCAGCTGTGGCCCTGTGGGTGAAGAAGGAATTTAGCAAGTGAGTCTCTGCCCTCCCCACATTCCTCTGGGGCCTTCTTCGTTCCCTCTTCTCAGGTCCCCAAAAGCTTATGTCTTCTATGTCACTTCACTGCTGCTGTTTTAGAGCCCAAGAAGAAAGCACAGGACTGTTGAGCGGTCTCCGTATCTGGCACACCCAGTTGCTCCCTGGTGGCCTCCAAGGCCTTATCCTCAACCCTGTCTTCAGACAGAATCTTCGTGTTGCTCTTCTGGGAGGGTATGTCATCTTTCTTTGGTACAAAATACTGTCCGTAGGAATGGGGCCGGAGGAAGGGCTCCCCAAAGTACTTCTTGTGACTTCCACAGGTTTCGTAGATCTCCTCCCCTGCTTCGTTGGATAGGTTAGCCTGAGATGTGGCTTAATCTAGGGTGATAAATGTCGTGCTCATAGCTGACGAGGAGGAGGGAGGAAGCTTTTGGTGTAGGGGATAGAGGGAGGCAAAGAATATTCTTACTCTAGACGCATTTGGCCATAGGGGGAAGGCTTGGTCAGATGACACAAGTCAGCTTGGCCCAGACAAACACGCCCGGGATGTTCCATCACTGGACAAGTATGCAGAGGAAAGATGGGAGGTAAGATTCCCCAAGGCCTAGTCCTCGTGTTCCCAGAGAGTCCCTCAAACTTGTTTATCTTAAGGTCTATGTGTTGCCCCTAAATGCCTCCTAGCCTTCTGTAAAAGCTCCTCTGTCCCCTGCTCCACCTGGATGAGACTCAGGCTTCCCCATCCCTCAGGTGATCCTGCACTTCATGGTTGGCTCCCCGAGTGCAGCCGTCAGCCAGGACCTGGCCCAGCTACTCAGCCAGGCCGGGCTCATGAAGAGGTGAGGCCAGGGGCCTGTGGGGCTCCCGCCTTCCCTTCTTCCCTGTGGGTCCTTGTTGTGAGGGTGGAGAGTAAAGGGGGTTTCTCAGGAAAAACCATGGGGAAAGGGTGAAAGGAGGTGAAAGAATGTTAGAAGTATGTGAGGAAGCTGTCAGTGAAGGGCCCAGAGCGGAACGATCAGTGAGATTGATGCTGTTTTTTCTTCTTTTCTCCCCCAATGACCTTGTGTATGCCTAGTTCTGAGCCTGGAGAGCCACCCTGCATCACCTCTGCTGGCTTCCAGTTCTTGCTGCTAGACACACCTGCCCAGCTTTGGTATTTTATGCTGCAGTATTTGCAGACAGCCCAGGTAAGGAGGCTGAGCAGTCGCGGAGGTCACCAGCTGCTCCCCTGTGCTCTTTTGACCTCTCGCCCTGTGTCTCTGTTTTTCCCTAAGAGCCGAGGCATGGACCTGGTTGAGATCCTGTCCTTCCTCTTCCAGCTTAGCTTCTCTACTCTTGGAAAGGTTAGCAGGGAGTTGGAAGGTGGTACTGCAGATAGAAGATGTTGGATGGAGGGGGAAGGGGAAGGGGCATTGTGAGGAAGGAGATTTTGGGGGTCGTGGAGGCAAAACAGCAAAATGTGGAGAGAAAAATGATTTGGGGAATTAAGCAGAAGAGGGTAAAATAGGGAAAGGGGGAGTTGGAAAGGAGAAAGACATTTGGACATTTCAGCCAACCTTTGCCACCGCTTTATCCTAGGATTATTCTGTGGAGGGCATGAGTGATTCCCTTCTTAACTTTTTGCAACATCTGCGAGAGTTTGGGCTTGTGTTCCAAAGGAAGGTATGAGTTCTCCTATATATTTATTCAGTGCCTACTCTGTGCCAGGTACTGTGCTAAGTGGTTTACGGTATTGTTTCATTTGGTCCCCATGGTAACCCTGGAGGTGGGTGTTACTATCATTATTCCCATTTTATAGTGAAATTGAGGCAGACATAGGGTAATTGCTTTGCCCAGACTACTGAGTCTCTGAGGCTGGATTTAACTTGTGTCTTCCCGAATTGATAACTAATTTATGAAGTTGGGAAATTTTGAAATGGAAGCAACCATGTCTGGTTCTTTGGGTGCTCACTGGGAAAGACCATGACAGCAGTGGTAAATGGGATGGCAGTCACACTGTATCAACCACCAAAGGTGTGAGGGCAAACAACACAGAAAATACAGAGACAAGTGGTGAAAAGTCAGGTGGGATACAGAGGCAGTGTGGGAACAGGGGCTGGAATGATGAAGTAAGGCAGATGGCTCAGAGAAAAAGTTGAGGAGGCAAGAAGCAAAGCGTCTCACCCAAACAAACACTGATTAGAGTTGGGAGCCCTCAGCTGCGGGACCTGATGGAAGAGTGCTGGGCTGGGGCAGCAGTTTGAGGGCTCATTTTTATATGTTTTAAAGGGGACAGACTAGCTCCTATCTGCCACCTTGGGGTTGGTTCATTTGAAAGTTATCACTAAAACTTCAGAGTTAACACATCCACATTATCTTTGAAACTGGAGGTCTGGAATTTGTCGGGGATTTACATAGCATAGGACGAGAACCCTGGCAGTAGGACCTAGATGGCTTCCCCTGATGCAGCACATATTGCCAGAATGTGAATTTTGGTTCATATGATACAATTTGTAGGTTATGCTCCTTCGATCTTTGGGATTGTTTGTATGTGACTTCCAGCTTCCTTTTTGCAATCTCATATCCTGCTCTGGCCCTTTGTAGCGGCTGCTTATAAATTTATGTGCTCTCCTGTTTAGAATTGGGGTGGTGTTCAGGGGACCGGAGGAAGGTACGGTTTTAACACGCTTCCAGACTCCGGGTCCAGCAGTCTCCACTATGCCACCTAGTTGCCTCAATTAAAGAGGAATGGGGTTCTTTTTTTTTTTAATCAGTGAAGAGCAAGGGACTGGAGGCTAGACTTGGGTACCCAGGGCCCAGGATGGAAGGGGCCAAACACCATCAAATGGCCCTCCTTCTTCCGTGCTTCCTAGAGAAAGTCTCGACGGTACTATCCAACCCGATTGGCTATCAACTTGTCATCAGGTGTTACCGGTGCTGGAGGTACCGCTCATCAGCCAGGCTTCATTGTTGTGGAAACCAACTACCGGCTGTATGCCTACACTGGTGAGGTGGGAGGGATGAAGATGAAAACAGGTAGTCAGAGAGGGTGTTAGAAGAAGGAAGGAGATGGGGAGGGAGGGCAGTGTGGGAGGAGGAACTGAAGCTTCTTTGGTCTTCTGTTTTTTCTTTGGAGATAGAGTCAGAACTTCAGATTGCACTCATTGCCCTGTTCTCTGAGATGCTCTATCGATTCCCCAATATGGTGGTAGCCCAGGTCACTCGGGAGAGTGTGCAGCAGGCCATTGCTAATGGCATCACAGCCCAGCAGGTATTGTCAACAGGTGGATAAGCAGGGAGGACTGCAGGTATTGGGGGTGGGGTGATAGGGAGGTAGTGTGATGGGATTTGTCAGTGAACAGGTCAGGTTTTATTTGGGGGAGGTGGAGATGGGAACGTGGCAGGTGGTTCAGGAGGGTAGCAAGGAAGGCGAATGGTGGAAGCCATTACCCTCAGGTGGGGCCAGAGCTTGGGGGTGGGGTGAGACAGAATAGAATATAAATATCAGAGAATGTAGCCATCAGGGAAGAAATGAGAAATATGATCAGTAAAAGTAGTAGCTTGGCAGCAGAAGCTGGATGGGAACAGACAGGGTTACAGGCAGGGGTGAGGATAGGCACGGATGTTAAGTTGCCTATCGTGTGTGGGGAGAAAAAGAACAAATTAATGTTTAAGAGAAGCGGGTTATAGATTTTAAGACAGCCAGAATTTTCTTACCCTCCTACCTTGGCCTTAAAACTATTCTCATGTGTTTCTTCAGATCATCCACTTCCTGAAGACAAGAGCACATCCAGTGATGCTGAAACAGGTCCTCAGTTAGGGGGGCATTTGGATGGTGGGAAGGGAGCAGAGGAATGGGAGGAGGGATTTATCTTGGCAAAAAGACAAAAGGCAATGTTCAGTCCCAGCTGAAGGTTCTCCTATCTACTCGAATCCGTTATAGACCCCTGTACTGCCTCCCACCATCACAGATCAGATCCGACTCTGGGAGTTGGAGAGAGACCGCCTTCGATTCTCTGAGGGTGAGTGGCTGGTAGCAATCAGTTGGCAGTTGACCCATTAGCATAACCGTTTTGTTGTGTTAGACTCTTAATTTCATCCATTTGACTTTACCTCCCAATTGCCAAGTACCAAGGCTAGAATTCAGATTCCCCAATTCCAGACTGCTGTTCTATCTGGTTTGTCATAGTACCCTATTTATTGGTCTCTTTTTGTAGTAGATCTTTTTTTTTAAATTGCATTTGACTCTCACTGGTGTTAAAGAGAGTCCCCGAGTAGGGAACGTTGAGCTTTGCAAGGAGGCAGTCCCCAAACATGGTTCTTAGTGATGGTATTTTTAAAAATTTAGAGTGGCCAAGAAGAGTTTACAGAGCGGGTGACAAAGAAGTCCATATAAATGTTGAAGGGGATGGAAGGCTGGTTTGGAGTCAGGAAGACCCAGCTTCCAGTCAACTGAGATACTTGATAGTAGTAGATTTGTAATTTGAAGGCACCTTAGAGGCCGTCTAGTCTAACCCTCTCATTTTATAGATGAGAAAATGGCATTAGAGGAAGTGACAGCTGGGATTAGAATTTAGGGCCTTGCTCTTCCAAATCCAGTGCCTTTTCCAAGCTGCTTTTGCCTCTGGCTCATCCAGTGTATCTCTCTCTGCTTCCTTTTTCCTCTTTGTAAACTGAGTCTAAAAGCGGTAGTACTTAACCTCACAGCATTGTTTATCAAAAAGTTTAATGTGGGTGAGACCCTCAGTGGCTGTTAAAACTACTCAGAAGCCAAGGGGCAGCAACGAATGAACGCGGCAACAAGCGCTTGTATTATTCACTGAGCTAAATGCCTCGGGTCGTCCGTGGCTTTGGCCGAGCTTGTGCGGCTTGCTGTTTGACCTCTTCTCCGTCTCTCTCTGTCTCCCCCCACCCTGCCATCTCTCGGCCTGTTCCCGGGGTCCCAGGCGTCCTGTACAACCAGTTCCTGTCCCAGGTGGACTTTGAGCTGCTGCTGTCGCACGCCCGGGAGCTGGGCGTGCTGGTCTTCGAGAACGCGGCCAAGCGGCTCATGGTGGTGACCCCAGCAGGGCACAGCGACGTCAAGCGGTTTTGGAAGAGGCAGAAGCACAGCTCCTGAGAGACGGCATGGGGGGGGGCGGAGCGGCCCGGCCGGGAGCGCCCGCCATGCCCTCCGGCTACCCCGGGGCAGGGGTGGTATCCTCACGGCCGCCGCGCTCAGAATGCCTGGCATCTTTTGTTAGCACCTCGTAACTTTCCACGTTCAATAAAGTTTGTATAAATGAGCCACGCGCCGGACCGTCCGCCCCTCCTCTCGGGGCGGGAGTATTTCTTCCTCCTAGTGTTTCTCTTTATTGGGAAGTGGGCGAGGCTCCGCGGAGCGCATGCGTTGTGGGGGGGGGGGGGG
>CM053627.1:208334489-208360459 GCA_028646595.1 Phalanger gymnotis
GCGGGCGCCCCGGGGCCGTGTGCGGTGCAGTGGAGAGAGCGCAGCCTGGACAGTCCGGGCTGCAGATCGGGATTTTGACGCTCCCGGTGTGAGGGGATGCAGATAGCTTCGTGGCTGACGTTCCGTGCCGCCGCAAGGACTACACGGCGCTTTGCATGCATGAAGCGACGTTCTCTCCGAATCCTAGGGCCCAGGCTTTCTCAGCCCCGTGTCGTCCTGGGGAGGCAGGGTTACACAGGCCGACGGACTCGCCCGGGGCCCAGCAGTCTCTCCAATATAGGCTTGGCCACGAGCCACCTAGCTCCTTTAGGTTCTCTGACTCAGTTTCCTTAATTCGCGACCTTATTAAAGGTCCCAGATGTGGAGCTGGAAGGGCTCCCGGAAGTCAGAAAGTTAATTCAACCTTACCATTATTTTACGATTGAGGCGCCTTTAAAGGGTTTTTTTGGGCCAGGATTCAGATCCAGAGGCAATATGGCTCAAGTGGAAAGAAATTCAGGATTTGCACTTGGAGGGCCAGGGTTCGATTTCAATTTCTGCTGTATGTGGTTTACTCTTAGAAACGAAAACCCTAGAATGCAGGGCAGAAGGGACCTTTTTTATTTTTAGATAGCACATTTATGAAATGCTTACTGTGTGCCAGTTGTCAGGCACTGGTGGTACAAAGATTAAAAGAAGGAAGCAGCCTTCCTTCTCAAGGAACTTACATTCCAGCATGGGATATAACACAAGCATATACAAAATAAATCCAAGATAACCCATCCTCTGACACCAAATCTCTCATACCAGACTGCCCCCCTGATAGCATTAGCATTTGTTTTGGTGTATGGGGTGTTCAGGAGGACAGCACCTCTGGTGTGAGGGCTTGCCGAGCCCTTTTCGGGGCTGCTCGTCCACCTTTGGTGTCGTTCCCCTCCCCCCTCCCCCCGGCACCCAGCTCTCACCTGTGGCACCAAGAAGCTGTAGCATTTGAAGTGGCCACACCCGGGTAAAACCGTCTGCCAAGATTCACTAAACCAGGTTCACGGTAACTGATAGGCCTCAAACCCATCCTTAATGGGATTACCATTCCAGACATGTGAAGACTTCCCTGGTGGAATGGGCAGATGAGAACAGCTGAAAGGAGCACCGTGGAGTGCTTGGAGTCAAGGTCATCCGCTGCATCCTGTGCTGTCATTGTCTTCAACAACTACAATGTATTTACCTTAATGAATTAGCCAGGGAAATAGAATAAAATCTGAAAGCCTTCGAAAATCTTTAAGTGCTATATGAGTATTAGCTACGGGACAGCCTGGTAGAAAGCTGGTCATAACCTCAGGAAGACCTGGACTCAAGTCCCTCCTGTGGCCTCTGGCTCTGTGATGGAGTTTCCACATCTGAAAATTTCTCCGTGAAATCACAGGTCACCCTTATTTCTATCCAAATTCCAGCGAATGAGTTCTTTAGGACTGTGCCAATAAGAGAAAGTGATTGGATTGGTAGAAGATACCTTTTACTAATGAAATCAAGTCTAGTCCAAAATAAATATGGAGATTTACAGTTTACAAAGTATATAAACACTTTATTTCAACAAGTCCAAGGAGAGGTTGTTTTGGGCACTTTGGAACTAGAAGAGATACAAGTACAATGAGGCAGCAGAAGAACTAGGAGAGATACGAATACAATGAGGCCCTCAGGAGCATAGTATATTCTTTATCCTTAGTCCTCACTGCTGCCTTGTGGAGGTAGAAAGGGTTGGTGTTTTTATCTCCATTTTGCAGATGAAGAAACAGGCTTAGAATGTCGTTCAGATAGCAAGTATTTTATTAAGCCCTTAAAAATGACTTGCTCAAGGTCACATGGCAAGTCAGTGGGAAAGCCAGGACCAGAACCTGAATCTTTAGGTCCAGGGCTTTTTTATTTTTCATTGTACGACACTTTAATAAGTATGAGAGTCCTAGACCTGAGGAGAAGCTATAAGGAAGGGCATAGTGAATAAATAGCTGGGCTTAAAGAAATGATTGACTTGGCACTGAGGAAATAGAGGAAGGAGATTCTTGAGGCTTCTAGTGAATGTCCTTTCTCTCTTCCAGGAAGAGATCCTGGCCCCCCTGCCTACCCAGCCTCAATGTCCCACTTGTCCTTGGCCCCTCTTCGGACCAAGCTTTGGGGACTGAAACCCCCCCAGAGTATTCCCTGGTCTCATCCTTTCTCCACTCAACCTTATCCTCATGGACCCTCTGTCTCCCAAAGAAATCGTGAACAGAAACAGAAGCGTCTTCGAGAAAAGCAGGGGGCTTTGGAGGCAGAGACAGCAGGGAAGAGCAAGGTAAAGAGGAAGAAAGGTTTGGGTGGTGTAGGGGATGCTTGAAGCCTGGTAAGTTTCCCCAAATCTTAACTGATTTCTTTTTCAGCCACCAACAAGGCCAAGTAAAAGCTGGACTGCTAAAGAGATAGTATTGTATGAAATCCCTACAGAACCTGGTGAAAAAAAAGGTAACAGATATGAAAACCTTTTCTACCCCTTCGTCCCAGTATTTTAGCTGTCTAATAAAGACATATTTGAACAAGTTCAGGGATAATGGAATTCTTTCTTCCATTTCTTCCCCTAGATGTCACAGGGCCCTTGCCTCCTACATACAGTCCCCAATATGTTGAGGCTGCCTGGTACCCTTGGTGGGTTCGAGAGGGGTTCTTCAAACCAGAATATCAGGTCAGTAACTAATGTCTATGGCAGCTGTATTGGGCCCTGGGTAAACAAGATTCCTGCCTTCATAATGCTTATAGTTTTGAATTGTAGGATAATAGATTTAGAGCTAGTAGAGACCATCTGGTTCAACTCTTTAGCTTTATAAATGGGAGATCTGAGGCCTAGCGTGGTAAAGGTCATACAAGTAGGAAGTCGCAGATTTGGCATTTGAACCCGGGTCCTTTGGCTGCAGATCTAGTCCTCTTTGTAACTTTCTTGGGCTGCTACTCCAGTCAAGGGACAAGAAAGACACTAGCACAGGTACAAAACCTGTTGTTACACAATAAGTACAACAGAGAACTACAGAACAAAGTGCTACATGAGATATGATGGGGAGTCAGAGAAAACTTTTTGAAGAAAGTGAGTTGGGCTTTACAGGGTAAGTAGGAAGTCAGCTAGCTAAGACTGGAGGGGAGGGAGGACACTCCTGGTAGTAGGAAGCAGTGGAAGCCAAAGCCCAGAGGAAGAAGAACACGGACCCTGTTTGGGGGTTAGAGAGCTGTCTAGTTTGGTGGGAGCACAGAAAGTAGAGTATGGCCGGAGAGACATGTGCTGTTCCTTTGGAGAGGGCCGTTAATGCAAAAGGCATGGCAGTTTCAAATTTCCTTGGAAGGCAACAAGGAGCCTCTGAAGATGTTTGTACAGAAGAGTAACATGACCAGATTGATACATGAGCTGCTGTCCAACCTTAGGTTTTTATTGAAACAATAGACAATTTATTTTGGTTTGCCGTTTTAGTGAGAGCTCTGCTGTAGGCAGGCCGCATAAATCATGTTGCTGGCACACACGTTGTGGACTGCCTTGAGCTAGAAGGAACCTCAGTCCCTCCAGTCCTACTCCCTCATTTTATAGCTGAGGAGGCTGAGTCCTAATTGATTTGGCCAAGGTCACACAGGTAGGAAGGATCAGAAATAGAATTTGAGCCCAGGTCCTAGGATCACAGATTTAGAATTGGAAGGGACTTAGAGGCTAATCTAATCTTTCATTTTACAAATGAGGAACTGAGACCCAGAGAAAATAGGAGTCTTGCCCCAGGTCACATGGTTAGTGAGGAGCAGAGCCAGGATTTGAACGAGGTCTTGTTTCCAGAGCTAGTACCTTCTCTGCTATGCCATGCTCTCTCCCAGGCTGGATTAGTGTGGGGAGAGTGGAGGTGGGAAGACTTGGTAAGATACCGTTGCAGTAATCCCTGTTGGGTGATAATGAAGGCCTGTAGGAAGCTGGTGGCCGTGGGAATAGAAGGAGGAGATGCAAGTGCGAGATTTTGGGAAGGTGGAATGGGTAGGATTTGCTTGGACTAGGGAGAGGGGAGAGCTAGAGAGAGCTTCAAAGTTTTATGCTTGGGAGACAGGAAGGATGGTAATAGTTTTGAGTCAGAAATAGGGGAGTCAGAAGGAGGAGCTGGTTTAGGGCAAAAAAATAAGCCTGGTTTTAGGCTGAGAAAAGCAATGAAATTGGTGAATTCTGAGCCTTGAGATCTGCAGCTTGTGGCCAGCAGCCTTGAGGAATCTGAAAATTTCTGTGCCTTCCTCCCAACAGCACCTTAGCTCTGGAGACAGCAGGAGGCTCTCTTGTTCTAGGGTAAATACCTTTCATCCACCTATCTTTTATTCCCAGCTCCTCTCTGACTTTGTCTTTTGCCTCCCCTCCTAGTCCCAGCTGCCTCAGGCTACAGGGGAGACCTTCTCCATGTGTATCCCACCCCCCAATGTCACTGGTTCCCTGCACCTTGGCCATGCTCTCACTGTGGCCATACAGGACGCTCTTGTGCGATGGTGAGAAGGAGAGGGGAGTGTGTCTGGCTTTGTAAGATGGGGCTGGGATAGTGGGGGGATGAATCTGGGATAACAGATGGCGTTGGGCCATGCAAGTACTGAAGGGTCATGGGATTGTTGGGATGAAGTTAGGCAGGTAAATGAGGTTCTAGGTCCTTCTGTCACAGGCATCGGATGCGAGGGGACCAGGTGCTGTGGATCCCAGGTTCAGATCATGCTGGCATTGCTACTCAGGTATTTCTCTGACCCATTTCCCTCCATCAAGATATAGGAGATTTCCCTCTTTGAAGCCATTTGACCTCTCCATCTTTCCTCTTTCCCTTCCCCAGGCTGTGGTGGAGAAGCAACTATGGAAGGAGCAGGGAATAAGGAGACACGAACTGAGCCGAGAAGATTTTCTGAAGGAAGTATGGAGGTGGAAGGAAGAGTAAGTCTGGCTCCCTAGTCTCAAGCTCTTTTCCCCGTGTTCCATTCCAGGGTCCTAAATATCCAGCTTCCCTGTCCTGACCCTCCCCAATTTTCTTCCCTGACAGTTAAGCAGAGGGAGTCACTATACTTTTTTTCCTGGGAACAGAAAGGGCGTTGAGATCTATGGGCAACTACAAGCCTTGGGGGCCTCTTTGGACTGGGATCGGGAATGTTTCACCATGGACGCTGTGAGTACCAGATGCTTTGGTCTCCAAAGGGAGTCTTGGATTAGGTGATGAGAAAATGAGAAGCAGGACCTGCATAGCCTGGCATACTTAGGTTCCTAGGAGGGGTGACAGAACATGGTGGGGTGAGAGCACAAGAGAGAGGAGGGAAAGCCAGGGATTACGAGGTGTGAACACAGACCTTCTTTCAGCATTCTTCAGTAGCAGTGACAGAGGCCTTTGTCCGTCTGTATGAGGCTGGGCTGTTATACCGGGACCGGCAGATCGTCAATTGGTCATGTGCTTTGAGGTCAGCCATCTCAGATATTGAGGTAAGTGTGAGGTTGAGGTGAGAAGGTTAGGGGATGGGTTCGATTTTGTTTACCCGGGAGTGGGGGGTGGGGAATGGTAGTTGGACTTTTGGGCCTCTCAGTTGGGATTAGAGGTGGGTTAGGGAGAGGATAGTCAAGGAAGAATATAAACTAGGAGATCTTTGAGGCCATGAACACAGAATGATGACACCAGTCTTTCCTGATATGCCAGGTGGAAGGGTGGCCCCTGCCTGGCCGAACAGAATTCTGCCCTCCAGGCTGTCCCTCCCCTGTCTCCTTTGGCCTCCTTGTTTCTGTTGCCTTTCCAGTAGATGGGGACCCTGGTGAGTTCCGTCTGTTCTCTCATCTGACTTAGTGTGACCTAGTCTTTCCTCTTTTTATCTGGAATCTCCTAGTTTCTAGCATGGGGAATGGGAAGAGAGTGGTGGTAACCTATTGCTAGGTGGTAACCTAGTCTTCATTCCACAATTTAGATCTTCAAACTAATCAGTAAGCTTTTATCTGGCTGCCAGTCTGCCTGGCATTGGTCACTGAGGGGATACATGAATATCTTTTCCCTACTCTCAAAATAGGGAGACTAGCCTGACACCCATGAAACAGAATAATTCAGTGTCAGACTCTGTGGTTTGGACTGTAAGTGCCTTAGTGCAGTAAGTCATTGTGAGCTAGAGGAGTCAGGGTCAACACCTCGGAGGAAGGACTTGCCCGGGACTCCAAGGGATGGGTCAGATTTGTGGTGAGGACAGTGAACACCTATCCTGCCTCTTCCATTTCACCTGCTGGGCATTTCCCAGTTGATTTTGGCACTGAGAGGGATTTCCAATCCCAGCCCCTCCTACCTGCTTCATCCACTCAAACTGCTGGGGATTTCTTATCGTCTGGACATTCAGATGACTAGAAAACCCCATCTCCTAGGAGTGCCGATCCCTGTTTTACATAGTTACTTTTGAGGAAGCTGTTGTTTAGTTTGGGCGCCCATCCCCACTTCTTCCGGATTCTTCTGGGAAATGGGGAATTGATTCAGGTTTGGTTGTTTGTTTCCCTAGATACAGAGGTTGTAGTGGGGACCACCCGGCCAGAGACTTTACCTGGAGATGTAGCTGTGGCTGTTCATCCTGATGACCCCCGATACACAGTAATAAATGACTGCCACTGCCCATCTGACCTCCTCACACTCCCGGTCTGCTTTGATCCCCTCGAAGATTCCAGTCACTTTTCCTCAGCTCCATTTCCTTGTCTCAGGATCACCCCTTGTTTTCTTACTGGTCCTGATCCACTTTTTAGAATTGTAAAATTATACAGTCCCCTGGAAGAGGAATCAGAGATCATATGATGGAACTTCTCTTTTCAAATAATGAATCTGAGGTCCAACAAATGTGTCTACACCTGATCCATAGAAAGCACTTAACAAATGCTTGTCAGATGACCAACTAATCCTTTCTTCCCCTCTCTAGCACCTCCATGGGCGCCAACTCTGTCATCCACTAAGTGGCAAGCGCCTTCCCCTCATCACTGACCCTGCAGTTCAGCCTGACCTGGGCACAGGTTTGTGACTAGGAGAGAGGAAGGAAACTAGGGGAAGAGCAGGGAAGGGAGTGAGAGACGAGGAGATTAAGGAAGAATGAAGAAATTCACGGGGAAGTCTGGGAGGATAGCAAGGAATAGTAGTAATACCCCTTACATTTGTGTAATTAGTTATTTGCATAAATGTTACCTAGAGATAAGCGTGGCCCCCTTGTGAGATAGGCCAGATAGATACCGATTTTTCAGATGAGGAAACAGGCTCATGATTGTTAAATACCCCAGCCACATGGCTAGCAAGTGGAAGAGCCAGGATCTGAGTTCATGTCTTCTGACTTGAAGTTTGTATTTTTCCCTACACAGAGATGTGAAGAGGAGAGGGTGGATTTGTGGAACTACAGATGGGGCTTAGGGAGGGAAAATTGAGGGCCTGATTGTCTCCTCGCTGCTTTTCCCTTAGGTGCAGTGAAGGTGACCCCTGCTCACAGCCTTGTTGATGCTGAGATTGGGGCACGACATAGGCTAGTCCCTGTGAGTGTCATTGGTGACGATGGGACCATGGTCTCCCCCTGTGGGGACTGGCTGCAGGTAGTACCACACCTTTGATTTCCTGCCTTGGTTTCTAGATCCTACTATGTCCTTTCCCACCCTCTAGCCCCCAGATCCCACAGACTTCTCTGTTTCTACAAAGAACTTTTCATTACAGGGTCTTCACCGATTTGTGGCCCGTGAAAAGATTGTGTCTGTGCTTAAAGAACAAGGGCATTTTCGTGGCATTCAGGACCATCCTATGGTACTCCCTATCTGTAGGTAATTTTCTTCCTCCATGACCCTTACCTCTAAAAGGTAAAGGGGTGGGAGTAGAGTAGAAAGGACTAAACTTTTACTAAAGCAGGAGGGTAGGTTCATACCACTCTGAGGAAGAGGAGGGGTATGGGATATGAGGAGAATGGGCACGAAAGAGAATGAATGAGGCCTCACTCTTCCCTCTGTAGCCGTTCTGGAGATGTGGTGGAATATCTTCTCAAAAACCAGTGGTTCATGCGATGCCAGAAGATGGGGGAGCAAGCTGCCCAGGTGAGGCCCAAGTGGGGACACCACATAAGGGACATGGGAATGAGGGAGCCTGGGAGTCCCCTTTCCTGAAGAGGTCTCTAGTTTGTAGTAGCTGGATGAGGGGCTGTCTGGTATGGAGGCATGAAGATGGTTGTGATGATCTGAGCAGGGACCGGGAAGGTCAGGTTTGTATGGCTGTGTCCTCTGTGACTCTCACTCTGACTGGGATCTTAGTAGAAGAGACCAGAGCCTTGGAATTATCTTATTTGAGGCTAGTTTACCCGGTGGGATTCAAGAACAGAGGTCATTGCCTGAAGTCCACCTTCCTTTGCAGGCTGTGGAATCAGGGGCCCTGTGTCTCAACCCTCCCTTCCATCAGAAGAATTGGCAACACTGGTTTTCTAACATCAGGCAAGTAGAAACACTGGTGAGATTAAGGAAGAGAGAGAGAGAGACAGAGACATCTAATTATATTATAAAATAACCTTTTTTTTTTTGTGGTGGTCTCATCCACAGTGATTGGTGTGTTTCCCGACAGCTGTGGTGGGGACATCAGATCCCAGCCTATCGGGTCGTTGGAAAGGAGGTAAAGGGGGCGAGGTGGTTTGGTTTCCTCAGGGCAATGGAGAGGGTGAGAAACTGGGGAGTTACTGTTCCAAATTGTCTTGTTAAGTCTTGCCACCATCCATTCCAAGTTGCTCTTTTATAGGGAGATAGTGAGGAATGTTGGGTAGTAGGTCGATCCGAGGCTGAGGCTAGAAAGGCAGCTGCAGAACTCATAGGAAGACCAGAGAAGGAGCTAATTTTGGAGAGGGGTAAGTAATTGGGTTGGGATGGGAGGCTTATTCCTGGGTGCCTGAGGAGAGCAGATTCTGGGTTAGGGAAGATGGGAGAGGGTGATTGGGAACTGTGAGGGGAAAATGCGAAGGGGAATAAAGGACTGGAGTCCTCAGAAAACTAGGTCCCAACTGTTCCTGTTCTTACTCCATCCCTCAGACCCTGATGTTTTAGACACCTGGTTCTCCTCTGCACTTTTTCCCTTCTCTGCTCTGGGCTGGCCCCAAAAGGTGAGAAGGGTTAAGGAGATATAAAATTGATGACAGTAGGGGAAGATGTCATGAGACTGAGGATGCGTGGAGGATGGGGACCAGGAGCAGAGAGTTGGGGGCTTGGAGGAGAATGTTGGGGCTGGTTGAATTAGCCCTTGGTTCTGTTTCTTTTGTGTTTCAGACCCCAGACTTGGCTCAGTTCTACCCTTTGTCCTTGTTGGAGACAGGCAGTGACCTTCTGATGTTCTGGGTGGGCCGAATGGTGATGCTAGGGACCCAGCTCACTGGACAACTTCCATTTCCCCAGGTAACCTCTCATCCAGTTCCCTGTCCTCCTTCCCAGAGCCGCCCGGCTGAAGAGAGACGATGTTTCAATACGTCTCTCATGGGTCTGTTCACCTTCTCTGAAACCTAAGGAAAGGGGATCCTAAGGCATCCACTTCCCAGACTTCTGTTCCTGTGCCCACTTAACTCCTATGTCCCTCACTTCTGCCTAGGTGCTTCTTCACTCCATGGTTCGGGATGGGCAGGGCCGCAAGATGAGCAAATCTCTGGGGAATGTGCTCGATCCCAGGGATGTTATCAGAGGGGCAGAGCTACAGGTCAGGTGGCTGAACCAAGGGTGGGGAAATGAGTTGGAGGGGCAGGGATGGATTTTGAATAAGAGTGGAGGAACTTATGGTGGGGAATTAGGGCTGGGAAAAAGATTCTGTGGAGCAGGAGGTGGATCCTCAGATAGAGGCCGTGTATATTATCCCTTTAGGTGCTGCAAGAGAAGTTGAAAGAGGGAAACTTGGATCCCAGGGAGCTACAGATCGCTGCTGCTGGACAGGTAGAGACCCAGGTGTTTGCTGCTCACCCTTCCCCAACCTATATAGCCCCCGGGTGCCGCTGCCCTTAGAAACACAGGTATCTCGAACCTCTTCTTTGCCTGTAATCACAATATAGATGGTAACTGTCTATAAGAGGGTGAGCTAGAGCTGAGGGAGAGAGCAGACATGCAAGCTGTGAGTGATTGTTGGTGGCAAGGCCCCAGCAGGGGGTGCAAAGGTTATGGGACGGAGTGGTTCTCGCTGTGATATTGTGTATTGAATTCTTGGCTGCTGTGATGGATCGGGCTTATTGGTTTGGGGACCTGGTTCTCTGGTGTCTGAATAAATGGTTTACATCTTCTACCTTCTATACAGACAGTCTCTTATATTTCGCGATACAAAACCACACAGGCATATTGACGATTATTGTCTATATTGTGATTATTGCCTTGCTGATAACAGCCTGCCGGCCCTAAGCCACCTTTTCTCTTTTCTTTTCTCTGCCTACAGAGGAAGGATTTCCCTCAAGGAATCCCTGAGTGTGGTACAGATGCCCTGAGGTTCATCCTCTGTTCTCATGGAACACAAGGTGAGACAGGCTAGGCAGGTTGGGGATAGATTCTGGAGACAGAGAAGGGCGATTGACAAAGCCAGCCCCCTGAACCCTCTCTACCACACAGGGGATGACATAAACCTGGCTGTCTCTGAGGTCCTGAGCTCCCGCCACTTCTGCAACAAGATCTGGAATGCCATGCGGTTCATCCTTAATGCCTTAGGAGATAGATTTATACCCCATCCTGCTGAAGAAGTGGGTGTTGGTTGTCTCGGGGAAGAGAAAAGGGCGTCATGGCGGATGGTGGTGGGATTGGTCGTCTGGCTGTCTGAGTTGTTGAGCGCACCCTTTGCCCCATAGCCGTCTCCCTCATCTGCAATGGACGCCTGGATCCTCAGCTGCCTGGCCCTCGCCGTAGGGGAATGTGAGCGAGGCTTCCTCGCCCAAGAGCTGTCTCTCATCACCCACGCTGTGCACCACTTTTGGCTCCATAAACTCTGTGATGTTTACTTGGTGAGCCCAGGGGCAGGAGGCACAGGGGCAGGGTACCTTTTTCCTCTGTGATTGTCACACTCCTTAATTTACCTCAGATCTCGTGGTTTTCCATGGTAGAACCCTCTTGGGACATTATACGTTGATGAGAGAGGGAAAAACACAAGTCAGCGTTTTTTTCTTTTCCCCCTCGGATTAGTTCTTGGGAGCCTACATACAAGAGTCCCTCCCTCCCCAGTTGCCTGGAAGGATTTGAAAGGAATAGTCAAACAGATGGATTTCTGAAAAATTGAGGCAGAGGAGCAGGAAAAAGATCTGAACCTGTTTATCTTTATCAGTATTCTTCCTGGGGACAGTGAGAGGACTGGGAAGTCAACCAGTGCGCTCTGGGTCCCAGTGTGGGCCACTGGAACAACTAATATGTAACTGTGTACTCTAGCTAATGTGAACTGATTCTGCAAAAACCTAATTTCAGGCAAAGCCAGCACGGGGGAGTCGTGCAACGAGTCCACAAAGGAAAATATTGTAAATGCGTTTTCGTGACCTGTGTGATCTTGGTATAGAGACCTGCTTTTTCTGGGCCTCAGCTGGACTAGACGATCTCTAAGGCAGGCCCGTTGCAGTTCTAAACTCTGTGACCCTGTGCTTGTTATTGTCCAATTTGTAACAAGTAATCAGCAGGGCTTTGAGAACTTAAGGTTGAGATTGGTATTGTTGTATGCATGATATTTGTTGTGGAGTAGGTTATAATTTGCTGGAGGTAAGGGGGGTGACTCAGCAGAGTATTCAGCAGCAGAGTATTTTAAGTCATGCAGTGGCTCTTCTCTGACCTGAGATCCCAGGGAAAGGCCCTAGAGCTATCTTAAGACTGAGTCACCCATTGGGGAGGGAGGAGAAAGGAACTGGGACCATTGTTTTGGGGTCGCCTGTTCTTTCCAGCTATGGAATTGGGGTGGGGAATAGTGAGGAATAATTGGGGCACCTAGCTGACATTGGCCCTTAATTTCCAGGAGTCAGTGAAACCTGTGCTGTCAAGGTCACCCCAAGCCCCTGGACCACTGCAGACCTTGTACTCCTGTGCAGATGTTGGGCTTCGTCTCCTTGCCCCATTCATGCCCTTCCTGGCTGAAGAGCTTTGGCAGCGATTGCCTCACCAACCAGATTGTACCCCAGCTCGAAGCATCTGTGTTGCCCCCTACCCCAGTGCCCAAAATCTGGTGAGCCACATTCACTTCATTGTGGTGCAGCCAAGGGTCCTAAGTTCTGAGCCCCACTTTTCCACTAGCATATTGTCTGTAAAATGATGGGGATGGACTAGATAACTTTTAAGGTCCCTTTTATCCCTAACATTCTGTAAGTTAGCCTCCTTGGCCTTGGTTTCCTCATCTGTCAAATGACAGGACTGGACTAGATGCAAGAAAGGAGGTTCCTTTCAGAGCCACAATGTTCTGTGGTTCCGTGTACTGGGGAGGATTTGGCTGGAGTAGTGGGAGTTCTTGGGAAATAAAAGGCCTTCTGGAAGTGTTGGTAGCATCATGTTACACACATTTAGAGCATCTTCTCAAGGCTAGCTTATTACTGCTGTGGGGTAATAACAACCTTTTAAGTTTTGAGGGAATGTTTTATTATCAGACGGTCTTTGTTATTGTGGAGCCTTCCAGAGCTGAATCTGTAAGGAACTCATTTGCTGCTGTAGGGTCATCTTCTGTCCAGGGTCACTGGATTACAGTACAGCAGGGCCCTGGGGATCCCTTCAGGAACATAAGGATGGTCACACATGATTGACCCAGCCTAGGATCGGAGAGCAGAAGTTAGGGAAACATAGTAGTTTTCCTCAGTCACTGGTTACAGCTCTATTGGTATTTCTCAGTTAACTTCTTGAACCTGGTTTAAATCTTTCCTATGTAATGGGGTGTGAGTTCTAGGTTAGAGAGATGACCAGGTGAGACATAGTCACCTGGCCTCCTAAGTAGACAGTAGAGGTAGAGAGAGACAAGTTCGTTCTTCAATAGGCTCTCCCTGGAGCTCACACACATGTGGTCTGTGGTTGGTCCAACACCCGCAGGAGCATTGGTGTCAGCCAGAACTGGAACAGCGATTTTCTCGGGTTCAAGAGGCTGTGAAAACACTAAGGGGGCTCCGAGCCGTGTACCAGCTCAGCAAGGCCCGGCCCCGAGGTGAGAATGTCCCTGGATACCTAGGTCCTTGAGGGGAGGAGGGATTGGTGGGTGAGAGATGAGAACTAGAGATCTAGTCACCTGTGGGTTGCTGAAGGGTGTAGAGGCTGTGATAAGTGGAGGGGACCAGATGCCTAATGTTACTGCTTTTGAGTCTCCCCTTTCCCCATCATCTTTGCCCAGTGTTGTTGCAGTGTTCAGAGCCCAAAGAGCAGTGCCTGTATGAAGATTTCCTGGAGCCATTGGGCACTCTGGCCCATTGTGGGGCTGTGAGCTTCTTGCCCTACAATAAGGCATCTCCCCAAGGCTGGGCCCATGCCTCACTCAACAGTACCACCCAGGTCTACATGGAGCTGAAGGTGAGGGTGGGAAAGGGAAGCAAAGAGTTTGGGAGCAAGGGCAATTGGGTGAGTAAGGAATTAGAAGGAAAGAGGTGCAGGGGATGGCTGGGTTAAACAGAAAGAAAATGGAAGATGTTGTGGATGGGAAAGAGAGGCTATTGTACAGATGGTAGGTCTGAGTCATCTAACCCTGTCCTCTCCTCAGGGTCTGGTGGACCCTCACCTCCAGCTTCCTGTCCTGCTTACCAGAAGACAGAAACTCCAGAGACAACTTGATAGCCTTACAGCCCGGACCTCAGGCGAGGGGAGTGAAATGGTGCAGAGAGAGCGTAAGGTGAGTTCTCGGGAGAGTGAGGCAAGATACCTGTGGTCCTTGGAAGAAGGTGGGCAGGGAGGCCAGGTATGTAGATCATCACCTTTTATCTCCCCAAGGTCTCTTCCCTCCTCATGGAGCTATCAAAGTTGGACCAGGCAACCTCTCACCTCCAGCGACTGATGGATACAACTCCTACGAAGCCATGAATTCCACCTGTGTGTCCCTTCTCTCTACCAGACCTGTCTCTGGGTGTTGCTGGGTGACCAAGTCCTGGGGGAATCCTGTGGGACATTCAAAATTGTCATAGCCTCCCTTAGCATCCTGCCTTTTATGCATTCTCAGGAGTAACAATATTTAAAATTTTTTTTAAGCCAAGGCATCTGGTGCCTTTTTTGTTCTTTTTTGTAAGTGGTGTCTTCTTTGCTCTTCAGTTTCTTTGAAAAGAATTCTACCTAATCTTGGGGCTGCTTTTGGTTCTGGGATTGGGGTGAGATTTGGAGTCTACAGACCATGGGGTGAGGTGCTGGGAATTAGTGCCTCAGGCTTTCTCTTCTCTCCTAAGGCCAGAGGGCTTGACCATGGACTACAATGAGGACCATATTAAGGGGCACTTAGCTCCAGAAGTGGGGTGCAGAGCCTGGAGGATCAACCTCCTCCCTTTCCCCCCGCCACCACATTGGTGGGCTGGTGCTTGCAGTATGGCTGTCCTGAGATATCGTACACTTTTAGAGCCACAAAAATTACCTCCTCAATACCAATTTAGTATTTTCCTGTTCCTAAGTGGTCCCCCAAAGACAGTCAGCAGGCATTTATTAGGCTCTGACTCTGCTAGACCCTGTGCTAAAAGCTAGAGAGATACAAAGAAAAGCAAAAGCACAATGGCTGACCTAATGAAGGAGGCAGGTAACTGTGAACACCCCAGATAATATGTACAAAGGAGGGAAACTGAAAGAAATGTTTGGTGTGTGGGGGTGGGGTGAACTGGCCTCTTGAAAAAGATGGGATTTGAACTGCATTTTGAAAATAATGCCAAGACCAAACCAGAAGAAAAATTTTAAGTTGTCAGGACCTACTACACACAGTCATATATTAACCAAATTGAGAACATTAGGGAAGTTACTTTAAAAATACAAACTATATAATATAAAATAACCCAAACTAACAAAATGTATTAGGACCGTTTATTACACAAAAGGAATATGGTTAAGTGCTTTCCTAATTTTTGAGAATAATTTGTATGGCATTAGCACTAATTGTTTTTGAAAAGTCTGATAGAATTCTCCTTTGAATCCCATCAGGAGCAGACTATCTTTCCCCTCGGATTGTTCCTTTTCAGCTAAATCTATTTCTTCTTCTGAAATTATGTTGATTAAAAAAGAAAGATGTAGCTCGGTGGGACAGAGTAGACTGGAGAATCAGGAACAATGGAACTCAATAACCCAGTGTTCTATAAACCAGAAAATATTACTTAGGAAAGAACTCCTTGTTTGAAAAGACTGCTGGGAAAACTAGGAAGCACTTTGGCAGACATTAGTCTCAAATTTAGACTTTATGGTATATTCCATTCTAAATATTAAGGATCATTTGGTAAAACGGTTTGAAGAAAAACGTCATAGACCTCCTAGTTGTTGGTCGGAAATGGATTCTTAAACAAAGGGTAGAGATGATTACAATAGGTGACTGTTCACGTGAAACCGAAAAGCTTCTGCATAAGCAAAACTACCACCTAGGTCAAGGGAAGTGGTTTAATGGGGAGGAAAAAACTTTGTATTAAATTGTATTTGGGAGGAGATAATGAGTTCTTTTTTAAATGGGTTGAGTTTGAAATATCAATAGGATAGCCAATTTAAGACATCCAAAAGGAAGTCAGTGATGTGATCTTGAAGCTTAGGGCAGTTTAGGTCTGGGTATATAGATGATAACTGGGCATAGAGATGATAACTGACTTGTGAGAACTAACCCCAGCCCCAAGGGGGATTGTATAGAGGTGGATAAAGGGGGCCCGGGACAGAACCCTGTGGGATACTCACAGTTAGTGGCTGTGGTCTGGATGAAGATATAGCAGTGTAGACCGAAAGAACAGAGGACAGAATCAGGAGAGAGTAGTGTCACAGCAACCTAAAGGGAAGAGGGCGATCTGTATCAGACTTCAGAGAGATCAAGGAACGTCAGGATTGAGAAAAAGCCATTAGATTCAGCAATTAAAAGCACTTTTTTTTGCGGGGGGGGGGGGGAAGGCAGGGGTAATTGTGGAGAAAGCATTTTCTATTTCATGGTGCGATTGGAAGCCAGATTGCAGAGGATCTAGAAGACGGTAGAAAGGCAATGGAAGTAGCTAACGGCTCTCCCAAGGAGGTTAGCTGAGGAGAGAAAGCATGCAAGACAGCGGCTAGCGGGGACGGAAGGATCAAGCGACGGTTTTATGAGGGTGGAGGTGGGTTTGTAGGAGGCAGAGAAGGAGCTGATCTCTCTTTAACAGAGATTGAAAATGATTGTGGGGGCATTCTGCTGGAGAAAACAAATTGATGGAGTCATGGGGTTTGCATTGGCAAAGAAAGGGCCACTTTTTCATGTGAGAAAGGGATGAAGGAGGAGATTGTGGAAGATGTTTTAAGTGATTTGAAAAAGGGAAAAGAGGGGTCTCTAGGTGAATGGCCTCTTTTTTTTTTTTTTAGTGAAATAGTGAATAGTGAATAGTGAAATAGGAGTTCAGTTCCTCAGCTGGGTGTGTGGAGGGGGAATACCAGGAGAAGTTTAGGATAGAAATCAAAAGGTTTGGAACAGTCACTGTGGTGAATGGAATAGTGTACTGCTTAGAAACAGGGATGCAGTCATAAGGCATAGGGAAAGATGGAACAATAAAAGCTTTCTGATCAGATAAGGGAATGCAGAGTTTGTGAACTTGGAACACTTGCGAATGAAGTCATGGCCATCTCTATAGGTAGCTGAGGTGGGGAGAAGTAGTATCTCATGGTGATTGAGTAGCTAGAAGAAATGGGAAGTTAGGGTATTTGAGGTAGCATTAATACATAGACTTAAGTTTATGAGGGCAGATGGGGGTGAGAGTGGGGGTAGAGGGAAAGGTAGAGAGAAAGCTTGTGAGCAAGGCACTGAACACACTGAGGAAGGTCAGAGAATGTTCTGTGGGTTGATAGTTGCCACTGGCATCTGGATTGGGTGATAAATTTGAGAAGCAGAAACTCCAAAAGAGAACAGATGGCTTAGGACAAATTGATGGTGCTAAAGAGAGAGTCTGGAAGTGGCCATGGAGTGTAAGGAGTATTCTGACTTCCCAGTCATAGTTAGCGATTCGGGAGTGAGGAAGCACAAACATAAAGGGTGGCTAGGGAAGCCTTGTCATCTGGAGCAAACTAGGACTCAGTGACAGAAGATGGGAGAAGTGAGAAAAGAAAAGTTTTAGGTAAAAGAAGTTATTTACGGAGCAGACATCTCGGAGAGCATAGCTGAAGGAGTAGGTAGATTGGAGTGGGATGTTGTAGGTGTGGGGTCGAGGATGGACAGCTGGAGATGTGGACTGAGGTTTGGACATCAGCATGAAAGGGTCCAGAATCAGTGTGATAGGAAGAGTATGAGGGAGTGTGCTACCCACTGAGGGATGAATCCAGGCAGAGTATTAACGATCGGAGAGACGTCTGCTAGGGGAGGCAGTGATGATGGCTCAATGTGATGACTGACTGCTTTTCAAAACTGGATTGGAATATTTTTTTTTCCAAATCCAGCAGTGAGGAGGCTGCCAGATGTTTGAGTCCCAGAGGAAAGCTGAGATTAAAGAACCACATGGCTGCTCTCACACCTTTTGCAGTACAAAGATCATAGGCAATAGAGGATGTTGGTTCCTGATGGGAGCTTTGGGAGGTGGCAGAACTGAAGAAGAGTGGGTGAAGGTGATGGCCAAGGGCTCCCCTGTTGCCTGTAGAAAAACCCATGGACACAAACATGGAGATCTACATGCCTAAATGCCCACCGATATCAAGAGCCTATCTACATTGAGGCAGCTTGCTATAGGGATACAGATTTGGACTCGGGAATCAGAAAGACCTCATTTCAAATCTTGTGTCAGACTTGTACTAGCTGTGTGACCCAGGACAAGTCACTTAATCTCTGTCAGCTTCCATTACCTCATCTGTAAAATGAGGGACAGTAACATCTCCCTCATAGGAGTGTTGGGAGGGTCAAATGAGATTAGGTATGTAAAAGCACTCTGAAAGCCTTAAATCACTACATACGTGTTAGTGACGATTATTTATGCAACAGACAACACTGCATCACTCTCCCATCCCCATTCTTTTGCCTCACCTTTCTGGAATGTCACCGCACTTACCTGTCCTCCTCTTAGATTGTGCCTTTTCCGTCAACCCTCGAAAGCTGGGACATTGGAGGGAATTCTCATTTCAAAGAATCCTGCTGTCACTTGCACAATGAAAAATACAGCTCAGGACCTGGGTGTTTAGTCCTTCAGTTCCTTGCTCATCCTTCCAACACTCCGGTTCTTCTCTGAGATTCAGTCTTCCATCCCCAGCACAATAAAATAAAAGAAATACTGTATTTAAGAGTCAGGAGAAATGGATTCAAGTTCGAACCCAGCCAGTAATTATCTGTGTGACCTTTGGCAAGTTGCTTGAACTCTACCTCGTTTTCATAGGAAAGTCCAGTCCAGTCCAACCTTTCATTTTACAGATTAGGAAAGTGAGGCCAGTGGTTTGTTTAAGATCATACAAGTGGTAAGTAATGGCTCCTGGAATTGGAATCCAGGCCTTCTCAAATTCGGGCCCCTTTCCTTTTTACAGTGCTGTTTTCTCCAGGAGTCAGAATGTTTAATTTTTAAAGAGAGTTGACTCTCTAGGAAGTGAACTGAACTCCTTAACTATAAAATGACAGGATTGAATTAGATATGTGGTAAGGTTCTTTTCATCTCTAACAATCTGAACCTAAGCTACGCTGTTTCTCTCAGAGACTCTGGCATTAAACTTTATGACCTTGGCCTCTTAACCTTTGGCATGTGGCTTATTGGAGAGTAGCAGGGGGAAAAGCAGCCTAGGATAGAATGGAAAAAGAGGATGTTATGTAAGACTTCTGCCTTCTCCCCAGCCTGTTTTTGTATGTTCCACTTGCCCCAAGTCTGAGTCTGTACTAACACTTGAACCAGGATGAGAAATGATAAAACAGTATATCCAAAGAAAACTGAGAAAAATGATACAGCTTATGATTGTAATACTTTCAATCTGACCTATTTAAATGTTACTGATTGCCCCAAATGGAGAACAAATGAAAAAATAGGTATCAACACGGGTGGAAATTTGTAATCAAGAGTAGAAAAAGGGAAAACAAGTTAAAGCTTGGTGAGAGAGCCAACTAAGTAAAGTCATCTGGAGTGTGTTTAAAGATGAAGGATGATAAATGAAAAATGGGGAGAAAGTCTGTATAGATTTTTCCAACAAACTTTTCACTATGGAAAGAAAAATGGGAAAGCTAGTTGTACCAAAAGAGGAGGTGCTCTCAATGTCTGCTTGGAGCATTGAGAGATCCATTCTTGAGGTATATGAAAGAAAAGGAAAAAATCCTGGACCTTTTTAGTTGAAAAGGTGAAAGAGAACATCAGTAACTGATCCATGAACAATTTACTTTCCCATCGATATAAAAATTTTTATAAGAATAATCTACATATGTCTCAAGGGTAATATTGATGTGGATGTTAGAAGAGAACAGGTACCAAAAGAGAATCAACCAAGAAAACATATATATGTGTGTGTGTGTGTATATGTAATGACTATAATAATATAAGCAGAAAACAATTAAGCAAATGATACAGAGAATACAAGATCCCACTGTGCTCATTTATTGGAAAAAAAAGCGTTCAATTGGGTAGAGCAAAACACTGCCTTAAAAACTGCACAAACCAGATGTCTTTGATGCAAATGTCAGAAGTATACAAAAGATGATGCTGATGAGAGTTCCTAAGACTTTCAAAGCTGATTATCTTTACAATATTATTGTTATTGTACAAACTGTTCTCTTTCTGCTCACTTCACTTTGCATCAGTTAATCTAAGTCTTCTGGTTTTTCTGAAGCCATCCACTCATCATTTCTTACAACATAGTATTTCATCACCTTCCTAGAACATAACTTGTTAAGACATGACCCAATTCTCTGTCATCACAAAAGGGCTGCTATAAATATTTTTATACTTATGGATCCTTTTGTACGTATGGATTTCTTTTTCTTTGATCTCATTAGGTTATAACCCAACCTAGTGGTGGTATTTCTAGATGAACGGTATGCGCAGTTTAATATCTTTTTTGGGCATGGTCTCAAATTGCTTTCCAGAATGGTTGGACCAATTCGTAATTCATAGCTCGACCAACTATGCGTTTCCTTCCCCACCCCCATCCCCCAACATCGTCACTTTTATTTTTTTGTCAGCTTAGCCACTCTGATGGGTATGAGGTGGTATCTTAGAGTCATTGTTGTTTTAATTTACATTTCATTACTAGTTGGACTTTTTTCCATATGGCTGTTGATAGCTTTGGTTTCTACTTGTGGAAGCTGACTATATCCTGTGGCCATGTATCAATTAGGAAGTGGTTCTTTTTCTTATAAATTTGACTCAACTCCTTATATATCTTAGAAATTAGACCTTTATCAGAGAAACTTGATGCAAATTACTGCTTCCCTTCTAATTTTAGTTGCATTGGTTTTAAATGACACATAAATCACACTTAAGATCTTGGGCTTAATTATCCACATTGGAAAAGCCAAGTACATGAAGAAGAATGCCTGTTGTGCAACCATGCCGTATAGTTGGATGAACAGCCTGTAGAATGGGTCCAACAGTACACACATCTTAAACAGACACATTAATTACACCTTAACCTTAAGATTCAAAGCCTTGTAAAGATTCCAGTGGTTAGTCACTAAGCGTTTATTAAGCACCTACTGTGTGCCACACGTTGTTCTAAGAACCAGGGATACAAATATAGCTAAAGACAGTCCCTAACCTCAAGGACTTCATAATCTAATGGGGAAAGACAACAAACAAATATGTATAAATAAACTCGATACAGGATAAATAGGAAATAACAGAGGATTTGGGGAAGGCTTCCTATAGAAGGTGGCATTTTAGTGGAGACTGGAGAGGAAGCCAAGAGAACAGATGAGGAAAGAGAACGTCCCAGGCAGAGGAGACAGCAGAGATGAGATGTGAGTGTCTTGTTCACGGAATGACCAGCAGGCGAGTGTCACTGGGTCAGTACATGGTGAGATGCAGAGTTCAAGAAGACTGGGAAGGTGGGAGGGGTCTAGATTAGGAAGGGCTTGGAATGCCAAGCAGAGCACATTTTATGTTTGATCCTGGAAACCACTGGGAGCCATTGGAGCTTATCGAATAGTAGGGTGAAAATCACTTTAGTGGCTGAATGGAGACAGATGGAGTGGGGGGAAACTCGCGGCCGGTGGATGCACCAGCAGGCTATAGGGACAGTCCTGTAGAAGCCAGAGGGATGCCGCCATCAAAGGACCGACTGTGGATAGACAGTTAGGTGGACCCAGAAGTGACCAGCAGGAGAACTGGCTGGATCGTCACCCCTAAACTTAGACCGTTCTTAAACCATGGCATGATGCCAGTGGAAAGGCATTGTAGTGTATGGGGTAGACACTTGTCCTCAGAGTCAGGAAGACCTGGGTTCAAGTTTTGCCTCTATCATGTACTGGTTTTGTGACCCTGGACGTGCCACTTAATTGTCCAGAGTCTTAGGCAACTCTCAAGATATAAGCTGCAGAGAAAGTGCTGGCTCATGTTGGTAGGGAAAGTTCTTCACCAGGAGCCCCCTCCATTGATCGTAAAAGCTTTTAAGGTTTACAAAGCCCTTTACATAACTATTTCATTTGATTTTCACTACAGCCCTATGTTATTTATTGTCCTCATTTTACAGAGAGAGAGAGAGAGAGGTTAAGGGACTTGCCTAGGATAATCAATTCAAAGTGCCAAAGATACACATAAGCAAAAAAAAAAAACAAAAAAGAAAAAACAAAAAACCCCAAACCAGTCCATGCCCTCAAGGAGTTTACAATCAAATAGGGGAAGACCGCACAAAAAGAATCTGAAAAAGGGGGAGAAGAAGGGTCCAGGGGATATGTTCCATATTGCTGAAGTCAAGCGGAACAGCTGGTAGAGAATGGAGTTACCAGGAAGGTTGGGTTATTCAATTGTTTCAGTTCTGTCTGACTTTTCATGACCCCATTTTTGGGTTTTCTTGGCAAAGGTATTGGAGTGGTTTGCCATTTCCTTCTCTAGCTCATTTTACAGATGAGGAAACTGAGGCAAACGGGGTTAAATGACTTGCACGAGGTCACACAGTCAGTAAGTGTCTGAGGCTAGATTTAAACATAAGTCTTCTTAACTCCAAGCCTGGCATTCTATCTACTGCCCTAGAACCCTCTATAAAGGAAGGCTTTGGGAGGAGTTTAGTGTTCTGCCCTCCAATCCTCCAGTTAGAGGGGAGAGGCAATTGAGGGTGAGTTAAAAGAGTGTCAAAGGTTAAAAATACCAGCTAGTAAGTGTTAGGTAGAATTTGAACTCAGGTACTCCTGACTCCGAGAAGTCCAACACTGTATGCTCTGTTCTACTTAGCTGCTCCTTAAATCCCTAGTCTGGTTAAAAAAAAAATCTTCCAATGATACTGTATGGTTGCAAGAAATGCAATGCTAATCTCCAAAAAGTGAAAGCTAAGGATCACTCGAACAGGTGCATGGTGGGCATGCATGTACTGCCGCCCTCCTGGAAACCTGAGGAGTTAGGTATAAGTTGTGTAAAATATTTCGTCAGAGAAAACCATGACTAGAAAAAAAAAAGGATGGGTTGGTTGTAAAGTAAAAGCTGGGGAAACGAATGAACTGCCCGCTTATTCCATTGATATCTACTACAAGGCACTAGAGAAAGGTGCAAGACCCACTGCAGTGAATTTGTAAGAGGTCTTGGAGAAGAACCTCACAGTAGCCAGGCACTGGGTGAGCTTTGCTCTGCATCACTGGAGGAAAAACTCATGTGAATGGAGTCACGGATGCCTTGGAGTTAGGTCCCCAGGCTCCCCATTCAGGTTACTTATTTGCACTATTCATATCAGTTCAAGTGATTTTGATAAACATATTCACTCCAAGCTATGAGTAACTGGTAAGACTTAGCATTACCTCTTGCAGGGGTATTTACATTTTAACTGTAATTAAAACCAAATGAGTAAATATCTGATTGTAGAATTTCAGAAAGTGTGCCAGGCAGGGAAGGCAATTTAGAGGATAAGGGGCCTTTTTAGGGACCCTGAAATCATTCCATAGATTTATAAAGCCAACATAGGCTGGAAACTTGTATTTTGAGGAAAAGGGGAACCAAGATGGGGAAGAGGCTGAATAAGAAGGCTTCCCAGTTTCTAAAGTAGAGAAATTGAGGGACTAGAGGAAATAGAGCCAGCCTTTGAACCCTCATCCTCTGCCTTCAAACTTCTTCTGCTCATCCCTAAGGGGTCAAGAAGGGTGATTAGTTGTTCCCTTCCCTTTTCTTCCCCAGCTGTTTTTCCTCTCCAAAGGCAGGTGCATATAACTCTCTAGGTTTGCTTTTCCGGAGTCTTGAGCTCCTTAAATGCCATTCTTCTCTTCTCCCTGAGTCTTGGCTCTGTGCCCTTTCTGGTCACAGTGACCCTGTCTTAGAGGATAACCTAAGGAATGTTTATATCATTATCTTGGATTTACTCAGTGCCCAGCTCCACCCTGGAAGTTCTGGAATGAGGAGATGAGAAAACAATTTTTTTTTTCAAGTGCAGATGCGTTTGGCGCCTTACTTCCTCTGCTTCCACAGTGGATTTCATGCTCCTTGACTTTTCTCTAAAGGGAGAGATGGAAGAACAGGGAGGTGTGACTCCTAGCACATAGGCATCTTGGGAACTACTCTGGAGTGAGGAAGTGAGATCCTGCTTTAGGTGAAGAAATGGGAAGTCACCAGTAGTTATGGGATGGGGCAGGGTGACAGTCTATCCATCCTCTGAGAAATACACATGGAGGCTCTACCTGACACTAGGAAACCAGAGAGTCAAACAACACGTTGTCTTCTCCAGTCCTTAGTTTTCCTGCTCCTGTCCATTTCCTAAACAAGGTACTAGGAGAGGAGAGGAGAGGAGAGAAGGGGTCCTTTAGACCTGGGGATAACACTGGGGAACAACATGGGTAGGAGAGCTCTAGGAACCTAGGGAATCAGATGGTCACTGCACCACCACCACTCCCCTGCCCCGCTCCACCCCTCACCCCCACTCCCATGCTCCTTATGCCTATGAGGTTTTATTTGTCTCTGTTATTAGCTCACAAGTTCAACAGTCCTGAAACTAGCAACATAAATGTTAGACCCTCATGTTACAAATGAAGAAGCAAATATAGAAAAAGGAAAGTACCTTCCCTGTGGTCACAAAGGGGCTCAGGGCCCCTGATTCTAGAGGCTAGGCATATTTTAGAACATTAGGAGAATCAGGGGTTTTCTGGTCCAACTCCAGTTTTCCCTTCTATGCGCCCTTCCCCCTCTCTACCCACTGCCCAAAGACATACAGTTGCATCAATATCCACATCTTTATTAAGGTGCCCAGTAGGGCTAGAGACTGTGAGGCTGAGGTGAGCGTTAGCCCCCAGACGCCATTGTTTGGGTATGTGGATGTCTGAGGGAAGAAGTTTGGGGTCCAGATGCATGGGTGCCATCCCTGGATGGCACTGCTGCCCCCTCCTTTAGCAGGTGACATGATGAGGTGACCCTGGGCTTCGGAGGGTGATGTTGGTCCCTGATGGGAGTTTCAGGAGGTGACAGACCTGGAAGAAAGGGAAAGGCAGTAGGAGGCAGAGGGAGGATGATAGGATCCCCAATTCCTGGTCCTATGAGACAGATGGATAAACATACTCTAAAACTGTTCTGTACCCCTAATTCATTTCCCCCCACCAAACTCTTGCCCCTTGCCTCACTTTATAGGCCATACCTCCTTCAGAAACTCCTGGAAATGGGGGGCTTGTGAGAGATTCCCAGGAAAAGAGTCCTGCAACTTCAGATGCACGATGGTCCTGGGCCCTAGGGGACCACGAGCATAGTTCAGGATCCAGGCGTCTGGTCCCATGGACTTGGAGTCTTCTCGTTTTCCAGTTCCTGCTTTCCTCCAGGACCCAAATGTCCAACTTTCCAGCCCCTTTGAGGAACCACCCACCCCCTCCACCTAGGGAGCCAGGCATCTATCCCTCCCGCTCCTTTTAGGGCCCCAGGGGTCCTTCCCCTCAGTTCTTTCTCTGGGGGCCAACTCTCCACCTCTTACCTGTCCCTTGTGGCTTGTCAGGCAGGATTAAAAGGAGGCAAAGCAGCATCCAGGACTCCATGGTGGCAAACTGATGACTGGGAGGGAGTGTGTCCCCTGCATTCCAAGCCAACCCTTTCCTCCCTTCCTCCCCCTTCTCCTCACTCTACCTATGCCTGCCTTTCTATGCCCCCACCTTCTCTACATACTTAAGCCTACACACTTCTGTTTTGGGGGAAATGGAAGAGGGGGCAAGTTAACTGGACTTTCTAGTTTTCCTAGTAGAGCTATGATGGACTGTAGGGTGGGGGCAAATCATTGGAGCTCTGGAGGAGACCAAAGGGTGGGAGATTTGATGCTTAAGACCTTGAGTATGGGAGGAAGTCAGATTTCATCGACTGCAGGATAGGATGCTTAGGTTGGAAGGGCCGGAGGATTGATTGAACAAGGGTGGGGATGGAAGTATAGGTGCTGGGGAGAGGGCGGCTGAGGTGTTCTTGTTGGCTGTTCCTGGGCCCCACCCCAACCATAGCCTCTTGTTCCTTCTTAGAGATTAATTATTAACCTCCATTAATTCCCCTTATTCACAACACTAATGGTCTTAGGAATGTGGGCCCAAAAGGGAGGGGTGGGGCAGACAAATTTCCTGAGGCCCTAATTGCCCTAGCCCTGCTGGCTCCTTGAGTAAGAAATCTGGAGGAGGATTCACCTCTAAATGTTTTACAAACCAGAAATACATACACACAGAGATGTATTCACTCAGCCTTGGACATTCACCAGACACTCTCCCTCCTTCTACACTCACACTCAACACATACAGCTCAGCAGCCCAGGCACTCAAACACTCTGGTTTCCTAAG
>CM053627.1:208360959-208379943 GCA_028646595.1 Phalanger gymnotis
CCCCCAAAGAGGTGAGAAAGAGTTGGACACGACTGAAACATAACCAAACAACAGCAGAAGACAAAATGAAAAACACATTAGGATGGAGCGGGATGATATCACTCTTTTGTCTCTCTCTCAAAGGGTGAAATTCCTTCTTCCCTCCAGGATGAGGTTCTGGGTGACTCAGGGCCCATGCCCTCATCTTGGGTCTCAGCTTCCACACACAGGTCTAATATCTCTTGCCTTGTTTCTGCTCTCCCACCTCATCATTATTCTTATTACACTAGCCTCCCAAGCTTCCTGAGCTCTGGATGCAAGCAGGAGAGATAAACCCTCAGTTTGAACTTTGGCCTTCCCAGCATTGTATCAGCCCTCGAAGTCTTTCCTCAAGTCCCGTGATCTCTTGGGTATCAGGAGTTCACATTTACCAGGCCCGGACTCACCTGCCGTGCTCCCCTCAGGGATCTTGATATATAGTCAATAAATCAGTGAGCCAATAAGCATTTCTGAAATGCCTGTTATGTGCTAGGCACTAGAGCTTAGAGTCTATAGCAGTCCCCAACTGCTACACTGTCCAGGAGCCAGAGAGGACAGCAGATTTGGGTTACCAAGGAGAATTGGGTCTGGGGGGTGGACACTTGAGTTCCAGGGGAAACTGGAGGGCCAGGAAAAGGCAAGGCTAACCTCTTACTCATCCCCTTGCTCGACCTGTGTTTCCCAGAAACTTGGTGGGATGGGTTAATCTTCTGGGGACAGAGTGGTGACCTCTCCCTGGGAATGGAGATCCCAGTGTTGATGGAATCCCCTGGCACACCTGAATTCCCTTGGAATCCTCGCTAAGACTCAAAGCTTTATAAAGGGTCCAGATGGAGCCAGAGGGCTGTCACTGTCAAAGAGCCTTGAATTCAGCACCATGGAGGTTGCTTTTGTCCTGCTTGTTGGCTTGCTGGCCTTGTCTGGAAATGGTGAGTACTGAGGGTCCCTTAATGCCCATGTTCTGAGGACAGGGGGATGGATTCCTGGGTTCTGAGGAAGCACTGAATTCTTGTATTTCTGTTCTTTCCAACAGCTCAACTGATCCAACCAAATGCCCCTGGGACTATCTCTGGAGGTCTCCCCAGTGCCTCAGGAGGTATCCCCAGTGCCTCTGGAGGCCTCCCTACTGTCTCTGGAGGTCTCCCCAGTGTCTCTGGAGGTCTCCCCAGTGCCTCAGGAGGTATCCCCAGTGCCTCTGGAGGCCTCCCTACTGTCTCTGGAGGTCTCCCCAGTGTCTCTGGAGATCTCCCTAGCGCCTCTGGAGGCCTCCCTACTGTCTCTGGAGGTCTCCCCAGTGTCTCTGCTGGTCTCCCTACTGTCTCTGGAGGTCTCCCCAGTGCCGCTGGAGGTCTCCCTACTGTCTCTGGAGGTCTCCCCAGTGTCTCTGCTGGTCTCCCTACTGTCTCTGGAGGTCTCCCCACTGTCTCTGCAGGTCTTCCTACTGGGTCTGCAAACATCCCAACCATTTCTGGGGATCTTTCTGGAGGTCTCGCAACTTCCTCTGGAGGTATTTCTGGAAATCTCCCAACTGTCTCTACAAGTCTCCCAACTGTCTCTGGAGGTATTCCTGGAGGTCTTCCAGCTGTTTTGCAGGGGCAGGGGGTTATCTGGATGTTTGTTCCTGTAGGTCCCCCAGCTGCCTTTGGGGATCTCTTTGAAGGTCTCTTATCTGTCTCTGGGTGTTTTTATGGAAGGCTTTTAGATGTCTCCACAAGCTTCCCTGCTGTTTCTGAGAATATTCCTGGAAAATCTCCCAACAGATTCGGTGGCTTATGGGCATCTTCTTTTTGGGGAGATAGTTCTATATTTCAGAATTTTGCCGTCAGTCTCTGAGGATTTTCCTGGAGGTCTGCTAGATGTAAGTTCTCTGGGAGCATTTCCAGAGTCTCTAAGGCTCCCTCTGGAGGGCTCCAATGTTACGAGATGATCTTTCTTTTGTCTGGCTCTGCAGATATTCTCTGGGTTTCTACTTATGAGGGTCTCTTCAATGATTTTCCAATTGGAGCTCTGACTCTCCCTGAGGGTGTCACTGGAGCCTCGACCATAGTCTGACTGTCTCTGTCCCTGGAGGGGTGCAAACAAACCCACTGTACCCACTGCCCCAACTCGCAGAGCTTTGGCTGGTTGTGCTGACACACCCAGTGAGGGGAGCTTTCCATTGGCCCTTCCTCCGGGGGCCGTATTCGATGCTCCTGGGCTCTGTTCCAAATTTCTTCCTAGTTGTTGGTCTCTTATCTGTTTCTCTACCAACCATCATCCTCACTTTTCTAAGATCTGTCCTTCTCTTCTCAGGATCCTCTGGAATTGTAACATCTGGTTCTGGAGTTATCACCACCAGAAGCCCAGAAACTTCTACATCTGTTCCAACTGTCTCTGGAAGTACTTCTTCTACAACAGGTAGAACCACTAGTGTCCCCTTCACTTGTAAGACACTGCCCTTGGTACCAGGGTCATTTCCAAAGATGGTGGTGGTGCTGGTGCCCAATGTCTAGTTCTATCTTGACCCACAGTTCCCATCTGTGTTCTGTCCTGAAGTTAATCCCATGCCATCTAATTGTATCTTTGGGTGCTAAACATGGAAGTTCCTCCTTAACCCTCCCCCCAAGCACGCAGCCAGGCTGGACAGTCAGTTTGGGGCTGACTGTACATTCCAGAATTATTCCTATTTGGCATTGTAAGTTCTATCCCTCTTTTGGCTGCAAACGTTTCATCAAATCCTCTCCTTCCAGTCCTTCTCCATCTTCTTACCACATAGACTCAAATTATTACTAGGTTGAGGCAGCCAAGTAGCCCGGTGGGTAGAGTGCTAGATTTGGAATCAGGAAGACCCAAGTTTAAGACACTTACTTAAGTCTGTGACTCTGGGAAAGTCACTTCACTTTTGTTTGACTCAGTTTCCTCATCTATAAAGTGAGATAATAACAACACTTACCTCAAAGGGTTGTTGTGAGATTGTTGTGAGATAATTATATGTACCTAAAGTGCTTTATGGACCATGAAGGGCTATGAAGATGCTAGGCATTGTCATCATTCTGATGTAATAAAACCAGAAGGAATTCCAGACATAATAGTTCAGTCCAAGCCCTAGCTAAAGGATGAGTTCCCATCAAGCCCATTCCATTTGGGGATAGCTCTAATGGTTGAATTGAGCTGCAATTTACCTTCCTGTCACTTCTAACTGTTGGTCCTTGTTCTTTTCTCTGCAGTCAGCCAACCAATCTAATCCATCTTCCCCATGACAGACTCAAATATTTGAATACAGCACAGGACTCATGGCCTTCCTCTTAGTCTCCTTCCTCACCTTTGCCTTGGTTTGTAGTTGGGAGAGTTAGGGAAGTCCTTCTCTCTGACAGGGCAGGCGCGTGGAGAAGGGGGCATCGTCCTGGTCCTTCTTTCTGTCAGGGATCTGGGAGGAGATGACAGTGGGACAGTGGTCACTTCTAGGTCTTCTGGTTAAGGTTAACTTCAAAAACAGAAGGATAAGGCTTAGCCAATATTGCGCTTCATACATAGTAGGAGCTCAATAAACATTTGTTAAACTTATTTGGAGAGAAAATGACATACACAGAGGCAATTATAAGGGCAATGATAGATTATCATGAAGTTAATTTCAGAATTGAAAAGGATCTCTTCCTCATTTCACGGGTGAGAAAACAGAGGCCCAAAGATCACCCAAGAGGCAGAGCTGGGGACAAGAGCTCAGGTCTCCTGACTCCTGGGCAGATGTTCTTTCCATGACACCACTACCTCTACTCAGAGATAAAGAGACACCCAGAAACAGAGCTAGAGAAATGGAGACAAAGAAAGCTACAGAGACACGAGACGTCCTGGAGATATTATTGGTAGAAACACACTGAGTGAGGAATCCACAGGGAGACAGACAGTGTTCCACGAAAACAGCCACGAACAGAGAGAGACGTCAAGGAGACACACAGACACACATGCACGCCAGGGATTAACCCACAGACGTTGGTCAAGGGAGGTCTCTTTAGAGCCCTCGATCTTTTGAGTAACCTTGTCTTTCCAATCCCCAGCCCAGAGCACGACCCTCAAACCCCAGAACAATGATTTCCCAGACTGGGCCATTGTCCTGGTCACTCTGGCTGCAGTGATAGTTGTCATCCTCCTCTTATTTCTCTTTTGCAAGGTGAGAGAGCCAGGTGGGCTGGACACTTGGTCACTGAGGGAAGTAGGGAGGAGGGAGGTGAAAGTTGAGTGCTCAACTGGGGACCGAATGCCTGGGCTCCATAGGGGGAAGGAGAGAGGGGAGAAGTGGGTGTTGGATAATTAGGCCTTTCAGGAATATGACCCTCTAGGGACAGCCAGGGGTCTGGAGGTTCTGGGCTGCCGAAGGGAACGCAGGTTCCAAGAACACAGTTGGAGGCTGTAGGCTAGAGGGCGAGACTCCCGGGTTAACCCTTTGTATTCCCTCATTTTCCAGGTTCGCCATCACCTCCGGCAGAATGTAGACTTGGCCCCTTACTGCTGCAGCACGGAGAGAGTGGGCCAGAGCTACAACACCAAATAGGGGTGTTGGGACCAGGACCCTTGAGTGCTTTGCCCTGAGACTTTAGAGATAATCTGAATTCCCCACCATTCGTCTCTGCCCCAAACTTCCCCATATTTTGACTCCTTCAAGGAAAACTGCTGCCAGTCCCACCATTTTCACTCCATTGGTGACCGTTAGGTGTCTGTCCGTGCCTCTATTTGGGGTTGGGGTGGGGGTTTGAGGATGAAGGGAGTTAAGCCAAGTAGCCTCTGGCTTTAGATTGCTTTGGATGCCTGCTTCTTTTTGCCCTGGGAGTATGAGAACCTCCTCACCTGTGTCCTACCTCTCCACCGACAAGCACTTTTACTTCCATCCAGTCTCTGGGAGTGTAAGAAAGCATCTTTCCTCAAAGTCCCAGTCACTTAGGACAGCTTCATTCAGGGCCTTGGGGCATAAGCCACCTGCTTCCCAGCTCACTCACTAGGGAATCTTTGGCTGGCTTCAGCCAGCCCTCCTCTCCTCCACCCTCCTCCCTCCTTCCCTTCTGCAGGCTGGTAATGAATAAATTCTGTTCTGAAGTGGCTAGTTAGACCACTTTGGGTGGGAAGGGAAGGAGAGGCCAGCTGAGAGCCTGGAGGGAGCAGAGATCAGCCTCTCTTCTCTCCTCCTTTCTCTCTTGCTTGTGAAGCTCTTCCAGCTCCATTAAATAAAGCACGAACTTTGAAGGCTTTCTTCTGTCTGTTGTGTTTCCTTCTATCCTGTCTGAGCTCAACCCCAGCACCCCTCAAGAACAGCCATCCTTTTTTTGCCATCCTACTCTTATGTAATAAGAGGGTTGTGTGCTTCCGCAGATCCCTCAAAGCAGTGGAAGGCTAGAGGGACAGAGTCACCAGCTAGGTCACCACTCATTTATTCATTCAACGAATATTTATTAAGCTCTTATTGTGGGCAAAGGATCAGAGGCCTGGGTCCCTAGGAAGAATGGGCACTGAGGTAAGGTGAGGTGAGGTGAGGTGAAGTGAGGTAAACTAGTCACCTGAATCTTGTAGGGCTGAGATTAAGTCCACTTTTCTGCCTCAGTTTCCTTGTCTCCCGTGGGCTGGCTGGGAGACAAGATGCTTGGGTTCTTGAGGAGTCCAGTCATGGCCTGCCTCCCAGGAGCCTCATTAATCTCTTGTTAATCATTCTAATGAGCTGTTCACCTACTCGCCCACTTCCCACCCAGCCCGGCCCTACCCAGGGCTTAAAGGCCTGTCACGTTAAACAAGAAGAGAAACCCATGTGTCCAGGTCCCATGACCCATTTGCCACCTTTCTACTCTACCTCCATCCCTTCTGATACCTAGTACCTAGTTTTTCTCTGCACGCCAGTTACAAGTTTGACTTAGAGGCTCTCTTTCCTTTCTGTTTCTGTTTCTTCTCACCTCTAACTTCAACCTCCAACTCCTCAGGAACCCAGGTTCACACTTGGCCCACTTCCATTTCCCTCAGGTATCCAATCACCCAGCTAGAGCTGGGTGGAACCCTTTCCTTTCTCCTGGGAGAAACCATGATGATATCCCTACCTGGAGGAGATAATGGGAGGTCCTGAGGGATCCTGGGACTGAGCTGTCTGAATACCTTGGTATAGGGCACAGTGAGGAAAGAAAGGGAAAATTGGGCTTTGAGGGCAAGTAGGTCTGGAGAGATTCAGAAATGTCATTCTCCATGTTTCTGGATCACGCTTTTCTCTCTCTCTTCATGTCACTGTCTTAAAAAATATTTTATTGATTTTTTAATAACATTATTACCTTCCTTGGGCCCTGTCCCCCTCCCTGTGGAACTCTGCCTTGTTATGAAGATGAATTTAAGCAAGATGAATCAAAATCCTAGCTAGGTCTAACAGCCTGGGCCTCATTCCATACCTACAGTTTACCATTTCGCTGCCAAGAGCAGAGAGTCATGCTTCCTGTTAGTCTTCTGAAATTAAGACAGGGCCTTCCATTAATGAGAGCCTTGATGTCTTTGACAGCTGTCTTCTTTTCCATTACTGTGACTCTTGTTAATTATTTCCTTGCTTCTGCTGACTCTGCCCTGCACTAGTTCAACCGAGTCTTCTCAAGTTTTCCTGGAATTCCTTATATTCATTTCTTCATTCATTTCTTCTGGTTTTGTTGTTATTAAGTTATTTCATTTGTGTCTGACTCTCTGTGACCCCATCTGGAGTTTTCTTGGCAAAGATACTGGAGTGGTTTGCCATTTCCTTCTCTAGATCATTTTACAGATGTGGAAAATGAGGCAAACAGGGTGAAGTGACTTGTCCAGAGTCACGCAGCTAGCTACTATCTGAAATTAAATTTTAACTCAGGTCCTTCAGACTCCAGGGTGGGTGCTCAGTCTACTGCACCACCTGGATGCCCAAAATGTCATGGCCTGTAAGGGCCATTTCTTCATTCATTTCTTGTGGTTATATTCAGTTATATTCCATGGCATTCATTTACCACAATTTGTTCAGCCATTCTCCAAGGGTACTCATTTCCATTTTTTTTGCTACCAAAAATTCTCTCTTTTAAGTAATAATTTCACTATTAATAACTTTTGTTTTTAGGGGCAGCATGGCATAGTAGATAGAGTGGGGGCCTCAGAGCCGGAAAGACCTGAGTTTAAAGTGCCGTCTCCGACACATACCGTCTGTGCGACCTTGGGCACGGTGTTTAACTTCTCGATTCTCTAAGCAGCTGTTTAAGACTGTAATCATGGAGAAGGTACTGCTCGTATGGATAGAGGGGATTTTCTTATCTGGACTTGTCCACATCAGTGAAATCACAGCTCCCGCCTCTATCTCAATCACCTATCTTTCCCAATTCGGCCCCTCAGAGTCACCTTGTATTAGAAAGAATTTTAAAAGGACCAAATAGTTTAGCCAAATTAACTGATGTTGAAAAAGTTTGACATTGTTGGTAGTATTCCGTACCCACCATCCCCCACTTCTGCAAAGAAGAGAGAGAGGCATCTTCTCATATGGTTCCTTGGGGGGCGGGGGGTCAAACTTGGTTATTACAGTTTCATAGCATTCAGTTTCCATTTTTTTGTTGTTGCAGAAGGTGCTGTTACAAAATTCTCCCTCCCTCCCCCACATATGAGACATTTTCTTCTGCCTTTGACCTCCCATCCTCAGGGCCCAGTGGTACCCACATGGAGGGGACTGCTTTCTCCCCTAGGTATCTTATCTCTATGATTCTCTGCAGGCCCCAGTCATCCCAGGCCTTGGTGTGCCTCTTCCAGAATTAAGAACCCTTAAGCACTTCTGAGGGGAAGGATGGCATCTCTGGGGAATGGCCACCCCACTCTCCTTACCAGAGATATCAGTCTGTCTTCTGCCACAGCCTCCCCCCAACTGAATTGGTCCCAGGTGCAGGTGTGGTTAGTTCTATCTCCACATGCTCCTGTCGCTTTCTTACCTATTGTCTCTGTCTGAAAGCCTTGGTGTCAGCTAGGCTCTTCCTTTAATTACCTCTGTCACTGAGTGTCAGTTTGTGAGGGTTTCTATGTCTTTGATCTGTTCCTCCACATCTTTGAGTGTCTTTGCTCTAAATGTCTCTGACTTGAAATATTTTGGATTGTTTCTCTGAATGACTCTGTACAAAGGTGGCTTCTCCACCTCCCTCCCTGCTCCCTGCACTGATACATCTGAACAACTCCACCCAGGACAGAAATAATGACCATGTGTGAGCAAAGGGTGTGGAGCAGTTCTAGGTGGGGGACAGAGCGGGGAGGAGAGGGGGGAAGTAGAACATGATCATTGGAAAAGGATTAGAATATTAATCTCCACCCAGAAACTAGACATCCAGTTTCCCAGTTTTATTCTCTTTCTCTTATCACTCAATTCTCCTAAATCTATCTCCTACCCAAGTCATGACCAGTCACCCTCCAAGGCCCATGTTCTGTTCTTCCAAATGCCACCACTCCATTAGGCATCTAGGTTTCTTCTGGCCCCATGACGCAGATGCAGGTGTGGTTTCCCCTTATCAGTTGCCCCCTCCCTCTCTGTGCGCTCCCTTTTGGGAGTGGAGCAGGAGCGTTTGTTTAAGATTTTAGGCCTTCGAGGGGCCTGGGTCAATTGACGTCAGTCCTTGTCTCATATAAAGACCAAGACTCCTGGCCCTAGGGCCCCTAATCTTGGTCTGAGTTCAACATGGTCCGGATGACCCACCAACTGTTCCCTGCATTCAGCCTCTTCTTCCTTCTAACTTCTTGGATAGAAGGTAAGGAATTCTAGGAAGATGCGGGAGTGGGGAGTGGGGGTTATGCATATCACTAGGAAGGCACCCTTAATCTAATTGTTCATGTGGGGGGACTCAGACGGGACCAGTGGGTGAGGATTTCCTGGAGCCTCAGCAAAAGTGAAGATTATTGAATAATTAATGGTGGGGGTTAGCAATCTGTCCTTTGAGTATCCTGCTCTCTCTACCTTCCCACTAGTCCTTCTCATTTAGGAAACCCAGGCAACTCACTTCTAGTCCATCTTTTTCCCTCTCTTCCCTTCAAATTTCTATCCTCTCCAGGGACCCAGGTATCAAGCCTCCCATCCTTATTGGGGCAGATAATTAGTCTAGCAGGTCGTGTTAATCCCAGCTCAGTCACCAGTGTGCTATATGACTCTAAGGATGTTAATCCCTGTGCCTCTTTCAAATAGTAGTTGAAATGCTCAGATGAGATAATGTGCATGAAAGTGTTTTGGAAAGAAGGAAATCCTTTGTGATGTAAAGGATTATTTCAATTTATTTGGGAAGGAAGAGATGCATAGCACAGGTCAGTGGAAGATGTCCTCCACAATGGAGATACAAAGAAGGGATTGTGGGAAGAACTGGATCTGGAATTTCCTTCCTTGTGGTTGCTCAGGATCCCACAGGTAACAAGTGTCTGAGGTAGGATACAAACCTCACATTTTCTTGACTCTAAGACCTGGGCCCTTCTAGTTTTAAGGTCATAGAACCCAGCTCTGATATTGGGCAAGTTACTTCATCTCTCTATGCCTCAGTTTCTTCATATGTACCATGGGAATAATTATACTTTTCCAGGCAAACAAGCCTATTGGAACCTCACTGTAATATCATTTATTGGTCACCTACTTACATTATTCATCTAGAACTTGGTGTCCCCTTGTAATGTTGCTTCATCTAAGTTATTTTTAAAGATACATTTAATTTTACTTATATCATTGTAGAATCATAGTATTTTTATTTGGAAGTGACCATAGAGAGCATATTGTCCCATTGCACCACTTTACTGATAAGGAAACTCAGGTTCAGGGAGGTGACTTGTCTGAAGCTGCACTAGTAGTGAACATTAAAGTTTCAATGTGAGTTGTTATCATTCACCACAGGGTTATACAGCCCTGTTAGCTGCCTAAATGAATACTAGCCTCTGAAAGGTACCAATGGGGACACTTTGCCCTCATAACAAGAATGGGCAGTAACCCATCTTTTAATTAGAATAATCTCTGGGATTGTTATCAGTGTTTTAAAAAGGATCGAATGAATGTTAATAGCTACAAGTGAATATTAATAGCTACAAATAATCACAAACTAACAGCTACAAATATTAATAGCTACAAGTGATTATTAATAGCTACAAATACACAGACTTTTCTATCTCAAAAAATTTTTTAATGGAAGAACCAGCATTGGAAGCATCTTTGAAGAAGGTTCAAGAAACAAACGACGTATCACAAAGAGCGGTCTCTAGAAGACCGCATTATCGCAGTCATACAAGTGACGGAATACGAGAGTGTAAGATTCTGCTGTACTCGTTTTTTTGTTATATTAAAAAAGGTATTTGATTAAATGATATTTCTCATGAATATGCCAAAGTCATTCAAGATCCATTGAGAGAGGGTAGCAATGGAAGCAACATTGTTTTCAATAACCCTTTGATTGTGAACATTATGGAGGGAGAAAACAGGAGAGGTATGTATAATGTGGGAGTACGCATGCAAACAGTGTTGGCTGCTGTTATGGATACTTAGATTCATCAAAGAGGCAGAGGTTCCTGTTTGCTATTGACAATAGTCTATCTTCATCCATCCTTAGGTTATTTCAGAGCCCCTTCAATGAGATCCATAGCTACTCAAGAGTTTGGCCTAATCATGCGTAAAACTATATGGATGAAGAATTTCTATTTTCCAAGATCCTGTGTAGTTGGATGGACAAGCCATAGAACTGGTCTGACAATCCCATGACTTGTCCTTCTTACTGCAGAGAATCTTCTTGGAAAATAGAAATTCTTCATGTGTGTGTGTGTGTGTGTGTGTGTGTGTGTGTGTGTGTGTGTGTGTGTGTGTGTGTGACAGACAATGTGTACAAACAACAAGCTGGATTTGGAACTGAACAAGATGAGAACTTTTGGGAATTTGTGCAGTTCTTTTAATGGCCCCAAGTGTCTGGCTGAAACAAATACCCATTTTTTTTAAACAATAATATTCTTTTAGTGATCCTATATGGTTTCAGGTCTTGTATTACTACAGTCTCCAGGGAACTAAAGTTGAGGGCCATGAAAAGAGCAATAGAAAGACACATGGTGGGTGGGAGTAAGCTGCAGCACATTAACAGCCAAGAATGGTGATGAGAAAGCTATGTAAAGAATGTCATCAGAGAGATGTGTGACTGGAAAGAAAAGCGGGCTTGTAAGAGGTGGGGTATAACTGATGGGTAGTTCACAAGCTCCATTGGGATCCAGTGTCAGAAGAATTAGAGGAAGACCCTCAGCCATATTGGGTGGGCCTCCTGGGGGAGGCTTTACAGGAGGACATGCAAAAGAATTTCAAAAGATGGTAAGTCATGTATGGGGGTGGGGTAGGAAAACCACGCATTTGTTACAGACCTACTATGTGCCAGGCACTATATTAAGCACTTTACAAATATTATCACATTGGATTCTCACAACAACCCTGGGAGGTATATATTATTATCCCTCTTTTACAACTAAGGAAACTGAGGTAGATCAAGGTTAAGTGACTTATTCAGGATCACATTGCTAGGAAGTGTCTGAGGCTGAATTTGAACTTGGGTCATGGATGAACAGTGATTTGTCACCAATGAGATTATAACTCCATCAACATACAATATATGAGAAGAAGGATATCATTTTCTGACTCAGTCTCCCAGTACACGTAGCTCATTTTTCCCCTTTGACTTTCAAACAGCTAGGGAATTTTACCTCCTTGTGTCAGTCTAATTTTCTGCCATCTTGGTGAATTTCTCCTAGGGAAGGCCCAAGAGTGAGGAACCTATAAAGGGAACAAGGGAGTGATGAGTAATATTTGTTATAGATAGGCAGCATAGTATGCTAGAAGTAACACCAGAATTGATGTTAAGAGAGTCTTAAAATGGAATCCCACATCTGACATTAGTTGTTTATGTCCCCATTTTTTCATCTGCTTCATGGAGTTGTTATGGGGACCAAATGAGATGACATCTGTAAATTACTTTGTACATACCTTCAGTTATCCAAAATTAATACCATCTATTATATATACTGGAAAGCTTCTTAATTATCATTTATCTCTCCTTTTCTACCTGTTCTTTCCTTAACACACACATACACACACACTCACACACACACACACACACACACGTGACCAGAGCAGGAGGGAGAGGATGAGATAGAGAACCAAAATTTATTAATCAGGCACTACGATAAAGCTGGTGTGTAGCATATTTGTGGGTTAGAGCATTAGCATCATTATGGAAGTAGGTGATTTGGGGGTAGTGGGGAGGGATAATCTCCTAATGGATAATGAATAATGGGAAGCAGATAAGAGTATTGGTAAGAACTGAAGTGAGATGGAGGCTATGGAGCTGCACGATTGGGTCATTCAAGGGAACAGGGAATAGACTGGGATTAGGACAGGAAAGATCCCAGGACTGAAGGCTTAGATGCTGGAATCCCTTTGGGAAACAAAGACTAGGGTAAGGGGTGAGAAGAGAAAAGGCCTGGGTGGGACTGGATGCTTAGGTCCCTAAAGGAAGTAAGTAAAGGGGTGTGTATCAGTAAGGCAAGATTCATGGCCTCAAAGAGGACCATAAACATGCCTGTACAGTTTGGAATAGCAAATCATAAGAGATTCTCTAGGTAGAAGGCAGGAGAAGTATAACATTTATTTAGAGGCTCAGATCTCAGAACCAATGACCCCAATTCGACATAGTAGTAATTATATTCCAAAACCAGTAAATCCACCTCAGTGTAGCACCAAGTAAATTATAACACAGTATTACACCAAGAAACCAAGACATCCTGTAACCTTCCCCCCTGCTGGGGCCTTCTTGTAAAAAATTATGAATCCCAACTGTCTGCTTGCTTGCATTCTCTCCTCACTCAGTTCTCTGGTCTTCGAAGCTCCCTGGTTTCTACACTCCCCTCTGCACTCTCTCTGCAGCTCTGTCAACTTGGAGTTCTTACTCCTTATCCTTGGGCTGAATTCTGACCTCACAATGGCTACCTTCTGGGTATATATACTCTTTTTAGGGTGTGAGGGATTCACACCCAATCAGTGAAATGGTGTAGGCCTGGGGCTTAATTCTTAGTAAGTAAAGAGTGTAGGCCTGAGGCTTAGTGCCTAGTAGGTAAAGGGTATAGGCCTACCTACAAACAAACCTCTAATCAAGCTTCCCTTAGCTAGCCCCATCTGAGGCCTATTTAAGGGATGGGCAAGATCTTTAATCACTGATTGGCATCACAGGGTATATGTGTGAGATTTAGAAGTCTGATGCATAGATATTGAAAGGAAATGGAGACTGAAGTGGGAACAGGGTTGAGGAGTAGGGAACCAGATATCCGAAAAGGGAGTTTAGAGCTGGTGGGAGTGGGGTAGCAGTTGTGCTGGGTAGAGTGAGGTCTGTAAGGCTAAATACCTGTGTGCGCCACTCATGAGCATTGAGACGAGAATTGTTGATTTGAAAAGTATGTGAGTAGGGGATAAAGAGCCTACCTTATGACCAGGATGACCTGCGTTCAAGTCCTACCTCTGATACACATTGGCGGTGTGGACCTTGGCAAATTATTTAATCTCTCAGTGACCCCAGCAACTATCTAAGACCAAGAGTTGCAGATTAGTTGTTGAGAGGGAGTTTCCTAATCTGGAATTTCCCTATATTGAAGAAATCAAAGAAAAGAGAAAGAAAAAAAGAAAGAAGGAAAGAAAGAACAAGAGACAGAGAAACAGGGAAAGAGAGACAGAGACAGAGATAGAGGGAGGGGAAGAGAGAAAGCGAGAGACAGAGATAGAGACACACGCAGACAGAGACACACAAACACATACAGACAGAGAGAGAGACAGAGAGAGAGAGAGAGAGGGAGGAAGTGAGAGACAGAGACACACACACAAAGAGACACAGAGAGGAGGAAAGGAGAAAGGGAGGAAGAGAAGGAAAGAGGGAAAAGGGGCAGAAGGGAGGGGGGAAGAGGAAGAGAAGAAGAAAGGAAAGGAGAGAGGGAAGGGGGAAGGAAGGAAGGAAGGAAGGAAAGGGAGAGAGGGAAGAAAGGAAAAGAACAAAAACAAAGTACATAAGAACATAGAAATTTCATTGAGTATTAACCCTGACTCTGACAGAGGCACCAAAGAATGGTTTATGAAGGATGATGGGATTTTTCTTCTGCAATGTCTTAAACAAGTAAATGAAGCAAATGGAAAACTCTTTTGACAGTCTGAGTGGCCTTGGTGATTCATAATTAGCTTACATTCCACAAACACATTTTCCATATTTAACTGGCCCCTAGAACACCGACTTTCCTCTCTCCTTTTATAGATGTAATCCTCCCCTTCCTTAATCCCCCTCCACCTCCAGTTATGGCACTGGCATTTATCCTTGAGAGCTGATTGAGCCATATTCTTTGTTTCCTTAGAGGCGATTTCCACATTTGTTGTGACCTGTGATTTCCTTAGTGTGAGGAACTCTTTCTGCCAGGGCTGGCCTGTTCCTCAATTTAGAGACATGGAGGTTGCCTGTTGGAGGAGCACTGTCAAGTTAAGCATTATTGAGTTAAATTACTTCTTTAGAGTCACAGGATCACCACTACCATCATCATCATTATCATTATCGCTAGCAGTTATGTAACCCTTTAAGGCTTTACAAATGTTATCTCATTTGATCTTTACAACAACCTTGTGAAGCTGTTGCTATTATCATCTTCATTTTACAGAGAGGAAATTGAGGCAGAGAGAGGTTAAGTGACTTGCCCAGGGTCACACAGCTAAGAAATGCCTAAGTCTGGATTTGAACTTGGGTCTTTCTGACTGCAGGTCTAGTGCTGTATCCACTGCATCACGTGGTTGACATCACATGAGGCAGGATTTGAATCTAGGTCTTCTTGCCTGCGAGGCTGACTCTGTATCTGTTACTCCATGTTGGCTTTCACATAGTAAGCATTTAATAAATGCTCATTAATTGAATTATCATGCCCTTATGCTAGTAAATACCATTCATAACATTCATATTTCACAATAATTGATTCCTGGGGAAATTAAATTACTGTCAATGGCAAATCTCTTGAAGAGTATGGATGGCCATCTGTCTTAATAATGAATCAATAAATCTACAAGCATTTATTAAGCACCTCCTATATGCCATGTACTGCACTTGGATTGGGTATACAAAGACAAAAGTAAGTCTTTGTCTTTGAGAAGAGAAATGTGTAATAGATAGATGGGTATATAGAAAAGAGACATTAGCTAATTTGAGAGGGGAAGTTACTAGCAGTTGGGATGAGGCTTGGAATGAGGGGATTGCTAGATCAAATCATTTCTTGAGGATCCTTTCTAGTCACAGGATTCTATGATTTTGTGATTGCATGTTCATGATTTTGACAGTGATTGTACTCTAAATTCAGAAAGCATTATAAAGTACCTATTGTATACTGAGCTATGCCAGGCACTGGGGAAGATACAAAATTTAGATAATGTTTAGTCCTTGCCCTCTTGGACTTTATAGTCAAATGGGGAGGGAGAGGAGTAAGAAACATATACTAATAATTATAATGTAAAACAAAATAAATATATGAAATACAAAAGTGCTTATATAAAGTCCAAGGGGAAAGATCATCACTGACTGGGCCTTGAGGAAAGTTTCTTGAAGGAAGTGGTATATGGGTTGGGCCAAGAACTTGAGACAAAGTAGGAATGGTGGGCATTTCAGGTCTAAGGGGTAGGGTGAGCAAAGGACTGTAAGTAGGCTCTAAGTAATAACATCCTGGAAGGAAATAGCGAGGAAGTTGGCAAATTGTGCCAGACCATGAAAGGCTTCAAATGGCAAGGTAAAGAGCTTGAACTTTACTTAGAAGGCAGTAAGGAGACTTTAAGATTATTTTGGTGGTTGTATGGAGTTGAATGGGATCTCCACATCTGGAGATAGCTACAACCTAGATGGGTGGTGGCCTTGTCCTGGGCCCTCTCCTCCTCTCCCTTCATACTTATCTTACTTGGTGATCTTTTCAGTTTTCCAGGATTTAATTATCATCTCTATACTGATGATTCCCAGATCTATATATCTAGCCCTAATCTCTCCTGAGCTCCAACCCCATGTCACCAACTGCCTTTTGGACATCTTGAATTGATTGTTGCACGGGCACCTCAAATTCAGCATACCCAAACAAAACTCATTATCTTTTCCCTAAAACTCTCTCTGAACTTCCCTTTTACTGTTGAGGGCATAACCATCCTTCCAGTCGTACTCCGTTCCTCACTCTTACCCCCTTCATACAGATAGCATCTTGTCAAATCTTCTCATTTCTTCTATCACTATACCTCTCCCCATACCTCTCCTTCTCCCCGCTCATAGAGCCACAATTCTAGTTCATACCCTGACAACCTCTTTCCTGGACTTCTGTAATAGCTTTTTATCAAGTCTTTCTGCTCTAATCCACCCTTCATACAGCTGCCAAGATTATTTTTCTAAAGGTAGGTCTAGCCAGGTTACATATCCTCTGCTCGATAAGCTCCAGTGACTCCATGCTACCTCTGGAATCCAATTTTAAAGTCTGTTTTGTATTTAAAGTTCTGCATAATCTGCCCCCTTCCTACATTTCCAGTCTTCTGACCCTTGACTCTCTGTATGACCCACTTACACTGGACCACTTGTTCCTTGAACATGGCCCATCTCTCAAATTCCTGCCCATGTACTGGTTGTCTACCATTCCTGGAATCCTGTGCCTCCTTACCTTGACCTCTTAATGCCCCTCTATTCCTTCAAGATTCAGCTCAAAGCTCACCTTCTTTTCTTGGTCTCCAGGAGGGAGAGGATGGGGTAGAGAATCAAAATTTATTCATCAGGCACTATGATAAAGCCCAGGTGTGGCACATTTGTGGGTTGGAGCACCAATATCATTATGGCAGTAAGTGGTTTGGGGGGTAAGGGAGAGAGACACCCTCCTAATGGATAAGGAATGCTGATGCCTTCCCAGATAATGCTTTCCCCTTTCAAATGACTATCTATTCTCTCTATATCTTGTATGTATCTAGTAATTTACATGTTGTCTCCTCCATTAGAATGTATTTATTCTATTCGAGGTTAGGGATTGCTGTTTACCTTTCTTGGTAGCCTCAAATTTAGCACAGTGCCTGGCACATAGTAAACACTTAATAATTTCTTGTTGACTGTGAAGGTTCATACATCAGTGGCAGCAGCAGACGTGGAGAGGAGTGTATAAATGTCAGAGATATTTTGGCAGTAAAACCAACAGTACTTAATTAAGTGGATATGACAGAAGATGGAAGATTTGACAACAACTCCAAAGCTTCAAACGTGGAAGATAGATGGGTGACGGTACACTAGCAGAAGTAGGGAAATCAGAGGGAAGAGAATACAAAAGGGCGGAAAATGATGAGCTCAGTTTTGTATATGCTGAGTTTCAGATGCTGGTGGTACATACAGGTAGAGATCTGGGTCGGGAACTCAGCAGAGATGTCAGCTTCGGGGGTCACATAGATAGAGGTGGTCATGAAAGCCGTAAGAATGTAGGAAGAAAAGAGGGAAAACGAAGAAGAAGCAAATGAAATAGAGATGCATTAGTGGACAGTTGGGGGAGTGAAACTTGTGTCTTGGAAGCCAAAGAAAGAGAGAGTATTTAGGAGGGGGATCGTTAATGATATCAAGTGCTGCAGAGATATCAAAGAGAATGAAGATTGAGAAAAGGTTGTTCTATTTGGCCATATGGAGTGAGTAGCAGAACCTTCCAATCTAAATCCCCCTTTCTCGTCACTAAAAGAAAGTTGTCTCCTTTTTCTTCTTAATCACTTTATGATAACTGGAAAATTGGTGATAATATTTGGTGAGAGAACCAATAAGGCTCAGGTAATAATCCAGAGAGCTGCCCTGAATGGGGGAGGAGGAATAAGGATGGAGAGAAGAAGCCCGTGGAATGGATTTGTCTCTGGGTTGTTACGATCCTCGGAATCTGGGTAAATTCCTTCTGCCCTCTGGACCTCAGTTTCTTCCTTGGAAAAATGAGGGAGTGGGATCAGATGATTTCCCAGTTCTAATATTCTAGGATTCTATGACAAGAAGAGTGGGGAGCAGGTGTCCAGAAGGGGAGCCAGAGAGAAATCGTCTGATGCTGTAGTGTAAGGGCTTGGGGAAGGAGCTAGGAAAGCATGAAGACCCCTCCCTGCCCCCTCCATCCCAGGCTATGTGTTACCATAGTCCTTACTCCCCTCAGAGACCCAGGAGTCCAGCCCCTGCTCCTGCTGACCCAAGGCATCTGTCCTCTCTATTGCAGACTTCCACATACACTTTTCCCCAGGATCCTATTTGCCTAAGGGAGCCAAGTGTCTATCCTCCCCACCTCCCCCTTTCCCTTTCAAGGACCCAGGCATCTGCTTTTAACTCAGGCCCCATCTGTCTCTCTAGGTGCGAAGAAGGGAGGGTTGAGGTTTTCTGAGACTTGGAATAGAGCCAGGCATGGCCCGCCCTGAGCTAACAGGGATTGCAAATCTTAGCTGCAGATTGCTAATATCTCTCCAGCTCTCACTTGCTCTTTTTGTCCCAGGGAGCAGAGACATTTCCCCAGTCACCACTGGCTGTTTTCTTTGGGGATTAAGGTTATACTTGGCCCAGTACAGCCAAGTTGTCCCCGACACCCCATCTGTAAACATAGCCAGATCCCTTCGCAGAGCACTACTACCTTAACTCCTAGCCAAGTTCCCTTCTTACCCTTTACCTCTCCTTTCCCCACAATCAAGGAGACCCTCATTTCCAGAGTCAGAATTGCAACTATTGGCTCCTCAGTCCTAGACTACTTAGAGAAGGAAAGGAAAATCCAACAGAGATGGAACTATAACCAAGGTTGGGGCAGGGTAGCCTTTTATCCAACCCCCAGTAGGAATGAATAATTCCAGAAAAGGGGTTTGTATACCCCCGCCATGTCTCTCTCCTTGTCCTTTTTAGGGACTTTGCTCAAAGTCTAACCTTGACTCCTCACATTCCAATAACTAAAATGGTATTAGAA
>CM053627.1:208380443-208398258 GCA_028646595.1 Phalanger gymnotis
CTAAGGATACTGGAACCTCAGGAACAACAACATCCCTCTCACAGATCACCAGCACCTCACATGAGAGCACAGGAGCTTCAGACAGAACCACATCTGTCTCATCCAAGACTGTAACTACCAATCATGAGGGAATGGGGGCCTCAGATAGAAGCACATCTGTGTCATCCAAGAGTAAAGCTACCTCCTATGAGGGCACTGGAACCTTGGACAGGACCACAACTGTCTCACCCAAGACCATAACTATCTACCATGAGGGAATAGGAATCTCAGACAGGACCATACCTCACTTAGATAAGACTACAGGAAATGACTCTAAGGATACTGGAACCTCAGGAACGACAACATCCCTCTCACAGATCACCAGCACCTCACATGAGAACACAGGAGCCTCAGACAGAACCACATCCGTCTCATCCAAGACCGTAACTACCAATCATGAGGGAATGGGGGCCTCAGATAGAAGCACATCTGTGTCATCCAAGAGTAAAGCTACCTCCTATGAGGGCACTGGAACTTTGGACAGGACCACATCTGTCTCACCCAAGACTGTAACTACCAATCATGAGGGAATGGGGGCCTCAGATAGAAGCACATCTGTGTCATCCAAGAGTAAAGCTACCTCCTATGAGGGAACAGGAACGTTGGACAGGACCACAACTGTCCCACCTAAGACCATAACTATCTACCATGAGGGCATGGGAAACTCAGACAGGACCATACCTCACTTAGATAAGACTACAGGAAATGCCTCTAAGGATACCGGAATCTCAGGAATGACAACATCCCTCTCACAGATCACCAGCACCTCACATGAGAGCACAGGAGCCTCAGACAGAACCACATCTGTCTCATCCAAGACCATAACTACCAATCATGAGGGAATGGGGGCCTCAGATAGAAGCACATCTGTGTCATCCAAGAGTAAAGCTACCTCCGATGAGGGCACTGGAACCTTGGACAGGACCACATCTGTCTCACCCAAGACTATAACTACCTCTCCTGAGGGCATGGGAACCTCAGACAGAACCACAGCTGTCTCACTCAAAATAACGGACACTTCCCACAAGGGAATGGGAACCTCCATTACAGGAGATTTGAACAAAGTCACTGGAGCATCAAATAGGACACCTGCCTTTGACAAAACCACAGGCTCGACTATAGCTGTTTCAGATAAGGTAACTGAATCCTTAGGAACCTCAAGCACATCTACATGTGCTTCTGACAAAACCATAGGAACCACAGAACCAACCACAGTCATGGGAAGTTCAGACAAACCCATAACTTTTGGGGGAACCTCAGAAAAGATGACCAAATCCTTAGAAAGGACCACAGGCATCTACAAGACTGCAACTTCTTCAAATCAAACTCTGGAAGCTTCTGACAAAACTACCCAAATTTTAGATAAAACCACAAAAACTTCAGGAGCCACAAGAGCTTCAGAGAAGACCACAGAACCCTTGGACAATACTACCCATAAATCTCCATCTACTCCCTTAAACACTTCAACTATCCTTTATCCACCACTCCAGGTTACTAGTGAGAAAACCTTTGCCCCTTTCACAACTCTCAACAATAACCAGGAGCTGAATTCTACCACATCGGTCAGTGACAACTGGCCAGACCCGAAAACAGATCATTCAAGAGGAGAGTCCCAGAATGGAGCAACCCAGGGGATGCTGGAGGGGAATTCTTTTCCTGCCTGGGCCATTGTCATTGTAGTTCTGGTGGCTGTGATCCTCCTGCTGCTATTCATTGGCCTACTCATCATGGTGAGAAACAGAGAGGGAAAGAAGGGAATGACGTATTATGGAAATAATGTTAGGGTTGGGATTAGAGGCAGAGCTAGAAGAAAAAAAAAACAGAGCTGGAAAAAGGAACATGGAAGGGGTAGGAATGTGAGCAAATCTCAAATATGGAAACTGGAGACTAAGGAGAACACTGGAATTAGGATAACGAAGAGATAATGGGAGAGTGAAAGGACTGAAGGACAGAGCCAGGGGTTGGGGTATGAATTTGAGGTAATGACGTAGGGTGAAATGGGTGGTAGAATATGAGAGAATGAGCCTAAGGAAGCACTGGCCCTGGAGTCAGGAGGACCTGAGTTTAAATCCAACCTCAGACACTTGACACTTAGTATCTGTATGACCTTGGGCAAGTCACTTAACTCCGAATGTCTTGCCTTCCCCACTCCAAAAAAAAAAAAGATAGATGTGAAACACGTGGTATTGGGAGCTGCAGTTAAGAGGAAGGATTAAGGCACAGATGAAGAAACATGTAGTTGGGATGGGGCTGGGGGTGGAGTCGCTGCCTGTGGAGAATCTGAAGGGAAGAATGATTTCTTAAAGTAAACACATGTGTATATGTATAGTGGAGATGCGACAAGGATAATGAGGGAAAATAACATTCAATCTTTCTTATCACTTTCTCCCAACCACCTTCTAGGCTGTCTACATAATCCGAATACGTCACCATCGGATGACTACAGACCGAGAGGAAAATGATGCAGAAGATGAGGTTGGCCCCAATTCTTATCCTGTCTTCCTGATGGAGCAGCAAACACTGGGTCGGAGCCCATTGCCGTTACCTTAGCAATCCCCCTAAAGGATCCCAACTTCAACTCCTCAACGACTTACCCTTTCTCCTAGTTCAGGAATAAGAATTCCTCTCCTGTTTCCTAGACTCTAATAAGGGCTAAGACCCCTAGCATTAGCAGCTTCAATCCTTAACCAGAGGCACCAGAGGGAGGAGTCTGAAATTGCTGGGGCAGAGTAAAGGAAAAATCTGGAGTCTTCAAAGAGAGTTGAGAGCTTGGGGAGCAAGGAACTCCGTTGGACATTTGAATTTCAAGAGTGGAGTGATACTTTTGATCTTCCTTGCACAGGAAAAGGGAAATCCTCCTGTAGAGAGGTTCTACATAATAGGTTGATCCTTACACTATATTTGTTTCCCTTCTCCCAAGACTGAGCTCTCACTATCGATCACATCCTCCACCCCTCTCCACCTGGCTCACTTGGGCCTTCTTTCCCTCGCATCTGTTAAGTTATTCTGATCCTCATCACAGTTCCTACCAATTCCAATCCCTCACCCCAGCTAGGGCTCCCCCCAGCCTCCCAGGTGATTCAGCCATGTACTTTTAGGTGTCTTCTCTCTGTTTTACTTTTTAGGTTCTTCTTCTCTGTAATTAGGGAAGGCTCTAATGCTATGGATTGGACAGGGGTTTAGTGTGGGGGAAGATGGCAAGAAGGTGTTTCTTCTAAAGAAACTAAGGATCACTGGTTTCCTTTTACTTATCTTTTACAATAAAAGGTCAAATATTTTAAATGAAAGAAGTGGGGACTGAGAAGGACCTAATGCTGATGCCCTTAACAACATTTTGGTCTTGACACTAACAATAGTTTCAAACATCAGAAGCCTGAAGGACAAGACTGATTCTTTTTAACGGGGAATGACAGAAAAAGGATTTCTACTGTTTGGTGTGTCCAATATTGCTTAGTGCCTGATTTTGTTTAGGTTTTACCTTCTTTCAGTGATGGCATTGACATGACAAGTTATAGCAAACATATACTGAATGCCTGGTATGTGCATGACATGGAGAAGTGAGTATGTTGGACATGGAGAAGTGAGTAGTGGTAGCTGAGGGGGTGAGGGGAAGCAAACACAAACAAATATAATACATGGCCCTTGCCCCTGAATAGATTACAACCTAGTTGGGAAACTTACACACTTGAAAATTAAATAAAGATATGAGATAGCAGGAGTCAGAAACATGGAAAGTGCCAAATAAGAGGTGAAGATATTAAGGTGTGGATATGAATGCAAATATATGCCTGTGCTCAGCTTTGTCCTGAGACCAACTTAAGCTTCAGCTTCAAAACCAACTAATCAGTTAACAAGCACTTACTCTGTGCCAGGCACTGGGGATATGAAGACAAAAAAAATGAAATATGCTTTGCCCTTAAAGAGTTTACACTTTGTAGGTGGAGATAACATGTACAGTGAAGTCACTCTTAGTAGTCTTGGCTTTTCACCCTAAAAACAGAAAAAAAATGGGAGGAAGGGCATTGATGTTGTGCCTAAACCTCTGGTCCTACAGTGGACACTATGGGAACCGCATAGTTAGGCCCAGTCACCAACCAAATTCTCTTATCAGCATACCTTCAACTTCCTACCTCTTTACCTTAGCCCACCCTGTCTATGGCACCAACTATTCTCCCTGACCCTGAATTCTAAATATAATTCAACTTCAGTCCATTAACTCAAATGTTTTCCCTTAACCCAACATCATACTCTATTTTATCCTAAAAACTAACCTTCACCCTGTGGGGATGACAATTATACAACCTACAGTAAGAGAGACGGAGAGAGCTCTGGGCCAATGGCACTTTATTAAAGGTTCAATGGTTCCCTCTAAGGAAATGGACCTCAGACATTCCTCATGCTCTGAGATACCCCTTCTTCCAGGGCCCAGTTTTTAGAGCGCTAGATATCTAGACATCTAAATATCTTGAGTGTCTATACCAAATAGAGAATAATTCCATTGGATGACATATGATGCATAGGCTAAAATAAGCAAACAATGTATCAGCAGGGTCATGGGTTGGGCAAAGCAGGAAATGTCTTCACTGACTAGGTGGTCACAAGATGGATGGGCTTCTCCTTAAGTTAGGCAGGAGCTATACATATATTCCAAGAACACATCAGGGGGACTTTCCATACCGCGCCACCACCATGCTTGGTTTGGTCATGGAATTTGAGCAAAATAGGAAGGAAAGATCTTTCTCAGCATTGTTCTGGCTGCACAAGTGAGCTCCATAGCTGGTAAACAAGTAATGAACATTACACTAAAGTTTGAAGCCTATTATAGGGCCCTTCTATTAGAAACTATATTCATATGTGACTTATACAAAGTATGGATTAATACATTGCTTATTCTTGCCCAAATATGTAAAAGGAGTGTGGCAAAATACAGAATTTCATTGGCTGATAAACCTTGCTTTTGAGGACCAAAAATGACATATTAGCAGGAGTGGGGTGGGGTAGGAGGGCGTCAAAGATTGGGTGAAGCATGGGCATCTCAAGTGGTCATAAGACGGTCACCTGCTCATGTTGGACAAGAGAGAATGGTCGGGAGGCACAAAAATAAATTGGGGGACTTTCCATGTAGTTGAGTTACCTCCATCACACTGAGCTTGGTCAGCATGACAAGGAAAAACAAGGGTGGACAGCCTCTAGTTAACTTCCTAGGATTAAGCAAACAAATTTACAATCTGCAGCTCATAGCTTGGGGACCCAATGTACAGAACTTATAATCACTACCTCTATAGAATCATATTAAATTGATTGATACTGATTGGGATAGAGTAGGGGTCTTCAATGAATCAACTTTCTCAATCCTATGGTGAAAATTCCCCTTCCTTTAAGTGAGCCTAAAGCATATTAGTAATAGCTGCTTTAAAACCACACTAAGGCTTCTAGAATACTCTGTATTTCAGATATTTTCTCATTTAATCCTCAGAACAATTGTGCAAGGTAGGAAGGGATTATTAATCAAATGGGCAATTTTCCAAGCCTAGAAGCTCAATACTTCAAAGATCCATGATCGTCCCCATGTGCTTCCTTCTTTCCTCCCTCCCTCCTTTCACCTAGGCAGATCAGAACTCCTCCATACTTCAGGTAGCTAGTCTGTACCACAGATAAAGAGCTGGACCTGGAGTTAGGAAGACTCGAGTTCACATCTAACCTCAGACACTTACAAGCTACGTGATTTTGAGCAAGTCACCTCACCTGCCTCTGTAAAGCTGAGATAATAATATCACCCGCCTCCCAGGGCTGTTGTAAAGATAAAGTTAAATAATATTTATAAAGTGCCATAGAAATGCTAGCTCTTATTTAGTAGATGATTAGTGAGTAATTCCTATGGCTAAAAAAAAAAATCTATGATTACCCAGTGTCCTGGTCATGAGCTCCTATGAATTTAGCCAGGCTGGTCTTTGGATAAGACATCCTTGGGAGGGAGGGAGGGAGGAAACAGGAAAGGAGGGAAGGAGAAAAGGAGGGAGGGAAGAAGGAAGGAGGGAAGGAGACAGGGAGAGAAGACTAAAAGAGGAATAAAGGAAGGAAGGAAGAGGGAAACAGAGAGGGAAGAATGAAGCAGGAATGGAGGGAGAGAAGAAAGAAGGGAGGAGGGAAGGAAGAAAAAAAGGAAGGAAGGAAAAATCAGCTATTAAAACTATTACTTTTAAGCACTTTAGATTATGTCTACCAGAGGGATTTTGGACAATACATTAGTATCATCGACAACTCATTCACACATCATCTCTTAGTGTGGGAATAATTCAACTCGGTTGGAGTACAAATTGACTTATGGTGAAAGATGAGGCTAGAGAGGTTGTATCACCTTTAAAAGTGGAACCTTAACAAACATCTAGCCCAGAGGTTCCCAAACTTATTTGACCTACCGCCCCCTTTAAAAAAATTACTCAGCCCCTCCCCACCCGCCCACCCCCTCACCCTGGAATCTACTTTCTTTAACCCTTTAATGATTTTTTTTGGGGGAAATTTGCATCATTTCAATATATATATGTACATATTTTAAAATGATGCATCTTAAATTTAATAATTTATTGTAAATTTGTGGGGTTTTTCTTGCATTGAAATTTTGATGATGCAATATTGTGTCATGTAACCATATACTATTGTAACCATATAGTAACCATAGATATTGTAACCATATAACCAATAACCATATTGTATTGTATTGTAAACAAGTCATTACATGCACATATTCCTGCTGATGCATGCTGGATTTCCCAACACAATGTGCAACAAGCTGTCCTACCGACACTTGGTTGTTAAGACCTGTCTGTGGACTTGACCACTGTTTCGTTACAATTTGCATTTTGCGTGTTTGTTTGGAATATAACGTAATTGCTAAAACTTTAACTCTGTTACACAACAGATGAAATATGTATGAATGGTTTTTCAATTTTTTTTTATCTTCTCTTCTTTCCTTATACTTCCTTACTTTATACTTTCTATACTTTCCTTATACTTCCGCTGTCCCCTTATTTTTATTCAATGCCTTCCAGTTGCACTGGAGGCTACTACCGTATTCCCACTCTCCCCCAATCATTCCAGCCTCTCTCCGGGAGCAGTATCACTCATTTTAAGAGCCTCTGATAGCCCTATGCTGTCATTTTACAGAGGAGGACCCTGAAGCCCAGGGAGATTAAACTCAAAACTCTAGTAAATAGAAGATAGCAGAGCATAATTTGAATCCATAATCCCTGACTTCAAATTCAGGGCTTTTGCTATTATGTAACACTACAATTTGGAGCCAAATTATGAAATACCTTGAATGTCATTTTGAGAAAGTTCATATTTTATTTCATAGAAAATGGAGAATCATGAAAAGCTGCTGAGCAAGAGAGTACCATGTTCAGAGCTGTGCGAGAGGAAGATTAGTTACTATATGTGTGAAATACTTATATATTGTCGATCCATACTTCAAGGAGTTCAAGAAAATCATTCTCATAGGGTAAGAATTTGAGCAGTAAATCATCAACCCTAGTACAGAGGGAAAATTGAAAAGAACCCTCAACTGAAATCCACTAGACATCAAATTTTCCTTGGACCTGGGGATGTCAGCACTTCCAGTCTTTAAAATGGGCATAGAGCAAAAAAGAATTACAGACTCTCGGGATTTGATTCAACAATTCAATTAACTTCAACAAATAGTGATAAAAACACCTATTGTGTGCCAGGTACTGTTTGAGGCACTGGGGGTAGAGAAAAAAGTGAAATAGTCTCTGCCCTCAAGGAGCTGATATTTTACTAGATGGGATCTTAGCAGATTAGAACCCTTACCACAGCAGGAATATAGGAGGTTATTGAGACTCTACTCAAAAATTTCTCATGATGCGGAGGGGAGGCAGGAAGGAACAAACATTTATTAAGTACCTACTATGTGCTGGGCACTGTGCTAAGCACTTTACAAATATAATTTCATTTGATCCTCACAACAGCTCTGGGAGGTAGGAGCCACTTTTTATCCCCATTTTACAATTAAGGAAACTGGGGAAAACAGATTAAGTGATTTGCCCAGGGTCACAGCCTAGTAAATGTTAGAAGCTGGATTTGAACTCAATTCTTCTTGACTCCAGGACCAAAACTTTATCCATTCTATCACCTAGCTGACCATCATGATGGGGAATTCATTATCTCATGAGGTCTGTTCCACTCTTTAGACAACTCTACTTGTTAGGAAATGTTTCTTAGGTGAAGCCAAAAATTTCCCTCCCTGTTGCTTCCAAATACTGCTTCTAGTTCTTTCACCTGGGACTAAACTGAAAAAGAAAATCCTAATTACTCTTCCATGTGGAGCACAGGAAGATAGTTTTCACATTCCCTTTAAGTCTTTTATTCACCAGACAGATCACCCATAGGTGCAGATTCCTCTGCGGTACAGTTTTGAATTTAGATAGTTTTCACATTCCCTTTTAAGTCTTTTGTTCACCAGACAGATCACCCATAGGTGCAGATTCCTCTGTGGTACAGTTTTGAATTTTTTTCATCATGCTGATTATCCAGAATCATAGAACTTAGGACCTCACCTTAGAGGTGAGGAAGTCCAACATGATGGGACATGACTTGCCTGGTGAGTAAGTCAAATAACTAAGACTTAAAACAGGTCTTCTCATCCTTTAAATACTTGAAGACAGCTATGAGGTCCTGTTTCCCACCTACTTCAATCCTTGCTTCTCCAGGCTCCACATCCCCAGTTCTTTCAGTTGGATCAAATAAGCCCTCCAACTGGAAAACCTTTGTGAAGCAAAGGTGATCATGAAAACCTGGATTTGCTAGTCTGAGCACAAGCCATGGAATGGGATGTGCTCTGACTCTTCAGTGTGAGATAGATCTCCCTGGGATGCCCTAGACAACTATGGAATGGTCTCTGGGGATGGAAGTGGTGGTAGTTATGATGGTGATGGTGTGTGGTTGTTTTTAAAGGTGATCAATGACTGATCATAAGGAAGCACAGCCCTGTGGAGGAACTCCCATCCCCCTTTCACTATAACAGCTATGGAAATAATTCCACCCTTATGATGGGGGGGTGGGGATGAGAAGAGAGATTTTTTTAAGCAAATCAGTAGATTCCCTGATCGCCACTGCTACCCATATAATAGTAAAAACAAAAACAAAAAACTCTATATAATATTCCTAGGGAACCTAGCCTTCTGAACAAGGCATTCACCACTATGCTAAGAAAATGGTAGGAGGTGCTGGTGCTACAACTAGAAAAAAAAGGCCTTTAATAATGATTTCTGGGTAAAGATTGGCCAGTTTCTGGGGCTTTAAAATAGCACGACTATTTAGAGTCTCTGGCCTTAGAATCACATCTCATTTGAATTAGGGTAAAAGGCTTGGGGTTCACCAATTGAAATTTTGGGGGTGCAACTGTCTAGATATTGGGAGACACCCTGCTTTCCAGAGCTAAGGCCCAGCAAGTGAGCTGTGTCCTGAGTTTGGCACGACAACAATCCTTTGTGCTCACCCTCTGGATGATCTCATATTGCTTTGATCCTATTTCCCAGGGGATCCCAGGGTAGCTGATACTATGGCCAACATGCTGCGCAGAAAGCAATCAGTTAAATCTTCTAACATACTAAGTGAACCAAACCGGGTGCTTCACTCCTGTTCTAGCCACTCTGACTGATTCTATACCCCACTGAACAATCATAAGGCTCAGTGACCCTAACGACTTGAGACAATCACAAGGCTCAATGATTCTGATAACTCAGAGACTATTCCCACAGGACTCAAGAATGTCTGTATTGTCCCGAAAATGCCAACCACAGGAACTGTTTACTTAAGACTTTGTGAGGTCTCACCTTTTTGTGGTTTTCATGTATAAAAGCCCTACCCCTGCCATAAACTATACATACTACTCAGGAAGATGGACTTCCACTTACAAGCACTTTCCTCACTTTGAAATTAAACATCTGTTTGATTTCTGACTCGCCCGTCTCTAGCCTGCTTTGTTTGGCTTTGGCCACCCACAGGTTTGGGTTCCAGCCTGATTGATACAACATTGGAAACAGCGCCTCTCTGCAAGGTTGCCTTTCTTCACATCCCATCTCAGCCACATTACTGGCCATGACGCCTGGGAGAACCCGTGAGCTCTAATACCAGTCACCTTCCCTTCACTGTACCTCTCCTCTCCCTACCTTCACCCCCAAAAGAGACAGGGGCGTGAGGATGGGGAAGGAAATCACCCTAAGGAAGGGAGCCTATGACCTTAATTGGAATATCAAGAGGTCCAGACTTTTTTTTAGGTTAGAACATCACATACCAAGGTTTGGTGCTGATACCTCATTAGGAGAAATTATTTAATGAGTAGTGAGGAAGGAAGGAAGTAGGGCCAGCCAAGGGTAGGGAGAAGAGAATCATGTCTGTGGAATGGGAGTTCTCCAGAGAGAGGCCTGGGATGGAATACCTGGGTCCCAGGAGGGGAGTGAGAGTGAAGGGTGGAGAACAGGACTCCTGGGCCCTAGAAGAGTAAAGAGAGAGGAGAACTGGGGCGTCGGATGCCTGGCTCCCTGAGAGAAGCAGGAGCTGTGAGCTGTGGAGTCAATGGTTTCCCAGGCCTCACTAATGGTTTTTGAATTGCTCTGCTGAAGATTAGTGTGTGGGCTGCAGCTGTCACCTGCTTATCTTTTAGTAAATCCTAGTATACTCGGGGAGGTCCCATCTCCAGGACTCTAAGATACTCTGCAGCAGTCTGGCACAACTTTAGAAACTTAGCCTGGTGCCAGGAGTTGTACTCTAGAGCTCCTCTTCCAAGATGTTTTGGTGGTCTCCCCTCTCTGGAACTCCATCTGCCATACACTGGCGCTTCTCTGTTAAAGTTCTAGACATGGGACCAATCAATCTCTCCTTTTTCTCTTTTTTGTGCTACAGGCTGCAGGATCTGGGCTCCAGGAGGGCAGAGACTGGTGGCCTTGAGTACTTAGGCCAAGATATTAGAGGTCATCATGTCTAACTTCCTCATTTTAAAGATGAGGAAATTGAGCCCTAGAGTGAGTAGGTATCAGGCAGAGATTTGAATGTAGACTGCCTCAAACGTTACCTCCCCTTGGATCCTCTCCCTGGACCCCCCTCCAACTTTCCCCCTCATAATAGCACTTAGCACCCCAATGCACTTACATGTTATTGTAAATTATAATTGTGTATGTGTTTTCCCCTTAATAAACTGTAAGCTCCATGAGGGCAGGGACCTTGCATTATTTAAACATCTTTCTCAGTGCCAAACTGAGTCCTTTGCAAATAATTCCTTAATAAATGTTTGCAGAATTTAATTGAATCTCATCGACCCTAATGGTCACCAATGTGCAGACTCTCAAATCCTGAATATTTAGTCCTCTTCTGAAAGCCCTTAACTCTCTTCCCAGGATCCAGCAATCAATCTGCCCCACCAAACAATGCCACCTCCTTCCTCCCCCTCCCCCACCACGCAATCCCTGCTTCTCTCTTGTGACCTAGACTCTGAGGACTGCTATAGAAATTCAGGCATCCTGCTGCCCCAGCCCATAGCTTTCTAGGAACATGGAGCCACAGGCTTTCAAACCCAAATCCCCTCTTTCTTTCCTTGTTATCTACCCTGCCCCCCACACAAGGGCCTCGCTAGAGAAATTGCCAGAAGAAACTGGTTTCTGATCTAGTGTCTGGCTTAGAGGGTGGGTCCCTCAGCCTTGTCAACTTTGATCCCCTTGTTCTCTTCCCTTTCCTGATCCTCCTCAGAGCAAGCACCCTGTGATTTTGCCATTTTTCCTTCTCCTCCCCTTGACTCTTTTCATATTTTTCTCCCCAAACAGAAGTTTACATCTCAACCTCTCTCTGTTCTGAAGTGACAAAGAAAGATCCGGAGCGGCCCCTCCTTAGGGGAGGGAGGACCCAGAAATGCAGTCCTCCTCTCCTCAGCACTGACCATAAATATCACAGATAATGAGGTGAAAAAAAGAAGAAAAACTGTGGTGAGATCTTGTGTTACTCAGGTGTTAAGGTGACACCCAGCCTCTGGTTCTCTTTCCCCCTTTCCACCAGGCATTGCTCTCCAGCCCTCAGCTTGGTGCCTGCAAACTGGCATCTCCACCAAGAACCCAAACATTTGAATCCTGGCCTTTCTCCTCCTTGGCCATTGTCCATTCTGTGGGCCCCAGACACCTGTTATCTTGAGATGAAGAAAGGAAAACTCTCTCCTACCTCCTGGACTCTGCTATTGATTCTTCCTGGGCTCTTGGAACTTGGTGAGTTAATCAATCTTAAGGAAAGGGGCTTGGAGGAAAGAAGTCCTTAAGGACTTGTGAGGGAAGATGAGGATCAGCTGAGGGAGGGAGCAAACTAACCTGCTTCCTAGCTCTCAGATCATGTCTGACCTCTGTATAATTTGCTAATACTGTTGCCCAAATCTCTTACCCATCTCCATTCCCCAAAGGGGCTCCTGCACAATAGCAAGTCCCTCTGGACTCGCTACCCCAATGCCAATTACACTGCATTGGAAGACTGGATCCCCAAAGGGGTGCCTCCTCCCTCAGATTCTAGAGTAACCCTTTGGGTAACTGTCCTCCTGTTCTGTAGCTCATGAGCCCCAACCAGTTTGCTTCCTCTTAACGATCAATGAGTAGACTCTATTTGCTTCTTAGAAAAGGCATTTACTCCGCAGCGCTTCAAGAACAATAGTTAGATAGCATTTAAGGGGGAAAAACCCCAACACCTGGGGATACTTGCCCACAAATACTCACAGTCTATTGGGTTAAGAGTAGACATAAAATTAGGTACAACGGAAGTGAGGAAGGGAACACCCATGGCCAAGGCAACGCACAAATTTGAAACATTGGAGCCTCGATATCCCTTTATTCCTTTATTCTCTGGAAAATGCTCCTGAGGTTCCCTTCAGGGTCAGGCGTCAGTATCAGAGACAGCTCATTCCCTCTACTTCTAGGCTATATTGGCTTCTCACAGGGAGGCCGGTATTACTACTGATAACTCACATTTACACAATACTTGAAAGTTTCTAAAGTGTTTTCTTACAACAACTTTGTGGCACAGGCGCTTCATGAAGGTTATCCCAAATGAGGAAAATGAAGCTTGGCCAGTAAACGAGTTGTTTAAGGTCATATACCTTGTAAGTGGAGACAGCTAGGTGGTGAAGTGTGTAGAGTGCTGGGCCCAGGGTAATTATGAGTTCAAATCTGGCCTCAGACACTTATTCACTGTGTAACTGTGAGCGAATCACTTAACCATGTTCCCCTCAGTTTCCTCAACTGTAAAATGAGCTGGGAAAGGAAACAGCAAACCACTCCAGTATCTTTGCCAAGAAAATCCAAATGGGGTCACGAAGCGTCAGACATGACTGACTGAACAACAACTTGTCAGTGTCAGAGCCAGGATTTGAACCAACATCTCTTTAGTCTAAGTCTAGTGCTTTTCCCAGCATGCCCTAGCTGTTGACTTGAACTAAATGGGATTTATTTTAATACTCTGATTAACTGCTTACTTGGGTTTTCCTGGTCAAGAGTCTAGTCAGTACTACTACCTAAATAAATTTAATGCGAAGGTATATAGAACCCATGTCAGATTATGTACTGTCTTGGGTGGGGGGAGGAGAGGGAGGGAGAGAAAATTCACAACTCAAAAACTTGTGGAACTGAGTGTTGTAAACTAAAAATAAAAAATAAATTAAAAAATAAAGGAGATTGGAGGGAAAAAAAAGTCCAGTCAGTGAATCAATTTGACCAAACCATTTGCTATTTTCCCTTAGCTCAGAAGAAAGGATCTCAGGTGGGAAGAAGGTAGGTCTAAATTCTATTCTTACACTTCAGAGACCTTACGCCTATCTCCCTCATTAAGCTAGAATTTTTTCATCTAAAACATGAATTGTGAGGGGATGAATCTTTCATATTGCTCTCCCTGACATCCCAGGGCCTGATGCAAGGAGATCATGACATCTAACCTGTGACCTGCCCTTTTACAGAGGGAGAAAGGCCTTTCGATAGTCCAACAAGAGGGCCTTGGCCTGGTTAGCCTATTGTCATGGTTACGCTCCTCTGCCTTAAATAAAATTATCATTCTGCCTAAACCTACTTCAATACCCCAACATAAGCAACAATCCCAAAGTCCACTCATTCCTTAAAATGGACAGAAGATTTAACCATTATGGTAGTCTCAATAAAAAATCAGCTCCTGGAGTATATCCAGGAAGTGATCTGAGACAAAGGGAAGACCAATATGGATGAGTGCAGAGATATTGGGATACTCAAAGCAATGTGTCTAGGACATGCCACCATGGCAGGGATTGGCAGAGAAGGGCAGGATTGGAGAAAATGGGAGTTTAGACCGGGATAAAGCTGAGTAGCTAAATCCTGAGAAAGGAATGAGAACTAAAGAAGCAGAGCCAAGTCATGGGGAATGAGGGTAACAAAGGTGTTGTCAAATGTTTATTTCAAACTTTCCTTTTGGAACTTCTATGTCTCTGGAGAAAGGAAAGGAGTCGAGTATTTATTAAACATCTACTATGTGCCAGGCAGCTGTGCTAAGAGCTTTAACAATATTACTTTCTCACAGCAATGCTGGGAAGTGGGTGGTATTATTGTCTCCAATTAACAGGGGAGGAAACTGAGGCTAACCGAGGTTATTTGGCTTGCCCAGGGTTACACAGTTAGAAGCCTTATCTGAATCAGAGGCCCTGACTGCAAGCCCAGTGTTCTATCCATTGCTCCACCTAGCCGCCAATGGTAGCGGCTTTCACTGATTGGCCAATAATAAGTCCCAGCCAAGCCTCGGTTGGCCATTGCTTGAGTTTTGTTGGCTCAGAGTGCTTGTAAATAGTTATTGTTTCTGTTCTGACCAGAAACCTTGAGGGTCTTCCCCTCCCAGGCTGATTTTTTTCAAGTAGGTAAAAGAGGCCATCTTTTGCCTCCTTTTTAAAAATAAGTAGTATTTTGTTTCTTCCAGTTACATGTGAAGATAGTTTTCACATTCATTTTTAATAAGATTTTGAGTTTCAAAGTTTTTCTCCTTCCTCCCTCCTGTCCCCCTCTCCCTAAGACTTTTGCCTCATTTTTTATGTACCCTTAATCACTAAATGACCTGGGAAAGACCTGGGAAAGACCTTAGCTTAAAAAGGCCAAGGTCCTCCCACTGCATCAGGGGCCATTTCCATTTCATCCTGATCTATATCTTGCCACTGGACCCAGATAGCTCTGGAGGAGAGAGTGAGGCTGGTGACTTTGCACAGCCCTGCCAATTCACTTGCAAGTCAAGACATCACCTTTCTGATATCATTGGTCCTCTTTGAGAATGAAGGACAGAAAACAACGGTAGCTTTAGACAGAAAATTCCCAGATCTTTTAGTGGGTCGGGTTACATGATCTCTAAGGTCACCTCAGATTCTGGAGTTCTGCGATTCCAATCTGATCCATAAAACTGCGCTCAGAACAAATTTGAGGAAGCTTCCTTTACATGGATCTCGTCTTATTGAAAAAGGGAAGTGAAATGGCATAGAGTTCGTTTGAAGGAATAATTTCTGGAGGTATTATTGCAACAGACGATGTCAATGAAGGCACTGAGAGGCAAAGTTATACGATACAAGACCATTAGTGAGCCAATGACAGCAATCACCAGGACAGATACACCTGCCAAAATAGTTCGTCACAGAAATGTCTGCAGGGCCTCATCGTAGTGCCCACCAGGGATATGAGTATTTTATTCTGGGCTTTTAAAGGTTTGTTATTATTTGTTTCCCAATATTTTCCTACCACTGTCACAAAAGAGAAAAGTCTCCTATAAAATGGAAAAGAAGAACAAAACCAAATTAGCAAAATTAGCAATCAGCCACATTGGATGGGATATGTAGTGTACTGCACCAATAGTGGCCACCCTGGGGAAAAGGGAACTCCTGTCTCTTTGGGGCCAAGCTTACTTATTATAATCGCATTCATTGAGTTATAAAATTTTGTTATGCTTTTAAATTACATTGTGAAAGGAAATGTATGTATGTGTATTCTGAAAAAATCAAATATTGATTTAGTATTTTGTATCTAATTCCATTTTATAATTGCTTCTATTCTGTATGTGTCTAAGCCATGCTTCTTTGTTTCTAAGGTGAGTTCTAAAGTTCATGAGTCCAGAAGTTTAGTTTTGCCTTCTGAGTTAAGTTTAAAATTCAGTTTTCCAATAAATCACCTTAGCACAAAGAAATACATTATTTCTATACAGCATTGCATACCCATACAACTAAGAGATTCCTGATACCTTACTAACAAGCCTTATAGAATGCAGGTGGGTGCCAAGAAATCTATTATTTCTGTTCAGCTAAGGAGCAGGTGTACTCCGTCAATCAAACTTTATTGACAGCAGGATGGAAAGGGGCCCCAAATAGACAGCCAATCATACTGTTTTTGCCACCTGTGAAAATTCAGACTATAGAACCAATCATATTGTTTTCCATCTTCTATTTTCCAAAACATTTTGAAGGCTAGTAACCGCACCTTATGTTTTTTTGGCTGACTGAGGAGTTGAAAGGCCCCTTTTATTAATAATTGCTAGGCTTACCAATAACTTGAATGTGCTCAGAACCTTGTGCCTCAGTTTACCTTAATTTTAAAACATAACAAACTATCTAGATTTTCCTAGTGCAGATGGAAGAAAAAAAATCAACCTCAAAGTCCAATGCAATAACAGAGACAAATACAGTGAAAAAAACTTCTCCATAGAAAAGGAACAGCCTATTACCTAATCAGGTACAAAATAAATTCCAACAGCTTAATTGGCAACAAAGATATTTTGTTCCCAAAAAACACATCAGAAAACCACATCAAGATTTACTAAAGTAAAAATATGTTCTTATTCAGGAACAAGAAAAGCCACTTCAGTGATTACCTCTTCAACAGCAGGTAGAAGATATTTATTAACTAGGCCCATGGGTGGATCTGCCACTCCCCTTAGCTCAACCAGTGCTACAATGGCACAGGTATCTGTGGTCTAACAATCTTCTCTTCAAGAGTAACAACAAGAAATTACACTTCAACAAGGACAGCATAGTCAGCACCTATCCCCACACAAAGATCTCCAGGTACCCCAGTCTCAACCAGTAATAAACTGACATTACAGGGAACTCAATTTCCAATCACTTCCCTTTCAGGAACGACAGGAGCCCCCTCAATGTCAACCACTTCAACAGAAACCACAACACACTCTGTCACCATACCAGGATCTACAATTACCCCAGCCTCAGCCATGGCTACAACAGCAGTTGTGTCTGATGCACGTAGCACCTTCTCTTCAGGAGCCACAACCACTTTAGTGCCTACCTCATCATTATCAGCCACAAGACAATTATCAACCAGCCCCACTGATGGATCTACCACGCTCCCATCCTTAGCCAGTACTGTGATTATAACATCAGAGAGAACCTTAGTTTCATCAACCAACTCTTCAGGAAACAGAAAAGCCACTACAGTGCCTATATCTTCAACAGCAGGAAAACCACCTTCAACAACAAGCCCCACAGAGGGATTTACCACTCCCCCAATCTCAGCCCATGCTGCAGCAACACTGGCATCTGATGTCCAAACAACATACACTTCAGGAGCATCAACAGCCACCTCCATGCCTACCAGTTCAACATCAGGCATAACACATTTATCAACCAACCCCAAAGAAGGACCTACCACTTCCCTAACCTCAGCCAGTGCCACGACAACAAAGTTATCTGGAGTCCCAAGTATTTTCTCTTCAGGAACAACAAAAACAGCAA
>CM053627.1:208398758-208414464 GCA_028646595.1 Phalanger gymnotis
TCTGAAACCCCAGCATCCTCCTCCTCAGGAACAACAACAGCTCCTTTGGTGCCTATCTCTTCCATATCACGTCCAACATTTTCAAAAACAAGTCCAACAAAGCAACGGGGTATTTCTTCTACATTCATCAGTAATCAGCATGTAACCTCAGAAGTCATTAAACTCAAAACAGATTTTTCTTCTGAAATATCATCTCTTAGTTCTTCTATGTCTTCTACTGGAGCAACATTTACTCCCTTTCCCACAGTGTTCTACAGTGTAAAAACAACGGGATTCACTTCTGTTTCACTAATGAAGCCCTCTAGCTTATTGAAACCTTGGGTCATCATCGGCACCTCTCTTGCTGTAACTGCAATGGCATTGGGACTCTGTGTGGGACTCAGTTTCTGCCTGGTGAGTGGTCATTTCCCACAGGTTAAGAGAGCATATATTACATGTGGCTATTCATGGAGAGGAGAGTATATGGATCTGTCAGGAGGAAAGAAGACTTTTCTAAAGTGATTGGGCAAAAGACACAAAAGGGAAAAAGTCTCTTAGGTCATAAAGTTTAAAGAGACCTTAGTCCAGCCCCCATATTTTACAGGTCAGAGGAAGCAGACTTCAAGAGGGCAAGTGCCTCCCCAAAGTTGCATAGGTCATAAATTCAAGCCACAGCATTTGAACCTTCTTATTCCAAGTCTTTTGTGATTTCCATTTCATTACACTGCTTCTCCTAGATAGAACTAGGATTAAGAGGAAAAGGGAGGATCAGATTAATAGCAGGTAGGAAAAAAAGATGTAGCGGAGAAAGTTGGCACAGGATGAGAAAAAAAAAGAGAGAGAATGGGAATGTCGGTGAAAACAAAGGAAAACCATTGTGGAGACATTCTTATTTTAAGCCAATTACTAATTGGTGAGAGTATGTTCCTCATTAGTTCAGAGTTGTGCACTCAGTGGTTTGCTGGAGCGGTTTGTAATAGCTTATTGTTAAATTTTCAGTGTGGGCATTGATACTTCACAAATCAGCCATTATTACCAATCAGGGCTTGATTTATTCTTTTAATTGTCTAGACTTAAGAAAGAATTAATTATGTAGATTAAACTGAAAAGTGTGTGTACATACATGTCCCCGTACCTCCATCCTAGAGCTCAGTTGTTAAAACATACCACTGTATTGCTCTATAAAAATTGCTTGAGCTTAGTACAAGTGCCATAGAAGGCTCACAGAATGAACCCATCCCCAGACTGGAGACAAATAATAATTATTATAATAACAATAACAGCTGGCATTGATACAGTGCTTCAAGATTGGAATGTGCTTTATATCCATCATCTCATTTAAGTGTCAAACGCTCCATTACTCAGAGCACCCCTTGCTCCATTATTTAACTTGCAAATGTGTTCCAGTGGTCACAGACAGCAAGACTGTGGATGGAGGATCTCATTTCATCCTTCAATGAGAATAAATGTCTTATTGATGGTCAGTCAGAAGCTTTCTGTAAGGAGAACAAAAATATATAAGGGAGGAAAATGCATAAGGATAGAGAAAGATACAGAGACAAAAAAATGATAGAGACAAAGTCAAATGCAAAAATTTAAAAGGAGAGGGAAAGGGAGATGGAGAAAGAGAAATAAAAGACTATGATAGTCATGGAGTGTTACAGTCAGAAAGAGAAATAATAGTTGTCAACAGAATTTTGAATGCAGTCTAGACTGGACCAGTCTCTAAGCTGCGAATGGCTGGAGCCAAAACAGAGCAGGCCAAAGGCAGGTGTGTTAGGAATCATTAGTTTCAGTGAGGAAAACACTTGCAAGTAGAAGTCTTCCTGAGTAGAATGGCTTAACATGTTGGGGTATAGGCAGTGCTTATATACATATTGGGTTGGACTATGACATAATCATTTTTAGGTCTTCCCATGAGTCCTGTGTGTATTGTCTCAAGTCTTGGGGGGTAGTGATTACTCTGTGGGGTACAGAACCAGAGTTCTGTGATGGGAACAGGAGTTCAGTACAAGGAATAGGGATTATGAACATGTCAGAGATATGATGGATGTTGGCTCCCAGGTCCCTGGGAAATAGGGCAAGTGAACACTTGGTACAATATACTTTGCCAGAGGGTAAAAGAATTCAAAGCACAAAGGGTTATCGTTATGCTAAGCTCAAGGCATGATCTGCTTTCTGGGCCTTAGATCTGAGAAATAGGGTATCTCCCAAATATTTTGACATAGTAGTCATAGGGATATAGTATTGAAAGAAACTTTAGAATCCTCTCCTTTGACAAGTAAGGAAACATCTTGGGGAAAAATCAATTTCCCATTATGAGTCTGTTACATAGTAATAGAACTGAGATTCAAACCTAATATGGATATTCATGGAAAGAACTGGGGACAAGAAGAAAGGAGAGTGCTGAGAGGAAGGAATCTGTGGTGTGGGTAAATGTGTAAGTTTTGGAATCCAAAGAAGAGTTTAAAATTAGTGTCTGGGAAAGTACTCATCTCTTTAAGAACCCTACTTTTTTTCTCTTCTAGAGGGACTGTGCTCTGCCCCTGGGAAATCCTTTCAACAGAAGAACTTATTACTTCCACAGCCATGACCTTGATCTGGAATCTAGGGTTGTCCATGGATTGAGACATGGAATGGACCTTGGAGGGAAGCATGGGATGAACATCAGAGAGAAACACTGGATAGGCCTTGGAAATAGTCATGGGCTTGGGTATTGTGAACATCACAGTAAGGGGCAAGTCCATGAAGGTCTTAAAGGTAGCCTTGGAGAGAACCATGGGAGAAATCATGAAGATGGCCATAAAGGACACCATAGAAAAAGCTATGAAAATCACCATGGAATAAAATCATAGACGAGACCATAAAGGAGAAGGCCATAAGGGTCAAAATGTGGACCATGGAATAGGTCAGATAAATGGTCATGGCCTTGGTCAAGGACATGGTCATGGAAAAATTCAAAGAGATAATGATTAACAGAGTGGCAGTGAGATTAAAAGTTGGTTATGGAGGAGTCCCACAACTTCAGGAGCTATGGAGATGACCTCAATGAAAAACATCCCCTGAGATCCTCCCACCCAACCCAGAGTCAAGTCAGCATCATATAGTACATTGGCCTTTATCAGGAGAGTTATCTCAGGGCATTGGTTTTTCCACAGGGAAGCCCCTTTTCTTTCTTCCTATGTATCTCTGGATACTGAGTAAGCAAGATGAAGGAGAAAGTCACTAGATTTAATCCAAAAAATTTAAAAAGTCAAATAGAATCAAACTCTTTGTTTATTTCTCTTTATATCCTTGCATTTCTTCTTCTTTTTAAAAATTTTTCCAATTATATGAAAAAATAGTTTTAAACATTCATTTCTAAAAATTTTTGAGTTCCAAATTTTCTTCCTTCCTTCCTCCCCTCCCCCCCTTCCTGAGATGGCAAGCAACTTAATATAGGCTATACATGTGCAATCATGCAAAAACACAGCTCCATATTAGTCACATTGTGAAAGAAAACACAGACCAAAAAAAGAAAACTCATGAAGAAAAATAAAGAAAATGAAAAATAATATGCTTTAATCTGCATTCAGACTTCATCAGCTCTTTTTCTGAAGGTGGGCAGCATTTTTCATTATAATTCCTTTGGAACTGTCTTGGATCTTTGTATTGCTGAGAATGACTAAGACATTCACAGTTGATCATGGTACAATATTGCTGTTACTGTGTGCAATATTCTCCTGGTTCTGTTCACTTTACTCTCTCGCATTTCTTCTCTTTGGGTCTTTGACTGTGCATTTGTGTTTTTCTTGCTGCAAGTTATGATATGTAAAGGGAATGGACATTTTCCCAGCAGGAAAGGAACAGTACTCACAGCCAAATCCTAAGTTGCTCTGCTGGAGATTTTCTTCTTTCTAAAAAATTATCTCCATTTTTGTCACTGACATTCATGCCTAACCTCTGGACATATTAACTTTCCCCCTGATCTGAGTAGAACCCTCCTATCTGAAGGTCCTGATATGAAGGCTCCAGTATACTTGGGGATCTCCTACTTATCTGACTCATTTCTTCAATGAAAGGGGAACATAAGAACTTCAGTAAATGGCTCTCCCCCAAGGGTAGCCACCAACTTCCCTAACAAGCACTTAGGTTCATAAGGCTTTAAAACATTGAATGGTTTTGTTTACACAGGAAAGGATTCTTTTATTCTTAGACTCAGTAACAACTGAGCTTGTAGACTGTTAAGAAAACCCTCCTCTGAAGACCCCCAGGGACTTGTATAGTTCCTGAGTGGGAGATAATTCTTGTGAAGACTTCACAGAGAGAAAAAATATAAAAATTACTTTTTTTTATTTCTGGAATAAGCAGGGGCAACGAGAGGATGGAATAGACTTGGGATTTAACCTTGTAGGAATGTGATTACCTAACTCTCAGGAATTTGAGGCCTGGGCCAATAAGTGCTTCTGGGTTGCTCCAGGAAGCCCCCTCCCTCTTTCCTCATTCCTCCTCTTTACCTTAGCCATATTATTGCTACATCAGCAGCTAGTTACTAAATAAGGAGATATGTTTCATATTGGCTAGACTCGATTTCCTGGTTCTTTGTCTAGCTTTTCGTACCTAGATTGTAAGCCTGCCTCCCAGCCAATGGAGAGGAGGGATAGTGGTGGGATAGGATTTATGTTAGTGCTTTGCCTTTGTAATCTGCCTCCTTCCACTAGTCCGTCCTAGTGGAGGTGACGCCCAAATCTCTCGAGATTTGTCAAATAAAGATTAATTCCTTTTCTGTCCCTACCTGAGAAGCCTCTGTGAATTATTGGGGTACTTGGGTGGTCTCACCACCCCACACATTCCCTTAAATTATAAGATTGCTTTTCACGCCAACATGTCACTGAAAAGCCAGTGTTTTCTGCCTCATTGCTCTTTTACCAACAACTTGCTTCCTACTGATCGCTGTCCCTTGTTCTTGGCAGGAATTATTGGTCCTTATTGATATTGTTGCTTGTACTCCACTCCCGAAAGGTGTCATGGATCCTGGCCCTAGTCCTACTTCGTGGTTCCCCATTGTCCTACTCTACTGTGGCAGATAGTTGCAGCTCACTAAGATCTGAGTTATAGAAAAATTACACTGGAGTCTCAGATGTTGATGTTGATGCCCTTTACATGTCCAGGGTATCAAGTGCCTCCTACCATAAAGGTTCTTAAGTACATTGGTACACTTCTTACTTGGTTGCCTAAATTAGATCTATTTTCCATTCTGGGTTGGCTTATGAGTTTACCTTCTTCCTCTCTCAATACCTGGATCGGGTTTCTCTTCATTAGATTAATTCCTCCTTCTAAGTCTTTTGGACTTTAAGAGACCCTTTTTTATTTCTATTCTTTTCATATCTGGCATTCCTCTAGGGAACCTGGGCCAGGTTATGCAAATTATCTTAGACTACAGACTCCTTCAAAAATCTCCCAAAGAGAAAAGTGGAGGAATGTGAGATGGAAGCTCCTTATACTCGCTCCCAGTATAGGTACCCAAAAGACCCAAAGGGAGAGGAGCAACCATATAATGTTAAGAATACATCTTTTCTTGATTCTATACAACTGATATTTTAAAAAGAAGCTCATTATAAGATTAATAAGGGGAAAGGAAAATAAGAGAAAATACAAAAGAATTGTACATTAATGTCCTACTCTGATGCCTCCTTATGGTGTGGGGGTGGCCCTGGGTTTTTTGAAGATTACACCTACAGAATTCAAGATCTAATAGGTATTATTAACATGGAAAGGAGCTTGTGGATCTGCTGAATGCAGCCCAGCTAAAAATGTAGAAATTCATCACTGAGAGGTCAGCCACTTAATGATTATCTTTTTTGGTATAAACACTCATGAGGAATAGAAATCATGAAACAATAAAAGCCTTGTGATCTGTATTGGTAAGGAAAGGACCCACACTAATAAAATCACAAATGTTTTGAAATGCTGAAGTATATGCATGAAAGACACTTAAAGGACATCTAAACTTCTCTGGTTCGTTCATCCACACCTAGTTGGATGCTAATAATGTCAATGTGTGATGTTCTTATCCCCAAGGGTGACTATCAGCTTCCATAACAAACACCAAGACTCATAAGGCATCAAATGTAGTATAGGTTTTACTTTCATAGTGAAAAACACAGAAAGGATTCAATTCCATGTCCATAGAGAGTTGAAAACCCTGTTCCCCCAATCACGGAGATCTATTTAGTTCCTGTGATCCAGGACTGCCCTGGGTAGGGGCCCCAGAAAGGGAAGAGGTCCTAGAACCTTGGTTTCTCCTATTACTCATCGAGGTAACTCCACTTTCAGAAGGCATTTACAATTTGGCTCTTAGCCAGCATTGTGTAGTCATCTTAGTTGCTGTCCCTGTCACTGTCCTTAGTCCTGCTTTGCCACTTCCTGTTGTTTACCTCTATACCCAGACATTCTATCATTCTATCACTTTGGCTGATGTTGCCCTCCCTTCTGGCAGACATCGTAGGTCTTTCACCCTGCTATTTGGCTCTCCTTCTTACCAGGAAATGGTGTCAGTTCTCTTGTCAAATCATTAATTAAGGACTTATTACATGCCAAGGCACTGTGCTAAATACTAGGGATACAAAGAAAAGCAAAAAAAAAAATTTCAGTCCCTGACCTTAAGGAGTTCACATATGAATGTATATATAATGTACAAACGTACATATTTACAGTGCAAATGAAAGTTAATCTCAGAGGAAAGGCACTAGGTAGCAAGTAGAACTGGAAAGGCCTCCTGCAGAAAGTGGGATTTGAGCAGAATCTTGAAGAAAACCACAGAAGGTGGGAGGTAAAGGTGAGGAGGGAGACCATTTCAGGGATGGGGGACAGACGGCAGGGGCAAAAGCTCAGAGTCAGTGTCATAGCTAGAAAGTCAGCTCTTTCACGCCCAGGGCCAGAATGGCTCCTGCTCTACTCTTCACAGAGGCCCACAGTCCCACCCTATAAATCAGAAGGTCCCTTCAGGTGTCATGGAAACCACCTTCTTGCCTTGCTTTATTGAGTCTTACTTTTCCCATCTCTTTCCTAGTTAAGTGGGAGTAAATCTATCCCAGTTATCTCTTCCCTTCCTCAGGGTGGGGGCAACATGCTCCTATCCACATCAGTATCTCCCACCGAATCTTGATGGGTTCAGAGAAATACTAGCTCTTCAGGCAGCTGGACTCACTCAAAAAATTAGCTACTGACAGTTTCAAGAAAGCAGTGAATCATCACCCTTTTCCTGACCTATCTTATAGGAACTCCACCCACTTTGGCAGATTTTCATTCTAATGATTCATGACTCAGGTGCCCTTCCCCCTGCCCAGGGAGTAACTTTTTATAATCCTATCTAGCAACGTGACAATATCACAAACATTTCCAGCCACAGAGAGCTCGGTGGTGATCAATAAAGTCATTTTTTCACAAAGCTCTCTATCCCTTGGGACTTCATTTTCCCACCAGCTAGGCGAGGAGATTAGACCAGATGGGCCTTAAGAGTCCTTCCTGCACTTAATCTATCATAGATCACGTTCTCCCTGTGTTCCATTCAATTCTGGTAACTCGTGTTCTACTTAGTAATGTTACTGAGGTTTTTATACTTAAAGCAAGATACCTGGTTCCCAGAGACTGGAACTCTGACAATACTGCTGATGCCTCCTGAATTGGGAATTTTTCATTCCTGCCATGGAGCAGGTGTTTCCTTGGGCTATCCTTCCCTCATTCCAACCTGGTCCCACCCTCCCTCTTGGATACTTATTCAAATCTCCATATCTCTCTCTCTCCCTCCCTCCCTTCCCTTTCTCTCCCTCTCTCTCTGTCTGTCTCTCTCTCTCTCTCTGTGTCTCTCTGTCTCTGTGTGTCTCTATCTCTGTCACACACACACACACACACACACACACACACACACACACACACACACACACACAATAACTTGCAAGTCAAGACATTGCCCTGTCTTTGAGAATGAAAGACAAACAACAATCTGTGACTAGTGACCCAATCAGCCAGGTCAATATTGGGGCAATATTGCTATTTCTTCCTCCTCCTCTTTCTCCCCCCCACCTCACATGAGGAGCCATACCCTTACATGTGGGCACTCTGTCCAAAGGAATATAAATTTTGATGACTTATACTTTCCAAGATATCCTGGGGTTTGATGAGCAGATATTTTTTCTTCCCTATTTATTCTATCATTTTTTTTTCCAAAACCCCCCAGGACAATTAACTCTTTTGTCTCATATAGTTTTCGATTATGAGGTCTTGAAATATAGCTCTGAAAAACCAGGCTTTGATAAAGCCCATTGTGATTCAAATGGAGCTACTTGACTAGCCTTCAAACCCAAATCACTCTGGCTTTCACTGATTGGCTAATGATAGGTCCCAGCCAAAGCCTCTCACTTGTTCATTGTTTGGGTTCTGATGGCTTAGAGTGAGTGTAAAATGCAATTGTTTTTGTTCTGACCAGGAACTGCAAGGGTCTTTAGCCTCCCAGATTGATTCTTTTGCCATTTTTTGCCTCAATTCTTACCTAGCCTTTAATTACTGAATGGGTGTTGCTGCAGACAAACTGAGATGTGGGCGAGACCTTAGCTTAATAAGGCCAAGGTCTTCCACTGCACTGCTGGGCCATTGCCAGTCGTCTTGACCTATGTCTTGCCACTGGACTCCTATAACAATGGAGGAGAGAGAGAAGCTGATGACTTTGACAGCTCTACCTCGCTTCCATCCAATTCACTTGCAAGTCAAGACATCGCCCTCCTGATGTCATTGGTCCTCTTCGAGAACAAAGGATAAACCACAACATGAACAGCGCTATAATAACTGACATGTATATAATGTTTTCAGATTTGCAAAATGCTGTTACATATATTATCAAATTTAAGCCTTGCAACAACTCTGTGATGTACTAACTGGCATTATCATTCTCATTTTACAGATAGGGAAAATGAGTAGCCATGGATACTTAGCTAGTAAGTCTTGGAAGTAGAATTTGAACCCAGGTCTTCCTGAGTCCAAGACCATAACTCTAGGCTCCACAGACCCTATCATAGATGTTACAACTCCTATTTTGGGATTCACGATCTCTGTCTCAGACTCTATAATCCCCGTTCCAAGTTCCACAACCCCCCATTTCAGGCTCCACGACATGGAGCTGGCGCATAGTGCAGCATCATTTGTGCTGCCTTCTCACTATGTACCTGAGATACCATCTCTTCCAATTCCCTAGATCATCCTCCAGGAAGCCTCTTAGAACTGAGGGTAGAACAACCATGCCTTAGCAACGCAAAATGTAGAATGAAGATTAGCTTTCCTGGGTCTCCTTGCCCCCCACCTTAAATGTACCCTCATGTACAACCTTTTAACTACCAAATCTTGCTGTCGAATCCTGTCTCTTTTCTTTCCAGTCACTTTTACTCAGATCTCTAGTTCCAATTGTGTACATATGCCTATAATGTATATATGATGTATTATATGTATGTACATACATACATACATACATATATACATATATATATATGTGTCTCCCTGTCCCTTCGACTAGATCATTAATCCATAACAGTTCAGATTCAAAATTACAAACCTTTAAGGGCATTGAACTCAATAACCAACTGGCCCTTTTTGCCTGCTGTATTCTTATTATGCACAGATAGCCCAAGGACCTATCAGGGTCCATGAACACAAGTTTTTGTGTTTTTTTTTTTATTGATAGTATATCACCAAAACACTATTCTAATGATAATTTTTCTATTTCCTCAATAACAACTTGCCTTAAAAAAAACCCACCATTTCCTCCTAGGGCATTTTATGCTGGTTTTGTCTATTTGTATGAATGCTTGTGTCAAGACTCATATCTCTTCCTAGATTCTTGCACTCTTTGTCTCTATGTATTATCTTTTGAAAGATTTTCTGTGCATTTTTGCCTGGTACCAAGGTAAGATACCCACTAGGATTGTCTGAGGTCCAAGACAGACTCAGATAATATAAATAGTAGCAATAATATCTCAAGGATCTCTGATTTTCTTGGTGTTATGTATTCACATCACCAATGCAGACAGCAACCCCTCATAACGGTAGACCTGGTGATGAACCTTTCTGAACTTAGCCCAATGATATTGCATCACCAAACCCCTACTCAGGGTTCAGCTTCGTGGGGAGTGCCCCATTAGCATAGCCTATGAGAATCCAGAGTCAACTCCATGGCAACATAGGAATACACTTCAATGGAAAAACATCTAGAATAACCATAATTGACATTTTCATACCACTTTCTAGTTTTAAAAGTCCTGCCCTTCCAACAGTTATGAAGTTCCATTTGCTGCCTAGGAGGTATCAAACTGGGATCTTCCTCAGGGTAGTGGAATGTCTCTGTGTTATTCGCTTTGTACATCACAAATAAACCCAGTTAAATTCAGAATCCATTAATGACCTAATGTATGCATAGCACTGCAATCAACACTGGAAAATATATGAAGTTTAGATAAAGTATGTCCAACTTACAATCCAGTAGGGGGTTGAGATAGAAACATCAGTAACAATAGTGTACAATATTACTGCTAAGAAAGGTACAAAAGAGAGGGTCACTATTAATAGGAGAGATAAGAGAAGGCTTTAAGAAAGAGAGGGTATTAACCAATAAAACAAATAAATCATTGGTTCATTTGATTGAAAGAAAAAGAAATCCAAATTACTAGTGTCAAAAATGAAAAAGATGAATTCACCACCAAATAAGATGAAATTAAAGCAATTAAGTGAAATATATGAATATTTACAAAAATATTAACAGATTAACTGAAGAGAAAATAAAATACTTAACCCTGTCTTAGAAAAAGAAATGGAACAAGCCATAAATGAGTTTCCTAAGAAAAAATCCCCAGGACCAAATGATTCACAAGTGAATTCTACCAAATATTTAAATAACAATTAATTCCAATACTATATAAACTATTTGGGAAAACAGGCAAAGAAAGAATCCTACCAAATTCCTTTTATGACACAAATATGATGATGATACCTAAACCAGGAAGGGCAAGAACAGAGAAGGAAAACTATAGACCAATTTCCCTAATGAACATTGATGCAAAAATACTAGCCAGGAGATTACAACAATACAGCACAAAGATCACACACTATAACTTGGTGGAATTTATACAAAGAATATAAGATTGGTTCAATATTAGCAAAACTATCAGCATAATTGACCATACCAATAAGAAAACCAACAAAAGTCATGATTTTCTCAATAGATACAGAAAAGGCTTCTGACAAAAATTCCTATTAAAAACACTAAAAATCACAGGAGTAAATGGAGCTTTCTTTAAAATGGTAAGTAGTATCTATTTAAAACCATCAGCAAGCATTATCGGTATGGGGATAAGCTAGAAGTCTTTCCAATAAGATCAGAGGCAAAGCAAAGATGCCCATTATCACCACTATTATTCAACAATTCTAGAAATGCTAACTATAACAAAATAAGAAAAAGAAGTTGAAGGAATCAGAATAAGCAATGAAGAAACAAAACTATTACTCTTTGCAAATGACATAGTATACTTAGAAAATTCTAGAGAATCAATTAAAAAGCTAGTTGAAATAATTTACTTCAACAAAGTTGAAGGATATAAAATAGACCCACACAAATCATCAGCATTTCTATATATTACCAATAAAGTCCAGCAGGAAGAGATAGAAAGAAAAATTCCATTTAAAATAATTATTGACAATATAAATAGTTGGGAGTCTACCTGCCAAAACAAACCAGAAACTATATGAATATAATTACAAAACACTTTTTACACAAAGTCAGATCTAAAGAACTGGAGAAATATTAATTGCTCAGATGTAGACTGAGTAATTACAATAAAAATGTCAATTCTACTTAAATTAATTTAATTATTCAGTGCCATACCAATTAAATTACCAAAAAAATATTTTACAGAGCTAGAAAAAATAATAACAGACTTCATCTGGGAGAACATAAGGTCAAGAATATCAAGGGAGTCAATGAAAAAAATACAAAGGAAGGTAGCTTAGCAGTACCAGATTTCAAACTGCATTACATACTACTAATCACCAAAACAATCTGGTACTGACTAAGAAACAGAGTGGTAGACCAGTGGAATAAATTAGGCATACAACACAGAGTGGTAAATGATCGTAGCAATCTAGTGTTTGACAACCCAAAGATCGAAGATTTTGGGAGAAGAAATCACAATTTAACAAAAATAGCTGGGAAAACTAGAAATCAGTTTGGTAGAAACTAGGTATATACCAACATCTTACACCATATAGCAAGATAAGGTCAAAACGAGCACATGATTCAAAGGTAAAAGGTGATATATCATGAACAAATTGGGAAAACATGCAATATTTTACCTGTGGGATCTATGAATAAAAGAGGAATTTATAACTAAATAAAAGTTAGAGAGCATGATGGGACATAAAATGGATAATTTTGATTATATCAAATTAAAAAGTTTTTGCACAAATAAAACCAATAGAGCCAAGATTAGAAGTGAAGCAGGAAACTGGGGAAAACTTTTTTCACAGAAGTTTTCTCTGATAAAGGCCCCATTTCTCAAATATACAGAGAACTGAATCAAATTTATAAAATACACATCATAGCTCAATTGATAAAGGATATGAACAGGCAGTTTTCAGAAGACAAAATCAAAGCTATCAAAAAAAAGGAGATGAAATCAAAGCTATCTATAGTCATATGAAAAAATGCCATACATCATTATTGATTAGAGAAATGCAAATTAAAATAACTTTTCCACCTATCCTTCCACCTTCCACCTATCGGATTCATTAATATGACAAAACAGGAAAATGACAAATGTTGGAGGGGAGGAGGAGATGTGGAAAAATAGGGACACTAATGCACCATTGGTAGAGTTGTGACCTCATCCAACCATTCTGGAGGACAATTTGGAACTTTGTTCAAAGGGTTATAAAACTGGTGAGAAACCTGCATCCTTGAGGCTACATGTGGCCTTCTAGGTCATTGGGTGTAGCCTTTTGACTGAGTCCAAGTTTTCCAGAACGAATCCTTTTATTAGGGGTATTGGTTCTGTGAAGTTTGGATTCAGTCAAAGGGCTGCACTTGAGAACATAGAGGGCCATGTGTAACAGCCTTGAGGCCTCAGGTGCCTCACTCCTGGCACGTACCCTGGACCCCAAAGAGGTCAAAAAAAGTAGGAAAAGGACCTTTACGTACAAAAATATTTATACCAGCTCTTTTTGTGATGGCAAAGAATTAGAAATTGAGGGAATGCCCACGATTGTGATCGAATACTATCGCGGTATAAGAAATGAGGAGCAGGATGCTTTCAGAAAAACCTGGAGAGACTTACACGGCCCAATATGAAGTAAAGTGAGCAGAACCAAGGGAACGTTGTACACAGTGACAGCCATGTTGTACAATAATCAGCTGTGAGGGACTTAGCTGTTCTCAGCAAAAAACGATCCAAAATTATTCTGAAAGACTCACAGTGAAAAATGCCATCCGCCTCCAGAGAAGAACTGATAGAGTCTGACTGAAGATGGAGTCATTTTTTTCAACTTATTTTATTATCCTTGGTTTGGGATTTTGGTTTTTGTTTTGGTCTGCATTTTCTCTTGTAACATGGCTAATATCTATATCAAATTGCTTGCCGTCTCAAGGAAGGAGGGAAAGGAAGGAAGGGAGAGAATTTGGAACTCAAAATTTTGAAAAATGAATATTAAAATTTTTTGTTTCCATGCAATTGAGAAAATTAAACTTTAAAAAAGGAGATAGTATTTAAGTTGGGCTCTAAATGACAAGTTGAATTCAATAGATGAAAAGGGAAAGGAATCAGCGCAAATAGCAAAGAAATGTTTCATTAGGGCTGTCTAATGCTGCTGCTACAGAAGAGGCTAAGAATTGATTAGAGATACACAATATGGAGAGAGATGGTTCGCTCTGTTCAAGCAAAAATAGGGAGATACTCCCATGGACCCTGTTATAAAGGCATATTTTCCATCCACATCAGTCATGATCCCTACGAAGACCCAGGAGTTCTTAATCACTGTCAAATACCTCCTTGAGTTATATTTCCCAGGACATTACTTCAGCCCTCCCTAATCAGGAATTTGAAGATCTCCATTGAGAACTGGTTTCCAGATTGTTCTGACAAGTTTGATCCTTTTGTCTTGTTCTACTTCCTGCTCCTCCCCAAATCAGCACCCTGACAATGTTATCATGTCGTTCTCCTCTCTTACCTTCCCCTAACCTTGCCACGGTTGGCAAACAGAAGTGGGTTACGAGCCCGGCCCTTTCCTTGTCCAGCGGAAGCTATAAATGTTTCAGGTAACTATCAAATGAAAGAGAAATCACATAACAGAGGAGCGTCTGGAGGGAGCCCAAGGAACCCAGGTATCCATTCTCAGACATTGCTCTCCCTCCTCCTTCCCTTTCCATCCTTCGGTGCTCTGGGGACCCCAGCATCCAGTTCTGTAGGTTCAGCTCTCTGCCTGTATTCTCTCTTCTCTCCAAAATCTCCCCTTATTCTCCTTCTCCCTTCCTCAGAAGTCCCAGAAGATTATCTTGAGATGAATACTGAACAGTTTGCCCTCACACATTGGCTGCTAATATTGCTTCTTCCTGGACTCTTGGCAGACGGTGAGTGATTTGCTTTTGGTAGAAGGTTCTGATGGATTACTGAGGTTTTCAGAGATATACAGGAATCAGAGGGATTTCCATAGTCCTGCTCTTATTTCCTCTCCCATTTTAAAGTATTATTAACTTCTCCCAGGCACACGTTAATCTAACAGCCATTTCCCAAGCTCACAATGATCAGTATAGTATCTTTTCTATAATCCTCAAAATATTTCTATCACAACATACCACCACCTCAGCCACAAATCTGATCTAACTTGTCTTTTTTTTGTTAGTTTCAATTCTGTCCTAACCTCTAAACCAATCTGAAACAATCTGAATGTCAGAACCCTGCTCATTCATTTAATTGAGGGTCAGTCCTAATTCTCATGTCAGTTCCCATCTCTCCAAGGGAACTTTATACTCAGAGTGGTGAGGCACACTGGTCCTAGATTGGAAGAGAGGTGGGAGGAAGATACAGCTATGGGGACACAGAATATGTGAGGACAGTAGGAGGTAGAGTGAAGAAAGCAGGAACTTTGGGTATATAAGTCCTTGAAAGGGGTGAGGATTATAGGGATAAGGGGTTCAGGCAAAGTGATTTCTCTGTGCCTCAGTTTCCTCATCTGTAATAATATTTATACCTTGCAGTGTTATTGTGGGGAAAGCCTTTGTGCTTTCTAAGCTTAGAGTGCTTTTAAGATTCAAACTACTGAAGACGGTGATGATAATAATGATGACTATGACAATGACATGCTGATGACTCCTCTGGACCCTATGCCTAGTTGTACCAGATAGGATATAGGGATTGAACTCAGCCTTGCTTTCTAGGACTCTTGATCTTTGGAGATCATACATCTAGAACTAGAAGGAATCTCAGAAGCTAACTAGTCCAACATTCTCATTTTACAGATAAAAAACTGAGGCCTAGGGAAGTTAAGTGAGTTACCCAAGATCATATAGATAAAGTTAGCATTAAGATAGGAATGCAGGTCTCCAATGCCAGAGCCAGTGGTCTTTCAATCAGATTTGTGCATTTGATCTGCGAAGTGTTTATGAAATCAATAGATCTAGGATCAGTGGTGCCATGTACTAGAAGAAGAAATATAT
>CM053627.1:208414964-208432565 GCA_028646595.1 Phalanger gymnotis
CAGGGGTTCGGATGTTTTTTCAGCTGTAGTTTCTCACCTCTCCTGGCTAAGCCTCTGGCGTTCTCAAGCCCTGCCTCAACGACCAGAGTCCAGAGACCCATTGGTTCCCGAGTTGGCCCCTCTTAAGTTATTAATCTACCCCACACAGGTTTCACACCTGATAGGGCTTTGGGCCTGGGGCTTAGCATTTAACAGGTGAAAGTACTTTCACCTTAAACAAAAGCCAAACTCCTCAAGGGTACCCATTAAACTAAGCTCTTTTGGCCTTACTGGCACACCATTGCCCAATTTTCAGATGATCCTTGCTTTTTGAAGAGAACTATGCAACACAGAGCAACATGATCTCCATCCCCAGAGCTAGCTTAGAGAGCATTGCAGACTTTGGTCAAACTAGTGGGAGTCCAGAATGGAAGCTGGGAATAGAGAGAGACTTACCTTCCTCTGTCAAGGTTAAAACTCCAGGAAAATAGATCCTGTGGCACCTCAATTACTAGTGTTGTTGGGGCAGGGTGTTGTCTTCCACCAGTTTCATCCGAGTCAGAGCACCAACCTGTCAGCCTTCAGTGTTTAGTCTAAAAAGAGGCAAAAAGAGTTAGGTCATATATATGCTGTTTATTTTCTCTATAAGCTAGAAGAATCATATGTGTATGGGAGTCTCAGTAAAACTGAGCTTAAAGAAAGATTAGTTGAAAGAGATTATATACCCATAGAGGAAGGAGGTATTCCCTCCTCCCTTTCCCCTGACTCGAGATGCCTGTGTCTTTTGTCAGCCAAAATTGTAGTTTCCATAGAACAAGAGAGTGCCCCCAAGATGCCTGGTTTCTGTCAGCCATAAACAAGGGAATGTCATAAGATAGGAGAGTGACATAACAAGAGAGGGCCATAAAACAACAAGATAAAAGAAATGTCATTAATAAAGACAGTGTCTATCCGGCCTCAGACACTTGACACATTTATTAGCTGTGTGACCTTGGGCAAGTCACTTACCCCAATTGCCCTGCCCCCCCCCCAAAATAAATAAATAAAGACAGTGTTCAGTTCAAGGCACCTGGTCTTTATCAGTCATAAATAAAAGAATGCTCCTGGTCAACTTCATCCATTCTTGTGATTGCTGACGTAGCAAGAGAACTTTGGTATTGCAAAGGGTTATGGGTATGCTAACTCAGAGTGAGCCAAAATGTCCTTTTCTGATTGGTCAGTCCAGGTTTTGGCCTTCTTTGGGTGATGAGGGGCTTAAGAGGGTCTTATAAATGTAAAAGCAAAAATTAAAACAGTTCTTCCCCTCAAGGAATTAATATTCTACTGGAAAGAAACAACATGTGGACAAATATATACACAGCAAATACAAAGTAATTTTGAGGAGAGAGAAGCACTGTCCCTGAGGCAACCAAAGCAGTCATGTTGGATATGGCAGATAAGCTGACCTTAAAGGGAGTTAGGGATTCTGGAGGGACGAAAGGAATGCTTTCCAAGTATGCAACCCCCACAAAGGCTCAAAGATGGGAGATAGGATGTCATGTGTACAGGGCTGGTTTGAAATGCAGAGGGCATAAAGGAGAGACAAATGTGAAATCGGTCTGGAATAATTTGTTGGAGTCAGATTACAAAGGGTATTCAATTTGAAGCAGAGACATTTGTATTTTATCATAGAGGCAATAAGGAACTGCTGAAGCTTCTTTAGCAGAGTGTGACATGGTCAGAACTATGCTTTAGGAATCTTGTTTTGGCAGCTGGGCAGGAGATGAGATGGATTAGGGAAAGACTGGAGGCAGGAGGCCAATTAGCAGGTTATTACATTCAGTAATCCATTTCTGACATGCACATATACATATACTTACATAGAATGAGGTGTATATGTGTGCATGTTTGTGTATATATGTGTTTATATATTTGTATGTGTATATATGAATGATGAAGGGTGTGTGTGCGAGCATGCATGCATGATGCATGTGTATATATGTGTGCTGGGGCAGAGAGAGACAGAAAGAGACAGAGAGAGACAGAGACAGAGAGAGACAGAAGGAGAGAGAGAGAGAACATGAGCCTGAACTGGGATGTGGCTTAGCTGACCTTTGAGTTCCTTGCCTTCTCAGAGATTTTATAAATTTCAAAGAAAAATACTGATAGGCTGGCAAGCTGGTTCAGGTATTGCATCAATGAAGCTGCTGTTTGGGAGCTGGAGTAAATGGGAGAGCCAGCCCCTTTTTAGGTGTCTGTGGAACAAAGTTAATGAAGAGAAATGGACACTGGTTTGGCATTTGCCTAAACATAGCTTTTATGAAGACCCTGCCTGCAAGATCTTAGGATCTTAAAGGACCAGCTGGCTGTGTATCTACGATGTCTTGTGTATATATAAGTTTGCTGATTTGAATTATACAGTACTTTCTGCATAGTGTCCTGGAAGGTAGTAGCCACCCTAATACTCAACATTCTCTTTTATATGGTAAAGAGTTTTGCTTCCTTTTCAGTTTCCTTTAATTATCTCTATTGTAATAATATAGCAATCAAAGGGCTTCATTTGCCTCATCCGTGTGGCAGGTGGTGGGCATGGTCCCGATTTCAGGAAATTCCTGGTCCAATTAGAAGACAGAAAGCTCTCTCTCAGAAAGCTATCTGACCAAGAAGCACTATGTGGTTCTAGGGGACACACAAGGAGCTAAAGGTTTGGTCATTAGACCATTCATAGGACATGGATGAGGACATTTTGGGGGCTGAAAATGGGAGTAGTTCTTATGCCATATCAGACAATCCTGATGTTTAAAACTACTCAATCTTACCTGACAAATCCAGGAAGACTTCCTATAAGATGTAGCGTTAAGGGCTATTTATAGGATGGAATGGAGGCAGTTTAAAGGTTTGGCTATGGGAGATTGTATGTGTGTGAGTGTGGGGAGGGGGTTGCTATTCCAGCCACATTAGGTATTTTGGGGAGCAACATGTGAAAAAATTTGAAAGAGTATTTCTGAGAGAAATAGGGATGGGATAGTTTTAAAAAGGCACTGAGAGGCTGTCCACTATACCAAAAACATGCCTCCCTCCTTTTAGGACCAGGGTTTTCTTCCTTTCAACAATAAACTCTCTTTTCTCTATCACTTGGGAGAGGAGCAAGGATAAAGGAGTTAAGATCTTGAGGGACAGGCTGATCCAATTCAATCCTAGCCAATAAACATTTATTTATTTTCTTTTAATCACATCTTCTTTTTATATTACCCATAATTCCCAATATTTCTCCTAGTACATTCCTAATTCCCTCTTCTCTCTCCTTGAAAGTCAGCCATTATAAAAAATAATTTTAAAACGGAAAAAATAGTCCAGAAAAACTAACCAAGACCTCTACAGTCTGGCATTATATACAGTGTTCCAATACCTAAAGCCTCCGCTTCTCCAAGGAAGGAAGGGAAGTGCATGCTATCTTCTCTTTAGGACCCAGCTTAATCACAATAATTTCATAATATTCAGTTTCAATTGCTTTCTTGTTGCATCCATTTCTGTTCTTATGTTGTGTTCCTTATGCTGCTCATTTCACTTTGAATCAGTTCATACCAATGCTAAGTGTCGTAGAAACCAAAGATGAGATTGAAACTCTGTTCCCTCTGTTCCCTCAAGGAATCCAGGACCTGGATCATGGAAGAGGAACAGGGACTGGAAAGGATGGAAGAAGGATATTTGGGGGCTGAGGGGGCAAGGGAAAGGCTAGACTCCTGAGTTCTTGGCTTGGTCGCAGGAGCGTGCTGGAGCCAGCTCTCTAGAGAGCCCGTTGTTAAGTTTTCAGTGGGAGTATTTACATCTCCAAAACTAGCAAAGGTTTCAAATCAGGTCTTGATTTATTGCTGGGGTTTGTTTGTTTGTTTTTTTTGTATAGAGCAGGGGTGGAGAACCTGCGGCCTCAAGGCCAAGTGTGACCCTCTAGGTCCTCAAGTGTGGCCCATTGACTGAATCTAAACTTCACAGAACAAAGGGGAACAAATCCTCTTTGGAATTTGGAATCCATCAAAGGGCTGCACTTGAGGACCTAGAGGTCCTCCCCTTTGTTCCATGAAGTTTGGATTCAGTCAATGGGCCACACTTGAAGACCTAGAGGGCCGCACGTGACCTTGAGGCCACAGGTTCCCTGCCACTGATCTAGACTGAAGAAAGCAATGGATAAAATGTTAATAACAGAATAAACTTAAAAGTGTATTATGCATACTTCTTTTTTCTTCCAGTGAGCCAGTTAGTTTTCCAGCACACTCCCAACCTGGGTTGACTTCTGTGATCTGGTCCTTAGCCCTCTAACTCTCCGGGAATCCAGAACCTCCCATCCTGAGAAGTGAGTCACTTGCATCAAGAACAGGTTTTTGATCCAGTCTATGGCTCAGATGCTAATTTCCCTTCACACTGACAATTTTGATCCCCCTATTACAACTCACCTCTGTTCCTCCCCAGAACCCATGACCTACCCCAACTACATCTACCACAGCTCCATTTCACCTCTTCTTCCTCTCTGCTGCCACACCCCGGCCCTTGATTGATTGATAAAGAACAATGACCTGGGGCTGCCCCTCCTTGGGAAAGGAAGGGCCAAAGAAGCCTGGCCTCTCCTGGTCCAGCAACAACTATAAATGTTGTGGACAAAAGGCGAGAGTGGACTAAAGAAAAGGAGGAGGGAAAAAGCCTGGGTGCACCAGATCTCAGAACCCAAGTTTCCTGACTCTCAGCACCAGTGGATTATATTGAGATGACAAGAGGAAAATCCTTCCCCTCGGCCTTCCTGCTGTTACTTCTTCTCAGCTTCCTGAGAGAGGGTGAGTGAATTTATTCCAAAGTAAAGTGTATAGAAGACAATGATCTAGGAAAAAGGTATGAATTCTTAGAGAAGGGATCTCTCCCTATAGGCAGGCAGGGTAGACCCTTAGCAAACAGGTTTAATAGGTGAGGTTTGTCTTAGGCACCTGTGGCTTCCCCTTTATGACTTTCTCCCCTCCGTGAAGCCCCTTGCCCTCCTTGTAGGTTTTCTGTATTCCCATTTTTTCCTCTCTCTCGCCTATCAAATCCTACTTTCAGGAAAACATCTGATATGAGTCATTTATACTTAATATGGATTCAGTCTAATGGGTAGGTACATCTTAAATATGATCTTTACTTATAAAATGAAGTATTTCTGTCCTCTTAGAAGAATCTGAGGAATCAGTAAGCAGTGCAGGAGGGGAAGGGAGTATAGAAAAGGGGGAGATAAAGGAACATATTCTGAGAGCAGTGAGGCCTTTAGTGGCCTTGCAATTAGTCGGGGTAGGCAATCCCATACTGCGCCTTTGCCCAAAATTGGCCTTGAATATAGACATTCTGCCTCCAGTTCTCAATTTCTTCTTTCCTAGGAAAATGATTAATGTTCTCTCTCCATTTTTCCTAATTCAGCGCTCCCTCAATCTTGACGCAACCTCGCCAGCTTAATTATTCATCCTACCTTAACACTGATTCTGCTTGTGTTCTGAATCTCTCTCATTACTCTCGCCTCCATCCTAAATTTGACCCTAGGTCTGATACTTAACCCTGGTTTCGAACCTGGCCTGAATTCTATAATGCGCTGCATTCACTCCCTGAAGAGAGAGGACTATTCCCAATATCTCTTAAGAGAATACCAATCTGTGGAGTTGGAGCCAGAGTGACTGGATCCCAGAGCTTAGGGAGGGGAGGCCTCTGGAGACAGATGGGAGAAGACCAGGTGTCACAAAGGATAGAATGAAGCCCTGAGGTGTCCCGGTTTCTTTAGGAACCAGTCTAAAAAATGCGCAGAGTAATATAATAATAGCATCTACCTCCCAGGGTTGTTGTAATGATCAAATGAGGTAATATCTGTAAAGCGCTCAGGACAGCATCTGGCACATGGTGTGTTACCTAAATGTTACCTATTATTATTCAAACCGGTGATGCATTATGGTATGTTTAACATCAAGGGGAAATTTAAGGCCATCCAGTGGGGCTAGGTAAATGAGGACAATAAGGATTTAAGACAAAGGACATTACAGGGTCTTAGTTCCCAGAGGGAGGGGATACATCCTGGAACCTGGGTTCCATCGAGGTTCCCGTGTCTCTGCCTCGTCAACATTTCATACATTAATGTTTGGGATGCTTAGGTCCTTTGTCTTTTCCACAAGAGAATAACTCATTCCTTCATAGTGGTCCTGGCTTTAGGTTGAGATGGGAAATCAATCCTTTCCACCTACCCTTCCCTTCCCATTTTGACTCAGTCATTACAAGGTAAGGAACTAATTAGAAGCCACTAAGCATCTTGTTCCTATTTCTTGACTTCCTAATCAGGAAACAGATTACAGTAAGTTAATACAAATAGCTGATTTTTAAATAGTGTGGATTTCGAGGCTCAGGAACACAGAGGTCAAGAAAATGGATTGGTAAAAGAGAAGTGTGTAAGAGGACTTGCAGTCAGGCGACATTTTGTCACCAGGCAATTTATGGCTGTTTCACGAGGGAACAGGATTCCTGAGTCCTTTAGCTCTCATTAGTTGGTTAAAAGATTCCCTTTTGACAAGTTTTCTCTGAAGTAAATCCTAAAGACGTGACAATTCTTATGGCAAAGAAATCAAAGCTTTGCCAAGAGACATCACTACGAATGGGCGAGATTATAGAGACAGGGGTTAAATTGAACAGGCAAAGGGATTTTTAAAATATTCCACACTTAGAGGTATTTCTTCTGAGTAGAGGCTAGTCACGTAGTGAGAGCCCATGAAATATCAGTGAAGAATGCATCATCATCATCATTATAAAAAACACCTAGCATTTATACAGCACTATGGTATTCTAGGCACCGTGCTGAGCAATTTCTAAATACTACATTACAAAAAGTATTATTATCATTAAAAGATTACACATTTAAAGATATTTCTTCTGAGTAGGAACTAGCCAAACTAGTGCAAACCTGGGGAGCACCACTGCCGACTACATCACTGAAATATACACTGTCACTGAAGACTATACCACTGAGGACCCAGGGACCACCACTGAAGCCTACAGCACTGAAATAGTCACCATCACTGTAGACTACAGCACTGAGGATCCAGGGACCACCACTGAGGACCCAGGGACCACCACTGACACCTACAGCACTGAAATAGTCACCATCACTGTAGACTACACCACGGAAGACTACACAGAGACCACCACCAGCACTGGGACCTCAGGGGCCACAGCTTCATCTAGTACAGTCCTGCAGCCTTGGGCAATCGTCCTCATAACTCTAGCTGCTGCTGCAGTTTTAATTGGACTCTGTGTTGGACTTGGCTTTTTTCTGGTGAGTCCCTAGGGCCCTGGGATGGGAGAGGAATAAAGAAAGATGAAGGGGAAATTGAGGGATGTGGTAGGTATGGGGAGTCATCAAGATTTGAGGTGCTACGAAAAAAATAGATTTGAGGAGCTAGTGAGGAAAGAAACCTGACACAGAGAGGGTTTTACAGAAAGAGGAAAATCAAAACAGAGAGATGGAGGCAAAGAGGAAAAGAGCTAGCTAGAGACAGAAGGAGAAAAAAATGAGTCATTGGAAAAAAGGAACACAGAAATAGAATAGACTGAGAATGAGACAGTGAGACAGAACTGAAAACAGCGAAATATGGATAGCCACAAATTAGTGCTATAAAATACCAGAAGGGTAAAAAAATGACAAAATTTCATGTGAAACTGGGGTAGGGCTTCAGGTAGTGAATTTGAGAACTATTTTTCTTATAGAAAAATGGAAATTTTGAATTACTTATAATTTTGAAGTATGCACTTTAAATTAGTTTATTATGTTTGACATTTAGAAGTGTGAATGAACTGTTTAGGATAAGGTATCTATTTCTATTTGGCCTTCGCCTCCTCAAAATTATTTCTACAAACTATACAATAGGAAGATTTCTATCGAAAGTTATTTATAGCAGCTAGTTTATAGCAGCTACTTGCTAGCCATATGTTCTCTGAAAAGGATTACATGTGGTCCACTTAGATCCTATGCCCCAGTCGAGTCACATAGTTGTTCTAAGGCTTTCCAAAGACAAAGGCATCTTTCCCCAAAGACCATTAAATTTGGTGTTAGAAAGCATGAGTTTGAATCTCAGCTCTTTGACCTTAGACTTCATCACTCTGGGTCTCATTTTTGTCTTCTGGAATGAAGGGAAAGGGGGAAAGGAGGCAGGTCTAGATATGAAAGTTGGATGATGATTTATGAGGGAGGAGGAATTTCTGTTCAAATGGGATGTGGGCTCATACCTGTGGGCTCCATACAGACATGAAGATCTGTGGTTCAGTGGAAAGTGAACTTGGATTCACTGGATCTTTATTTGAACTTCAGTTCTGCCATTTACTCCTTGTGTGACTTTGTCAAGTCACTTAAACATGCTGAGGCTCAGTTTCCTCATCTGTGAAATGAAGGGGTTGGATTAGATCAGCTCATCTTTGAGGTCCCTTCCAGCTCTGTATCTATGAGATCCCTTTCAACTCTGAGATTCTGTAGCTCTAAAAGAATGACTGAAATTACCTATGTATCAAGTACTGTGGAATGTAGGGCTTCTGGTTGCTCTTTAGGGAAGTGCTCTTTCGCTTTCTTTCTAGGCAAAGTTGGAAGCGCTATTTGGCCAGGCCGAGACATGGGTTACCCTGAGTGGAGGGAGAATTGTAAGCATAACTGTCTTCCAAGCAATTGATCTCGATTAATTTTTCAGTCAAGATACAGAATTCAGGCTGTGCTATGGGCCCAGTGTGAAAGGAGAGGACAGTGGGCCATCTTTACGAATTATCAATAATGAGTAAGAGAGATGAGTGAAGCCTCACAAAGGATGAAGAAAGGACGATGAATCAGAGTTTTAGGCTTCACGGACCTCAGAAAAAGAAATAGAGAAAAGACACACGACTTATTGACAGATAGGGCAAAGGCCAAAATATCTCTGTTGGTCACTGGCAAAACAATTATAGTCACCAGAAAACATATCATTCTTTAAGAATCTCTGGTTTCATTCACAAAGGTATTCCTTTAAACACTTCTAGTCACAATTTTCTCTATGCCTTGTTGTTCAGTTGTTTCAGTCATATCTGACTCTTTATGACCCCATCAGGGGTTTTCTTGGCAAAGATACTGGAGTGGTTTGCCATTTCTTTCTCCAGATCACTTTACAGATGGGGAAATTGAGGCAAACAGGGTTAAGTAACTTAAGTAAGCCAGGATCACACGGCTAGTAAGGCAAACAGGGTTAAGTAACTTAAGTAACCCAGAATCACACAGCTAGTAAGTGTCGGGAGCCAGATTTGAGCTCAGAAAGATGAGTCTCCAGGCCTGGCACTTTATATACTGCTCCACCTAGCTGCTCTCTCTATGCCTTAGTAAAAGGTATTTATAAATGCATAGGATGTATCCTAAATTTAGAGCTGGAAGAGACCTAACGACATCATCTGGTCCAATCTCCTCATTTATGAGCTGAGGATGCTCAGAGAGGCTTCTTCTAATTTTCTGAACCTAGCTCCTCTGACTCCAAATCCAACATTCTTTCTACCATATCGTATTACCGTTCAATTGCTGTGGCCAAAAAGTATTCCTGGTGATGCATCTTTTCAAACTAAACTAGGCTAACATCACGAACCAAATGTTGGTTCGTAAACCATCCTTTCCCAAGTTTCCATTCAGTCTTCCAGTTCACTGGGATCTACCAAATCTCACATTCCCAAATCTCAACTATGAAAACTAAGAGTTACCTTTTCCTTACAATGAAGCATTGGAGCATGACGTTTTTGGAGAGATGACACATACGTAGACTTCCCTGAGGCTGGTGACCATGACTTAAGATCAATTAAACACTAAAAATAAAAACGAGCACGAATATCATGTGTTTGTTTCTGACCACAGTGCAGAATGATAGCTTGAATAGGATGATGGTACAAACTTAAAGGGGCCACTAGTTGGCGCAGTGTATAGATCGCTGGACCTGGAGTCAGGAATATCTGAGTTTAAGTCTGGTCTCAGTAACTTACTAGCTGGGCAAGTCACTTAACTCTGCTTGCCTTAGTTTCCTCATTTCTGAAATGAGTTGAAGAAGGAAATGCAAATCCCTTCAGTATCTTTGCCAAGAAAATCCCAAATGGGGTCATGAAAGGTCGGATGTGACCAAAACAACTAAAAAACAATAAACTTGAAGCAGTTAGTATGAGAAACCATGAGTCTTGCTCAGGGAAATTTCTACTGACTATAATAAAGATAATAGCATTTATGCAGCATTGTATGGTTTGTGAAGTGCTTTACAAATATTATCTCATTTTTACCCTCCCAACAACCCTGGGAAGTAGGTGATAGTATTATCACCATTTTACCAATGAGGAAACTGAGGCAAACAGAGGTTAAGTGACTTGACCAAGGTCACACAGTTTAGTGTCTTAAGGTAGAATTTGAACGCAGGTCTTTCTGCTTCCAAGTCCAGTGCTCTATCCACTGTCTTATGTTACAATATCAACAAAAACAGCTTCTCAGAAGAGGTAGCAGGTTTCCATTGCCTTCAACAGTAGTCCAACCACTGGACAAGTCATGCATCCCCCTGCCCCGTCCCTCTTTCTTGGCCTTGGTTTTTCATCCACGTGATGAAAGTTGTTAAACTAGTTGGCCACCCTCTGTGGTCCCTTCTGGATCTGACTATTCCAGCCACTGATTCTAGCCATGAAAATAATTGAGAAATAGAACACGCCCGGATTCTACTCCATAATCTAGGTGGGGTCAAAAGTGATAACGGAATTGGGAGAGGACTTAGCTCTGATATTTTTCACATTATTGTGTTCCAGAAGAAAATCTTGCACTTAGGAAGCCCCTTCTCTACAGCCACTTGTCACCCTCATGATCCCAACTTTAGCCTGAACCACGGACAGAATGAACTTCATCACAGATGGGGCTGGAAGAAACCAACAGCTTCTTCAGCCATGGAAATGGATGGGAGATACAACATGCCCCAAGCATGTTAATGCCTTGTTGTCTTCTGGAAGACAACATGACCTGGCCCTAAGGACCCCAGGGTCAGCAGGTCAGTTGGCTCTATCTTGGTAACTGGGGGCTTTCTCCCCCGCTTAAGTTTGGGCATCCTTCTCCTAAGTGCTGCCTGGTACTGAATACCCCTCAGAAAGACTACCATTTTTTTTTCTGGGAGGATATCAGTGTGACCATTCTAAGAAATAAACATATTCATCCTACGTAGGGGCCAGACTCTGTGATTGTATCTCTCTCTATGAATAGCAGTTTTCAATTAAGCCTTTCTTGACTCCAGCCCTTCTTCCTCAGGGGAAAAATAGTCTGTGCCTCAGATTCCTCACAACACTTTGCTTGACCTTTTCCTTTGCTCTTAGCTAATTCTTCCTTGTATCATCACTGCTACAACATTTCTGATAGGTGATGATCTGATGCCCACTTGAAGACCTCTAGGGAAGAGGAGACCACTACCTCCTGAGCCAGTCCTTGTCACTTTTAGATAGCGTTCTGCATCAGGAAGTTTTCTCTTACATCAGACTTTCAATCTGCTTCTCTGTAATGTTCACACATTGTTGCTAGTTCTGCCTTCTGGAATCAAGGAGAACAAGTCTATTCCCTTTGTAAAAAAGGGGCTTGGAAGCGATGGTGTGAGAGAACAGGTGTGAAGCAGATGATCCTCCTGTTTCAAAATAGAGAGGACAGGAGTGTCTACCAGTGCAGAAGGCAGAATAGTGTATACCTTGTGTGTATATATACATATACATATAGTATACATTGTCACATATATTTATTGTATCGAGTGTTTTCACTTGATTATTTTTCTTCATTACAAGATAGAATTCAGTTTGGAGGGAGAAGGGGATGTTTCCAGAAATCACTGTGATGTTAAAAACAGAAGACACTGAGTAAAGCTTGTTTTTAATTTAAAACAATAGTAGCTAGCATTTATATAGTCCTTTAAGCGCTTTACAAATACTACCTAATTTTATTCTTGCAACTCTGGAAGGTAGATCCTGTTATCATCCCCATTTTACAACTGAGAAAATTGAGGAAGATGGAGGTTCAATGACTTCCCCAAGGGTTACCCAACTAGTGTGTAAAGCTGGATTTGAATTTGGATCTCGCTCACTCCAAGTCCAATGACCTATGTACTGTACCACCTAGCTGCCTTTAATAAATAATAATAAATAAAAATAAAATGAGTACTGCACTACATGGTTTCTAAAGTCTCTTTCAGTTGTAATATACTATGATTCTAGAACTCCAGGATCACCTTTAGCGTTCCTAGTCCTGGTTGAAAAGATCGTATTCATCGTTTCTAATTTCCTTCCTACGAAACTCTAGGGTACTGTTATATCATTCGAAAATGAACACAGGTACAGGCACACATGTAAGCATGGAGACATTCACACACATATACACACACATGCACAAACTTGTAATTTGACACAAAATTGGTGGTGCTATAAGTTTAAAAATGACCAAATGTGTCCTGGAGAAGATCAGAGACGAGAATTTTCTTGATTATCTACATTCTTACGCGCATGCCCTCCCTGTATCTTTGTCATGCTAAACGAAAACTGTTGTGTCTAATACCATTGTTAGCTTACTTGCCTAGGGAGAATCAAGGGCCTTTTGAAAGGAGCAAAATAAGGTATATACAAAGTCTCCAGGGTTTCCCTGGGTAAGGACAAGAACCTTTCAAATTGCATGTTTTGTGTTGGGAAGGATCCTCTCTACTATGCCCTCCTGTGCAGAGTCAAGTCTACTCTTGCTATTCACCAGTCACTATGTAAACCTTTCTTGGGTGATATAAACAGAAAGGCAAAAAGCCATTCCCTGCTATCGAGGCATTCACTGTCCAATGTAGGAGACAATAGCAAACAGCTACATACAAATGAGATACATGTGCAAAGGGTAAATTGGAGATAGTCTCAGAGGAAAGGCACTAAGGTTAAGCAAGACTGAGAAAGGCTTATTGTAACTGCTGGAATCTTAGCTGAATACTGAAGGAAGCCAAGGAGGCTGGGAGGCAGAGTGGAGGAGGGACAGCATTCTAGTCACTGGGGACAGAGCGGGAAACCTCTCAGAACCGGGAGATGAAGTATAAGGAACTAGAAGGAGAGCGGTGTCATTAGCAGGAAGCGTATGTGATGGGGAGTAAGATGTAAGAAGACTGAAAAGTTGGGAGGTCCCGATCTGTGAACGAATTTCAAATCCAGAAGATTTGATCCTGGAAGTAACAGAGAGGCACTAGTCCGGTTTTTTGAACAGATTTATATTTTGCCCATCTTAGTCTCGCATACATTTATTTTGAAGCATCTAATTGTTCTTGGCAATTTCCCTAAACTTTCCCTTTTTTCTTATTTTTGTTCCCCCCTCCCCACCTTTTCTTTGTCTTTTTTTAAATTGAACTTTCCTTTTACTGGCCACATGAGTAATTGGGGGAGGGGGAGAGGGGAGCCGTCTGTGTCGGAGGGGCGTCTCCACAACATCTGGGCGTCTGGGGGTGCCTAGGTCTGCTACAACTCGAGAGGAATGAGAACATCAGAGGCGGTTTGGGAAGGCCGGAGCCATTGGGGCGAAGTGGGGCAGGTCAGGGGTCGGGGGCGGTTTGGCAAATGGGTGAAGGGATGGCCCTGCTTCTGCTAGGATCCCCCCAGCCCCTCGGGTCTGGCAGGAAGGAGGCAGCCTGCTCCCTCACTGGGCTTGGGCAGCCCCAACAGGGGGGCCAAAGGTGGGAGACTCACAAGGGCTTCCCCTCCAGGGAAATCACAACATCGCCCCCCAGTTTCTCCGCCAGGGTACAGCGGTCCCGCACTTCCTCATAACAGTTGGCTTGTAATTCGTGTTTAATTCCTGTCAGTTCCTTCTTGGTGGAGTCCTTGGGGCTCGCATAGATCTTTTTGCTCTTGAGGGGGGCCCACTCGGGGTCCCAGAAGATGAACACCGGGTCCTCCTTCTTGCTCTCCGTGGTCTCGAAGGGTAGCATCGTAGAGGGCAAAGCGTTAGTCCTTGGCCGGCAGCATCTTGACGAAGGTGGTGTAAGGAGTCATCCACGGTCTGCCTCACGTCCACCACGAGGACCTCCGTGCCTTCCTCCAGCACGATCCTCGCTCAGGCAGAACAACACAGCTTTCTTGCGCTTCTTCGCCCCCTCGGGTGTCGAGGACTTGCGAACCTTCATGTCGTTGAATACCTTGATCACCCCATCCGAGACCACTATCCAGGGGCCATGGCTCCGGAAAGGAGCGAGAGAGCGAGGGAGGGAGGGTGAGGGAGGAAACGAAGGCCACAGGAGAGGAGGTCGTCGCTTCTTCGCCGCCGCTGCCTGGAGCCATCCGAACCTCCTCTTTTTCTTAAGAAAAAAAAGTCTCCTCATGGGAAATTCACATTTTCCATATATATATACTCTCTGTTAGAAACCAAAGGTGATGATGAGAGGGGAAGTCTATAGTATACATACATATTCTGGGAAGGTGACAGAGAAAGATCGTGATATGTCAGAAACCTACCAGGACAGATCAAGACAAATGGAGCTCTGAATCTGACAGGTTCCTCCTCCTCCATGAAAACTGCTACTGACCCCTGGTAAATTACTTTAGTAGCATATGCATCACCTGCCATCATCATCACTGGCTCCAATAGAGAAGGAATCACAGCAGATATGAAAGCCAGCTCAGCAGGAGATTAGCAACTTCCTGGGCCCTAGGATTGACCTATTTTCCCCAAATATGGAGCCCCTCCAGCCTTGACATCAGTATAGGAGACAATTTAGGGGATGAATTGAAGAAAGAATCAGCAAGGAGCCATTCTGCCCCAGATGCTTTCCAACTCTCTCGGGAACTGGGTTTCCCTTTCAGAAAAAATTCAGGAATAGGCACATAAACCACTTAACTAAGAGGAATTCATTGGGAATATATGACAAATCCTCCTTAAAATCCTACCCTTGTCTCTCATTATGGTATGGGGAAGACTCTAGGACCTTAAAGATCTGAGAAGTTCTACTGAGCTGGAAAGATTTCTTGGACAGGCCTAGTGATGGACTGAATATCTTTGGTCCTAAGATCAACCTAGCTAAATTCAAAGAAGCCCATCACCAGTGTGGTCTCATGGTGATGAATATTTTGGCAATAGCAACTCTGTGACCACTTAACGAGTGGGTAGAAGACATACTCTGTGCTGGTGGAGGGAATACCCACACCAACAAATCAAAGGTCCTTGAAGTATTTTACATAACAAATAAAAGCTGCATATATTTCTGATTGTTGACTATCATTCTCTGTTTATTCTCTAGTACAGTGGCAAAGCAGGCATGACTCAGTCGATGCCACAGGGATTGGCAACCTGTACCAAACCCGGCCATTGCACTTTGCCTCGCATTCATTGACCTCAGGTTACCTAACTTCTTACCAGGGGAAGCAGACTTCACAATTCTCACGTTCGTTGGCTCTTTACTCTAACCCTGGCTACTCTGGAGGGTGACGCTACTTAAAGATTTGCTAATTATAGAAATGGTTATGATTTCGAAGTCTGGGATTTTCCTTGAAGGGGGAGAGGAAAGGGGTTGGCAATGAAAAGGGTAATGTACAAATTTGAATCAGATTTGGAACAGGTACTTTATTCCCACATAGGAAAGACTTCAAAAAAAAAAACCCCTAGAACCCTAGAAACAGATCTGGTTAACTTCTCCCTATTAAGTACAATCAGTTGGGAGGCCTTTTCAGAACACAGTATTTGTAAGGTTGTTCATCTCGCTTCTGCACTGGCATCACCCCGGCAAACACCAAGCATGGTCTTTCTCCCTCTTTGATATCACTGCTTTCCTTTGTTGGAGAATTGGACAAAATTACTCTCTCCAAATGAACATGAGAGACTGACTTCAGCCAGTTTTCTGAGGCTGCTGGCTTCCAGTGAGTCTCCTTGACTTACCAACCCCAGTAGTATTACACCATGAACTTCCCCAACATGTTTGTTTAGCTTCTTAGAAACAGTCCTGCTTTAAGGCAGACTGATTCCGTCCTGTTCTATATCCGCCGTTTTTCTCTAAGTGACCCTCTAGTGAACAGAATACCAGCTAGTGTCTTTCAGGATCTCCTTTTGCCTCTTGTGGGTAGACAAAAAAGACTTAGCTGCTGAAGGTAGAAGATTCCAGCATCCTGGGAAAGCTCTCCTTCCTGTCTAGCCCAAAAGGCAAATTTCTTTGATTTAGTGAGAACAGTTCTACTCAGATGATAACTCCTAATCTATCTTATGTAACTAGGAATATACATTTTTCTTTTTGCATAACAACCTGTTTTATGAATAGCCATCTTTCTTTTCTTTCTTCACATGTTACTTCGAATAATGTTTAGCCTATGAAATCTGCCCTAAAAATTTATACACCAAAAAGCTCTCAAGTCAGGCTCTTGATATCTGCCGTGGCCAGCCTGCCAGTCAAAATAAATGGCTACTTGCTTTACTCTTAATTGATTCTTTATTGCTATTATCCAACCCTGACCTCAAGAACTCAGATTGGTGAGTAACAGTCCCCTTGGGTTCCCCCCCCTCCATTCCACTACACCTTGTACTAAGACCACTCCATCTACCACTGCTACAGTTGTAACTGATCTGAGAAATACCTTGTTACTTGTACTCAAAGGCATTTCAAAACCTTTTGAGGTTGACCAAGTCTGTGCTAGAAGAAATGAAATTCCAAAGCAGGAGCAAGGCAAGTAGTTCCCTCTGGTACAAGCCTGGCTAGCTGAGTCCACATTACACATGGGGTGTGGCGCCCAAATAGCCCTGCCCTAGTCATTATGCTGGGGATAGGCAAGAAGCTGTATTCCTCCACCCTCTGACTAAAATCATAGCTTGCATCAAAAGCCACCTCCCGCCAGCCAAAAACTGCATCTTCTACCAGGTGTGATACCCATCTTCTGGGTTAGCCACCAATGGGGTGGGGGTGGGGGTAGGGTGGGGCGGGGTGGGGGTGGGAATGGGGATTTAATCCAGAGATGAGTCATACATAGCTGAAGACTTGTAGAGGATATTTGTACCTGTTCAAGTTTCTGCCTGGGGGCAGGCAGAGTAGGGAGATGGAGAGAGGGAAGAAACATTTATTAAGCACCTATTATGTGCCAGGCACTGTGCTAAGCACTTTATAAATATTATCTCATTTGATCGTCACGATAACCACTATTATCCCCATTTGACATGTGAGGAAATGAGGCCAAATTACTTGCCTAGAGTCATATAGGTAGTAAGTGTTTAAGGCTGGATTTAAACTCAGGCCTTCCTGAGTCCAGACTTAGTGCTCTATCCACTGTGCCACAAGCTGCCTCTAAAATAAGGGAATTAGATTAGATGATTTCGAAATTCTCCTCTAACTATACCATCCATGAATACTTTATTGCTCAGTTCACAGAAACACAGGATCTCAGAACTGAAAGGGACCTCAGAGGCCATCTAGTCTAACTCATCCCTGAATAAGAGTTCCCTTAAGAATAAACCTATGAGCAGAACCAGGAGAATGTTGTACACAACCACAGACACATTGCTTCTGTGATGACTTGGCTCTTTTCAGCAATACAAGGTTCAAAGACAGTTGCAAAGGACTCATCATGGAAAGAGCTGTCTACATCCAGAGAAAGACTTCC
>CM053627.1:208433065-208456116 GCA_028646595.1 Phalanger gymnotis
AATCCCAATTTAGGTGCTAAACCTATGTGGGTATGACTTGGTAACCAAGGTGAGGCCCCAGGTGGGGCTAACTAAGGGAGGGCCTAGTTTACACATGAGTTTGAGTGATAGGTTTGGGACATCAGAGACTTTTAGACCACGTGGGTTTAAGTCGCCTCTTTGTGATGATTCTAGGTCACGTGGGTGAGTTGCATGTGTGACTCACCCTTGACCCCGAAAAAGATATAAAACCAGGGGTTGGCTTTCTCTTCTTTTGAGCTCTTACCCACAGCAGTGGTGGCCCTCATGACTCTGGGCCTGCCTTTGTTCTGAACTCCCAGGCTGAATCCAGATGTTGGTAACTATGAATTGTATTGGGTCTGTCTGTTGATGTTTGTAATTTGTTTATATTTTGCTCTGAAATTCGGGGTTCTGGGCTTTTCCCCTGAACTAAGTGAATGATATTGGTATGCTGAATTAAAGTAAGCTTGTCAACTCCTTAACGTTGCTTTCCTTAGTTAAGCAGATCAAAAGAACCTGTGCTTTTGCAGTGTGCTGGTAGCGTTCTTGTTGTTGGGGTTGTGTTGGTCTTTCACCCCCACAACAGCTGCTACCAGGATTGTTGAAAGAGGAGGGGAGGATTTGTAACTCAAAATTATGAAAAATGAAGGTTAAAAGTTATTTTTATATGAAAAAAAGATACTTTTGGTTCTGGTTAGTGTTGACTTCCCCTTCATTCCTTTCTCTCCAGAGAAAATGGTGGCTGGTACAAACTGCCCAGCATGGAAGACCCAATCCACTTGAAGAGGATAAATGCTCATCAACCCGCCCCCATCCCTCACCCCATATGCATACACTGGGAGCTTTTATATGTTTCTGGAATTGCCAGGTACCATATCACTCACTGAGGACAGCTAGATGGCACAGTAGAGAGAGCACTGAGTTTGGGATCAGGAATATTCATCTTCCTGAGTTCAAATTTGGCCTCGGGCACCTACTAGCTATGTGACCCTGGGCAAATCACTTGGCTCTCCTTCAATTTCCTCATCTGTAAAATGAGCTGGAGAAGGAAATGGCCAACCATTTTAGTATCTTTGCCAAGAAAACCCAAAATGGGGTCATAATCAGTTGGACGTGACTGAATCAACACATATCACTTGCTACAAAGCCTTCATTTATATTTAAAACAAACAAATGCTTTCCTATGTAGTACTCCCACAGGCTTGAAATCCTAGCCACAGCCACAGCGTAGAGATCTCCTCCTTGAAATATCACCCGCATAGGAGCCTAGGGACTACCCTCTTGAAATTCTATCTGCTCCCCAGGGACTGCCTGCTGTAATATGTGTTCATCTAGCCATAGCCTACCAAATTTAGGAGCATTCATGGTAAGCAATAAAAAGAAAATAAAACAATCTTGAGACTCCCAGAAGCAGCGGCTCATTGCTTAAGTAAAAGCACTGGGCACATGCATGCCTGGCAAGAGTCTCCCATTTAATGGCTGGATTCACACATTCCTTGGGAAGCAGGTAAAGCAAACACACTTGCTACCTTTGAACTGAGGCTCAGATAGGTTAAGTAGCATGCCTACAGCCAGAGTGGCCTTGGGAATTGCTGAAGATGAAGAAGCTGATGAGTAAACTTCTACAGATTTACGTAAGCTGATGCAGTGAAGTGAGCAGAAGTTGGAGAACAATGTCTACAGTAATAGCAGTATTATTACAATATTCAGCGGTGAAAGACTTGGCTACTCTGACAGATAAAATGATCCATAAAATGCCAGAGACTCGTGATGAAAACGCTACCTGCCTCCAGAGAAAAAGCTGGTGAACTCTGAGTGTAGATCGAAGCATATTTTTCATTCTGTTTTCTTGCTTTGTTTTTCTTAACATGGCTATGATTATGAAAATATGTTTTGCATGACTTCATATGTATAACGGGTGTCATATTCCTTGCCTTCTCAATGGGGGTAGAGGGAGAGAGATAATTTGGAACTAAAAATAAACACAAAAACTAGACAGAGACAGACAGACAGACAGACAGACAAAGAGAAACTTCCTCCACAAACACAGATAGGCAATAGCTGTACAAGCTACAGGGTGCTCCTAAAGTCTGGACACATAGGCCAAAATGCATATTTTCAAGAAATGAAATGAATGAAATTTTCAACCACATTTTATTTAATTCGAACATTAACAAATAACATCTTCAATATGATTTCCATCATTTGTGATGCAAAGATTGACGTGCTTTACAAGATTCACATGAACTCGATGCAATAACTCCACATTGCCATCCATTTTCCTACGTGTCCAGACTTTAGGGACGCCCTGTATAACCTTAAAAGTTGGTTGGTGGACTATTAATTACTTTCCTCATTCTCTCACAGCTGGTATGTGTCAGAAATGGGACTTGAACCCAGGCCTTCCTGACTCCCAAGAAAATCCCATATCTATTACCACCAAGATTGTGGGTAGTTAGATCATGCCCAACTTATAGGGAGATAGTGGTCATATTTGTGAGGTGAGTGGAGGAAGTTTTGCAATTTCAGAAAGGTTGCCCTCTGATAACATCTCTATACGTTTTCCTGGAGAAGGAAGACTCATAAAATATTTGAAGAATGTCTTTTCTTAGTTGGAGCTAGAGAAAAATCTGAGGTTCCTTCCATTTGTCAAATTTCCATGTAACTGTGAATTGTTCTTAACACGTTGAAAAGAAAATGCATTCTGATATTTGGTTTCTATTCTTGAGCACTTTATATTCACTCTGAATTTTAAAAAGCAAATACCAACGCCTCAACTAAAGAATTCTTCATCATGCCATGGAGGTGACACTCCATTCCCACCCCCCAGACTCAGGAACGACATTTTCTGCCTTTTTTCCACTTTATTTTTGCCCTGTTTTTTTTTACAACCTTGCTAACGTGGACATAATGTTTTGCACGACCACATGTATAACGGATGTCATATTGCTTGCCTTCTCAGTGGGTGGGAGAGCGTCTGTGGGGAGGGAGAGAATTTGGAACTGAAAATAAAAATTTTTTAAAAAGCAAAGAAAAATGACATAGCCAGTGAGCCAAGCCCCAACATATCCTTATAGGCTCAAAGGGCTTCAAAAAGAGGACCAATGATGGCCTGACTTCTGAGCAGCAAGGCTAAGTTTGGAAAATCTGCATGGTGGTAAAATTGTCTTGAATATCACCTACTAAATTAGAAAAGGTAGTTTGCATCATTTGAGAGAATATCCTCACAGGTGAAATCATGGAATTCTTTTTTTTTTTTTATAGAGAATCAAGGTTTATTTAAAAAGGTAAAGCTTTATACATACAATTTTAAACCAAAATTTGTAAGTTTTCGAATTAAACAATATTAGAAGCTATTGATAACCAAGTAGTGTTTACATTTCACAAAGGTAAAAACGCCAGAAGAAACTCAAAATAAAACTTGGGTCGTGGGCAAGGCGAGTGTTTTGATCCCAGATGATTCAGGTCAGGTCCTATCTCTCTGTGAAGCTGTCCTCCTTCATTCACATCATATTTCAGGATAGCTGGCTGCTGTCGCTATTCCACAGTAGTTATTCTGGTCCCTGGGCATAAAGGTGTAGCCATTTTGGCCCCAGTCCTCACCATGGCTGTTCTTGACAATCCAGTGTTTCTCTTCAGCCTCTTCGTCAGCACTGTAGCCCACAAAGAGGACTGCGTGATCCGGATCCTGACTACTGCATTCCAGTTCATAATAAACACCAGAGTCATAGAACATGAAGGATACACGTGATGCATCAATAGCAACAGAGATGGGCCCCACAGTGGCCACACCCTTCGTGAGAGCACTTTCCTGCCCTGATGGGATATCCACATATCCAGTGACATTAGCAATGGTGCTTTCTGGCTGATACAGACATTTGCCATCCTTTCCAACATAAGGATAGGATTCCTCTGTATCAATGCCTCCATTTTTCTTCACATATTCAAAGGCACTATCAATAAAGCCACCATTACAGCCTTCGTTGCCCTGACCCCAAGAGCAGTCAACCAAATTCTGTTCACTAAGTGAAAAAGTTTGCCTGTCTTACAGAACCACTGGCCTTCCAGGGAACCAGTTGCACTAAATGCCCAGCAAGAACCACAATGATCCTGATTCTTAACAGGAGTTACATAGCCTTTATCTCTCCAGTCTAAAGATTCAGGGATCTGTTCAAGGAGAGGTTCACAAAACAGAGTTCTTTTGGTCTTCCCTTCAAATCTGTTTTGTCTAAAGCCATTCATCACTTGTCTGAATTCCTCAATGGTCATATCTCCAAACTTGTTCATTGCCATTTGGAAACTATATTTGCCAGCACTGTACTCCAGATTGTGCATTTCGATCATTCTCAAATTCTTCTCCCATATTGTTCTCTTCTGATTTTCTTCACTCCGTCCATAGGTCCTTCTGTGTTGTGACTTCCATTGTTCCCATTTCTCATCTAAAGTCGAATCAAGTTGTGGAGCAGCAGCTGCTATGCCTAAGCATGGGGAAGCTAAACACAGGTAGAAATTCATGTTTCGAACCTGAGCATCTCAGCAGTGGAGGTACCTAGAGAGATCCAGATCTCTAAGGAAACTTGGGGGTCCTGGCAGGAGATTGTTTAGTCCTGGGTTTGCTGGCTCCTCTTCAATGTCCCTGGCTAAGCCTGACTGGTCCCACCTCTCATCCTAGCCACTGGCTGTGCTGGGAAATCATGGAATTCTTATAGGTTTGGACAAAGTTCCTGTGGCACTCCAGAAAATCTCTTAGGTTTTCAGAGCTTTCCCTTTCTTGTGATAGACTAATCTAAGTCCTTCCTCCACATCCTGACCATTTTCTGAAACCCTCCTGTGTCAGTAAGGCAAAGTGGGCTCCTGAGCACTTGAGGAGTTTGGCTTTCATTTACTTTGAGTGAAAGCACTTTCGCTGTTAAGTGCTAAGCCCCAGGCCCAAAGCCCTATCAGGTGTGACACTTGTGTGGGTGTGTAGATTGATGACTTAAGAGGGGCCAACTCGGGAACAAATGGCCTCTGGTCATTCAGGCAGGGCTTGAGAACGACCAGAGGCTCGCTGCAAGGAAAGGAGAGCCAAGAGGCAGCTACAGCTGAAGCTGAAAAAAGCTGAAGCCGAAGCAGGAGCTGCAGAAGCAGAGCCGACCCGTGTGTAGACCCAGGAGTGCGAGCGAGGACTTGAGGCCAGTAAATATGATTTGGTTAAATACTATCTTGTTTTTCTGTGGCCTTCTGGTTACTCTTGTGAGGCGGGCTTACTGGGCCTGGAGTCTTTTGGTCAAGATGTCGGAATGGGGAGGCTGGTTCACAGATCTGTTGCTGTGGGGCCTAAATAAATGTTTTGTTGCTTTCTACTTAGAGAATCCCTCATACCTTGCGGTTTTGAACCATTCAAATATATATATATGATTATATTTGAGATCATAAATTCAGCCTTCCTACCATACCTCCATATTCAGAATCTTTCATGCTAGAATTATGCCTCTTCCAGCCCCATACTGACCTCAGCTAGGCAAAGATATGATGGAGCCATCGCTGGAGACTAACCTAACATTGTTAAATTTTTAGTGTCAGTATTTACATCTCAGAAACTGGCAAATGCTACACACCAAGGCTCCGTTTATTGTTTTATGGCTTGTCTAGACTTAAGAAAGTGATCAACAAAGTGCTAATATTGCAGATTAAACTTAAAAGTGTGTCATGAAAACATATCCCATCCCCCCCGCCACTCATAGCCCAGTTGTTAAGCATTTACTAGCACTGCACTCAGGCCTTCCCTGCTGCTCCTCAGTGATTCTCCAGCTATTACCAGAGTTGAGTTGAGAAATTATCCATCAGGGCATGGACTAAGTCCCATTTTTCTCTATAAAAATAATGACCAATTAATTTTTTAAAATTTGCATTTATTATCCACTTACTATGTGCCAAGCACTGTGCTAAGTTCAGGGAGCATAAATACAAAGAATGAAACAGCCCCTACTCTTTAAGAGCTTACATTCCTGATGTAATGTTTTTTGCTGGTGATCCATTAAGTGGACTGCCCTAGTGTGCGCACTATAGTCATATGTATATGGGATATAATAGGAATGATATTCTAACCCTTTCCCCCATTCAAGATAGGCTAATTTTTCTTTGAAAGGTAGTGAGACCATTCTCAAGACTTGTTTCTGGGGCAGCTAGGTGTTGAAGTGAGTAGAACACCAGCCCTGGAATCAGGAAGACCTAAGTTCAAATCGGGCTTCAGACACTTGACATACTAGCTATGTGACCTTGGGCAAATCACTTAACTCCAATTGCCTTGCCTTCCCCCCTCTAAAAAAAAAAGAGACTTGATTGGCTCAGGGGACTAAGGGCTCAGGCTGCTGCTATTGCTGCCTGATCGCCTGGATATAAAACAGTCATGTGGAACTTTTAATATTTTTGGTAGCCATTATTTCAATATAATTTATTTCCTTTGTAATCTTGTAGATTTTACGTACTTAAAAACTTATTCTGAGAAAGGCTAGGTAGACTTCATTAGATTGCCAGAAGAGTCCATGACACATAAAAATGTTAAGAACCCTTGGATTAGAGAATGGCATAGGTCTTATTGCTTTTATCACAGTGTGGCAAGACTGGTGTGGGGGAACAGTGGTGACTTCAGGAACATCTCTCAGTCTTTTTTCTTCTCTCATTAAGCCCTAGAGGTGCCCTTTCTCAAGAGCACCCATGCGTCCCAAGACGGGAATCAGCTATAAATGTCACACTCCCTATGGGGGGTGGGGGGAAGAATAAGGGAAAAGGTAAAGGTGGAAAACAAAGGCTAAAAACCAAACCAAACCAAAAGTCAATCGCGTGAGTCCCAGATGGAGGAAATGGGGTCAACAGCATTTCTTCTCAAGAAGATCCCGAGCTTTTCATATGCTACAAGGTCAATATGAATCAACGGTTTGAAATGGAAGGTATAAAAGGAAAACGCACTATAGGTGACTTCTTCTGAGGGAGGCTTGGCTCCCTCCTTCCCTGCTCTATCTGATTGGCAGAAGCGCTGCTTACATTCTCATGGTGCCCCAGCTCTTTGATTTCAGGGACGGGCTCAGTTCCTCAGACTTCCTCCCCGTCCCAGACTACATTGACTTGACTGCTGATCAAACAGACCTGACCACAGTACTGACCAAGAAGATAATCCTGAAGACCCCACTCGTTTTATCCCCAATGGTCACAATTGCTGAGGCTAGAATGGCCATTGCCATGGCCACTCACAGAAGGTCTATTAGCTTTGTCTATCACAACCATACCTTAGAATTCCAGGCTGACAAAGTGAAAAAGAGATAAGCTTTGTCACTGACCCTGTGGTCCTGAGCTCTAAATTTCAAATCACGGATGAATTTAAAGCCTTGATACATGTTCGTGCCAAGGCACAGCTGTCTATGGGCTCCCCATCACAGACAATGGCAAGATCAGCAGCCACCTAGTGGGCATTATCTCCTCTTGAGATATGGACTTTTTAAGAAGGAAGAGCATGACTGCTTCCTGGGAAAGATCACAACAAAATGAGAGGATCTGATGTTGGCTCACACTAAACGAAGGTAATAAAATCCTATTGTGGGGCAAGAAAGGGAAGACATTCATTGTGGTTGAGAATGACAAACTAGCAGTCATCATGATCTATACGAGCCTGAAGAGGAACCTGGACTGCCCATTGTTTTCCAAGAACACCGAGAAATAGCTTCTTCTTCGAGGGGGTTGCTAGTGGCACCCATGAGGATAAGAATTACTGTATTTCCCCATGTATAAGACGCACCTTAAATTTGGGGCCCGAAATTTGAAAAAAAATGTATTACATAAAGTTATTGAACTCAAGTTTTATTCATCTGCTCATAGCTTTCAGGCATCTTTTGGGCAAGTCTGATGCATGTACGCATGTTTAGACCATTCCGTTTCATGAACCTGAAGCACCAGTTGTGCCCTCCTTTGAAATCAGTAACTTCTTTTTCATCAGCAATTCTTCTTGCCTCATGCTGAACCATCTTTGTGGACACAGGAATTCCAACTGCCCTTTGCTCTTCAATTCATATCTTCAGTTCCCTTTCTAAATCAGGCCATTTTGCTGACTTGCCTCTCATGGCCCTCTTCAGCCGTGGCATTTTCAGTAGGGTTTCTTCTTCCCAGATTGTCTCGGATTTTTTTCTCAGTTGGAGGAGGATCAAACTTAACATTCAGCAGCATGATTTCCATTTACTTTTGCAAACTGGATCACTTTTAACTTGAATTCAGCACTGTACAGAAGTCTTTTCTGAGCCATTTCTGGGCAGAACATGGCAAAACGTAACCTAATATACCGGTAACAAATGCAAAACAATGAGCGCAAAGACAACAAGCACGAAAAAGCAGGAAATGCAAATAAAAAAATCTATAACCACTGTATAAGATGCACCCAGTTTTTAGATCCCAAATTTTTCCAAAAGGGGTGCGTCTTATACATGGGGAAATATGGTACCTTGACCTATTGGACCTATTGGAACCTGATGTCAGTGTAATTGTGGAGGACTCTTTCCAAAGAAATTCCATGTTCCAAATTAACATCATCAAATAATTCAAAGAGAAATGCCACAACCTTCTAGTTACTGGTAGCAATTTGGTGACATCTACACAGGTAAAAAAACAGAAAACCCAAACTTGATTGGTGCAGGAACATATGCCCTGTGGGTTTGCATGAGCAGTGGCTCCATCAGTATCATGTATAGGTATGTGGGTGTTCCCAGGCCACAGTTAATAGGTAAGATGTCAGAATATGCATGGTGCTTTAGTTTCCCAATCATTGCCGATTGTAGCATTTGGAATGCAGACCACATTGTCAAAGACCTTATCCTTGAGGCTTCTACAATAATGACAGCCTCTCTTGTTGGCAGCCATCCCAGGCAGGTATTTCTCTGACGGGATCTAGGTAAAGAAATTGTAGGGAATGGGCTCACTGCATACTATGAACAAAAGCCAGTACAGCCGGAATCGCTGTCTTTGTGAAGTAGACAAGATCGAAGTGACTCAAGGTATGACTGGGGCTGTGCAGGACAAGCTCCACTCAAACGTCCATTCCCTACTTGACCACTCTCTTCTAGCACCCCTGTCCAGTTATCGATACCAAGAATACAATACAAATTAGAGCTATGGTTTCCTAGAGGGAGAAGGAAGGGGAGCTGAAATTTGAAGAGGACCTCATCTCCTTCGGAAAGACAGTGTTCGCAGACTTCATTTACATCAGGCAGGTAGGTGGTGCAGTGGGTGGTGTGTTGTCCTTGGAATCACGATGATTTGAGTTGGATCCTTGCTTCAGACACTTACTAGCCTTGTAGCTAGGCAAGCCACTTAACCACTGTTTGCCTCAGTTTCCTCATCTATAAAAATGAGGATAATAATAACATCTATATCCCAGGGTTGTTGTGAGGGACAAATGAAATATTTGAAAAGTACTTTGCAAACCTTAAAGTTCCATAAAAATGATTATTATTATTTATTGTCAAAGATGCAGCATCATAATGGCTAGCTAATGTGAAGGTCAAAATGGTTTGTAATATATTTTATTTTTTCCCCAACTACATATTGAAACAATTTAAAACACTTTTAAAAACCTTTAAGTTCTAAATTCTATCCCTCCCTTCCTCTCCTCCCCCATCCTGAGATAGTAAGCAATCTGATATAGTTTATATATATGAAATCATGTAAAACATTTCTATACCACTCATTTTGTATAAGTAGACTCAAATAAGAAAAAGAATGAAAGAGGGAAAGAAAAAAGGAAGGAAAGAAGGAAGGCAGGCAGGAAGGAAAGAAGGCAGGAAGGAAAGAAGGCAGGAAGGAAGGAAAGGAAAGGAAGGAAGGAAGGAAGGAAGGAAGGAAGGAAGGAAGGAAGGAAGGAAGGAAGGAAGGAAGGAAGGAAGGAAGGAAAATAGCATGTATTCAGATATCAGTTCTTTCTCTGGAGGCGTATAGCATGCTTCATTATTAGTCCTTTGGGATTGTTTTGGGTCATTGTATTACTGAGAATAGCTAAATCATTCACAGTTCTTCATTGTACAATATTACTATTACTGTGTGCAATGTTTTTCTGGTTCTGTTCACTTCACTTTGCATCAGTTTATGTAAATCTTTCTAGGTTTTTCTGCAATTGTCCTGCTTTTTATTCTTTATAGCCCAATAATATTCCATCACAATCACATACCATACCTTTTTTAGCCATTCCCCAATTGATGGGCATCCCTTTGATTTCTAATATTTAGTTACCACAAAAAGAGCTGCTAATAAATATTTTTGTACAAACTGGTCCTTTTCTCTTTCTTTTTATGTCTTTGGAATATAGACCTAGCAGTGGTCTTGCTGGATCAAAGGGTATGCACAGTTTTATAGCCCTTTGGGCATAGTTCCAAATTGCTCTCCAGAATGGTCGGATCAGTTCACAACTCCACCAAGAGTGCATTGCTGTCCCAGTTTTTCCATATCCCCTCTAACATCGATAATTTTCCTTTTGTCACATTAGCCTATCTGACTGGTGTGAGGTGGTACCTCAGAGCTGTCAAAACCTGATTTTAAAGGTTATTTTTTTGACAAATAAAGATTGGAAAAGTCATAGTTATATATCTCTGGGTGCTTTAGTAAACAACCACCATCTAAATCTGGCCCTGGATTTAGCACGGTGCTTAAAAATATAGTAGATGCTTTGATGTTTGTTGAACTGAACTCTTTTGTTTATTTGTATTAAATATGTTTTAGGCATATGTGTGTGTGTGTGAATCTGTTACTTTTCCTAGTTCTAACCTGCTTTTAAACGTTCCCCTTTATCTGTCAAGTTGTAATTCATGTATTCATTTCTGCATATTCTACGCTCTAGACAAATTGGATGACTTTCTGCTCCCCAAACATTCCCTGTCCTTTTAAAGACTATCAGAGGCAATCCCTTCTTCATGCAGTTTTGCTCAATAATTTTAGAAATACCAGTGGATTTAGTACCTGAGTGTCCAGAGAACCTGGGATCAAATCCTCGCTTTGCCATTTCTATGTAACCTTAGGCAAGTTTCATCTCTTGATTTCCTCCCCTTTGAAATGAGGGGCCTGGATTAGATGACCTCAAAGGTCTCTTCCACCTCTATGTTCCTAAGAATATATTTTCGGGGTGGTTTATTTGTAAAATTGTTCAAGTGTGTCTGCTGTGTCAAAACAAACTGTATTTGTCTAAATCTATCTGTCCTATGGAGTCAGAAGCGGGACCTAGGCCTTCACCATTTATTCATTCATAAAACAGATATAAAAAGTGCCTACTGTGTTCAGAGCACTGTGCTAGGTTTCGAGAGAGATGCACAGTTTAGATAAGACAATTTCTGTCTTTAAGGAACTGAAAATCTGAGATATGACAAAACAGATGGTTATAAAACACAAGATTACATAATATTTACATTAGAATGTTGGAAAACAAAGTGCTCTGTGAGATGACCGGGTTTCCCAAGAAGGGACAGACACCCTCTATACCTACTATCCCTTCAAAGACTCTGCCCTACCAAGACTGGGGGATGGGAAGAGGAGTTAATCCATTCAGATATGGAATGTGGTCTGGGGCAGAACTACATCCATTTGGAGGATGAGTCAAATCTCCCCTCGGTCCCCATAATCTAATGACTTCAAGGGATGCTTCATGCCATCTGGCCATCTACCAGTATACCAGGGCCCAGCAACTGTCCAGTTGGCAGCCCCAACTCATTGGTCCAGCCCCTCTTTACCTTTTCTGCCTCTTGTTCAAGTTATAATAATCAGTTCAATTCCTTGCACTCAAAAAAGGCAAGCTAATATATTGCCCTACGGTTCTGCTGACAATCCTTATGGCTTCCTAGCCTAGATTAAAGGTGCTTTGACCATGAACATTGCCTACTTCTGATACTCTAAAATGTAAAGTTCTCAGGGGCAGGAACTCATTTTTGTATTCATATCTTCAGCACCAATGCCTAGAACATAGTAAGTCATAGGCTGCACAAAGAATGAATGGGGTCAGTAAGAACACCCTAGAATAGCATTCCCACAGGCCCTTTGGGGACCATATTCTACACCCAATTACACTGTCTTTGCTTAGTATTTGCCGTGTGTTGATTGATTGACACCAGTAGAGTGGAATTATGAGAATGAGAAAAGGCTTCCTGGAAGAGGTGGCATGGGAGTTCAATTTTAAAGTATGGATTGGAAATCAACAGGAAAAGGAGAGGAAGTACATTATCAGACATAGGGCACAGTGTGACCAAAGACATAGAGAAGGGAAAGTGCAGGGAATGTTCTGAGAGCAGAAAGTTATCTGATTTAGCTAGACCATAGAGTATGCAGAAATGAGTATATGAGATACAACTTGAAAGACAAAAGGGTACAAGCTTGTGGATGGCCTTGAATGCCAGGAAAAAGGGTTTGCACTCTGTCTTACCACATGGCCATACTCTCCCCAATCCCTGATTGTCTCCTTTAACTAGATATCCAGACTTCCACTATACCACACCCCATTCCTCCTCTCACCCCTGGTCTCTTTAAGCTCTGGCCCTCCTTCTCCCTCTTCTTCCTCCCTCCCCACCCTGACCTGTTAATTGCCTCCTCTCCTTCCCATCACTCATAGGTCCATCCTTTACATGACATGAAGAATCTTCAAAGAAAACAGGTTCTTGCCTTTCTGGCTCTGAGGGTGCATTCCCTTTGTTCTGGTAACTTTGATCCCCTCATAAGAGGTGGTGTTCTTCCTTCTGTAATGTTCTCCACCACCACCCCTAACATATACACACTTGTTTAATCCCCCCAAGTCCAAGCAACAAGGGGGCCCAATGCCACCCTTCCCTGAAAGAGGAAGGATGGAGGATAGAAGAATCATGAGCTCCCTGACCTAGTAGTGGCTATAAATGACATAGGTTCTGTGGGGAGATGAACAAAAAAAAAAACAAAACAGGATAAAGACAAAGAAGAAAGGGAGAAGGGGAGAGTCAGAGATAGACAGAGACAGAGATAAACAGACAGAGATAGTCTCTAAAGGAGAACAAGAGAGGGTCGGAAAAGAATGATGAGAATGAGGAGGCCTTTGGTGGAGTGAATTCACAAAGCTTAGGCATCTTGCTCCCCCAACACCCAGCCTAGAAACTTGACCCTCCCTTGCTGAGAGTAAGACCTCTAGTTCCCTGCTCCTAGTGGATTATACTGAAATGAAAAAAATATTCCTCCCCTAGCCCTAAATGTGTTGCTGCTGTTTCTTCTTGGGTTCTCAGGACCTGGTAAGTATATTGAGTTCAAGGAGAGGGACCTTGGGGCCCGTGAGAAGAAACAGAATATCCATGAGTGTCTGGGAGAGACAGAGAGAGGAGCCTTTGGATTTAGGTTGTTCCCATCCCTTACTCCAACCCCCAGCTCGTAGTCACCAAATTTCACTCCTTCCAGGATTGTAGAGAATGAATCCTAAAATTTTAGACTCCCAGAGTTAAGGGAGGAACTTCCCACAGCCTACTGAGATGCAAGAAATATCTGCAGTCAGATTCAAACCCGGCTTCAGCCATTACCTATGTGACCTTGGGCATAGAATTCACCTCTAGGCAGACAGGTGTGACAGTAGAGTGCTAGGTCTACAGTCAGCTCTCAGTTCAAATGCCATCTGCCTCAACTAAAGAACAGAATAATAATTGTACCTATGTCACAGAGTTGTTGTGAGGCTCAATGAGATATACAGGGAGGGTTAAAATCAGGATTATAACGGGATTTTGTAAAGAATTTAGCCCAGTGACTAGCACATAGTTGCTATTGCTTATCCTTCATTCTTGAAGAGGACCAATGATACCGCGGGGCAATGTCTTGACTCCTGCACAAAATGGATTTAGGGGAGGCAGAGTTACACAAAGTCCTTCAGCTTCACTCTCTCTTCCAGAGTCATCAAAGTCCAGTGTCAAACCAAAAGTCAGGATGACTGGCAATGGCCCGGGAAGCAGCAGATGACTCTGATGTCTTCGATGTCTGACCTAACGCTAATTGCCCCACAGGACCAGCTTCAGACACCTTCATGACCATTGGAATAAATTGTTCTCATCCACCCATTCTTCAGGGTAAGTCTTGACGTGCTTGGGGTAAGTCTTCACATCCCCCTAACGTACCTGAAAGCACACAATAGACACTTAATAAATGCGTATTCCCTCCCTGCCCTTCCAGACCTCAATTTCCTTATCTATACAATAAGAGGGCTTAGACCATTCCCTTTCCATTTCCAATAACTTATCATTCCGCTTGTTTCTGCACAGGAATCCCTTCCACAGTAGCCCACGACAGGTGGCAGCTTCCACTTGAAGACCCTAAATGACAGGAAATTCACCACCTGGCAGTCAGGCCATTCCAGTTTTGGACAGTTCAAATTGTTGAGAAGTTTTTTCTGATACAAAACCTACCTTTTCTGCCACTTATTTGTTCCCATTTCTACCTTCTTGGCACAACAAAACAAGTGTAATTCCTCTCCTACATGACAGCTGTCATGTCCCTGCTAAGCCTTCTCTTGCTCAGGTTAAATAAAACCCCAGTTCTTTTAATCAATCTTCATACAAATGGCTTCTGGTCCCCATAGCATACTCCTTTGAAAAGTATTCTCCTTTGAAAAGATGCCAAGCTGTCTATATCCATCATACAGATAAATGGAAATCCAGGCCTGGAGGCCTGGATTCAAGTTGGAGGCCGGAATGAAATGAAACTTGTAGTTTTACTTTTAGTAAGGAGAATGAGGGAGAGTAGAAATAAGCATTTATGTAGCATCTACTATGGGGCAACTAGGTGGTGCAGTAGATAAAGGGAGCATGGGGCCAGGAGTCAGGAAGACTCATCTTCCTGAGTTCAAATCCAGGCTCAGACACTTAGTAGGGGTGTGACCCTGGGTAAATTGCTGAACTCTGTTTGCCTCAGTTTCCTCATCTGTAAAATGAGGTGGAGAAGGAAATGGCAAACCGCCCCAGTGTCTTTACCAAGAAAACCCCAAAGGGGTTCAGGAAGAGCTGGACATGACTGGAATGACTGAATAACAAAACCACCTACTATGTGCTAGGAGCCTTATAAAACTCCATAAAGAAGATGCTATTATTATCTACATTTTACAGTAGAGAGAAGCAGAGATCAATCGACTTCCCCAGGGTACACAGCTAGTAAGCCTCTGAAGCTGAATTTGAACTCGGGTCTTCTGACTGCAGGCCCAGCACTCTACGTACTACGCCACCTAGCAGCCCCACTCACCCAGCAGCTTTTAAACTACAGGGAGGTTTGTTAAGCCTCTTTAGTTTATTTAGGGAAAAGATAGTCTGATCCGCACTAAGAATCCTGAAAGAAGAGTTTCCGTCTCCTGGCATGGCAGTTTTTTGTACTAAACGCCACCGAGAATTATATCAAAGACAGACAATTAAAACCTGAGGACTGTTTCAGTCCCTTTTAAGTACTGTATAACTGAGGAGATTGAGGGTGTTGCCAATATTGCCCCCTCTCCCTTTGTCTCTGTAGAAGCCATATAGAAGCCCATCAGGGTCCCCCCACCCCCTCCATTTCTTTATGAAGTTCATATTAAGGATACAGTCACAATAGCTCAAAGGTTCCCATTAGGAAAATCCCTGACATTTAGTCACTCCTATTTAAATTATCTAATTTAAAATATTGTTTATCTCTAGCTAACCCCTGATCTCTTCATGGTTGAGGCAAAATTCTGGTTCCTGGCAAAGCTTAAGTAAAGAAGCAAGCTCAGTATGTTACAGGCAGATATGGGAGGAGGAGCCTTTGAAGAGGTGGCTACAGCTTCACAGCTTCTGTTCTTCCACGGCTGCGAGGGCGGACAGCTCTGCTTGGGCTCACCCATCCCTGCCACGACTCGGCCTTCCTTTAACTCATCCGTTTCTCCTGTTGACCCAATGTCGCAGAGCCATAGATTCTTTCCGGTTCGGCTCACTAAGTCATTGGAATGGATGAGGAGGCTGACCTCCGCTGCTGCAGTTGCTTCTTAACTTTTGGGGTCTATCCTTCCTCAAAGTCCCCAAGACTGTGTTTCCCTTTAAGAACTCCCATTTGCAATTTTTTTCTTTTCTTTTTCCACAATAGAGGGAGGGGGGGAGGGAGCAAAATGCTGATAATTGAAAACAATTCATTTAATTACAGATCAAAAAAAAAAAGCTAGAATAGTTCAATAAGAAAACCAAACTTCCCAGATTTGATTCGAGCCCTCCTTCTGACTCTAGATTGTGAGAGTCACGAAACATTCTGAGGGTCGATATTGAACGTCGTCTGTCTGAACTATAAAACCCCAGAATCCCGGTTCATTCTCAAACCCCTGTTACACAAGAAATGGAGCACCTGTGGTATTTTTGTTGTTAATTGTTAGACCAAAATTAGCACAAGCAGCAGAGAATCGATCCATATTTTGTCACATCTTAGCTTCAGAGGTTGCATTGAGTGCACAATCATCTGCAAACAAAAAGTCATGCGCCAACGCTCCCTCTACTTTGGTCTTGGCTTGTAGCCTTTTCAAGTTGAAGAATTTATCATCAGCGAGGTAGCTGACCTTGACGCTGTGTTTATCCTCACCGAAAGTATCCACACCATCCATACATGGAACCGCTGGTTGCAACAAATGGAAAAGTTTTGAATGCTGTGGATAAGTTTACTTACTTTGGCAATGTACTTTCCAGGGATACACACATTGATAATGAGGTTAAAGTCAATTGCCAGAGCTAGCTCAGTGTTTGGGTGGCTCTGAGGGAAGGTGCAGGAGCGAAGAGGTATTAGACTGACTACCAAACCGAAGGTCTACAGAGCCATTGCGCTGATCTCATTGTTGCGTGCCTGTGAAACCTGGACAGTCTACCAGTCTGTCACTTCCATTTGAATTGTCTTAGGAAGATTCTGAAGATCACCTGGCAGGATGAGGTACCAGACACTGAGCTCCTTCCTCAAACTGAACTGCCAAGCCTTCAAACTGCTCCAGAGAGCGCCACTCCAATGGACTGGCCACCTTGTTCAAATGCAAAATGTATGCTTGCCAAAAACTCTATTTTATGGAGAACTCACACAGGGCAAGTGTTCACATAGTGATCAGAAGAAGTGATACAAGGACACTCTCAAGATTTCTCTTAAGAACTTTGGAATTGATTGTGTGACATGGGAGACACTGGAACAGGACCACCCAGCATGGCATGTCCTCATCAGAGTAGGTGCTGTGCTCTATGAGCAAAGCAGAATTGAGAGAGCTCAAAGGAAACCCAGGATGTGCAAATTTAGAGAATCCACCCCAAATGTTCACTCAGACTGTTTGTGCCTGACCTGTGGTAGAATACTCCAAGCTTGTGTTGGTCTGATCAGCCACAGTCAGACACACTGAAACTTGACTCTAGCATAGTGATGTCATTTTAGTCCTCTTCAAGAACAAAGGACAACCAACACAAGAAAAGAAACTAGCCCTATCTCCTTGGAGTACACTATTGCTCCTACCACTATGTAGCATCCAAAACTGAACATTATAATCACAATGTTTTATGACCAGTATGGACTGCACCTGAACCGTCATCTTTTTCCTTCTAGAGCATCGTAATGCCATCTAAGATCCCATTAGTATTTTTTCTATCATGTCACAGTATTGATTTCTATTGATTTTGCTGGGTACAAGATTTAGACATAAAGGATGACATCATAAACAAATTAGAGGAGCATGGAAGAAATTACCCGTCAGATCTATGCATAGCCAAGAACTTTGTGACTAAACAAAAGACGGCATCACAGAAAGAGAAATGGACAATTTTGTTTACATAAAACTTAAAAGTTTTTGCACAAACAAAACCAATGCAGCCAAAATTAAAAGAAAAGCAGGTAACTTGGAAAACAACTTTGGAGCAAGTTCCTTTGATAAAAGTCTTATTTCTAAAGTATTTAGGGAGCTGATTCAAATTTATAAGAATAAGAGTCATTCCCAAATTGGTAAATAGTCAAAAAGATCTAAATATCTAATTTTCAGAGGAGAAAATTGGTTGGTTTGGTTGTTGTCCTTCATTCTAGAAGAGGACCAAAATGAAATCACTTTAATAGAGTCAAATTTCAAAATGTCCAACTGTGGCTGATCAGACCAATACAAGCTCAGAATGTTCTACCACAGGTTGGGCACAAATAATCTGTGTGAACACTTGCGGAAAGTCATCAATAGTCATATGGAAAAAATTATCCAAGTCACTAATAATTAGAGAAATGCAGTATTCTTATGCAGTGTTTCTAAGTTTGGGTTGTTAGTAATTCTGTGGAAACACTGGCTTAATATCTGTTTAAGTTATTCATGGTAAATTAATTTTTCCATTTATCTAGGTTTCATTAAGAGATGATAATCTGTTATTTCTCTCTGCACAATTTAAAGTGCACCTATTTCATGAATTTAAGTAGCTGGTTTTAGATTTGTGGTGAAATGGTTCCTGGCACTTTTAACTTCTCTATGGATAGATGATGTTGATGGTTTTAGCCCAGATATACACATTCCATTTGGCCCCTTGCTCTCTTCTTCACATGCCACTGTGCTCCTAGTGATCCCCACCTACAAAGGTGTGGATCTTTCTGAGCTGGGAGAGGGAAGGGTCAGCCCACACTTGAAGTATTACGTTCAATTCACAGTTAAAGGAGACTGATAAGCTGGGTAGTGTGTACAGAAAAGGCTTCACCAGCCTATGTCTTATGAACAAAGGCTGAGCTAAAGTGGGGGGTCTTTAGCCTGAAGAAAGGACAAGACACAATAACCTACCCTCAGCCACGTAAATGGATGTCTAGTGGGAAAGGGAATAGATTTGTTATCTTAAATAATAGATAAGTAAGAGTAACTGCTAATAGGAAAGGCTTCTCCATTTTAAAAAATAATCAATATTTAATGAACTAGTTTTCAGAGGAAAAACCAAAGCCATATTAGTATTAACATTAAAAAACCACATTTAAAATTATCCAAAATCACAAATAGTTCAAGAAATGTAGTATTCTTATACAGTATTTCTAAGTTAGAGCTCTTAGTAACTCTGTGAAAAGGCTGATTTAATATGTCTTTCAGTTCTTTATGGTAAGTTAATTTCTTTCATTTATCTAGGTTTCCTTTTTAAAAAAGACAACCTGTTATTTTTCTCTATAAACAATTGGAATATACCTATTTTATGAATTTAGTAGATGGTTTTAAATTTTAAGTGAATTGGTTCCCAGCATTTGGGAGTGAAGGCACAAGCTAATTAATTATCTAATAAGAAAGAGATTTCAAGTTCATCGATGAGAAATAAATTATCTCAACATAACCCTGGACTGGAAGGAAAAATAAAGCTAAGAAGAATAGGAAGAATAAAATTTAAATTATAACACTGAATCAGAGGGAAGGCTCAGGCTGAGCGACTTAGTGTCAAGACCTCAAACCATTTAACCTTGTGCATTTGACATTAGGTGCCTCTTCTCTCCAACCTGCTACACATATGGGCTCATCTCTTCCTTTTAAGCCTATTGCATTTAGATAAGTACTTCGCAGAATTTAAGATTTAGAAGGGATCTTGGCAGCTATCCAGCCCAACTGGATTGTGGTGAGAATAAATTTGTGGCCTTAACATAACTGATTCCATTTTGTGTTAAGTCACCATTTTGTATGAGATGTTTCTTGTCATTTTTCATAACTTTTTTCAAAATTAATAAGAGCACATGTTTAGTGTAGGTTGATAAATAATCTTTTTGTGTTCATAAATAACTAGTAAACATATGGACTCGCTCAGGTAGAATAAAGCACCAATGGGAAAATTTGGTAAGCAATCTCATTAGTTTATATTATCAGGCATCAATCAAATTAATTGGCAAACAATTGTCCTTGACCACTGATCAGAATTTGAGTATAACCAGTCAATGTCCACAGCTAGAACTATAAGAAACCCACTAGAGACTTTCAGTATCTGATTTGACCTTGGGTGCAAACCAAAGCAACTCCTACATTCCCCTACACCCACTGGAGACTCAAGTATCAGGTTTGTTCGCTTGAGAGCAGTCCTGATTGACTGAAATTTGCTGACTTGCCACCTGCCTCCTCAAAGGGTGACATATGACATGCAGTTGGGCAGAGAAGGAACCTTATTGGGTACTATAGTGTAGAAGATATGCCTACTGGGAAGCCCTAGGAAATCAAGTTGGTGGTTTGCTTCTGGCGAGATTAATGTTCAATAGAAAATATAAACTGATGTTTGTATGCATATGATTAATAAAGTTTGATGGCTAGCATTGAAAAGTATGTCTAATTAATTAGTAAGTCCATTATACTAGTTAGCATAAGTAACAGTAAATCAATTTTGATTGTCTACCAATCCCTGTATGAAGAATACCCATTTTAATGCACTGAGTAAGTGACTATCCAACCTGGGCCTGAAAACCTCCAAGGAGGTGGAATCCATCTCCTCAAGATAACTGGTTCCACTTTGGGACAGCTGATTATTAGGAAATTTTTTCCTGACTTCAAGCATAAATTTGGTTCTTTGCAACTTCTATCATTGATTACTTCTGGCCCTGCCCTTTGGAGCCAAATAGAACTTCTCTCCCCCATGTAACAGCCCTGTCATGACCCGCTTGAGTCTTCTCTTCTCTAGCCTAAACATTCCCATTTTCTTCAAATGATCCTTATATGTAAGAGATGGAAGGCCCTTCACCATCCTGGCTGCCCTCTGATGAATATTCTCCATCTTATTAATATCCTTGAACCATGGGGTCTACAACTAAAGACAATATTTAGACGAGCTGGCAAGGGTACAGTAAGATTATCATTTTTTTATTCCTGGAAACTATTCCCCTCTCTTTAAAAAAAAACTGAATTAATCAATCAATATTGTCAAAATGACAGAAATGATAGTCCAAATAGACAAAATATTGGTCTCCTTACGGAAAAGAAATGGAAGAATGCTTTACTATTAGCACGAGCTTAAATTCTGGGCTTTTATACATTTAAAGGGCCTTTTCCCCCTAGTTACTTGTAAAAATCTAGTAATATGAGGGCTATGTAGGTGATGTCTGTGCTTATTGACTGCTGCTAGTACTAGTCCTACCCATGGAGCTCTCCAAATATAGGTTATTAGAACTGAAAGCTATCCCAGCATTATTTGGCTATCCATCAAGAAGAGCCTATGGCATAAAAGATGCTGTACTGTGCTCTAACTCGGTAGCTCCCAAATGTGCTCCGAGCATCCCTGGTGGTGCCTGAGATTCTTTCAGGGAGTCCAAAATGTCAAAGCTATTTTCATAATAATACTGTTATTTGCCTATTAAAATACTCCTCTTCTTTACAAATACACATCTATGTGAGGCCAGACTTTCTTCCTATACTTCACCCAGAGCAACATATTGCAACAAATTGAATGCAGAAGTATATATGAAAATCCACCTGTCCTTATTTAAGCTAGACATAAAAAGGTGAGCGAAAATATGTACCGGGGTGGGGAACCTGCAGCCTCAAGACTATGTGTGGCCTGAATTGTAAATCAACGCCCTTCTCATTGATTTTTTTTTGTTTCAGAATATAATTGTTTTTCATTTAAAATGTTACTTAAATTAACATGTAATGGGATTATTATTATTTTAAATTAATTAATATTTTACAATTTTATCAGTTTTAATTTCTAACCCACATAATCAAAAGCTCTTTGGGATTCTCAGTAATTTTTAAGAGTGTATAGGGAGAATTTGGAACTCAAAACTCATAACTGTTTTAAAAAAGTTTTTTAAGAGTGTATAGGAATCCCCAGACCAAAAAATTGTTCCAGATGATTCTGACACGTATTTCATAATAGAGAGCAACCTTTAGACACACATACTTAGGAAACGCATTGTCATAGTATATAAATGGAAAGACAGTTCATGCCTCTAATTCTGCAGAAGCACTGACATCTTCTGGTAGTGTCTTATATTGCGTCTCTGAATTTATTCCACACTGGGTGTGGCATTTCTGCCCTATGTCTGCTCTGTAGTGTGCATCGCTGAATTTGGTCCCCCCAATCTCAAGAGGACTGCTGAGCATTTAGCACTTATCTGGGAGCTTCTCCACTGGTCTCATGGTGACAACCTTAGTCTCTGCTTCCAGTTTCCGGGGTTGACCTCTTTAGGACCAGCTGCTGGTCAGTTTGTGGTGGCTAGAATTTTCCTGACAAAGACACACCGATAGCTCTTTGCCTACTACACCCAACTAACAAAATGAAAGAGTGGGCATGACAGAGGTGTCAGCCTGTTGGAGGAGACAGGATGGAATGGGATCACTTGAACAAATACAGAGGTTAGCCTTGTTGAACAAATAGAGAGGTTACCTAACTTCATCACATGACATAGAAATGAAGGAGGAGATAGTGGTGGTAGGTATCTGAGTGATAAGACATAAGGCAGAAGAGAAAAGAGGGGGTTCAAGGAAAATGGCCTCAACTTTTTTCCGGAAAATATAAAACAAAGTTCTCAGTTGAGCGAGTGAGGAGAGGGGGAGCTATGGGAGGCTTGAGGAGGGATATAAAGGTTTAGAAGAGCTACTGTGGAGAGTGGCATAGTGAGTTGATAAGGGAGGTATAGTAAGATTGCCTAGCAACAGTGAGGGCCCAGTTGAGGTTATATATCAAATTTGGAGCAGACTCCATCAGAATGATTATGTGATTTTCTCTACCTTTGTTTAGCAGCGTGCATAGAGGAGCAGAGGTGACAAATGGTGGAAGTGACCCAAGGCTGAAGCTTGGCTGGGCATAATCTGTGATATCATAAGGGTGCTAGAGATTCAAGAGAGGGGACAATGCAGAGTTGAATCAGTTCACCAAGGAGTCAAAATGGGAAGAAGAGGAGAGTGGTTAGTGCAGAGGAGACAGCCTGGGAGAAAATTGAGAGGTTGAGAGGCTGGTGGTCATAGTATGAATGAAGAACGAGATTTTTTTTTATTATTATTTAATATATTTAGTTTTCAGCATTGATTTTCACAAGAGTTTGAACTACAAATTTTCTCCCCATTTCTACCCTCCCCCCCACTCCAAGATGGCGTATATTCTGGTTGTCCTGTTCCCCAG
>CM053627.1:208456616-208490588 GCA_028646595.1 Phalanger gymnotis
ATCACCTCTGTGGCAGGATGTGGGAAGCATGCTCTCGCCTCAGGCACCTGGAGTTAGAGTTGGTCATTCATTGCATTGATCAGAATTCTTAAGGTTTTCAAAAGTCGTTTTTCTTTACAATGTTTTTAGTCATCATATAAATTGTTCTTCTGGTTCTGTTCACTCCAAATCAGTTCACACAGGTCTGTCAAGATTTCTCTGAATCATTTGTTATGGCGCAATACTATTCCATTACATTTATATACTAAATTTGTTCAGTCATTCCACAATTGATGGGTAGCCCCCTTTATCTAGTGTTTTGCCAAAAGAAAAGGTATTTCTATGAATATTTTTGTACATATGGGTCATTTTCCTCTTTCTTCTATCTTTATGGAGTATAGATCTAGTGGTAGGATCACAGGGTAAAAGAGAATGCACAATCTGGTGATTTAGGGAGCGTGCTTTGGGGCAGCGAGGTGGCACAGTGGATGTAGTATCTGGTATGGAGTCAGGAAGACCTGAATTCAAATCTAGCCCCACACACTTACTGGCTGTGTGACCCTGGGCAAGTTACTTAACCCTCTTTGATTCAGTTTCCCCAATGACTACTACTACTACTGCCAAATTGCTTTCCAGAATGAATGAACCAGTTCACATCTCCAGCAACAGGGTATCAGCGAACTTATTTCCCTGTATCCAACGATAGCAATTTTTTGGGGGGTCATCTTTGACAATTTGATGGATATGAGATAGAAATTAGGGTTATTTTAATTTTGTTTCTTGTTATTATTTGGAACATTTTCCCCAAATGATTGGTGACAGCTTGCTTTTCTTCTTTTGAAAACTGCCCATTCATATCTGTTGGGGAACGACTCTTATTCATCTATATTTGAATTCACTCCCTATAAATCTTAGATATTAGACCTTGTTATCAGAGGTAGATCTTTGCATAATTAACTGCTTCTTCTGTTTTTCAGAGTTGTTAGTTTCGTTTGTACAAAACCTTTTAAATTTTAGTAATCAAAATTGTTCCTTTTATCTCTTGTGATCCTCTTTATCTCTCGTTGGATTAATAATTATTCCCTAATTCATAATTGTAAAAGCTGTCTCCTTCCCTGCTCCTGTAACTTGTTTATGATGTAACATCTTGTATCTGGGTCATTCTTCACTTACTGTGGCAAATAGCAAGAGATGTAGATCTAACTTATAGAAAGGCTGATGATTTGTGTGGGTTTATTTTATGTCCTGTTACTTTCATGAATTTATTTATTGTTTCAATGAATTATAGGTGAATCTATTGGATTCTCAAAGTAAGCCATCATTTTATCAGCAAACAGCAAGAACTTCCCTCCTCTTTGCCTACGCTTAATCTCTCCGTTTTCCCTATCTTATTGCTACACCTAGATTTTCTAGTATTACATCAAGTAATAGTGGTGGAAATGGACATCTTTGATTTTTTGGAAGGTCCTCTAGCATTTCTCCGTAATACATACATATATACATATATGTATATGTATATATATATAATTCTGGGGCTTGATTTTAGATACTATTAAAATTATTTTATTTTTTGGAAGGGGGAAGAAAAGGCAGTTAGGGTGAGATGATTTGCCCAAGGTCACACAGCTAGTAAGTATCAGAAGCCGGACTTGAACCCAGATCCTCCTGACTCCAGGGCCGGTGCTCTATTCACTCCACTACCTAGCTGCCCCTTAAAATTCTTTTGATAGAAAAGGATATTGGAGTTTTCAAAAGTTTTTCTGCTTCTGTTAAGGCACATAATTTCATAATTTTTATTGTTTTTGTTATTAATGTAGTCTGTTATATTTATAGCTTTCCTAATATGATATTGATGAACCAATCTGCATTCTTGCTATAAATCCAACCTGGTCATAGTATATAATCTTATAAAATATATTGCTTCAGCTTCTTTCCTGGTACTTAATTTAATATTTTTGTTTTTATAGTCAATAGGGATAATAGTCTATAGCTTTCTTTCTCAGCTTCGTCTATCTCTGATTTAGGTTTCAAAACTATATTTGTATCATAACAGCCAGCATTTACCTAGGTAGTGCAGTGAAGAGTGCTAGACCTGGCGTCAGGAAGACTCCTCTTTCTGAGTTCAAATCTGGCCTCAGACACTTCCTGGCTGTGTGACCCTGGGCAAATAACTTAACCTTGTTTGCCTTAGTTAAAATGTTTGCCCTGTTAGCCCTGTTAAAGCGAACTGGAGAAGGAGGTGGTAAACCACTCTAGTATTATTGCCAAGAAAACCCCAAGTGGGTCACAAAGAGTGAGACATGACTGAAAAAACCTGAACAACAAAAGCCAGCATTTATATAGCATTTTAAGGTTTACAAAGTGCTTTACAATATTATCTCACTTTATCCTCGCAACCATCCTAAGAGGTGGATGCTACTGTTATCCCCATAACAGAAAGAAACTGGAGAAACTGAGACAAACCAAGGTCAAGTGACTTGCCTAAGGTCGCATATGTAGTCAGTGTCTAGGGTTGGATTTGAACTCAAGTCCTTCTGACTTCAGGTTCAGCATTCTATCCATAGGGCCACTCATAGAAGGAATTTCATAGGGTCTCTTTTTCCTCTCTCTCTCTATTTTGCAAACAACCTATGTAATAATGGAATGTTCTTTGAATGCTTAATAAAATTAATTTGTAATTCCATCTGGTCTTGGGTTTTTTCCCTTTGGGAATTATTTATGATTTGATTAGGTATATTATCTCATTCTGTTCAACGAAATTTCTTTTTCCTGAGGCTATCTTAAATTCCCTATTTCTTATTGTTAATCTAAGTTTATAGTTTTACAAACATTCACCCACTGCATCTAAGTCATCAGTTTTGTTAGCATATAAGTGGTCAAAATAATTTCTAATTAGTTCCTTTATTTGTAGTGAATTCTTTTTAATTTTAATATTTTGTTTTCTTCTCTTTAAAAAAATAACTAATGCTTCGTTTTTTTAAGATAGTTTTTTTCCTCTAGAGCTCCTATGTTTATTATAGTTCAGTTATGTTTTTTTGCTTTCAATTGTGTTAACTTTTTCTTTGATTCTCGTACTTTCTGTTTTGGGGTTTAATTGTGTTATTTTGATTTGTTGCTTTTCTAGCTTGCTTTTAGTTGTATATCCAATTCATTGATCTCCTTTCCCCCACTTTTGTTGATGATTGTGTTTGGTGATACAAATTTTCCCCAAAGATGGCGTTGGCCGTGTCCCTAAAGTTTCTCGTGTTGTCTCATTGTGTCATTTTCTTTGATAAAACTATTTTATTTTTAACTCGTCAATTCTTCAGGATTCAATTAGTCTCCATTTAAATTTTAAACCTTTCATGAAAGAGCCTTTATTGATTATAATTTTTTAATGTTTTGGTCAGGAAAGGACATGTTTACTATTCTTTTTTGCATTTGTGTATGAGGTTTTTATGCCTAACATTAGTACTTCTTTGTGTCTTGTTGCCCCAGCTAGACTCTAAGGGTCTTGAAGACAAGGACTATATCATCTATCTCTGCATCCCTTGGTCTCTGAGCTCTTCCTGAAGAGGTCTTCTAGTATTCTAGGGGTTAATGCCCACCTTCTTTTCCTTTTAGACCCTGCACCTTCATTCTCCGTGACAGTGCTGCACAACTTTTCAAGCATATCTTTCTCTATTAAATGCCTCATTTTATATAGAGAATCAAAGAATTGTTGAACAAAGTCATCTCTCTGGCCCTATCTATTTGAAGATATCAATGACCGCTCAAATGAGATTTGCCTAACAATTCACACAATTAAAACCAAGTAGACAAAGAATGCACTTTGCCCAGGGTATGATGCCTAGTTGGACAGACACAGACTTTCAATACTCTCACACCGTTCCCTGCTTCGAAAGCTCATGTTTTTTTTTTTTTTAAACAGCACTATCCTGCCAGCAATGCTATATGGCCGTGACCCATGGAACACCATAATCTCAAGGCAAAAAAAAAGCATTTTAAACTCCAAATAACAACAACAAAACCCCCTAAAACTTTGCCCTCCAAAACTGGCCAGCCTAAAGGACAAAACCAACAACAAAAGAGATTTAGGTAGACTCCAATAGATTACCAATGAAGACTTGTGTAAGTCTTATTATAAAAGATGATATCTAAAATATATAATATCTAAGATATATTATAAAAGATAATATCTAAGAAATACAGGATTAGAAAAGGTATTGGGCTAGTCATGAAAGAAAAGGATAACCGATAATTTTGAGTCCATAGGGCAATGGTGGTGCAGTAAAGGGATTCTTAGAATCAGAGATGAGGAGGGATAGCATTACAGCCAACAGATGCAGTTTATGCAAAGATTTGGAGATGAAAGGTCACATTTCATATAAGGAGAACATGGCTTAGACTAGTTTGGCTGGAACAGAGCCTATAAAGGGGAGAAACGTGTAATAAACCTGGAAACGTAGGCTGGAGCCAGACTTCGGAGGGTTTTAAATGATCAGGAGCTCACGTCTTATCTTATAGGTAATAAGGAGCCACTGGATCAGAGTGGGCACAGGCAGAGGCAGTGTAGAGGCAGGTTCAGCATAGCCTTTTACTTACTGAAAACTGTAATCGATGAAGGCTCTTCCACATTGCAGCCAGTATAATAACCAATGGTCATTGGACAGCTCCTTCTCAAGGACAATTCGGAGGACCAAGGGATTATTGTTGGGAGGCAGCTTGCTTTCTGGTGACAAAGTGGAGGTGAAATGTTTTATGTAGCCCCTGTGGAAAAAGAGCAGAGGTCTTCAGCAGAGATCTCTAACGAGGCAAAAGGTTTGGTACATCCCCTCGTCCACCGCAGGGCATCTCCGGATTGTCCACTGCAGCGAGATTCCTCAAGGGAAGATCTCGAGCGGTCTAATCTTCTGACCTCTCTCCCACCGCGGACTTACTCCCCAGACTCAATTCTCAGTGTTTAGCACACTACTGCCCCTCACCCAGTCTTTATTCCAGTCATTCTCAAGTGTGCCCTCCCTCCCCAAACCCTTAATGAGTGGACTGAGGAACGCTGAGTGGGTGCTGGTAGAGGGAGGCTCCTCGGTGTTGACCGTGGCACCAGGACAGGCTGCGTACGACCAGGTAATGAGCGAATGGTCTCCTGGTGATCTTGACCCGAGATGTGGCTCAGCGACTGGGAGAAACTTCATCGTCCACGCTCAGCTCTGATGTTCCTGCTGCTGCGCCGCTTTGCGCCGGGGTAAACCGCGAATGCTTGTGATCCGCCCCGTGCTGCAGATGGTCAAACTCTGAGACTGGACCCTTCAAAAGTGGGGAGGCAAAGCTTTGGACTTGTAGTCTTTGTTTTCCATACTGCTCCCTCCTTCCGGGAGGTATTACATTGCTTGCTTTTTGTTTTTGTAATAGAGATATTACCATGTAGCATCTGTGTAATGGCACTGCTGTGGCAAGGTAACCCACATGATAGCAATGGATGGGGGAAGAGGAATAAAGCCCACGCAACAAGCCCCTCCGCTCTTCCCCCTTTGTGCTGGGCTTCTGGCTCACCAATAATAATAGTCCAGGGGAAAATTTGGGCTTCACGTTACAGATCTCTCTCTTTCTTTCCTTTTATTTCCTACTTATTACCTTGGGCTGGCTTGGGAAGCAGGTGAAGGCTATTTGGTCAGGTTTGTGAGCTCTCGGGGAAAGCTCATGGTGTGGCTACCTCTCCCACGTTTCATATTGAGAAGAGGAAAGGCACAGGCCACGAGATAAAATAGCACGAAGCCCATCCTACTTTCAAATCCACGTCATCCAGATTTATCATCCAACCCAGGTCCTGGTGACCATTATCTGTTGAGCCCTAGGATCTCCTTTCCTCAACGAATTCAGCGCCTGGTTTTTCTCTCCACCCCAACTCCTATTCTCAAACTAGGGGACTTCAGTAGACATCCTTCAAATAAACTACAGCAATTTCCCAGTTCCTCAGGGCACTCAGTTCCCATGATCTACTCCTCCTTACCTCAGCTACATGAAGAGTTGCTCATACCCTTGATTTATCCATCACCTGCAAGTGTTTGAGTTCTATATTCACTGTCTGAAATTCCTTTATCTAATCATTTCTTGTGATCCCATATTTCCCTATGCCCTACAACCCCTAACTTTGTTCTTTATCTTCATTATGACCTCCATTCTCTCTACTCCTCAGTTCTTTCCCAGGTCATCAAACCCTATGCTGGCTGCCATCTCCTTCCTTCTCTATCTCAACTCCTTGATGAGCTAATTCAGCCTTACATCACCTTCTTCTTCTCTTTGTCCTATTGCCAATCTTGCATAGACAAACCCAGCCCTGGATCATACCTACCATCCACTTCCTTTGTTTCTGTTCACATGCTTCTGAATAGAGTTGGAAGAAATCATGAAACTCCGCTGATTGAATCCACTACAGATTTATGGTATCTAATCTCAATTTGCTTTGTACTGAAGAAAGGCATTCACTCTACTCCTCCCTGTTAGACTCACAATCTCACTCTTCCATAGGAGTTGTTTCATACTTTCTCATCTTTCCTCAAGCCTCCCATGACACCCCTTCCCCAACCAGCTCTACTGAGGACCTTGACTCATCTTCACTAGAAAAAATGGAGGTCATTTGTTGAGAGCTTTCTCTTCTTCCCTCCTTTTATCAACTCGCTCGGATATCTTTCCCAATTGTATCTTCCTTCACCTCTATCTCACATGAAGAGATGGCTCTTCTCCTTGTCAAGGCCATCCCCTTTATATGCACCCTTGATCTCTACCCCCTTTCAACTTTTCCAACAGATTTCACCACTCTCATCCCTAATTTCTCTCTTCTTTTTCCATTTCTCCCTAATTACTGCCTCTTTCCCCACTATCTAAAAACATACTCATGTCTCCACCATCCTTAAAAAGCCCTCACTTGCTCCTTCCTATTAGTATTATTTTGTATTTTTCCTCCCCAACTTTGCTAAATTTCTTGAGGAAACTGTTTATACTAGGCCATTCAACTTCCTCTCTCATTTTTCTAAACCCTCTGCCATCTGGCTTCTGATTACCAAAATTACCAATGATCTCTTTAATGCCAAATATATTTGCCTTTGCTCATACTTATCCTTCTTGACCCCTCTGCAGACTTTGGTACGGTTAGTCAACTTCTCCCCTACTGCATGCTCTCTCCCTTCCGGTTTTGTGACACTATTCAATCCTGGTTTTCCTTCTGTTCGGTTCTGTTCGGTTCCTTCGGTCTGACTGTTCTTTCTCATTCTCCTTTTCTAGATCTTCATTTTAATCTTGTATTAACCATGAATGTTCTCCAAGTCTCTGTCCTGGGCCCTTTTGTCTTCTCCTTCTATACTATTTCACTTGGAGATCAGTCCTCATGGATTCAATGATCATCTCTATATCGCTGGTTACCATATATGTATACCTAGCCCAGCTCTTCTGAGTCGCAGTACCGTATCACCAACTGCCTTTTAGGCATCTTAAACTGGATGTTTCCATAGACATTTCAAAGTCAAAATGTCCAAAATGGAATTCGTTATCTTTCCCCTCAAATCTTCCTTTCTTCCAGCCTTCTCTGTTATTGTCAAGGGTAATACCGGCTTCCCGGTCACTCACACTCACAACCTTGACATCATCACTTGCCCTATATTTACAATCTGTGGCCAAGTTGTATCTTTTTTACCTTCACATCATCTCTGGCCTATATTCCTTTCTCTCCACTCACAAAACCACCACCCCAATCTATGCCCTCATCACCTCTTGCCTGGACTATTATAATGACCTTCTAATTGGTCTCTGCTTCATCTCACCCTGCTCCCATCTATCCTCCATTCACCTGCCAAAATGACCTTCCTAAAGTGCATATAAAACCCCTCTACCCTCTAATAGAAGAATGAAAGAAGCTCCCTTCTTTTCCCTTCCCTTCAGGATAAAATATAGACTCCTCTAGCATTTAAAATAAAATAAAAACGGGCCCCTTCTATCTTTCTCATCTTCTCATGCTTTGCTCCTCTTACATACTCTGTGATCCAAATCTGGCCCATTTGCTGTTCCTTGAACACATTATTCCATATCCTGTCTCTGTGCTTTTGTGCCAGCTGTCTCTCATACTTGGAATGATCTCCCTCATTATTTCTTTCTCTTAGTTTTCCTGGCTTCCTTCACATCTCAGCTCAATTCTTACCTTTATTTATTAGTTCCCTCCCCACGTCACCCCATCTAGTGCCTTCCTCTCTGAGATTAGTTTTCATCTCTCCTCTATGTATTCTTTATGCATGTAGTTATTTACCCAAGGACTCATCTAATTAGAATGTGAATTCTCGCAGGCAGGGACCATTTTTTGCCTTTCTTTGTTTCCCCAGAGCTTCTGACAGTTTCTGGTACATAGCAAACATTTAATAAATGATTTTTTAAAAAAAAGCTAATTATTTCTAGCCCACACTAGATAAACAGCACATAATACACTCTGGACATAATTTGTGTCTCCACATCTCTTTTCCTCAGCTTCCATGTCTTATGCATTTCCTACCCATAAGCCCTCTCCTTCAAGGTCAAGGACATTGGCACTCTGGGTAGTTTGCCCTCAAGTCAAGTCCAAGATTCTCCTTGGAGCTTAGAGAAAGCTGCAGAGATCAATGGGTAACCCCAATCCCATCCTTGCTCATTTCAAGTCCAAGCTTTTTGATGGAGTTCTAAAAGGTCGGCAATATCTATCTCTCTTCTTCAACTCTTAGCATCACAAAATTTCAAGATTGGAGCTTAGAGACGATCTAGTCCAGGAGTGGGGAACCTGCAGCCTCAAGGCCACATGTGGCCTTCTAGGTCCTAGGATGTAGCCTTTTGACTGAGTCCAAGTTTTATAGAACAAGTCCTTTTATTAAGGGGATTTGTTCTGTTAAGTTTGGATTCAGTCAAAGGGCCTCTCTTGATGATCTAGAGGGCCACGCGTGGCCTCGAGGACGCAGGTTCCCCCACTCCTGATCTAGTCCAATCTGTACCCACACAGGAATCTCTTCTACAATAACCCTTCTTGTAATGGGAAATCCATAATCCCAGAAGCAGCCATTCTTCTTTTGTATAATTTTCACTGTTAGGAAGTAATACTTATTAATTCTATCCTAGAGGTGATTCTGAGAGTAGAAGTTTCCTCCCGCATTTGGTGAAATAGAACTCGGGCTCCTGCCAGCATAGTAAAGGAGCATGGAGGGCAAGAGTAAAAACAGGAGATTAACAAAAAATAATGTCAAATTAGAATAGCAATAGAGACTTGTATTAGGAAAAGGTAGTGTAGAGTCAATTGGAGCAGAGAAAAATAATATAGAATTCATCGGAATAGAGACAAGTAGTGTAAACTGGAAGTGAGATTAGTGGAAGGGGTTATGTACAGCGCATTCTATAGTACTCTGTGGGTGGGGCCTTGGGCCCAAAGCCAAGCAAGGAATGAATCTTTCTTGTTCCTATTCCAGCCCACACTTCTGGTTCTGACCTCAACACTTGGGAATGCTTCTTGGAGACAATGCAATGTCTCTGGAATAGAGTGAGGAGGCTGGTGAAGAATAACCCACGGGGCTACCCAACCTCACCCACTCCTGGAGAGGAAATAGGTGCAGATACCCTACTCTCCTATGGCATCCGAAGGGCTCCCTCCCGGTCTTCCCCTTACTGGCCCTTGTCTCTTCCCTCTTAGTTCCAATACACTACCCACTGCCTCCTCCTTACAGTTGTTTGAGCTTTCCCTCCTTGAAGGCTCCTCCTCCTCAAGTCCATAGTAGAAAAGCCAGGGAGATATCCATCCTCAAATCCTGGGAGTGGGGGAGGGACTGGCAAAAGTTGGTGGGGAGGGAAGAAGTGGATTGGTGGGGAAGCAGAAAGGAATAACATTAAGTGGAGAGAGCATCATCCACAATAACAATAGCGGAGCTAAACAGTGCTTTACAACTGTAGAAAATGCTTTTTTTTTCATTTTTTTAAATTCTCAAAACCACCCGTTGAGGTAGGTGGTAATAGGCATTTTTATGCCCATTTTATGGATGAGCCTCAGAGAGGTTAAGTGACTTACCCCAAGTCTCCCAGTGTTTCTTTTTCTCTTTCTGGGGGAAGGATGGATGGGAGAGTGAGCTGAGAGTCCAGAGCTTGGGGATGAGGACCTGTCTTGTTTGTTTTCTCCATAGGTGGGGCTGGGGGGGGGGGGGGGGGGGGGCGGTAAAGCAATGGGAACTTGGACTTGTGCCTCTCTTCCCCCTATACACTCAACTCCTTTGTTTGGCCTACTAGGCATTAAGAGAGACACAGACAGAAAGACAAGAGACAAGGGGAGGTAGAGAGAAGCATGGAAGGACAGGCAGAGAGAGAACACGGGAGAATGTGGGAGACAAAGAGAGAGTGTGTAGGTAGAGAGAGACATGGAGAAAGAATGAGACAGACAGAGAAAGGCCAGTTAGTCCCCTGGGAACAAAAGCAGGTTGTGTTAGTACGAGAGTTTTGATTGAAACCGGACTTAACAACAAAGCAGAGTAAATGAGATACTGAGGTGGGGTAGGGTGAAAGGGCCTCTTCTCTGCCGCCTGAGTCTGGGCCTACTGGGATCGAAAAGGAGCATACTGACCCGGCTCCCAGAAGCCACCCTCCCACTGCCAGACTGACCCAGTGGGCCATCTCCAATGAGCTGAGCTGTGGCAGGGACTCATTTTGAAAGGAGAGAATGGAACTCAGGGCCCAGAAGATGAACCCGGGCATCTCCTCCCTTGCTCCCCCACCCTTGTTTCCTGGTTCTCTAGGTTCTATCTGGTTCTCTCAAGGACCCAGGAATTTTATCAATGTATTGATTTGTTGTGCTGACTTTTTTCCCCTCGAACAACAAAATAAAACCGACTACTTGTAATAAGGGATGGGGCTCTGAGGGAGCTGAAGGGGGAGAGATACACAGGACATACTATGGTGATGTAAGAACAGAAAACATCCCTATGAAGGACCCAGAAGTCTAGTTACCTCTCCCTCACCAGACCCAGGTTTCTGGCTCACTCATCGGGGCAGGGAACACAAATGGCTACTCCCTGCGTTAGTTCGGGGCCACCGCCTCCCCTAATTAGCCTTATTAGCCTCTTGCTCACTCATGGTCAGGGCCACCCTTGGTGGGGAGCAAGAGAAGAGTGAGTAACCGAGGCCTGTTTTCATGGGGGTCACCAGCCCAGCTTCCTCCCAGTGGCCAGCACCAGTGTTTATCCCCTCTAGGCAAAACTGACACCCCTTCACACTCACTTCCTTTCAGGGACCCAATCCCCTCCCTTACATACCCTCATTTTCTATGTCTCAGCTGTCCCCAGGAACTAAACACTATCCTGGTTTCCCAACTACCTTCGAAATACGAAATACTGCAGGCCCTCTAAATCCCCTCCCGCTTCTCTCTCCAAGTTCTTCCTCCCACGAGGGGTCCAAACACCTGTCACTACTCTCTCCCCTTTCATTTCCTAATTCCACACTCCCCTCAGGAACTTTGGTGTCACCCAAGCACAGTTGTGAAGAAAATGTACTATATGCCATTAAATAAGCAACATATAAATGTGACCCAAGCACCTGACCCCCCGCCATTTCTCTTGGAGGTGGGGGGAGCAGTTAGGTGACTCAATAGATAGAGTGCCACAGCTGGAGTCAGGAAGACCGAATTCAAATTCGTCCTCAGACATTTACTAGCCTTGTGACCCTGGGCAAGTCATTTAACCTTTGTTTGCTTCAATTTCCTCGTCTGTAAAATGGGGTTAATAATAGCACCTACCCCCCAGGGTTGTTGTGAGGACCAAATGACATAAATATCTATAAAATGCTTAGCATAATGCCTGGCGTAAGGTAACCACTATATGAACATCAGCGATTCTTCTTCTTCTTGGTCACCTTCCCTTTCTTCATCACAGGCACCCAGGTGTCTGGGTCCCTAGCTCCATTCCTAGAGTCCAACAGAAAGGAGAAAAGCTGGATTCTTACTTTTCAGATGCCTGGTTCTCAAGAGGTAAAGGGGAATTGACAATCGTGTTATGTGTGGCAAGGGGTGGAGAAGTCAGATACTGGGGTTCTGGAGGGAGGGTTCCGGGTTTGGGGTGGAGGCCTGCTGGAGGTGAGTGAAAGCCTGGAGTTAAGATACCTCGCTCACGTGGTGAGAGTGGAGGTCCAGGAGTGTGCAGACAATCAGGTCAGGGTGCCCAGTTCCAGGTTAGGCAATTAAAGTACCAGGAGCAGCCAAGTCAGGTGAGAGAAGTTGTTTGGGCCCCAGTGTCCATACCCTGTGTTACCTGATTCCCTGACACCTCTGCTGAACTAGCAGATGCTGCAGACGGATTAGTCCACCAACTCTTGGCCACACCAACCCACCCCAGGGCAACTTCCCGCCCCCTGCCCTTCCTTCCTCTCTTCCCCTCCCCTCTCTGCTGGGTGACTCCTGCCCGGGGAATGTACAGCCCTGCCATAAAGGACCCAGTGTCCAGAGCTGCCATCAGTCAGAAAGCAAGATGGGCACGACTAGGGCAGCCCAGATGGGGCAAGGGAAGGGTTGCCCATTCACCCTGATGGTGCTGCTGGTAGTTGCCCTCCTCCTGCCAGGTAGGAGACAAGGGAGCCTAAAGGCTTGGGTGCTCTCTGGGAGCAGAAGGTATTCCTGAATGGGAATGAATGGAGAGCAGGATACTTGGGTTCTCTAGGTCTGAGAATCAGAAAGAGACCGAGATTAAGAACTCTTGGGGTGTTTGGGGAGAGAGGCCAACTCCTTGAGAGGGTGTGGGGTATGCACTGGAAGAGAAAGTAACTAGTGAGAGAAGGAAGATGAAGAGATTGGAAAATGAGAATTGGGATTACATTGTCTGGAAGTGTTGCGTGTGCTAGGAAATTAGGGGCATTCAATTTCAGGAGATACCACCATGGGGGAATTGTCAGAACCAGCTCCCGTGGACTCATTGTTTAGGAATGGGCAGGATGGGCCTTAGTAGCTGAGGAAGGGAATGGGTTTCCTAGGGGAAGGTTAAGGGGTCTGCAGAAGGGGGGCAGCTATCAATGAAAGAAAGGAGGCTGGATATATTACTGAAAAGCAGTGTCAGAAACCTATATGAGATGGAGAACTTGGGGTAGAAGTTGAAGGGTCCCGATAACGTATGAGAAATAGAAACGTTCCTAGGACATCAAGAGGCCGTGGAGATCTGGAGGGAGACAGAAAAGCAGTGAGTGGAAATGCTGCTTCTGCTCCTAATAATAATCTGCTTTAAACTTTACAGAACATTTTTCCTTTCTTTTCCTTTTTGAGGGGAGAGGGCTAGGCAATTGGGGTCAAGTGACTTGCCCAAAGTCACACAGCTAGTGCATGGCAAATGTCTGAGGTCGAATTTGAACTCAGGTGCTCCTGACTCCAGGGCCGGTGCTCTATTCACTGCGCCACCTAGCTGCCCCATATAAAACATTTTCATATGCATTATTGTTATTAACATCATTTTAATTTGCTCTTCATGACTCTGGGTTACTAAGCAGGTATGATTTATCAGATGAAGAAACAGATACTGACAGATGACTTGTTCAAGGTCCCAGGGCTAGTAAATGACAAAGCTGTGATTAGAACCTAGTTCTCTCCTGGTCAAGTGTTCTTTCTGGCACATCATAAATGGGCCTTGGAGATTGGAGAGGGGGAAATCCCAGTGGTTCAGGGAAAAAGAGAAGGTACAAATGAGGGCAAGCTGAGCTGGTAAAATGGAGCAGGAGAGACAAAGTAGAGGTTAAGGAAACCAGAGGTGCAGGGCCCTTAAGGGAGTGTATGACCTGAGTGAAGTCAGATTCTGATTCCCCAAGGGACATGGAAGCTTCACAATGTTTATTTCCTGGGTGGAGAATAGGGAATGCAAATGATAGAGGAGTGGTGCCTTTCAGGGCCTTAGTCTCAGTGGAGAGAGAAGTTTCAGGGCGTCCCTGAATTGGGGTGTCTTTGGGTGTGGTGTCTTGTCCGGCTGGTATCGACAGGTTCTGAAGCAACAGGCCTAGATGCTCCTGGGTCCTGGCCCCCACCTTAACTTTCCAAATATCACCAGAAGCAAGATGGAGGATGTCAGGGATTCATTCCTAACCCAAATGTTGACTTACTTGGGTCGTTATATTATCTGTCCCTCAGTTTTCTCTATCACTATTCCTCCCTCTCCCTACCTCCCCCCAGTGATGTGACTTCTTTCTCTTCTCTGACTTAGTCCTTCCTCCCCTGTTAGTACCCTTTCTACCATATCTCTCCCTGGGCCTCCTTCCCCATCTCTCTTTGCCCCAGCATCTCCGGTCTTTCTGTCAGTCTTCTCTCATGCCTTAGTCTCTCCTCCATTCCCACTGCCCCAATCCCTCGTTCTCTGTCTCTGTCTTTTTGTTCCGTAATATCAACATTGAGCCTCTCTGCGGTTTTATCCAACTCTCTCTTATTCTGCCTGTTTCAGAGCTTCACGAGTCCTGTCACTTCTCAGCAAGATCAAGGCCTCTTCGGAATGTTAAACTTTTGGAGCATGTGGAGGGGGAGGGGGGAAAGGGTGTTGGGGAGAAAAGCGAAGATTCAGAGAGCTGAATAATTGATGGTAATAGGGATGAAGGAAGAACTTTTATGATTCTACTGGGCTTTTGTCTCCTCCCCCAGCAACTCTGGCTAAGAGTGTCCGGGCCTTCTATGATCCCTGTAAAGACCCCAACAGAATCACCTTTCCCAATGATCCCTGTATCACAGGGAGTAGTGGTTCCAGCAGCTCCAGTGGCTCCAGTGGTTCCAGCGGCTCCAGTGGCTCCAGTGGTTCCAGCGGCTCTAGCGGTTCCAGCGGCTCCAGTGGCTCCAGTGGTTCCAGTGGCTCCAGTGGCTCTGTTGGTCCCAGTGGCTCCAGTAGTTCCAGCGGCTCCAGCAGCTTTGGTGGCTCCAGTGGCTTTGGTGGCTCCAGTGGCTCTGTTGGTTCCAGTGGCTCCAGTAGTTCCAGCGGCTACAGCAGCTACAGTAGTTCCAGCGGCTTTGGTGGCTCCAGTGGGTCCAGTGGGTCCAGTGGGTCCAGCGGGTCCAGTGGGTCCAGCGGCTCTGGTGGGTCCAGCGGCTCCAGCGGTTCCATGGGATCCTGGTCCACCTACTCTAGTTCCTCTCAGCCTGGCTCTGGCCCTGTTCTGTCATCTGGCTGGTCTGGATCTGGCTCTTCTAAAACTGGCTCTGTCATTTCTCAGTCCTCTTTGATATCCTCTGGCGGCAGCGGTGGCAACCCTGTCATGTCTGTCTCTGGTCTAGCACCCTGCGGTCCAGACAACCCTTTATCACACTGCAGCGGGCCCCCTCTCCCATCCTCTGGCTTCAGCTCCCACTCTGTATCAGGGGGCCATAAGCCTGTGGTGGTGGTGGTAGAGCAGCACGGTTCCGGGGGCAACCGGGTAATAGCGGGGCCTCCGTGCAGCAACGGGGGGGTTCCTGGCAAGCCCTGTCCCCCTATCACTTCCTCCAACTCTTATGGTAGCTATGAAGTGGTAGGTGGGTCCTCTAACAGTTACTTGATCCCAGGTATGACCTATAGTAAGGGTAAAATCTACCCTGTTGGCTACTTCTCTAAGGAGAACCCCAAGGGTTCTCCAAGTGTCCCCAACTTTGCTGCTGGGCCCCCCATCTCTGAAGGGAAATACTTCTCCAATAACCCCTTCATCTCCAGCCATGGTTCCAGTGTCTCTTACCAGTCAGGAGGCTCTTCACCGCTTATTATTTACCAGCCCGTGGGCACTGGTGGCGTCCAGACTGGGAGCTCTGTGCTTCAGCCTTGTGGGCCTGGTTCCAAAATCTCGGTGGGGCCCTGCTCTTCCTCCTCCTCTTCTTCCTCGTCCTCCAGCTCTGTGGTTCACAGTAGCTCCAGTGGGTCCAGCACGTCCATTTCTTCTCACCCTTGTGGGAGTGGTTACCAGGCTTCCAAAGGGCCCTGCTCCTCCTCGGGCTCCAGCTCCCTCAGTAGCAAAAATGTGATTTTCCAGCCTTGCGTGAGTGGTTCTACCTCTTCTGGCGAACCTTGCGGGTCGGTGTCCTCTTCTTCCTTCGGATCCAAAGTGAGTGGGAGTCTTTCGGGCTCTCCGCAAGTAGATCCTTCGGCAGGGGCCAAACCCTGTGGTTCTAGCGGCTCTGGCAGCATCCCCTGCCGTTCCATTCGTGACCTTCTGGCCCAAGTGAAACCACTGGGGCCACAGCTGGCTGACCCTGAGGTTTTCTTGCCCCAAGGAGGGTCCCTTGAGAGTCCCTGAGTGTAAATTCACACACACACACACACACACACACACACAAATGCTCCCTTGGGATGATGGAGAAAGCTCCAGGAATCTAAAGATCCCAGCATAGGGCTGGCTCCACTTCCTCTCTGTAATTTGAGAGAGCTCCTCATCCTAGTATGGACAAATGTCTGCATCTCCTTGGTGATGCCCCTTGAATTTCACCCTTAATATCTTTCCAACCAAAAAGATTCTGTTAGACAATTAATTAAGCTTCTGCTTAGACAATTAATCATTGTCCACCCCACCCCAACACACAATTTATTCTCTCCAAAGTGGTGGCATCTATCATCTTGGCTATCAGCCAAGCATCCCTTCTATCAACACTTCTCTTACAACCCCCGCTTCCTGACCTCTTTTCATCAAGCCTAATTGGGTCAAGCCCAGTCTGTTGCTTGTATGTCTCGTCATACTACTTTGGACCCTAAAGTGGTGGAATTGTGTTATCACCTTGACAATGTACTAAATAGTCCTTCGTGCACCCGGGGTAGCTGCTGGAGCTCAAATGCTTCTAACTGCATCCATTCCTGCCCCTAGTCTCCCAGTCAACTCCTTACCTAACTACCGTTTCCTCTGACTTCTGTTCTGGAGAACTGTTCTGGAGGGGAGCTGTGGTATCCTTAGAGAATGGAGCCGGTTTCCCACTCTCTCTGGAGCCTAAAGCTGATGGTAGATCAATAAAACATATGCTGAATTTCTACTTTGTGATTTTTGTAGTCCTCTTATGTTGCTATGGTCCTCCTTTGGGTTTCCTGCCCCCTCCTGCTAAGGTTACCTGTCCTTCACACCTTTTCAAAGAGCCTCAAATTCTTCCCATTTTCCCAAAGGTTTGTTAGCCACTGTAGAGACTCTTGTCCCTCCCTCTCCTAAAGAGGTAAAAAGTGTCCTGTTTGTTTTCCTTTAAGTGTCTCCTATCTCCTTACAAAGACTTTCTGGAGGTTGCTTCTACTTCCTACTTGAAGTCACCTTGCTTCTATAGACTTTGTCCTCACCTGAGTTCCAGGGACAGCTGAGCCCATGGGAAAGATCTAAATGCCAATCCATATGGGGGCAAAAACAATCATAGGACCACATTCCTGGCCAGTGAACAGGAAGCCCAGGGCGCTGACATATCCTGAAAGTTAGGAAAGGAAGACAAGAAAGGTGGAAACACTTTATGGTCAGGGTGGCTGAGTAGGAAGCCTAGATCCCAGGCCTAGATAAGAGAGGTTCCAGCCAGATGACAGTCAGCTTGAGGAGAACTGAAGCAGATTGTATCTTGTCCTGTCTTTACCTGGCCTGATTTGGTCCATTCTCCCCTCCCTCTGAGTTCTAGGGTAATTTTCTCCCTCCCAGAGGGAGACATGCTCTCATGTCTCAAGAGAAGGAAGGATAGTTGCTTTCCTGGGGAGGTGATGGGAAAGGAGTGATCACTCTGCAGGAAAACAACGCTCTTGGAAAGAAAGAAGAATGGGGGGAGGAGGAAAAATTATTAGTTATTAAATGATTAAGACTGTCATTTTCTTGGGAGAAGGGACTAAGGGTGGAGAGTAGGAGGTATGTGGGAGAGGCTAGATGATCTGAGGGAGGTAAGGGAGGGACAGGAAGAAGAAGAAGTGTGTGTATATACGTGTGTGTCAGAAATGGGGTGAGGAGGAGAGACAAGGAGATGCCTTTCTTGTGCACAATAGAAAAGAAGGTAGGGGTGAGGAGAATTGGAGCATCTTCATATCCAGGGCAGTGGAGACAGGAGAAAGAGTGGGTGAGTCTGGAGGTGGATTGGGGAAAGGTTTTCCTCCCCCTAAAGCATCACGGTGCCTTGTTGAGAGCTGGGATACCTTCTCCTCCAAAGGCTCAGAGCTAGGGCATGGTCCAGGATGTGGGTAACACCACCCTATTCTCCCTGGGGCATCCAAGTGACACTTAAGTACTCACCGTGATGGATTAGGCATCTGAGAGGAATGGATGACTACAGTCTCTTAAATCACTGACCTGGCCTGCTCCTACACCATGCCACCTCCCTTTCCAAAAAGAGGATAAAGTGCTGGCAATTCTTGGGGTTACAGGAGACAGACACAAGGTATAGAAGAGATGCAGAACCATAGGACTTGGAGCTGGACTTTCCTGGGTCTGTTTATGATCAGTCTTCATCTCCCAGGTATGGGGATTATTGGGCTGAACACCGGGGTCCTTGGAGTGAGCAGGGGCTGTAAAGAGAGAATCCAGGTCTGTGGGATGAGGCAATGAAGAGGGGAGTGACATTCCTGGGTCTTTGGGGGCAAGCAGGAGTTGGAAAGGAGGGTGGAATGAGGGAAGGAGTTACAAAACATCTGGGTGCCTGAGGGAAGTGGGGATCTAAACTGGGAGGCTAGATGGTCCCTGTAGAGAACAGGAATTAAGGGGAAAGCTCTGAGACCAGAAGCCTTTGCTGGTTTTTTGCTTTTGTTTTTGTTTACCTACCCTATCTCCCTCTTCTTTCCTGCTTCACCCCACTGGGGTCCCCAGCTTTCTCTGCCAGGAGCATCAGATGGACTGAGGAAGCAACCCTGCAGCATTTGGGATCAGACCCCCTGTTTTCTGGATACCCCTCCTTGGCAGACCCTTTGGGACCCTCCATTCCTGATGGTCCTTTGCTCGAACCAGATCCTCTGTCTGATAGCTCAGAGACTATTGTTCCTTTGGGCCCCAATGACTCTCTATTTGACCACTCTTGGCAGTATGGAAATTCTGGGCTCCAAGGATCTCTCCTGCATAAGGGTGCATCAGCCCAGGGCTCCCTGCCCTCTGATGATACTTGGCAAATGATGGCTCACTCATATGATGATTCTTTGCCTGACAGTCCTTCCCACCCTATTGGTGCAATACCCTCTGTGGCTAGTGGGTCCGAGACAGTAGGTACTCCTCCAGGCTCAATCAATTCATCCCCTGATACCCCATCCCTCCCCAAAGACACTGAGTCTAAGCGGCCTCCCCGTTCTGATCCTCCAGGGCCACAGGCAGAAATCCCTACCCAGCGCTCTGCCTGGTCCCTCAACAACTGGATTCATCAGAGGCCTTTGCCTGGTCACCCATGGGGGACTCAGGACATCAATCCTGGGGTATCTTGGGGGAGTCAGGGTCTTGGGACTGGAAGGCCGGCTAGACTTCCTGTGGGAGCCTGGGGAATTAACAATCAATATCCAGGTACCAGCTGGGGGAACCATCACCAGTATCCAGGTACTAGCTGGGGGGGTAATAATAAATATCCAGGTACCAACTGGGGGATTAATACTAGATACCCAGGTACTAGTTGGGGGGTTAATAATTGGTACCCAAGTATCAACTGGGGAGGTAACAATGGATATCCAGGGAACAGCTGGGGGAGATATCCAGGTACCAACAATCAATTTCCAGGGAACATGTGGGGAATTAATAACCAATACCCTGGAGCCCCCCGCCTTCCCAGCTCTTCCTGGAATGTACCTCCTAGATACCAAAATCATCCCTGAGACCCTGGATTCTATTGGGTCCCGGGGGTGTATCCATGGCCCTAGAGACAAAGGGAGAAATGTGTCCCAGGGTCAGGTGTCAGACAAGGGGATTTGCTCTGTTCTCATGCACTTAGATACTGACCTAAATTCAGGCACTCGGATTTCAGATTTCACCATACCTCCTCAGCTTTAATTAGTAATCATCCTCCTAAAACTTCATTTCCTCTTAGAGATACACATATACTGCCCCAAGGGTGAAAACTGCAATAAAACACGGTTACTGAACTTAAAATGTTTTGGTCTGTTTCTTGCTCCAAGCAAAAGTTTTATTCCTTTTCAGAAATCCTCATGTTGCTTTTACCCTAATGTCCTCCTCTAGCTCACCCTAATTTGTCAAAACTCATGACCCAGGTATTTGGAAAGGATCCTTGCACTAGGAGCCTGGGTGAGAGCTCAGAGAGGAAGGAAGAGAAACTGGGGCTACCTGAAAAAGAAGATATGGGAGTGGAAATGGGGAGTAGGAAGGAAGGAGGGTGTATGGGAGAATGAGGGTGGAACAGAACAGAGAATGCAAGCCCTTCAGTTCACAGAGACACATTAAGATTTACTGAGACAGAGGCAGCGAGGTGGCGCAGTGAATAGAGCACCAGCCCTGGAGTCAGGAGGAACTGAGTTCAAATTCAGCCTCAGGCACTTGACACATTTACTAACTGTGTGACCTTGGGCAAGTCACTTAACTCCAATCGCCCCACCTTCCCCTTCCAAAAAAAAGAAAAAGATTTACTGAGACAGACTAGGTAGAACACTGGGCCCAGAGTCTGCATGACCCGAATTCAAATCCAGCCTTAGATCCTTACCGTCTGTACAACCCCAGGCAAATCACTTAACTTCTGTCTGCCTCAGTCTCCTCATTTGTAAAATGAGGATAATATGAGCATCAAATAAAATACATTTGTAAAGCACAATGCCTTAGAGTCGTGTCTGACTCTCTGTGACCCCATTGGGATTGTCCTGGCAAAGGCGATGGATTCATTTGCCGTTTCCTTCTCCAGCTCATTTGACAGATGAAGAAAGTGAAGCAAATAGGGTTAAGTGACTTGCCCAGGGTCACACGACTAGTAAGTGTCTGAGCCTGGATTTGAACTCAAGTCTTCCGGACTCCAGGCTCCATCTGCGCCTGTTGATCAATATAATTAGTATATTCCATAACCAAGTATGGCCTTTTCTGTGATCCCAATGTGGCCCAGTCCATGGTTCAGCCACCTGTGTGACTCAGTGTTTGTCTCCTGCCGTACTGCAGGCAGGATCACCTCCGTTTCCTAGGCCTTGGCTGAGCTCATGGACGTGCTGCTGAGGAGATATAGAGTGGTGTAAGTGGTGGAATATTTCTAGTTTGATTCTTGTCTTGACTTCTCCCTCAGCACCCAGAAATCCTTCCATTTTAACCCTTTTCTTCACTTTTTTTGCGGCTCTACTCCTCTTACTAGTGGAATAATCTAGTCCAATACATTCATTTTCCAGGAGGAAAAAATCGAGGCCTGGTATGGGGCTTGCCCAGGGCCACAAAGTGGCTGATAATGGAAGACTGAGGGACAAAAGTGTGCTGGGCCCAGCCAAAGACCTACAAATAAGGTCTCGATTTATTGTTTTCTTGATTGTCTAGACCAAAGGTTCCCAAACTTATTTGGCATACTGCCCCCTTTAAAAAAATTACTCAGTGCCTCTCTAGAAATCTACTTTCTTTAATCCTTAAACAGTTTTTAAAAAAATTTTGTGTCATTTCAAAAAAATAAATATTTTTTAAAAAATGATGCATCTTAAATTTAATAATTATCATAAAATTTTGGGGTTTTTTCTACATTGAAATTTTGATGACGCAACATTGCATCATATAACCAAATAATATTATATTGTAAAAAAGTCATTACATGCACATATTCCTGCTAATGCATGCTGGACTTCTTGACATGTGAGAGAATCTCACCTGCCAACATTTGCTTGTTAAGACCTGTCAGCTGACTTGACCACTGATCAGTTAAAACTTGTATTTTGTGTGTTTATTTGGAAAATAATACAATCACTACTACTTTAACTTTGTTACACAACAGACGGAACATGTACGAATAGCTGTATCACTCACTTTGGGAACCTATGTTAGACTTTGGAAAGTGAGGGAGAAAATGTTAATAAAGCAGGTGAAACTTAAAATACATTTTTTTTTTTTGGTCAATAGAGCCAATTGTTAAACATTTACCAGCATGCTCCTGACTAGAACCCAGGACTTCTGACTTCCTCTGTCCAGTACTTTTCCCCTTCCTTATTTAATAAGCATTTTTTACATATTCATTATATGCAAAGAACTGTGACGAAGTAGGGATACAAAGCCAAAAACGAAACCTTTCCTGGTTGTCTAGTCCCTTCTCCAGTGCCTTGCCTTTTAAGATTGCCTTCCATTTACACTGCATGTATCTTGTATATATACATAGGTTACTTGGGTGGCTAGGTGGCGCCATAGTGCGAAGAGTGCTGGGCCTGGAGTCAGAAAGACTCATCTTCATGAGTTCAAATCCAGCCTCAGATACTTACTAGCTGTGTGACCCTGGGCAAGTCACTTAACCCTGTTTGCCTCAGTTCCTTGTCTGCAAAACGAGCTGGAGAAGGAAATGGCAAATCTCGAAGAATCCTACTAAACAACAACGACAAAATTATTTGCATAGTTATTTCGTCTATCAAAATATGAACTCCTCGAAGGTTCCTTCCTCTTTCTATATGTTCTCAGATACTTAGCATGATGCCTGGCGCATAGTAAGTACTTAAGAAATGCTTGATGACTGACAGACTAAAATAGTCCCTGCCCTTGGCCAATCCTTATGACCACTTAAAAACACGAAGTAAAGACAAAATGATTTCTAGAATGGGAGTTAGGCTGTAATGACTTCAGGGCCTGAGTGAAGTTTTATGCCTGCATTTTTTTTTAGTCAACAATAAGCAGCGATCTCGTATTTTTTTGCACCTTTCAGTCTAGGTTCTATATGAGTCCAGCTTGTGAATGAGATTCACAGTCACTCAAAAGGGTTCAGCCTAATAGTCCACACAGGACAAATGAAAATAGATGAAGACCGCTAATTCTAGAGGAGGAGTTCTTTTTTTGTTCCTGGTTGAAGATTATTTATTATAACCAAGGTTAAATGTCACAGGAGTGTTACTGCAGTGAAGTGACTGCCAAGTTTACTAAGACAAATCTTCATGGAGGAAAATGAACATTCATATAACAAATCCCAGAGACATTACCCATGGAATGATGTAACACTGAGGTTTACGTTAGGTGATTTAAGGTTTCAATTTAATAAAACAATTTGAGAACAGTTTTAATACAGCCAATTCTTGGTTATTCAGTCTGTGGATTATTCAGGTTTGCTTCTCCTCTTATGGTTGCCTTTTACTCATTCCACTATAGAGCAGAGGTTCTTAACCTGGGATACAGGGAGTCATTTTGATTAAAAAAAAATGGTGACTTCATTTCAATATAATTGGTTTCCTTTGTAATCCTATGTATTTTCCGTAGGAAATACATACTATTATTATTCTGAGGAGTCCATAGGTTTCAACAGATTGCCAAAGGGATCCATGGCATAGAGCCAAGGTTAAGAACCCATAGTCTAAATCTGCAGTATGCTGTTGGATGGACAGATCACTGAGACGGTTCGTCAGTATGTATTTCTTGTATAGACACTTTCGTGAATGATAACCTGGGCTCAGAACTGCATAGGAGGAAGAAGGAAGGTTAGTTTACAGTTAGGAAATTTCAGAGTGCTTTCAATAACCCAAGGTTATACCTGAAACAAAACCCTTTCTGCTAAATACTAATGCTTTTCAATGATATCATTTGAGTATATTCTTCCAGTGATACTATTTAGTTCTGAATCATGGGATACCACCATGTGCAAAGAACCGAAGTCATGTTACTCAAAGGTCGGTGGAGATATGTATGTCTAATAATTTTTGTACTAAACCACAACCGCTACGTTCTCACCGCCCCATCTTCCCAACTCATAGATTCTCTCGATCCCTTCCTTGGAATCAAAGATCGCTGAGTCTATCTCTTTGTATCTACTTCTTCCCCCTCCCCCACCCCCACCCTCTCACTCCCCGGATCTCTTGATGGGATGACAGCCATTCTGATAAAAGTTAGGAAATTAGTTACAATCTTTAAATTTTCAGTCCCAAACTTAATGAAATGAGATAGAACCCGGGACAGGTGCGAGGAACGCAAGCTAGTCAATTCACATCGGCATAGCGACAGATAGAAGATTCAGGATGGAAGTGCGGATGCAGAAAGGACAGTCCCTACTTCCGTGCGAGGACTGAAACTGACCCGGAGCAGCTCAAGCTCAGGGTGCCACCTAGTGGTTTTTGCAGACTTTGCACTCTGGTGAGCTTTTCTGCCCACCTACCTGCATTCCCACTTCCAGCATTTACATAAGGTAGGTATGCCTGTGGCGAAGAGAATTCCTGAACCTGATTTAAATAGGACCCTGCTCCTCTACCTTCCGGGAGTTCACAAACTATTAAGGGACAAAAAGGCAAGATTTAAGATTTATTAACTTGTTATAAATTATACATTGATTATACTTTAAGATTTTTAAGCAGAGGACTGATTTGATCAATCTGATGCAGATGTAAATCATTCAATAAACATTTATTAAGCATCCACTGTGTGCCAGGCATTGCGCTAAGTGCTAGAAGTAAAGAATGGATATGAGAGTGGAAAGACTGAAGGCCACAAGACTAGTTAGGATTGAATTACAATAGTCTAGGGGAGAGGTAGAGACGGCCTGAATTAACTTGAAGATAGAAAGGAAGTGATGGATTGCAAAGACACTTTGGAGATGAATTAACAAGACTTAGCCAGTTCAAGCATAATCAGCATTGGATCAATTAAATTAAATTTAATCCAATTCAACGAGCATTAATTAATACCCTACTATGTGCCAAGTGCTATGTTAGGTACTAGGACAAAAAAGAATCAGTTCTTAACCTCAAGGCACTGAGGTTCTAGTAGAGGGAAATTGACATCAAGATAGTGCATTAATATTTCTGGAAGACACATTATCTCATTTGAGCCTCACAACAACTCTGGGAGCTAGGTATTATTAAACCAAGTTACAGACAAGGAATCAAGGCACAGGAAGGCTAGGTGATGTGCCCATGGGCAGGATTTGAACCCAGAACAAGCCCAGTCTAGCATCAAGCTCCTCACTAGTCAATGGATCAATAAACATTTGTGAAGTGCCTAATATGTGTCTTCTGTGCTGCTAATTGCTGTTGGTCAAGTAGCAATGGTGTCTTCTGACAATAGGATAATTTATTGTTGTTTATTTTTCAGCTGTGCCCAACTCTTTGTGACCCCATTTGGGGTTTTCCTGGCAAAGACACTGGAGGGGTTTGCCGTTTCCTTCTCCAGCTCATTTTACAGAGGAGGAAACTGAGGGAAACAAGTTTAAGTGACTTGCCCAGAGTAACATAGCTAATAAGTGTCTGAGGCTGGATTGGGACTCAGAAGATGAGTCTTCTTGACTTCAGGCCTTGTACTCTATCCACTGCACCACCCAGCTGCCCTAGAATACAATAACAGACTCAAGCTATATTTGAGCTATAAACAATCTATATTCTGAGATTTCTCAAATAATCTAGAACATAGTTTCCCAAAGTGGGCAATTCCGCCCTTTGGTGGTAGAACTTTGCAGGGGGGCAGTAGTAGCCTCGGGTGCAATTGGGGGCATTGAATAAAAATAAGGAGGCAGTGGAAGCATAAGCAGAGAAGATAAGAAAATTTCGAAAAACCATTTGTATGTATTAACCGTTTGTATGTATTTAATCTGTTGTGTAACAGAGTTAAAATCATAGCGATTACATTATTTTCCAAATAAACACACAAAATGCAAGTTAAAACCAATCGATGATCATCCACAGACAGGTCTTAACAAGTAAGTGTTGGCAGGTGAGCTGTCTGACATTATTGGGAAGCCTAGCATGCATCGGCAGAAATATGTGCATATAATGACTTGTTTACAACACAATACTATGTGGTTATATGATACAATATTTTGTCATCAAAATTGCGAGGCAGGAAAAATCCCACAAATTTACAACAAATTGTTAAATTTTAAATGTCATTTAAAAAAATTATATTTTTTGAAATGATACAAATTTCAAAAAAACACTAAAAGGTTAAAGTAGATTTTCAGGGAGTTGATGGGTATTTTTTTTTGAAAAGGGGGCAGTAGGCCAAATAAGTTTCCAAACCTCTGATCTAGAATGTGGGAGGAAGGGAGTGGGTTAGGGGTGTGGTGCCCTCAGGATCTGGAAAATCCAAGCAAAATTTTTTGTCCCTCTCTTCATACCAGAGAAAAAGTTTGAATTTTTTCCTTTTTCTTTTATAGGATGTTTATAATACCTTGTTGTAAAATTTGGGTTAACATTATATTTTACATATATGTATATCTACATATATGTATATGTATATAAGTTATGCATTTCTGAGTTTTTAAACTTTTTCTATTTCCTCTGCTGGCCTTTGCATGTCATCTCTGACTTCTGCAAAACTCCTCCCAAATTCCCATTTAATTTCTTATGTCAAAACTATAATGGAGAAAGTCACGCTGTGGAAGGAATAACTGTACTTGTGTAGGCACGGTGTATATGTTGTATTTGCCCCACAAAAACCAAAACCAAAAAAAGTGAAAACTACACTCAGACTCCATAGTCCTTTCTCTGGCTATTGATAGCATTTTTTTTTTTGTCATGGGTCTTTGGGATTTGTCTTAGATCACTGTATTGCTGAGAAGAGCCAAGTCTATCCAAGCCGATCTCACGCAATGAATGTTCTGTTAATTCTCTACCATTTATGTGTTTTTATGCCCATTTTGCATGAAACATTCCCTTGATATCTCTAATTTCTTGAAGAGATCTCTTGTCTTTCCCATTCTATTGTTTTCTTCTATTTCTTTGCATTGCTCCTTTAAGAATACCTTTTCTCTCTTTGCTGTTTTCTGGAATTTGACATTCAGTAGGTTATATCTTTGTACCTTTCCTTTCCTTCTTTCCTCAGCCATTTGTAAAGTCATCAGTCAGCCATTTTGCTTTCTTGCTCTTCTTTCTCTTTGGGACGTTTTTTGTTACTCCCTTCTGTACAATATGGTGAACCTTTGTCTGTAGTTCCTTAGGCACTCTATCTACCAGATCTAATCCCTTAAATCTAATCACTTCCATTTCATATTCATAAGGGATATTATTTAGGTAATACCTATATGGTCTGAGGGCAGCTAGGTGGCACAGTGGATAGAGTACCAAGTCTAGAGTCAAGAAGACTCATCTTCCTGAGTTCAAATTTGGCCTCAAATACATACTAGCTGTATGACCCTGGGCAAGTCACGTAGCCCTGTTTGCCTCAGTTTCCTTATCTGTAAAATGAACTGCAGAAGGAAGTGGCAGACCACTCTAGTATCTTTGCCAAGAAAACCCCAAATGGGGTCACAAAGAGTCAGACATGACTGAAAAATGACTGAACTGCCCTTCTAGTCCATTCAAAGGGAAGTATTCCCTTCTACTACTCAGCATTTTTTAAAAATTTTATTTTTTAAAAATATTGATTGTTGGAAGAGTCAGCCTGAATTGAAGAGAAAACAGCTAATATTGCAAAATTGAGGTCTTTAATCAGGGGAAGTGAGTTATAGCTCTGGGTGCCTCACAGCAAGTGCTGGGCTGCTGGAGGAAGGGGCTGAAAACAGCTTTTATATAGGCTACTAAGGTGGAGGAAGAGCCAAGCTGCAGATGGGAAGGGTTAGGCAGAGCCTGGCAGTGACAGCGTCTGGTCAGCCCCAGGCAATTCATTGGTAGCTTCAGTCAGTTCATGGTCAAGTGTGTTTGTCACAAGGAGTTCTTTTTCTATTCTTGGGGGAAGTGATTAGAAGGAATGGAAATAGTTACTACTGGTGAGAATTCTGAAATGTAAAAATAGTAATTTTACATATTGTGATTTTCTTCTCGAGATTCCTATAAATACCTCAAATTGTCTTGGAGCAGAAGCAACACATCCTAGAGCCCTGGGACATCTGCTAGTTGGGTTTCTCTCTCTCTCTCTCTCTCTCTCTCTCTCTCTCTCTCTCTCCCTCTCCCTTCCTTTTCCCTTTTTTTCTCTCTGTCTCTGTCTCCATCTCCATCTCTGTCTCTCTCTTCTCTCATTAGATGAATGTTTGAGTGTTAAATTAACTAAAAAAAAATTTCTGGCCAACTTGTGCCTGAAACAAGGTATAAGCATTAATTATTTTTCTTTTCTTCAAAAGTTAAATCGTTAAATGATTGCTATCCCAACCCCTAATGGAAGCCAGAATGATCAGGCCCATTTGTCTCTAAATGACTCTGATACAAACTAGCAGAGGTTAAGATAGCTTTTGAAATTTCAAGGAGCTTTTTCAGAATAGTGTAATCTTGGTCATTCTTGCTGACTTGATTAGGTTTACAGAATGACTTTTTTAAAAGAAATGGTCAGATGTTGCAAACACATAGTAAGAGTCATTTGTGCAAGTGTCTGTTCTTGTCTGTGTTTATAGCCTTGTCATGTGTTGCATATGATAAGCCTCAAATTATGCCAGTATAAGCCTTCCTTCAATAATTATGAGTCACTTTCTTGGTCTGGAACTATGCCAATTACAGTTGAGTCAGACAATCCTTGGAAGGGAAAAGACATGAAGTCTTTGACTATAAGGGATGTTGAGGTTAACCTGGTGACATGATGACAGCAATGATTTTTTTTTTGAGTTTAGATATGTGCAGCTTTTATTTACTTGTTGATTCCCCCCCCACTTAATACTATTTTATTTTTTCTAATTACACGTATAGATAATTTTCAGCATTCATTTTTACAAGATTTTGAGCTCCAAATTTTTCTCTCTTCCTCCCCTCTCCCCTCCCCAAGACAGTGATGTGATTTTAGGGACCCCAAAATACCAAGGTTCAGGGTGGTAGAATTGTCTGGAAAGAATTCTTGAACTCAAGCAGTCTTCTAGTCAAGTGGCAAAAAGTTTATTGTAACCCTAATATGGCAGGCGGAGCTCCTTAAGGAACTTGCAGCCTAACAGGAGTGATTCTAAAAGTTCTGTGAGTGGTGTGCCAAGTATGCCAGTTAGGTGGTGAATATATATTTTCTGCCCCTTGGGCACAGGTGTCATTCATTACTGGCATGGCCTGGGATGGGGGGTTCTTAGGGGTCTGTACATCTGTACAATTATGTCTGTTACAAGACAGCCTTGGGACTTGATGTCTGTGGCTTGACCTCTGGATTCTATATGGTAACTGTGGGAGTCAGCACATGATAGTTCTGCTGGTACGAGATAGTCCTGCTCATACAAGGGAAATTCTACAGAGGCCAGCTTGGTCCTGCAGTAGGGAGAGATAGTGCGCCTCACAAGGCCCACTAATGAGTCATTGACAGAGATAGGGTCTTTGGGCTGGGGAGGGATGCGGTCCTAGGGCTAGGATCCAAGCAGAAGCGCCCCGTCGAGAGCAAGCAGTCTGATAACACGTGCGATCGTGTTAAACCCATTTCCACATGAGTCAAGTTGTGAAAGAAGAATCAAAACAAAAGGGAAAAATCGCAAGAAAGAAAACACCCAAAACAAACTGGAAATAGCACGCTTCAGTCTGCGCTCAGACTCCATAGTTCTTTCTCTGGACACGGACAGCATTTTCCATCGCGAGTCTTCTGGAATTGTCTTGGATCATGGCGTTGTTGAGAAGAGCTGAGCTCTTCATAGTTGATCATCGCACAATGTTGCCATTATTGTATACAATGTTCCCCTGGTTCTGCTTACTTCACTCAGCATCAGTTCATGTAAGTCTTTCCAAGTTTTTCTGAAATCTGTTTGTTTATAATTTCTTAGACCACAATAGTGCTCCATTACATTCATATACCACAACTTGTTCAGCCATTCCCCAACTGATGGGGCAACCACTCAGTTTCCAATTCTTTGCCACCACAAAAAGATCTGCTATAAATATCTTTGTGCATGTGGGTCCTTCTCCCTTTTTTATGATCTCTTTGGGATACAGACCTAGTAGTGCTATTTCTGGATCAAAAGGTATACGCAGTTTGATAGTCCTTTGGGTATAGCTCCAAATTGCTTTGCAGAATGCAGAATGGTTGGATCAGTTCACAACTCCATTAACAATGCATTAGTGTTCCAATTTTCCCACATCTCCAACATGTATCATTTTCCTTTTCTATCGTATTAGCCAATCTGATAGGTATGAGGCAGTACCTCAGAGTTGTTTTGATTTGCATTTCTCTAATCAACAGTGATTTAGAGCATTTTTTCAATTTCTTTATCTGAAAACTGCCTGTTCATATCCTTTGACCATTTACCAATTGGAGAATGACTTGTATTTTTGTGAACTTGACTCAGTTCTCTGTATTTTTGAAAAATGAAGCCTTTATCAGAAGCATTGGCTGTAAAAATTGTTTCCCAGTTTTCCAGCAATGATTTCATTATCCTTTTCTTCTCCCTCTCTCCAGCCCCTCTAAATTCCACAACCCCATGGCTCTCAGCTAAAAGTGACTTAAGCATTTGTTGATGGCTCCAGTGTCTACAAATTGTTTTGTGTTTTCGAGAGAGATAAAGGCCTAAAGAGTAGGTTCTCCACAGTAAAGTGGTGTGCGATCAATTAGTCACTAAATAAATATTTATTTAGTGCGAACAGCTTGCTGGGCACTGAGGATACAAAAAGAGGCAAAAGACAGTCCCTGCCCTCAAGGAGCTCACAGTCTAATGGAGGAAACAACCGGCCAACAAATATGTACAAACTATATGTAGGATACAACAAACAAGCTATGTACAGGACATATAGTACTAAGAGGGGTTAGGAAAGGCTTCCTGTTAGAAGAAGGTATTTAAATGAAGCTAGGGAAACTCCCTCCAGGGAGAGCATTCCCAGCACAGGCTCACAATCCCAACCCCCACTTATTTAAGACATTCTTTTGAGGTTTAAGGAGTTCATGATTCTCCTTCCATCAATCCTCCTGGTCGTCATAGAGTACTTGACCCTTTGTACCTGACCCAGAGGACAGAAGACCCCTCCACGTGTGGCCTCGGGGTATTAGGCAAAGATTTATCTCTCAATTGCAAATTCTTAGATTAGTTGGAATAGGGGTTAGCAATTGTAAAGTTTCTTTGATTTTGATAAGATAATGCATTTAAAAGGTACCTTTGAATCCTGATTTTAGGAAGCTAAAAGAGGTGGATGGGACATCTCTTAATGGCTAAGCAGAAGCATTCTAGAGGTTGCAGGAACCTCAAGTCTATAGCTTCAAAAATCCTAAGGGTAAGGCTATCTTTGGGCAGCTAGATGACTCAGTAGATAGAACGCTGGGCCTGGAGTCAGGAAGACCTGAGTTTAAATTTGGCCTTAGACACTAGCTGTGGGTCAGCCACTTAACCTCTCTCTGTCTTAATCCACTGGAGAAGGAAATGGTGAAGCACTCTAGTATCTTTACCAAGAAAACCCCACGGACAATGTGGCCCACAGGGTCACAAATGTGACTGAATGACAATAACATTATCATTAAATAGTATTTGTAAAGCACTTAACACAGTGTCTGCCACATTCCTTCTTCCCAAGGTACAAACCCAGCATGAAGGGCTAAAACAAAAATAAACTTTAACTGGTATTGTCACCTTTGGGAATAAAAGTTAGAGTTTTTGCAACTGCTGTTAACTCTCAAAATGCAAAAATCTTTCTTTTTTTGTTTTTCCCTTTTTGGCAGAGCAGTTGGGGTTAAGTGACTTGCCCAAGGTCACACAGCTCCCACATGGGTCAAGTGTCTAAGGCTGGATTTTAACTCAGGTCCTCCTGACTCCAGGGTCGGTGCTCTACTCACTGCGCCACCCCCAAAAAGCTTTCTTTATTCCTTTGGGGGAGGGAAATTAGACACATGCATACAGACACAGTAGGAGACCTAAAGGCAGTGAGACTGAGCCTTGATTTATATATTTGTGGCTAGACAAAGAATTAAACAGTGTAGTGTGACAACAGTAGTGAGGCACAAAAGCAACAGTAAGGCAAAGTTGTCCAGTGACAAAAAGTCCATTCACAGCAAGGCTTCCTGTCTGGGCCCATCGGTGTTTGCCCAAGCTCACGTCTGTGATTTAGTTGTAGAAGAGCTCATCCAGAAGGCGAGTGCAAAGGACTGTTGTTATGTCAAGCTCAGAGCACAGGGGGCTTGCTGGGCCTTAGGTCTGGAAAACAGGGTGTCTGCTAATAGTAAAAAGAGAGAGAAGTAAAAAGGAAAGGGTGGTCTTGGCATGGGAATCCTGACAGAGTTCACGAGGTGAGGAAGAGTCAGACATGACTGAATGGCTGAACGAGAGTCTCATTCATCTCATACCACTTCTCTTTACCCTCATTAGGCCCCTGACAATGAGGCTCCTTTCTCAGGAGGAGAGAAAACTTGGCAAAAAAAACTGAACCCCCTCGGGTGCTTTACTTCTTATGCCTACTGGTTTTGACCCAGTTGTGGGTCACACTAGCTGTCATAAATCTGCTGCTTGATAAGTGAATTAATTACAGGGGATTAGTGCCATGACTGTGGCCCCTCAGCTCCTGGGAGTGGACAGGAACTATGTGTGACCTCACACAATTCATGTCCTTTGGACTCTAGGTGATTTTCCCAGGAGGTTAAAAAAAATTCCCTAATATTAAAGAAGCCCCTAGGAAATTTAGGGAATAACTACCTACTGTCATTCATTGCTTTATTATTATTATATAATATTATTGTCATTTATTGCCACAATATCATTGCTATAATATCTGGGCAGGTATGAATGCAGTATTACCCAATGAGTTTAGGCAAAAACTAACGGAAAGGACAAGGTGGCCAAAGTCTGATCCTAGTTAAGACCAGAATTTTGTGAAGACCTACAGGAAATACTGAATGTAATTCCGGTAGTTTACAAAGCACTTTAGAAACTCTATCTCTTCGGATCTTCTCAACACCCCTGGGAGGCAGGTGTTATTCTCCTTTTACAGATAACCTAAAGGTTAAATGATCAGCCTAGGATCCCAGGGCTAGTGAGTGCCTAAGGCCAGAGTTGAACTCCAGGTTCTTCCCTCTCCACTGGGCCACCTTGCTGCCAGAAGAAAATAGACGGTGAAAGAAATCCAAAGATCAGATCATTTAAGAGAAAATTTTGAAAGACGCATAACATCGATGACTCAGCCAACAATGGCAGGGAAGTACCCCAATTTTCCCCATTAGGACAGCCTGAAGGACGGTAACTTCATTATTGTCCCCACTTACACAGGATCAAACTGGGCTCTATGTCAAATCCTAGGTCAGAGGCTCTAAAATTCCTTGTCCAGATACTGGAGCCAGCTGATCCATGCTGGGTATCCAGGCTTTCCCTGACCTCCTACTTTCAGATAATAATATCAATGTCGAGGGTATTGCTAATATGATAACTTCTCAGTCAGTGACTGAACCCCTTTCTATTTCGATATGACCTATTTCTGACCAGCATGCTTATGACTTGGCCCTTCCTCCCAGATTTATTTTTTTGGGAAGAGACCTCTTTGGGATATAAGATACACTATATTGGGTCCACTTGGAGTTTTCTCAAGTGCCTCCACAGGCAATGAATGTACTCCTTTGGCCACTACTTTCAGCAACTTCTGATTGTCAGGAGTCAGATGTTAAAGGAGCTCCTCTTTGTCTGTTGCCTCAGTGAGCTGGTGAGGTAGGCTGCATTTTAATAGCAGAATCTGTTAGGATTTGGGCGAATCCTGGAAAACCTTTGCCCAGGATTTCCCCAGTACTCTTTATGCCCAGATGCAAAGGAAGGTGCCAGGCCAGTTATTTCTACCCATTTAGAACAAGATATTATTTCTTTTTTTCCTATTATTATTTTTTTAAATTAAGATTGTTTATTTTTAGTTTACAACACTCAGTTTCACATGAGTTTGAGTTCCAGATTTTCTGAACGGGATATTATTTCAATCACTTGCAATACTCATAGAATGCCTATTAAGAAACCCGGTAAGGATAGTGATTTGGGGGCTGTAAATGTTTTTGTTTGCATTCCTGGTGGCTCAGATCCAACAACCATACATCTTGCATTCCCTTATGGTAGATTTGTGTTGCCCTTTCCTACTCCCATAGTCCCTGATAGTCAGTATTTTGTTTACCTTTATCTATTAAAGGTTAATTATATTTGGATGATTTTGCCCTAAA